>CM056195.1:14296864-14899919 GCA_029692085.1 Gymnothorax javanicus
CATCCACCGTGGCTCTTTCTGGAGAAGGTTCCCTACCCCTGTCCTACATCACTGGGCAACAATAGTTGCCTGTGGCGCTGAAAGGGTTAAGTGCTCCCAGATGTAAGGTTGCTGCTTTCAGTGGGCACTTGTACACTGTCCTGTCGCAGCACAGCTTTTAGCAGACGTCCTCTTGCAAGTCCATCTGAGTGACTAAGTGTATCAAACACAAAGTGAAAATGTATTGCTCTCCTAATGACACGGATCCCTGCGTCAAGATATCTGATTTTCAGGGGATTGTACAAAGTCTCCCTGTGTTTATTTGTTCCTATCTATAATTTGTGATTATACAAGTGTGGGTGTTCGGGGGCTGGTTTAAGCCAAGGTCACGGTCATTGGACTTCTGTTTTGTTTTTCCTCAGTCTTCTCAGTACACAACTGGCCACCCACACAACCCTGAATGAAGCCACAACACCACAGAAAGCCCACAATCTTTACAAAAGTGCTGTTCTGAGAAATCATGCTTTGTTGGATTGGACATTCATTTAACATTTTTAAAGTTTCCTGTAGAAAGATCCTGATCGTGGATTGAAAGGATATGACTCTTTATTGATATAGTCTGCCATTATTATTGGTATTATGACAGTGTTTGACTTGTACAGATCAGGGAGAAACATTCCTGACTCCTGAAACCATATTATTTATTTATTTATTTATTTTTGCTTATTTCTGAATCAGACTTACTGGTTATCTACCCTAAGATGGCCCACCAAATTAACTCAAATTCAGTTGTGTCTTGAGCCAAAACTTTTGACTGATTTTTAATGTGAAAAGTTTAATTTATTTATTTAACCTTTATTTTACCAAGGAAGTCCTGTTGAGATTGAAATCTCTTTTTCAAGGGAGCCCTGGGGGTTGGGGGTCGAAGAGGGAGAGGGCAGTTGCATACATAGCTAATAAGATCAGGGGATGATTAGGTGGCAGGTTGAAAGAGCCAGGTTGAGAATTTAGCCATGACACTGGGTAACTCCCTAAAAACAGAAGCAGCTGGACCCATTTGGCTTTCTGAGAATGAGGGTGGCCACCCTGCTTAATTGATGTTCTGCTACCAGGAAGACGGAAACGGGGCATGTAAGGTCTGTAGGACAATGTTATTGGTCAGAAACTGGGTATGTAGGGTCTGTAGAGCAGTGTTGCAAATGGCAAACAGGGCCTGAGAGGTCTGTAAGATAGTGTTATGGGTCAGGACCTGGACATGACGGATAAGTAAACCAGTGTTATAGGTGGGGAATTCTCCTGTGATCTGGAAAAACCTAGTACATACTGTAAGTCACTTTGGGTAGAAACTGAGTTCGACCCTCATTTGCAGTAATGAGGAGTGGTGAAAATCTTAAAACACTAGCTATTAGAGATATTTGAATTGTCAAAATCAAGTTTCTATTTTTTTTCTTCAGTGAGGAAAAACCCAGACTCCAGAAGTTTTTGTTCAATTGCGAGACCTTTGCCACTGTTAAACTCACTAGGGTTTTCCACATAACAGGAGAAATGAGCCGGTAAGGTCTGTGGGATGGTGTTATTAGTCAGGAACTGGTCCTGGGCGGTTTTATGGATCAGAAATTAGCCCTACAAGGTCTATAGGACAGTGTTATGGGTCAAGATCTGGGGCAGTAAGGTCTGTAGAACAGTGTTATAGGTGTGAAACTGAGCCTGTGTGGTCTGTAGTGTTATGGGTCAGAAACTGGGCTTGTCAGGTCTGTAGAACAGGATTATAGGTTGGTAACTGGGCGGATTGGTCCATGTTTTGGGTTAAGAACTGGACGTCTTAGGTCTGTAGGACTGTTATTGGTTAGGAACTGGGCCTGTAAAGTCTGTAGGACAGTGTTATTGGTCAGGAACTTGGCCTCAGGAAGAGATCTAATCTGGCCCTGAAATTCAAATCCAGCTGTTGAGTTTCTTCTCTTCCAGGCAATTAATTGAACAATTATTGGTACTAATTGGCTGGATTGTCAGCCGTCGAGGACCATGATTTGGGGGAACAGGACTGCAAGGTCTGTATGACGATATCATGGGTCAAGAACTGCATAGGCCGTTAAAGGCTGTAGGACTGTGTTGTGCATCAGGAACTGGCCTTGTATCATTGTGAAACAGTGTCAGGGGTTAGGAAATTGGCCTTAAAATGCTTCACAACAGGTTTATGGGTCAGGAACTTGTTATACAAGGCTGCTGGACAGTGTTATGGTTCCTACAGGCTGTAGGACGGTTTTGTGGGCCTGGAACTGGGTTTAGGAAGCCTGTAAGATGACGCTATTGGCCGATGACTGGGTATTAACAAGCTGTAAGACGGTGATATCAGGCAGGAGTTGTGCATGCAAGGCTGTAGGACTGTGCTGTTGATCAGAAACTGGGCTTGTAAAAGCAACAAGTTTGATTCCCAGATTGTTTGCTGCTTTGCAACCAGTCAGAGGCTACGGTGAGAGAAGATTTCACTCCACACAAGCCATACCTGAAAAAATGTGATATTATCAGATAAGTTTGGCATTCTTGCAGAAGTCATAGATTGGCTCAAGAATGAAACAGGAAAGCTGTGATTGAAAACATTTCATCCTAATCGAAAGTTGAAGGTGGGGATCATGCAGCAATCAAGCAAAGATGAAGGATTTTAGAAACAAAAATCACTTAAATCGTGCTTTGCATCCAAGACATTAGTCCTCCTGGATGGATAAGCATCTTGTAAATGGCAGTTGTGCTATGTAATTTGCTTACATATATGCAGGCAGGAGTTTTCTTGTGAAAGGGCTTGTCAGAGTCAACCAGGTTATTTGATGTCGCAGCTTGGTTCAGTTGTCACCACGTGACATATTGTCAATCATTTCTTTGTGAGGTAAGTGACTCCAGTTTCCATCCTTCATTACCCAGTAACTATCTGCCTCCTTTGGAGGGTCACTTCAGTGCAGTGAGCCACCTGAACAGCTAATTACTTGCATGGCATGATAAGTTATTTCTTAAGAAAGCTCCAGATCATTTCATCTTCCATATCAGTGAACTTTGGACGCACCATAAGATCTCACAGCCTGCTGAGGGCCCTCATTGACCAGATTGGTTTACGTAATGGTTTCTGTAAATTAATGAAGTCAGAGGAGCCTAGGAACAAGAAATACATTCTGCTTATGACACTGCCTACCCAGTGGAATTTGCACTCTCTGAGACTAAGCCTTTACTCAAATAACCTTGGTTTGGTCGGATGTAAACGACATTCAAAGTCCGATATGATAAGCACTGAAATAGCCGAAATGCCCATGCTGGAGTTAAAGGCAACACATTCTCATTCCGACTCGTCATATAGTGACGCTACTTGACCAAACGTCGACATACGATGTATAAAGAGGCTTTTGGCGTCCTTATTTGACGCTTCGGGTTAGGGTTCAAGTAAAGGGTTAGGGGTTATGGGGTAGGGTTAGTTTCAAACTGGCGTCAAAAAGGACGCCAAAACGTTTTGCGTCATTCATCGACGCTTGGTCAGGTAGCGTCAGTATAAAATGCATCGGGATGAGACTGGGCTCTTGAAGGGGGCATTCCTGATCAGCATAAAAGCATACAGATGGGTAGTGAAGCAACATACTTCCACTATTCTGAACATAATCCACATTCTGCCCTCACAGGCTTGTACGATGGGCACTAGGCATGATGGATGCATCACTGCATCCACCTCTCTTCTTACCCAAATGCACCCATCATTCTGGAGCTAGAGCCATAGCCAATATTGTGCCTAGGCAGCACTGGCCCACGCGCCCACGAAAATATTTTTTATTCAAAAATGATTTATGAATTCATTGATTTGTGAATTATTAATGTATATAATGAACATGCAAAGTAGTTTTGTGTGTGTATTGTAATTTAATTTGCGTTGGGGATAAGGGGACATGTGGATTGTAACTGGTTCTGACACCAGTAGCTGCTGAGTGAAAAATGGAGAAGGTGCAAAGCATTCCTATAAAGTGATAGTTTGTCAATCTTTTTTTATGTTATTAACATTACACGCATTCTGAAAACACTAAGCACTATCAGTTGCGGCCAGTTCTCCTCACGAAGATACAACAAAAAATAAAACACTTCATGAGAACGGAAAATTGTACGCGTTTCAAAAAACATTTTTCGAACTCACGGATACCGGTTGCCGATCGCTTTCTCTGCTGTAGTTTAAACAACCACGAGCTGCAGGTTAGACAGTTTGCATTGCGGGATGCACATCAGCAAATGTGGAAGTTAACAGAGTAGCTTATCTTTTTAGTAAAACGTACTTGGTGAATGAAACATTTTTTTCCCATATTTAATGTGCTATTTAATCACTGTAACATTGCAGGAAGATGGAAGTTGTGTGTTTAGCGGCTGATAGATTATTGTAATGATTGGGTAACTTGTTATTCAAGGAAACTGATTGAAAACAATGCAGTTTTCATTGTACGCCTAATGAAAGCATTGTATATTTTTCATTCTAATGTGTGCTGTAAGTGGATATTGGCTGGGGGGGATCAATCGGCCTGCCTGTATTTATTTTGGCCAACCCAAAACTCAAATTCTGCCTACGCCATTGTCCAGATCAGGGTAAATCTGGACTCATGAGGCCACATGACCTTTTTCCATTGCTCCAGAGTCCAATCTTTATGCTCCTTAGCAAAGTGAAGCCTTTTTTCTAATTAGCCTCACTGATAAGTGGTTTTCTTAAGGCTTCACTGCTATGTAGTCCCAATCCCCTGAGTTCTCTTCACATTGTGCATGTGGAAATGCTCCTGCTTTCACCATTTAACATAGCTCTGAGTTCTGTTGTTGATTTTTAGGGGTTCAAGCCCATAGGGCTGAAACCCTATTGTTTTTGTGCTGGTTTATTTTTATTATTATTATTATTATTATTATTTTTCTTCTTCTTCAGAAATGTTTTCGCAAATTCCCGTGAGATGGTAAATGCTAGAGACCTGAAATTTTGCACATTGGTTGGAAGTTGTGTGTAAATGCTGACCAAGGCATTTTTAACTCAGTAGGCCTGATGGTGGCGCTATAATTCAAGAAAAACAGGTTTTCACTTTAAAGGTCATAACTCCTAGGCTGTAAGTCCGATTCACACGAAACTTGGTAGAGACATTCTTTGGTCCATTCTCAACAACTTTCCCATAAGGACCTCTAAGATCTGCCATATTTGATTTTCCGAAATTTTGAATTCTTTGAAAAACACATTTTTGACATCTCCTCCTAGGCTGTAGGTCCGATTCCTTCGAAATTTGCTGTGGATCATCAGTGGACCAAGCTTATCAAAGATTGTGTAAAGCTTGTTGAAATCTCATTTAGTTTCCAAGATATTGACCAATGAACTTCAGCAGGGGCGTGGCTTAGCACAAAAATGGACAAAATTCAACAACCATTGGGCCAATCATCACAGAACTTGCAGAATATGTCCATATAAGTGCCAGGAACATACCTTGACAGTTTCATGCAAATCGGCCCATAGGGGGCGCTATAACACAAAACAGACTATAAATCAGCAATTGTTTGTCCTATAGCCATAAAACTCACAGGATATATTCATATAAGTACCTGAAACATACCCAGCAAATTTCATTTAAATTGACTGGTAGGTGGCGCTATAACTGCAAAACAAAGCAGCATGGTATAACACAAATCCGACTATAAATCAGCAATTGTTTGTCCTATAGCCATAAAACTCACAGGATATATTTATATAAGTACTTGAAACATACTCTGAAAATTTCATTCAAATTGATTGATAGGGGGCGCTATAAATGCAAAACAAAGCAGCATGGTATAACACAAATCCGACTATAAATCAGCAATTGTTTGTTCTATAGCCATAAAACTCACAGGATATATTCATATAAGTACCTGAAACATACCCAGAAAATTTCATTCAAATTGACTGATAGGGGGCGCTATAAATGCAAAACAAAGCAGCATGGTATAACACAAATCCGACTATAAATCAGCAATTGTTTGTCCTACAGCCATAAAACTCACAGGATCTTCTCATATAAGTACTTGAAACATACTCTGAAAATTTCATTCAAATTGACTGATAGGGGGTGCTATAAATGCAAAACAAAGCAGTGTGGTATAACACAAATCAGACTATAAATCAGCAGTTGTTTGTCCTATAGCCATAAAACTCACAGGATATATTCATATAAGTACTTGAAACATACTCTGAAAATTTCACTCAAATTGTCCTATTGGGGGCGCTATAAATGCAAAACAAAGCAACGTGGTATCACACAAATCAGACTATAAATCATAAATAGTTTTTCCAATCATTACAAAACTCACAGGATATGGCCACATAAGAACTTGAAACATAGCCTGAAAGTTTCAATCAAATTGACCAGTAGGGGGTGCCATAAATGCACAAAATAGCCTAACATAACACAAATCAGACTATGCATCATTAGTTGTTAGTCTAATCATTACACTGGCAAAATAGGTCCACATAAAAACCTGCAACACACTCTTAAAGTGGTTTTTGTCCCCCGCCGCCACGATGGCGAGCGGAACGGGGGACATAGTATTCAGCTCCGTTCGGCCGTTTGTCATGTCCCGTTTGTTCTGAACGCAATATCTCAAGAACGGTTTGACCGATTCCATTCATCTTTGGTGTTAAGGTATATTGGTGTGATACGCCGACCCCAGTAGATTTCCGTGACCTTGGCATTATTCTCAAGGTCATTACGATCATTTGACTACTTACAAATTCCTTGTCAACATGATCTCTCAAGAACGGTTTGATCGATTCCATTCATCTTTGGTGTCAAGGTGTATTAGGGGCGGGGGACATAGTATTCAGCTCCATCCATCCGCCCGGCCGTCTGTCCATCCATCCCGTCCCGTTTGTTGTGAACGTGATATCTCAAGAACGGTTTGACCGATTCCGCTCCTCTTTGGTGTCAAGGTGTATTAGGTGCGGGGGACATAGTATTCAGCTCTGTCCATCCGTCCGTCCGTCCGTCATGTCCCGTTTGTTGTGAACGCGATATCTCAAGAACGGTTTGACCGATTTCATTTATCTTTGGTGTCAAGGTGTATTAGGGCCGGGGGACATAATATTCAGCTCCGTCCGCCCGTCCGTTCGTCTGTCATGTCCCGTTAGTTGTGAACGCGATATCTCAAGAACGGTTTGACCGATTCCATTAATCTTTAGGGTCAAGGTGTATTAGGGGAGTGCTCACAGCCTACTCGATTCACATGACCTTGCCATTATTCTCAAGGTCATTACGACCATTTGACCACTTACAAATACCTTGTCAACATGATATCTCAAGAACGGTTTGACCGATTCCATTCATCTTTGGTGTCAAGGTGTATTGGGGCGGGGGATATAGAATTCAGCTCCATCCGTCCGGCCGTCCGTCCGTCCCATCCCGTTTGTTGTGAACGCGATATCTCAAGAACGGTTTGACCGATTCCATTCATCTTTGGACTCAAGGTGTATTAGGGCCGGGGGACATAGTATTCAGCTCCGTCAGTCCATCCGTCCGGCCGTCACGTCCCGTTTGTTGTGAACGCGAAATCTCAAGAACGCTTTGACCGATTTTATTCATCTTTGGCTTCAATGTGTAATTTTGTGATTCGCTAACCCCAGTCGATTTCCGTCACCTGGCGGGGGACATGGCCACGTTTAGTGGCAACACTTCTTAATCAAGCTGCAAAAGCTTTCAACTGCTAATGGCCTTTCTTGGCTTGAACCCCGGAATTGCCGCTTGCGGCTATATTTTTACAACTTGATTTCACCAATTTGAGTTTTTCTTTCCACCATATTTCTTCCTCAGAGATGATGGTTCTCCACTAACTATCCAGGTTTTAATAATGCACTGGACATTTCTTAATCCAATTTTACTAGTTTCAGCAATCTCTTAAATTGTTTTCTTTGCTTGATGCTGGCCAATAATTTTACCCTTATGAATCGGAGTAAGATTTTGTCCTCAACCTCGGGATATGTCTTCCGACACAGTTGTTTGAGAATTGAGAGGCTACTCACTGCATTAGTAAGGGTTAAATAACTTGTTGCCAGCCGAAAGGGTATGAATGGGAGGCTCCTACCTATTTGCTTCATTAAATCCAGATGGTGACTGTTTTTGGCCGGGCAGTGTATACATATTAAAATTTACTTTGTCTGAACTATTTTTTTCTTGGTACAACACTGTGATTTGTGTTCTGTAATAAAATGAAACCTGTTGAATTACTTCAGGAGTTTGTGAAAAGCTGAGCTAGAAAGAGCAAATTATAAACATAAATTTGATTTCGATTTTACTCTTGCTCAGCTTTAGTGATGCAATCATATCTAATCACCTTGCCCTTAAGGCATGCCACACAAATATTTGAAAGATTGATTACTGCTGCAGTCTTTTCTAATATAAACGGTAAATATGTGCTTTGCACTGTCATTATTTGGAAATTGAGCTTGGGTTCCCAGATAGCATGTATATTAATGTAGCCAATATAATAATCATGACAAAGAATATTACGTTTCGTAAAAGAATATCAAAGCCACTGGAAGATTGCCCCCCCTTGTCTTGTTTCTCTTGTCTTATTCTATGAAGAAAGCAACACTGCAAGGGACATTCAATAAAAAAAAAAAAATCTGCATTGCAGTTCTCAGCATGCCATGTAACATGCTTGCATTATCTCGGGCATTTAAAATGTTCAGGTATTAGCCTCAATGAATGATTAATGGAACTTGCATCCTATTGGCAGATTACAGGTACATGTGAGAAAAAAAAAAAAAACAGCAAGCATTTTGAAGCATCCTATTGGGGTGAGGAAGAGAAGAGATTTGAAACAATGGGAAAAAAAGGGAAGTGGGTGAGAGATGAATAGATAGACGTTAAAGGCAAAGGGAAGGGAGAATCTGAATAAGAAAAAAGGAGAGACGCCATGCAGAGACGGGGGTCGTTTCAAACGCGCCTGCAGGCCAATGGGAGTTTCTCTATCTGCGGGACTGTGGTAACCTGTCCTGTCCCTGAAGATCAGTCACCCTGTCGGTTCTCACTCCAACCATAACAAAGAAAACCTCATTCCATTGCTGAAGATCTACACCCGGCTGCTAATTAGCGTTGTGCAGATAAGGGTTGAAACGAGGACCTGTAGAATAGTAGACCTCCGGGAGCAGGCTTTGTTTTATTTATTTATTTTATTTAACCAGGCAAGTCATTAAGAATAAATTCTTATTTAAAATGGCGACCTGGCAAAGGGCAAGCCCTTTGAGGGAGAGGGGGGAGGGGCTAAAAGAATACAAAGTTAAAAGTAGACTGCACACAGTCAACAGATTAAGCATACAGTAAAATTATAAAAGAATAATAAAGACATACAATATACAAACAGAACACATAAGAAAACCAGCAACAAGGATGTTAGTAGGTCAGGAAGCAGTTGCATGTATCAGTGAGAATGTTTTTAATAGAGACCTTGAATGCTGACTTTGAGATGAAATTGTCCAGTTTTAATGTTTTTTGTAAATTGTTCCAGTTCCCATCGCTTTAGGAGAAGCTTTAATATGCGAGACAGCGGGGCATGTGGCAAGATGGATCAGTTCTTCTTCACTTGAGTGCCATATAAAGGCCTTTGGAAACAACATGCACTTTTGCCAGTTGAGTATTGGGGCGCTGCATATTTCACAACTGGGATTTTATTGCGAGCATTTGTACTTGCACATAATGGTGATTTAAAAAAAAAAACATTTAACTTTATGGAGTTATTATCCCCTTATCTCTTGATCTGTAAACTGTAACCAAGAGATGTTCTCATGTCAATCAAACATTCTCGGTGCCATATGTCATCAGTAACTGGTTTCCTGTTGGTTTTAAGACATGAGGAAAATCAAGCACCTTCTGCCTGAGATACAGTTCATTGAATCTATTCTGAAAATTTCCACAACCAAGTCTGAAAAAATGCACTGCTGGATGAATAAAGGTAATGTAAACATTGAGTGATCAGAGATTATAGTGCCACAGTTGCATGTGGTGTGTACGTCTCCTGGTAATTATATGAGGAGTTCAAATGAAACTGCTCCATGGAGAAAATGCCTCCAGCAGCTGTGTGCTGACTAATGAATGCAACATTGACTCATTGGATCATGAAAAATTTCATTCTGATGAAAGAAAAATAACAAAAACATTCAGAGACAAAATTAATAAACAAACACCCAAATTAATTCTTCACACCTAAATTCTTAAGTCCCCACTCAGTCTCAAAATAACAATTAAATGTGTATCTACATTAAGTCCATACATATAACTACCAAAGCCTGTGCTCATTTGGAGCTGACTGAACAGTTGTATGGACAAGAGTCTGAGGAGAGTGATAGTGACACAGTGTTCTTTCGAAGTTTCGTCACTGCGTGTTTATTGCCCATCGGCCCTTTGCTCTGTTTTGCTCTTGTCACAGATTTTAATCATGCCATGTAAACTGTATCTTGGCTAACCCCGGGTCCACAGCTCTGACACAAGGCTCTGTATCAAAGGCCAGGTAAATGCCCCTCAGACATCAAGCACTGATACAGCAGAGACAGCGGCCCTGCCGGAGTCAATTCACCTTTTAAATCAATCAAGCAACTTATAAAACCTAATCAGGCACCTAATCAGATTTCACTGAGACACCACTTCATGAGACATACTGCACACAAGTGACTTTTGAATGGCTTGAAAGCATTGTCTTAGAAGTTAACTAAAACTACAAGTTGTTAGCTCTGAATTTGTATGCACTGATTTACTTACAAGTGCTGGGTTTTTAAGGAATGGTGCATATATTGCATTTTTTTTTCAGTAAAATTTTGACTCCTTGTGGTTTTATGTAAAAAAAATTGTGTTCGTTTCACTTCAAAAAACACTATCATACTTGCACACACTAAGTTGATACACACACACACACACACACACACACACAAGGTTTACATTAGTCAAGGTTTTGGTTAATGTGGTGGAGCGGGGGTGGGGGATATGGTTGTGTGTTAGTTCCTGGACTGAAATGCAGATAGCAGAGCATTCACACGTTGCTGTGAGACACTGTATGGGGGGGGACTTTGCATATACTGTCTCCTTTTCCCCTATAGTGGTCCATGAGGCCTTTTGTTAGTCTGTTCTTTGTAATGTCTTGTAATGATCCTCAAAGTGTTAATTTTCTTGAATAATTGCTGTCTCCTGCTCTCACTATGTTGGCTGATGATGATGGAACATTTTTTACGTCGCACTGAAAAAACCCTGTTGGGTTGTAAACAATATCACATTCTACTCTAACCCCAGAATTTTCAATGCAATTCTGGTAATTTGTGACATGATATACCTTTTTTTTGTTTCGGTGCCCGAACTGTTGCACATGAACTGGACGTCAACGTGAGTCATTATGCAAGAACTGCATCTGTTAATGTTTTTTTTTATTATTAAAAAAACCTTTTCCATAAGACTGCAACTCTTAGGTTTTCAAACCTGTCCATCGACCTCGAGGAAGGAAAGCATTAAGAATATAATTTATATGTTGAATATGATTCACACAAGTAAATCAGAAAATCTGTTTTTGGGCTGATTTTTTTTTTATATCATACAGTACCAAGTATTTCCAGTAATATATACTGAAGAATAGCGCCAAAAGTATGAATGGTGAGCAAATATTGGGACCTTGTTTGAGGCTCTTTTGAAGTAATGACCAATACACTCAGGCAACTGATGGGCGGGAGAATCAGACACCCTTCCATGCATGGCGGTGTGACTGCTCACTGCGGCTCATTCCTGTATTCAGGCCTACCATTCTGCCGACGCGCGTCCCGATCTGAAATCCCCGTGTGACCTTCGAACCCATCTCCTCCAGAAGAACAGTGAAAGGCTGAGGTCCACCTCCACGACGACACCCGTTCACCTCCTCCCCCCTCCGCCTGTTCTTCCCCGGACTCCCCCCAGACACCCCCTCTATGCCAGCCTCCTCCCCCACCGCGGGTCGGACTATAAAGAGCCTCGGCCACCGACTCCTTGCACTCACATTTTGAGCATCACTACCCACAGGTAAGAGCACGTCACCAATGAGGGATCTGGGGAGGCTACGGGCAGAAAGTAAAACAGGCAACCGGGCTTTGACCAGAGGGAAAGAACCTTCTAGAATGCGATTAATGAAGTCAGAGAGAGATGCAGAAACTTTGGGCAAATAGGCTGTTTCCCGATACCATTAATGTAAAAAAAAAAAAAAAAAAAAAAAACCTATCTTACCAAGTGCCTTATCCTTCTTATGATGCTTAAAATTATGCGTTTTCACTCTTTAATTGAAAGTATTTGCTTCTCTTAAACTAATGCGCACTATTTTTTTTTTTTTTTTTTTTACCATATTGGAAAATCTTGAAAAAAGTCACGTTTTCTAATATCTCTGGAAGATATTTTTTCTTATTGAACAAAAAAAAAAAAAAGTCACAGAAACAATATTTTAAGTCTAATTGTAAGAGTATGATTGACTTATTTTGTTGGTGTTCAGTGTGCAGTTCATTCTGGGGTTGGCATTTTTTACACTCTTTCTAGGAGCGTTTTTTTTTTTTTTTTGAATTATTATTACCCAGTAACCACTGTTTTCTCTCTGAAGTTTTTTTTCCCCAGAATTTGCTGGGACCACCATCTCTCCCTAAAAGAACAAAATTTTTTCAGCAGGAAATATCTGCCACCTATTGTACACATTTTCCTTTACATCGAGGATGTGTGCTTTGACGTCCCAATATTCAACAGAAATAATAACATCCTATAGGTTACCATTGTGGATGAAAAGCTGTTTGTGATTTGTGTCTTCAAAAAGCTGTTCTGTTTGCTGTTGTCCGCTCTCTGGTTTGAATAAAAGCAGAGGGGGAGAGAGAGAGAAAGTGAGATTAATGGCTGCAGTTAGAGGATGAAATCTGGGTAAACCGTTGGTCACGGTCTGGTCAAATACCTTCAGTTAGTTCCATGATGTGTGCGTCAGACGTGGCCTCAGATTCGACTCTGCAGGCATTTTAATTTGAATTAGCGTTGAATGACCATGGTGATTTGGATGCATCACATTTGAACTCTCTTGCCCTGTGCACTGTGAGGTCACGGCCAAAGTTTGTTTTTAGCCCATTAGAGCAGGATATTATCTGGGGATTGGAGATGGCATTGCAGCAGTGGGGGCGTGGGTTAATCTTATCACAAGTTACTGGTGTATAGGTATGGGCGCAAATGCAAAGCCACTGATAACCCCTAATTGGATTCATCAGTTCCTCTAATTGGCTGCTGGGTCCCGGGTGAATTGACTGAGGGTCATGTGGAGGTTTCCCTCCTCTGGCCGAAGGATTCGTTTTTGTAGTTTCACCAGATGGGCTAACAGTCCAATCTGCAGTTTGCCTATCTTGCCAATCAGCAGTTCTTGAAGTGTCCTCATGTTTGCTTCTGTGCTATTGCCTGATCACTGCTTATTAGGAGTTGCTTCTGGCCAAACCGGAGACTTACTTTTTTTATTGAAAATATTAGGAACAAAAATTGATGTGACACATCAGGACATCCAATGTTATAATATGGGATGATTGCCGCAGGAATGTACTTCAACCTTACATTAAATTGAATTGCTTTAAACGTGTGCCCTGTGTGAATTTCATGTATTCAAATTCTCTCCTTTTTCTCCCTCCGTCCTCTCCTGTCTCTCTCTATCTCAGGGCTCCATCATGAAGTTTGTGGCTCTTGCACTCACCATCCTCCTGGCTGCAGGTCCGTATCTCCCGCCACCATTCAGAAACTAGGCCTGTACTATGATTTTGTGCTCTCAGTGTATTTTTGCTCTGGCACTCCACTCTTCTACCATTACCTCATCAGCCAAAGTTGAAGCTCACTCAAAAAAATGAAACCCTATGAAATGTTAGATTTACTTGTTAATGGTATGTCAACTGGTTCCACGCAATAGCTTTGTGTAACATATTTGACTTCTAACATTTTTGGCCAGTTTAATTAATTGCATTGAGTGGAATGTACTTAACTCAGTTTTGTGGAACCAGTTGACATAACATTATTAAGTAAATTTAACATTTCACAGGGTTTCATTTTTGAGTGCTCTGTGATAGTGGAAAAGTATAAACTGGCAGCATTTTATGTTGAAGCAATGATGTCCTAATTTGTATTTGGCAGCTGTATACCTTCTGTTTGCGCTGTTTTGATAAAGAGTGTTGTCTCTCGCCGGCTGATTAATCTAAGCCCCGCTTTTCCTGTTACTCTCTCTCAGGATCCCAGGCACGGTTCCTGCAAGCCGACGCTCCTCCCCCGTCCCCCCTGGAGCAGATACGGTCAGCTGGGGGCCTCTACTTGGATGAAGTGAAAAAGGTCTTTCAGAAGGCTCTTGATCATCTGGATGACACCAAGTACGCAGACCAAAAGTAAGCGTTGCTTCGTAATCGCAGAGGAAGCTGAAATTTCCCACAAACCAGCCTTGTATGCAACGTCCTTACATCCCTCCTCATAATGTTTGGATGGTTACCTCCCAATGCCAGTGTGCTAGAGCTCAAATGCTTCCCATCACCAGATGTGATTGCTACAGCAATGGAATGGTCAGTCGAGAACATTTTAATAATGTATTTATGATCTTACTCCACGGTGGGTTAAATATATACGGATTCATCACTCTAATTTCGAGGCCAAAATACAAATTATGCATGTTTGTGATGTTTCATTGTTATTAAAGTGTATTATGCCGCCTGACAAGATGGCAAAATGCAAAATTAGGTCTTTGGCACGTTTTAATGCCATTTCAGGCCAAAAAAGCTAAAATCAAGATTTTGGTCACCAGGGCAAAATGCAATAACATCTTATTGGATTTGTTCATAAAATCTGGTCTTTTAAAACGTGGCAAGGCAAAAGCCACCCTACGTCAGATGATAAATATCAGCATTAGATGGCTAATGAGGCGAGAACTTGATTAAAATGAGTAGAAACACACCCTTTGAATGTTGTGAGTGTGCATACGCGTCTGTGCTCTAGCTACATGGCAGCATTGTTATTATTCCATCACTGGGAAGATTGACCAAAAGTTTGAGGGAATCTGTCTAGTGCCTGACTGTCCACAGTTTGCCAGCCATGGTGTAGATTAAAGAATCAAGATCATTCAAATGGACTCGAATGGCTCACCAAGGTGATGCCAAAGGGGTCGAGTGTCCCAATCCACAGTCACAAGTCACCTAACAGCTGCAAAAGTGGCGTGTTTAACCCGTACACTCAAAAAAAATGAAACCCTATAAAATGTTAGATTTACTTAATAATGTTATGTCAACTGGTTCCAAAAAACTGAGTTAAGTACATTCCACTCAATGCAATTAATTAAACTGGCCAAAAATGTTAGAAGTCAAATAAGGGTTACGCAAAGCTATTGCGTGGAACCAGTTGACATAGCATTATTAAGTAAATCTAACATTTCATAGGGTTTCATTTTTTTGAGTGATACCTGAGCCTATTTTCACCAAAGACACTGCTGTAGTACTGTTTAAGAGCAAGGGTTACAGGCAAGAAATCTAAACCTAAATCATTTGGTCTGTGTCCAGTTTGATCATGACAAACATCAATCTGATTTTGTTTATTATAACACTTACACATAATAAACAAACATAATTTGTATCTTGGCCCTGAAATTAAGGTTGTGCGTTTTCAATGCCGGTCAGTATATTAATATTGCATTTTTGCTTTGAGTGGACAATCTCCAGTGCATCCTGCATCGGTAACATTTTTTGTTTACATTCCATTTCCGATTTTGGGTATTTATTGGAAAAACCCAGGTGATTTACAGCAGTATACTGCAAATCCTACCACTGAGGCTTGTTCCCAAATCATCCTGTACCAAGCATTCATGGACACTAATTCAGCTAAAGCGACATACATTTAATTCCCACCTCACCTGATCAACCTGTCGCATTGCTTGTGTTTCACTATCCCTCATTCCCTTCTCCTATAATATCTCTCAATTCCTACCAAACTTCTCCTCATCCCACATTTTCAATTCATGTCTCCGTAGAGGCCACTCCTCCAAATCACACAGTTTTGTCCCTCTCTCTCTGTCATTCCCAGAGATTATTTTTTCTTTGTATTATTTCATTTTGATGATGTTCCACCAGAAATGCCGCTTGTCATTTGACTGCACCCTTTTTGCATTTGTAGATACTTTCAAAAATCAGTGTCTCTTCCCTGGGGAATAACTTGAAAACACAAACAAACAAATAAATTATTAATAATAATAATAATAATAATAATAATAATTCCTTGACTTAATCTTTCATTCCCCTGCTCTTTCTCAGAGGTAAAATATCCCAGTTCCTTGATGACATCCAGGCCAAAATCAAGACAGGCTCCGATTACATGGCTCCTTACACTGACGCTTTTGCTGTGCAAGCCATGGAGGCCACCAAGGACATGCGAGAAAAATTCACGGCAGAGGTGGCAAGTCTGAAGGAAAAGATAAAGCCCATGGGCGAAGAGCTGAAAGCAGTTGTGGACAAGCACATACAGGAGTACCGTGAGAAGCTTGAGCCAGTGATCAAGGAGTACGGAGGAACACAAGAAGCATTTGGAGGAACTGAAGGCCAAGTTGGAGCCAGTGATGGAAGAACTTCGTGTCCTGGTTGAGAAAAACTTGGAAGAGACCAAGAGCAAAATGATGCCCATAATTGAAATCCTCCACGATAAAGTTACCGAGAGCTTGGAGGCAATGAAGAAAAAAGCCAAACCCTACATTGAAGAATACAAGGACCAATTCACCACCATCCTATTTAATGCCAAAGACAAATTTTCCCAAATGGATGATCTGACAGCCAAGCTCCAGTCCTTGACTGAGGAACTCAAAGCCAAGCTCATGGCTTTGTGGGAAACCCTCAGCCAACCCAAGTCCTCTTAGATGCCTCCCCTTCCCAACTTCACCCAGCCTGCACAGTCAGCTTGCTTATTCAACTCAATCACACTTCCATAACCTGACACATAGACGTTTAAGAACCACGGTGCCCCACCCTCTCTCCGGCACAAACAGATCTGCACATAACACTAATGCGATTACACTGATTTTTTTTTTTTTTTTTTTAAATATCTGCTCATACATACACACAACACGGAGTACCTACATTCTGTACAGTAATATTATGACAGGAAAGTTTCACTCGATATGGTGCAGTTTGTAAAGTGTGTTCATTATTAATGTGTATTTAGTCTCATGGCATTTTGTGGTCCCTTTGCCTTTGAGGAGACTAGAGCAACCTAACACCTTGTAATTCCCTGCCCTCCCTCCCCACACGCAGTATCTCTCCATCCCCAATGTCCCATCCTTCCACACTTTACATTTGTTGGTCTGTTTCATACTCACAATCTCTGTTTCTGAGTTTTATTCTTGCTTAAATCATCTACCTTTCGTCACATGACCTTCCATCAAACCAAACGATTCTTTTTGGTTCCTTAAGTAATCGCATATTCATTTCGGAAAAAAAAAGCTTAAAATGAAGACCCCAGTGCTACAAGTACTTAAGTTCCATTTTGGACAATTCAAGTTCAGCTTAAAAAACGATTTATTTTTGTCTAACTAAGGCTATAAATAAAGACCCTAGTGCTAAAAGTACTGAAGTCACAAAATTTCCATTTTGAGAAAGTGAACTTGACTGTGATAGTGCGAACAATGTTTGGTCACAGTGTGTAAAATGCAACTTAAGTATTTTAGCATTTGACTCTTCAATTTATTGATAATACCATTATGAACCATTATGATTTGTTCAATCCATTAACAAAAACCAAAGAATTGACGTATTCAGCTCAAGTATTAGATTAGACTGATTCTACTATAAAGATTGAATGTATATTATTCTGAAATCAGAATTATACAGGCAATGGTCACTTTATTAGGTACACCTGTACACCTGGTAATCAATGTAAATTTCTGATCAGCCAATCATGTGGCAGTGACTAAGTATAGACGCATACAGCCATAGTAAAATTTGTTTATCTTCAAATCAAGAAAGTAGAAATGTAAAAAAATGTGATCAGAGTGATTTTGATCATAGTATGATTGTTGCCCCAGACTGTGTGGTTTGAATATCTCAGAAACTGCTAATCGCTCAGGATTTAGTCTTTATATTTTACAATGAACGGTGCAAAAAAAACGGAAAAAAAAACATCTAGTTGGTGGTTTAGAGTGAATCAGGAAAAGACTGAGAGTATTAGACTGACTCAGGAACAGACTGAGTTTAGACTGACTGGGGAACAGACTTGAGTGTCAGACTGACTTAGGAACAGACTAAATATTAGACTGACTCAGGAACAGAGTTTTAGACTGGCTCAGGAACAGACTGAGTATGAGCCTGGTTCAGGAACAGACTGAGTATTAGACTGACACATGAAAAGACTGATTATTAGACTGACTCAGGAACAGATTGAGTGTCAGACTGACACAGGAGCAGACTGAGTATTTGACTGACTCAGGAACAGACTGAGTGTTAGACTTGCTCAGGATCAGACTGAGTATTAGACTGACTCAGGAAAAGACTGAGTATTAGACTGGCTCAGGAACAGACTGAGTATTAGACTGGCTCAGGAACAGACTGAGTATTGGACTGGTTCAGGAACAGACTGAGTATTAGACTGGCTCAGGAACAGACTGAGTATTGGACTGGTTCAGGAACAGACTGAGTATTAGACTGACTCAGGAAAAGACTGAGTATTGGACTGGTTCAGGAACAGACTGAGTATTAGACTGACTCTGGAATAGACTGAGTATTAGACTGACTCAGGAACAGAATGAGTATTAGAATGACTCAGGAACAGACTTAGAATTAGACTGGCTCAGGAACAGACTGAGTATTGGACTGGTTCAGGAACAGACTGAGTATTAGACTTACTCAGGAAGAGACTTAGTAGTAGACTGATTGAGGAACAGACTGAGTATTAGACTGACTCAGGAACAGACTGAGTGTCAGACTGACTCAGGAACAGACTGAGTGTCAGACTGACTCAGGAACAGACTGAGTATTAGACATCAGGAACAGACTGAGTATTAGACTGACTAAGGAACAGACTGAGTATTAGACTGGCTCAGGAACAGATTGACTATTAGACTGGCTCAGGAATAGGCTGAGTATTAGACTGACTCTGGAACAGACTGAGTATTAGACTGACTCAGGAAAAGACTGAGTGTCAGACTGACTCAGGAACAGACTGGAGGATGAGACTGGCTCCAGGAACAGACTGAGTATTAGACTGACTAGGAACAGACTGAGATTAGACTGACTCAGCAAAAGACTGAGAATTAGACTGGCTGGGGAACAGACTGAGTATTAGACTGGCTCAGGAACAGAATGAGTATTAGAATGACTCAGGAACAGACTATTTATTAGACTGACTCAGAAAAAGACTGAGAATTAGACTGGCTGGGGAACAGACTGAGTATTAGACTGGCTCCAGGAACAGAATGAGTATTAGAAATGACTCAGGAACAGACTGAGTGTTAGACTGTCAGAACAGACTGAGTGTCAGGGACTCAGAATTGACTGCATTAGACTGGCTCAGGAACAGACTCGAGACTGAATCAGAACTTAGGAAAACTGACTGATAGACTGGCTTCCAGGGAACAGATTAGACAGACTAGAATCAGGAACAGACTGAGTATTAGACTGAGTATTAGACTGGCTCAGGAAAAGACTGAATATTAGACAGGCTCAGGAACAGACTGAGCATTAGACTCAGGTGAACAGACTGAGTGTTGGGGACTTGCTCAGGAACAGACTGAGTATTAGACAGACCTGACCCAGACTGCACTGAGTATTAGACTGGCCTGAATGACTGAGAATTAGAGGAACAGACTGAGAACAAACTGAGGTCAGACTGACTGGAACAGGCTGAGTATTAGACTCAGGAACAGACTGAGTATTAGACTGTCAAGGACTGAGTATTAGACTGACACAGGAAAAGACTGAGTATTAGACTGGCTGGGGAAACAGACTGAGTATTAGACTGGCTCAGGAACCGAATGAGTATTAGGAATGACTCAGAACAGACTGAGAATTAGATTGAACAGACTGAGGATTGGACTGGTTCAGGAACAGACATATTAGACTGACTCAGAATAGACCGAGTATTAAACTGACCCAGGAACAGACAGAGATTAGACTGACTTAGAACAGACTGAGTGTCAGGGAACAGACTGAATGGCAGACTTCCAGAACAGACTGAGGACATCAGAAAGACTGAGTGTTAGACTGACTCAGGAACAGGCTGAGTCAGAATAGACTGGCTCCAGGAACAGACTGAGTACAGAGACTGACTGAGTTCAGAGGAACAGACTTAGACTGGCTGAAACAGACTCCAGGAAGAGACTGAGAGACTGACTTAGACTGAGTATTAGACTGGAAACAGACTGAGTGTAAGACTGACTCAGGAACAGACTGAGTATTAGACTGGCCTGAGGATTGGACTGGAACAGACTTAGACTCAAGAGAAGGAATTAGACTGGCTCCAGGAAAAGACTGAATTAGAGAACAGACTGAGTATCAGACTGGCTCGAATGAAATTAGAAGACTCAGGAACAGACTAGGAATTAGGACTGGCTCAAGGAACAGATGGAGTATTGGACTGGTTCAGAATAGACTGAGATTAGACTGACCAGGAATAGACTGAGACTGACTCAGGAACAGACTGAGTATTAGACTGACTCGAACAGACTGAGTATCCAGACTGACTCAGGAACAGACAGTATTAGACTCAGGAACAGACTGAGTATTAGACTGACTAAGGAACAGACTGAGTATTAGACTGGCTCAGGAAAAGATTGAGTATTAGACTGGCTCAGGAATAGACTGAGTATTAGACTGACTCAGGAACAGACTGAGTATTAGACTGACTGAGGAACAGACTGAGTGTCAGACTGACTCAGGAACAGACTGAGTATTAGACTGGCTCAGGAACAGACTGAGTATTAGACTGACTAAGGAACAGACTGAGTATTAGACTGACTCAGGAAAAGACTGAGTATTAGACTGGCTGGGGAACAGACTGAGTATTAGACTGGCTGGGGAACAGACTGAGTATTGGACTGGTTCAGGAACAGACTGAGTATTAGACTGGCTCAGGAACAGACTGAGTATTAGACTGACTCAGGAACAGACTGAGTGTCAGACTGACTCAGGAACAGACGGAGTGTCAGACTGACTCAGGAACAGACTGAGTATTAGACTGACTCAGGAACAGACTGAGTATTAGACTGACTCAGGAACAGACTGAGTGTCAGACTGACTCAGGAACAGACTGAGTATGAGACTGGCTCAGGAACAGACTGAGTACTTGACTGAATCAGGAACAAACTGAGTGTCAGACTGACTTAGGAACAGACTAAGTATTGGACTGGCTCAGGAACAGACTGAGCATTAGACTGGCTCAGGAACAGAGTGAGTGTCAGACTGACTTAGGAACAAACTAAGTATTTGACTTGCTCAGGAAAAGACTGAATATTAGACAGGCTCAGGAACAGACTGAGTATTAGACTGGCTCAGGAACAGACTGAGTATTAGCCTTGCTCAGGAACAGAATGAGTATTAGACCAGCTCAGGAACAGACTGAGTATTAGACTGACTCAGGAACAGACTGAGTTTTAGACTGAATCAGGAAAAGACTGAGTATTAGACTGACTCAGGAACAGACTGAGTAATCGACTGAATCAGGAAAAGACTGAGTATTTGACTGGCAGGGGAACAGACTGAGCATATTAGACTGGAACAGAACAAACGGAGTGTCAGACTGACTCAGGAACAGACTGACAGGAACAGACTACATGATAGACTGATTCAGGAAGAGACTGAGTGTCAGACTGATTCAGGAACAGACTGAGTATTAGACGGGCTCAGGAACAGACTGAGTATTAGACTGACTAAGGAACAGACTGAGTGTTAGACTGACTCAGGAAAAGACTGAGTATTAGACTGGCTGGGGAACAGACTGAGTATTAGACTGGCTCAGGAACAGACTGAGTATTGGACTGGTTCAGGAGCAGACTGAGTATTAGACTGGCTGGGGAACAGACTGAGTATTAGCCTGGTTCAGGAACAGACTGAGTTTAGACTCACTCAGGAACAGACTGAGTGTCAGACTGACTTAGGAACAGACTAAATATTAGACTGACTCAGGAACAGAGTTTTAGACTGGCTCAGGAACAGACTGAGTATTAGCCTGGTTCAGGAACAGACTGAGTATTAGAATGACACATGAAAAGACTGAGTATTAGACTGACTCAGGAACAGACTGAGTGTTAGACTTGCTCAGGAACAGACTGAGTATTAGACTGGCTCAGGAACAGACTGAGTATTAGACTGGCTCAGGAACAGACTGAGTATTGGACTGGTTCAGGAACAGACTGAGTATTAGACTGGCTCAGGAACAGACTGAGTATTAGACTGGCTCAGGAAAGACTGAGTGTCAGACTGACTCAGGAACAGACTGAGTACTAGACTGAATCAGGAACAAACTGAGTGTCAGACTGACTTAGGAACAGACTAAGTATTAGACTGGCTAAGGAACAGACTGAGCATTAGACTGGCTCAGGAACAGAGTGAGTGCCAGACTGACTTAGGAACAGACTAAGTATTAGACTGGCTCATTAAAGGACTGAATATTTGACAGGCTCAGGAACAGACTGAGTATTAGCCTTGCTCAGGAACAGACTGAGTGTTAGACCAGCTCAGGAACAGACTGAGTATTAGACTGACTCAGCAACAGACTGAGTTTTAGACTGAATCAGGAAAAGACTGAGTATTAGACTGACTCAGGAACAGACTGAGTAATAGACTGAATCAGGAAAAGACTGAGTATTAGACTGGCAGGGGAACAGACTGAGTATTAGACTGGCTCAGGAACAAACGGAGTGTCAGACTAACTCAGGAACAGACTGAGTATTTGACTGGCTTAGGAACAGACTGAGTACTATACTGAATCAGGAACAAACTGAGTGTCAGACTGACTTAGGAACAGAGTAAGTATTATACTGGCTCAGGAACAGAAGTAGTATTAGACTGACTCAGGAACAAACTGAGTGTCAGACTGACTCAGGAACAGACTGAGTGTCATACTGACTCAGGAGCAGGCTGAGTATTAGACTGGCTCAGGAACAGACTGAGTATTAGACTGACTCAGGAACAGACTGAGTATTAGACTGACTCAGGAACAGACTGAGTATTAGACTGACTCAGGAACAGACTTAGAATTAGACTGGCTCAGGAACAGACTGAGTATTGGACTGGTTCAGGAACAGACTGAGTATTAGACTTACTCAGGAACAGACTGAAGTGTTAGACTGATTCAGGAACAGACTGAGTATTAGACTGACTCAGGAACAGACTGAGTGTCAGACTGACTCAGGAACAGACTGAGTGTCAGACTGACTCAGGAACAGACTGAGTATTAGACATCAGGAACAGACTGAGTATTAGACTGACTAAGGAACAGACTGAGTATTAGACTGGCTCAGGAACAGATTGACTATTAGACTGGCTCAGGAATAGGCTGAGTATTAGACTGACTCTGGAACAGACTGAGTATTAGACTGACTCAGGAAAAGACTGAGTGTCAGACTGACTCAGGAACAGACTGAGGATGAGACTGGCTCAGGAACAGACTGAGTATTAGACTGACTAAGGAACAGACTGAGTATTAGACTGACTCAGGAAAAGACTGAGAATTAGACTGGCTGGGGAACAGACTGAGTATTAGACTGGCTCAGGAACAGAATGAGTATTAGAATGACTCAGGAACAGACTATTTATTAGACTGACTCAGGAAAAGACTGAGAATTAGACTGGCTGGGGAACAGACTGAGTATTAGACTGGCTCAGGAACAGAATGAGTATTAGAATGACTCAGGAACAGACTGAGTGTTAGACTGACTCAGGAACAGACTGAGTGTCAGACTGACTCAGGAATTGACTGAGTATTAGACTGGCTCAGGAACAGACTGAGTACGAGACTGGCTCAGGAACAAGACTGAGTGTCAGACTGACTCAGGAACAGACTGAGTATTAGACTGGCTCAGGAACAGACTGAGCATTAGACTGGCTCAGGAACAGACTGAGTGTCAGACTGACTTAGGAACAGACTGAGTGTAGACTGGCTCAGGAAAAGACTGAATATTAGACAGGCTCAGGAACAGACTGAGTATTAGACAGGAACAGACTGAGTGTTAGGAACAGACTGAGTATTAGACTGGTATTAGACTCAGGAACAGACTGAGAATTAGACTGGCTCAGGAACAGAAGGAGTATTAGACTGACTCAGGAACAGACTCATTTAGACTGGCTCAGGAACAGACTGAGTATTAGACTGGACTCAGGAACAGACTGAGTATTAGACTGGCTGGGGGAACAGACTGAGTATTAGACTGACTCAGGAACAGACTGAGTATTAGACTGACTCAGGAACAGACTGAGATTAGACTGTCTCAGGAACAGACTGAGGATTAGGACTGGTTCAGGACTGACTCAGGAACAGACTGTATTAGACTGACTCAGGAACAGACTGAGTATTAGACTGGCTCAGGAACAGACTGAGTATTAGACTGACTCAGGGAACAGACTGAGTATTAGACTCCAGGAACAGACTGAGTATTAGACTGACTCAGGAACAGACTGAGTATTAGACTGGTTCAGACTGAGAGACTGGCTCAGGAACAGACTGAATATCAGACTGACTCAGGAACAGACTGACCGTTAGACTGGCTCAGGAACAGACTGAGTATTAGACTGGCTCAGGGAACAGACTGAGTATTAGACTGGCTGGAGACTGAGTATTAGACTGACTCAGGAACAGACTGAGTAGACTGGCTCAGGAACAGACTATTAGAATGACTCAGGAACAGACTGAAAATTAGACTGGCTTAGGAACAGACTGAGGAAGACTGGTTCAGGGAACAGACTGAGTATTAGACTGACTCAGGAACAGACTGAGAATTAGACTGACTCAGGAACAGACTGAGTATTAGACTGAACAGACTCAGGAACAGACTGAGTACTAGGAACAGACTGAGGAACAGACTGAGTTCAGGAACAGACTGAGTATTGGACTGACAAGGGAACAGACTGAGTATTAGACTGGCTCAGGAACAGACTGAGCATTAGACTGGCTTGGGAACAGACTGAGTGTCAGACTGACTAGGAACAGACTGAGTATTAGAGAACAGGAACAGAGTATTAGACTGGCTCAGGAACAGACTGAGTATTAGACTGGCTCAGGAACAGACTGAGTATTAGACTGACTAAGGAACAGACTGGAGTGTAGACTGACAGACTCAGGTGTCAGACTCAGGAATTAGACTGGCTGGGAACAGACTGAGTATTAGACTGGCTCAGGAAACAGACTGAGTATTGGACTGGTTCAGGAACAGACTGAGTATTAGACTGGGCTCAGGAACAGACTGAGTACTCAGGAACAGACTGGTCAGACTGACTCAGGAACAGACTGAGTATTAGACTGACTCAGGAACAGACTGAGTATTAGACTGACTCAGGAACAGACTGTCAGACTGACTCAGGAACAGACTGAGTATGAGACTGGCTCCAGGAACAGACTGAGTACTTGACTGAATCAGAACAAACTGAGTGTCAGAGGAACAGACTAAGTATCAGACTGGCTCAGGAACAGACTGAGTATTAGACTGGCTCAGGAACAGAGTGAGTGTCAGACTGACTTAGGAACAGACTAAGTATTTGACTTGCTCAGGAAAAGACTGAATATTAGACAGGCTCAGGAACAGACTGAGTATTAGACTATTCAGAACAGACTGAGTATTGACTGCTTCAGGAACAGAATGAGTATTAGACCAGCTCAGGAACAGACTGAGTATTAGACTGACTCAGGATCAGACTGGTTCAGACTGAATCAGACTGAGTATTAGACTGACTCAGGAACAGACTGAGTAATCGACTGAATCAGGAAAAGACTGAGTATTTGACTGGCAGGAACAGACTGAGTATTAGACTGGCTCAGGAACAGACTGAGTGTCAGACTGACTCAGGAACAGACTGAGTGTCAGACTAACTCAGGAACAGACTACGAGACTGATTCAGAAGAGACTGTGTGACTGATTCAGGAACAGACTGAGTATTTCAGGAACAGACTGAGGCTCAAGGAACAGACTGAGTGTTAGATGACTCAGAAAAGACTGAGCTCAGGGAACAGACTGAGTATTAGACTGGCTCAGGAACAGACTGAGTATTAGACTGGTTCAGGAACAGACTGAGTATTAGACTGGCTCGGAACGGACTGAGAGCCTGGTTCAGGAACAGACTGAGTTTAGTCAGGAACAGACTGAGTGTCAGACTGACAGGAACAGACTAAATATTAGACTGACTCAGGAACAGACTGAGTCAGGAACAGATGATGGCTGGTAGAACAGACTGAACATTACTCAGGAACAGACTGAGTGTCTGAACAGACTGAGTGTTAGAATGACACATGAGAAAGACTGAGTATTAGACTGACCTCAGGAACAGACTGAGTGTTAGACTGCTCAGGAACAGACTGAGTATTAGACTGGTTCAGGAACAGACTGAGTATTAGACTGGCTCAGGAACAGACTGAGTATTGGACTGGCTCAGGAACAGACTGAGTGTCAGACTGACTCAGGAACAGACTGAGACTAGACTCAAGGAACAGACTGAGTGTCAGATTAGAACAGACTGTACTAGACTCAGGGAACAGACTGAGCATTAGACTGGCTCAGGAACAGACTGAGTGTCAGACTGACTTAGGAACAGACTGAGCATTAGACTGGCTCAAAACTGAGTACTTAGAACTGACTCAGGCTCAGGAACAGACTGAAATTTGACCAGCTGAACAGACTGAGTATTAGAGACACAGGAACAGACTGAGTGTCAGACCAGCCCAGGAACAGACTGAGTATTAGACTGGCTCAGGAACAGACTGAGAATTAGACTCAGAAAGGAACAGACTGGTCAGAACAGACTGACTGAATGAGGAACAGACTGAGTATTAGACTGGCTCAGGAAATCAGGAAAGACTGAGTGTGGCTTAGGAACAGAGACTGAATCAGAACAAACTGAGTGGAACAGAACAGAGTAAGTATTAGACTGGCTCAGTATTAGACTGACAGAACAAACTGAGTGTCAGACTGACTCCAGAACAGACTGAGTGTCATAGACTCAGGCAGGCTGAGTATTAGACTGGCTCAGAACAGACTGAGCATTAGACTTAAGAACAGACTGAGTGTTTGACTGACTCAGGAACAGACTGAGTATTAGACTGGCTCAGGAACAGACTGAGTATTAGACTGGGCTCAGGAACAGACTGAGTATTAGAATGACTGAGGATCAGACTGAACAGACTGGAGAATAGACTGAGACTGGTTCAGGAGCAGACTGAACAGACTGACTCAGGAATAGACTGAGTATTAGACTGAGTATTAGACTAACTCAGGATCAGACTGAGTGTCAGACTGACTCAGGAACAGACTGACATCAGGAACAGACTGAGTAAAAAGACTGACTAAGGAAACAGGAATTAGACTGGCTCAGGAACAGACTGAGTATTGGGGACTGGCTCAGGAATAGACTGAGTATTAGACTGACTCAGGAACAGACTGAGTATTAGACTGACTCAGGAACAGACTGAGTGTCTGACTGTCTCAGGAACAGACTGAGTATTAGACTGGCTCAGGAACAGACTGAGTATTAGACTGACTAAGGAACAGACTGAGTATTAGACTGACTCAGGAAAAGACTGAGTATTGCACTGGTTCAGGAACAGACTGAGTATTAGACTGGCTCAGGAACAGACTGAGTATTAGACTGGCTCAGGAACAGACTGAGTATTAGCCTTGCTCAGGAACAGACTGAGTATTAGACCAGCTCAGGAACAGACTGAGTATTAGACTGACTCAGGAACAGACTGAGTATTAGACTGACTCAGGAAAAGACTGAGTATTGCACTGGTTCAGGAACACACTGAGTATTAGACTGGCTCAGGAACAGACTCAGTATTAGACTGGCTCATGAACAGACTGAGTATTAGCCTTGCTCAGGAACAGACTGAGTATTAGACCAGCTCAGGAACAGAAGGAGTATTAGACTGACTCAGGAACAAATTGAGTGTCAGACTGACTCAGGAACAGACTGACTGTCATACTGACTCAGGAACAGGCTGAGTATTAGACTGGCTCAGGAACAGACTGAGTATTAGACTGACTAAGGAACAGACTGAGTATTAGACTGACTCAGGAAAAGACTGAGTATTAGACTGGCTGGGGAACAGACTGAGTATTAGACTGGCTCAGGAACAGAATGAGTATTAGATTGACTCTGGAACAGACTGAGAATTAGACTGGCTCAGGAACAGACTGAGTATTGGACTGGTTCAGGAACAGACAGAGTATTAGACTGACTAAGGAATAGACTGAGTATTAGACTGACTCAGGAACAGACTTATTAGACTGACTCAGGAACAGACTGAGTGTCAGACTGACTCAGGAACAGACTGAGTGTCAGACTGACTCAGGAACAGACTGAGTATTAGACAACAGGAACAGACTGAGTATTAGACGGACTAAGGAACAGACTGAGTATTAGACTGGCTCAGGAACAGATTGAGTATTAGACTGGCTCAGGAATAGACTGAGTATTAGACTGACTCAGGAACAGACTGAGTATTAGACTGACTCAGGAACAGACTGAGTATTAGACTGGCTCAGGAACAGACTGAGTATTAGACTGACTATGGAACAGACTGAGTATTAGACTGACTCAGGAAAAGACTGAGTATTAGACTGGCTGGGGAACAGACTGAGTATTAGACTGGCTCAGGAACAGACTGAGTATTGCACTGGTTCAAGAACAGACTGAGTATTAGACTGGCTCAGGAACAGACTGAGTATTAGACTGACTCAGGAAAAGACTGATTGTCAGACTGACTCAGGAACAGACTGAGTGTCAGACTGACTCAGGAACAGACTGAGTATTAGACTGGCTCAGGAACAGACTGAGTACTAGACTGAATCAGGAACAAACTGAGTGTCAGACTGACTTAGGAACAGACTAGGTATTAGACTGGCTCAGGAACAGACTGAGCATTAGACTGGCTCAGGAACAGAGTGAGTGTCAGACTGACTTAGGAACAGACTAAGTATTAGACTGGCTCAGGAAAAGACTGAATATTAGACAGGCTCAGGAACAGACTGTGTATAAGACTGGCTCATGAACAGACTGAGTATTAGCCTTGCTCAGGAACAGACTGAGTATTAGACCAGCTCAGGAACAGACTGAGTATTAGACTGACTCAGGAACAGACTGAGTTTTAGCCTGAATCAGGAAAAGAATGAGTATTAGACTGACTCAGGAACAGACTGAGTTTAGACTGACTCAGAAACAGACTGAGTGTCAGACTGACTTAGGAACAGACTAAATATTAGACTGACTCAGGAACAGAGTTTTAGACTGGCTCCAGGAACAGACTGAGAGCCTGGTTCAGGAACAGACTGAGTAATAGACTGACACATGAAAAGACTGAGTATTAGACTGACTCAGGAAGAAACTGAGTGTCAGACTGGATCAGGAACAGACTGAGTATTAGACTTCAGGAACAGACTGAGTATTAGACTGGCTAAGGAATAGACTGCGTATTAGTCTGACTCAGGAACGGACTGAGTATTAGACTGGCACAGAATAAGACTGAGTATTAGACTGGCTCAGGAATAAACTGAGTATTAGACTGGCTCAGGAATAGACTGATTTTCAGACTGACTCAGGAACAGACTGAGCATTAGACTGACTCAGGGAAAGACTGAGTGTCAGAGTGACGAAAGAACAGACTAAGTATTAGACTGGCTCAGAAACAGACTGAGAATTAGACTGGCTCAGCAACACACTGAGTAGTAGACTGACACAGGAACAGACTGAATATTAGACTTACTAAAGAACAGTCTGAGTATAAGACTGGATAAGGAACAGACTGAGTATTAGACTGGCTCAGGAACAGCCTGAGTATTAGACTAACTGAGGAACAGAATGAGTGTCAGACTGACTCAGGAACAGACTTAGTATTAGACTGACTCAGGAAGACACTGAGTGTCAGACTGACTCAGGAACAGACTGAGATTCAGACTGACTCAGGAACAAACTGAGTTTTAGACTGACTCAGGAAGAGACTGAATGTCAGACTGGCTCAGGAAAAGACTGAGTATTAAACTGGCTCAGGAACAGACTGAGTATTAGACTGATTCAGGCAAAGACTGAGTAATAGACTGACTCAGGAACAGACTGAGAGTCAGACTGACTCATGAACAGACTGAGAATTATACTGACTAAGGAACAGATTGAGAAATCGACTGACTCAAGAAAAGACTAAGTATTAGACTGGCTCAGGAGCAGACTGAGTATAAGACTGATTCAGGAACAGACTGAGCATTAGATTGACTCAGGAAAAGACTGAGTATTTGACTGATTTGGAAACTGACTGAATATTAGACTGACTCAGGAACAAACTGAGCATTAGACTGGCACAGGAACAGACTGAGTATTAGCCTTGCTCAGGAACAGACTGAGTATTAGACCAGCTCAGGAACAGACTGAGTAATAGACTGACTCAGGAAAAGACTGAGAGTCAGACTGACTCAGGAACAGACTGAGTGTTAGACTTGCTCAGGAACAGACTGAGTATTAGACTGACTCAGGAAAAGACTGAGTATTAGACTGGCTCAGGAACAAACTGAGCCTTAGACTGGCTCAGGAACAATCTGAGTATTAGACTGACTCAGGAACAGACTGAATATAAGACTTACTCAGGAACAGACTGAGTATTAGACTGAATAAGGAACAGACTGAGTCTTCGACTGACTCAGGAACAGACTGAGTATTAGACTGGCTCAGGAACAGACTGAATATTAGACTTACTCAGGAACAGACTGAGTGTTAGACTGACTCAGGAACATCCTGAGTATTAGACGGGCTCAGAAACAGACTGAGTATTAAACCGACTCAGGAACAGACTGAGTAGTAGACTGATTCAGGAATAGACTGAGTGTCAGACTGACTCAGGAACAGACTGAGAGTCAGACTGACTCATAAACCGAATGAGAATTAGACTGACTTAGGAACAGACTGAGAAATAGACTGACTTATGAAAAGACTGAGTATTAGACTGGCTCAGGAACAGACTGAGTATTAGACTGGCTCCGGAACAGACTGAGTATTTTACTGGCTCAGGAACAGACTGAGTATTAGACTTACTCAGGAACAGACTGACTGTCAGACTGACTCAGGAACAGACTGAGTATTAGACTTACTCTGGAAGAGACTAAGTGTCAGACTGGCTCAGGAACAGACTGAGTATTAGACTGACTCAGGAACAGACTGAGTGTCAGACTGACTCAGGAACAGACTGAGTATTAGACTGACTCAGGAACAGACTGAGTATTAGACTGGCCCAGGAACAGACTGAGTAATAGACTGACTCAGGAACAGACTGACAGTCAGACTGGCTCAGGAACAGACTGAGTATTAGACTGACACAAGAAAAGACTGAGTATTAGACTGACTGAGGACCAGATTGAGTGTCAGACTGACACAGGAGCAGACTGAGTATTTGACTGACTCAGGAAAAGACGGAGTGTTAGACTTGCTCAGGATCAGACTGAGTATTAGACTGACTCAGGAAAAGACTGAGTATTAGACTGGCTCAGGAACAGACTGAGTATTAGACTGGCTCAGGAACAGACTGAGTATTGGACTGGCTCAGGAACATACTGAGTATTAGACTGGCTCAGGAACAGACTGAGTATTGCACTGGTTCAGGAACAGACTGAGTATTAGACTGGCTCAGGAACAGACTGAGTATTAGACTGACTCAGGAACAGACTGATTGTCAGACTGACTCAGGAACAGACTGATTGTCAGACTGACTCAGGAACAGACTGAGTATTAGACTGGCTCAGGAACAGACTGAGTACTAGACTGAATCAGGAACAAACTGAGTGTCAGACTGACTTAGGAACAGACTAAGTATTAGACTGGCTCAGGAACAGACTGAGCATTAGACTGGCTCAGGAACAGACTGAGTGTCAGACTGACTTAGGAACAGACTAAGTATTAGACTGGCTCAGGAAAAGACTGAATATTAGACAGGCTCAGGAACAGACTGAGTATGAGACTGGCTCAGGAACAGACTGAGTATTAGCCTTGCTCAGGAACAGACTGAGCATTAGACCAGCTCAGGAACAGACTGAGTATTAGACTGACTCAGGAACAGACTGAGTTTTAGACTGAATAAGGAAAAGACTGAGTATTAGACTGACTCAGGAACAAACGGAGTGTCAGACTGACTCAGGAACAGACTGAGTGTCAGACTGATTCAGGAACAGACTGAGTATTAGACTGACTCAGGAACAGACTGAGTGTCAGACTGACTCAGGAACAGACTGAGTGTCAGACTGATTCAGGAACAGACTGAGTATTAGACTGGCTCAGGAACAAACGGAGTGTCAGACTGACTCAGGAACAGACTGAGTGTCAGACTGATTCAGGAACAGACTGAGTATTAGACTGGCTCAGGAACAGACTGAGTATTAGACTGACTAAGGAACAGACTGAGTATTAGACTGACTCAGGAAAAGACTGAGTATTAGACTGGCTGGGGAACAGACTGAGTATTAGACTGGCTCAGGAACAGACTGAGTATTGGACTGGTTCAGGAACAGACTGATTATTAGACTGGCTAAGGAACGGACTGAATATTAGCCTGGTTCAGGAACAGACTGAGTTTAGACTGGCTCGGCAACAGACTGAGTATTAGACTGGCTCAGGAATAGACTGAGTATTATACTGGCTCAGGAACAGACTGAGTATTAGACTGAATCAGGAACAGACTGAGTGTCAGACTGACTCAGGAACAGACTGAGTGTCAGACTGACTCAGGAACAGACTGAGTATTAGACTGACTAAGGAACAGACTGAGTATTAGACTGACTCAGGAAAAGACTGAGTATTAGACTGGCTGGGGAACAGACTGAGTATTAGACTGGCTCAGGAACAGAATGAGTATTAGAATGACTCAGGAACAGACTGAGAATTAGACTGGCTCAGGAACAGACTGAGTATTGGACTGGTTCAGGAACAGACTGAGTATTAGACTGACTCAGGAATAGACTGAGTATTAGACTGACTCAGGAACAGACTGAGTATTAGACTGACTCAGGAACAGACTGAGTGTCAGACTGACTCAGGAACAGACTGAGTGTCAGACTGATTCAGGAACAGACTGAGTATTAGACAACAGGAACAGACTGAGTATTAGACTGACTAAGGAACAGACTGAGTATTAGACTGGCTCAGGAACAGATTGAGTATTAGACTGGCTCAGGAACAGACTGAGTATTAGACTGACTCAGGAACAGACTGAGTATTAGACTGACTCAGGAACAGACTGAGTGTCAGACTGGCTCAGGAACAGACTGAGTATTAGACTGACTCAGGAACAGACTGAGTATTAGACTGACTCAGGAAAAGACTGAGTATTAGACTGGCTGGGGAAAAGACTGAGTATTAGACTGGCTCAGGAACAGACTGAGTATTGCACTGGTTCAAGAACAGACTGAGTATTAGACTGGCTCAGGAACAGACTGAGTATTAGACTGACTCAGGAAAAGACTGATTGTCAGACTGACTCAGGAACAGACTGAGTGTCAGACTGACTCAGGAACAGACTGAGTATTAGACTGGCTCAGGAACAGACTGAGTACTAGACTGAATCAGGAACAAACTGAGTGTCAGACTGACTTAGGAACAGACTGAGTATTAGACTGGCTCAGGAACAGACTGAGCATTAGACTGGCTCAGGAACAGACTGAGTGTCAGACTGACTTAGGAACAGACTAAGTATTAGACTGGCTCAGGAAAAGACTGAATATTAGACAGGCTCAGGAACAGACTGAGTATTAGACTGGCTCATGAACAGACTGAGTATTAGACTTGCTCAGGAACAGACTGAGTATTAGACCAGCTCAGGAACAGACTGAGTATTAGACTGACTCAGGAACAGACTGAGTTTTAGACTGAATCAGGAAAAGAATGAGTATTAGACTGACTCAGGAACAGACTGAGTTTAGACTGACTCAGGAACAGACTGAGTGTCAGACTGACTTAGGAACAGACTAAATATTAGACTGACTCAGGAACAGACTGAGCATTAGACTGGCTCAGGAACAGACTGAGTGTCAGACTGACTTAGGAACAGACTAAGTATTAGACTGGCTCAGGAAAAGACTGAATATTAGACAGGCTCAGGAACAGACTGTGTATTAGACTGGCTCATGAACAGACTGAGAATTAGCCTTGCTCAGGAACAGACTGAGTATTAGACCAGCTCAGGAACAGACTGAGTATTAGACTGACTCAGGAACAGACTGAGTTTTAGACTGAATCAGGAAAAGAATGAGTATTAGACTGACTCAGGAACAGACTGAGTTTAGACTGACTCAGGAACAGACTGAGTGTCAGACTGACTTAGGAACAGACTAAATATTAGACTGACTCAGGAACAGAGTTTTAGACTGGCTCAGGAACAGACTGAGTATTAGCCTGGTTCAGGAACAGACTGAGTATTAGACTGACACATGAAAAGACTGAGTATTAGACTGACTCAGGAAGAAACTGAGTGTCAGACTGGCTCAGGAACAGACTGAGTATTAGACTTCAGGAACAGACTGAGTATTAGACTGGCTAAGGAATAGACTGAGTATTAGACTGACTCAGGAACAGACTGAGTATTAGACTGGCTCAGGATAAGACTGAGTATTATACTGGCTCTGGAATAAACTGAGTATTAGACTGGCTCAGGAATAGACTGATTTTCAGACTGACTCAGGAACAGACTGAGCATTAGACTGACTCAGGGACAGACTGAGTGTCAGAGTGACGAAAGACCAGACTAAGTATTAGACTGGCTCAGAAACAGACTGAGTATTAGACTGGCTGAGCAACACACTGAGTAGTAGACTGACACAGGAACAGACTGAATATTAGCCTTACTAAAGAACAGTCTGAGTATTAGACTGGATAAGGAACAGACTGAGTATTAGACTAACTGAGGAACAGAATGAGTGTCAGACTGACTCAGGAACAGACGGAGATTCAGACTGACTCAGGAACAAACTGAGTTTTAGACTGACTCAGGAAGAGACTGAATGTCAGACTGGCTCAGGAAAAGACTGAGTATTAGACTGGCTCAGGAACAGACTGAGTATTAGACTGATTCAGGCAAAGACTGAGTAATAGACTGACTCAGGAACAGACTGAGAGTCAGACTGACTCATGAACAGACTGAGAATTATACTGACTAAGGAACAGATTGAGAAATCGACTGACTCAAGAAAAGACTGAGTATTCGATTGGCTCAGGAACAGACTGAGTATCAGACTGACTCAGGACCAGACTGAGTGTCAGACTGACTCAGGAACAGACTGAATATTAGACTGGCTCAGGAACAGACTGAGTATCAGACTGACTCAGGAACAGACTGAGTATCAGACTGACTCAGGAACAGACTGAGTATTAGACTGACTCAGGAATAGACTGAGTGTCAGACTTACTCAGGAACAGACTGAAAGTCAGACTGACTCATGAACAGACTGAGAATTAGACTGACTGAGGAACAGACTGAGAAATAGACTGACTCAAGAAAAGACTGAGTATTCGATTGGCTCAGGAGCAGACTCAGTATAAGACTGATTCAGGAACAGACTGAGTGTCAGACTGACTAAGGAACAGACAGGGACTCAGACCGATTCAGGAACAGACTGAGAATAAGACTGACTAAGGAACAGACTGAGTATTAGACTGACTCAGGAAAAGAGTGACTATTAGACTGGCTCAGGAACAGACTGAGTATTATACTAGCTCAGGAACAGACTGAGTATTAGACTGGCTTAGGAACAGACTGAGTATTAGACTGACTCAGGAACAGACTGAGTGTCAGACTGACTCAGGAACAGACTGAGTGTCAGACTGACTCAGGAACAGACTGAGTATTAGACTGACTCAGGAAGAAACTGAGTGTCAGACTGGCTCAGGAACAGACTGAATATAAGACTTCAGGAACAGACTGAGTATTAGACTGGCTCAGGAATAGACTGCGTATTAGACTGACTCAGGAATGGACTGAGTATTAGACTGGCACAGGAAAAGACTGAGTATTAGACTGGCTCAGGAACAGACTGATTTTCAGACAGACTCAGGAACAGACTGAGTATTAGACTGACTCTGGGACAGACTGAGTGTCAGAGTGACGAAAGAACAGACTAAGTATTAGACTGGCTCAGAAACAGACTGAGTATTAGACTGGCTCAGCAACAGACTGAGTTGTAGACTGACTCAGGAACAGACTGAATATTAGACTTACTCAAGAACAGACTGAGTATTAGACTGGATAAGGAACAGATTGATTATTAGACTGGCTCAGGAACAGACTGAGTTTTAGACTGACTCAGGAAGAGACTGAGTGTCAGACTGGCTCAGGAAAAGACTGAGTATTAGACTGGCTCAGGAACAGACTGAGTATTAGACTGGCTCAGAAACAGACTGAGTATTAGACTGACTCAGGCAAAGATTGAGTAATAAACTGACTCAGGAATAGACTGAGTGTCAGACTGACTCAGGAACAGACTGAGAGTCAGACTAACTCATGAACAGACTGAGAATTAGACGGACTAAGGAACAGATTGAGAAATCGACTGACTCAAGAAAAGTCTAAGTATTAGATTGGCTCAGGAGCAGACTGAGTATAAGACTGATTCAGGAACAGACTGAGTGTCAGGCTGACTCAGGAACAGACTGTGTATTAGACTGGCCCAGGAACAGACTGAGCATTAGACTGATTCAGGAACAGACTGAGTATTAGATATTTTATATAAATCTGTTGTGATTTATTAATCTTTATGATATCTTAACCATAATCAAACTGTTTTTCTGGGAACAGACTGAGGGACTTTGACTGCTCAGCTTCTTCAGGTCATGAACATGTTGTGTTGAAATTGTCTCAGGAACGACTGTACAATCAGAAATGAAAAACAAATAAAAAAAATAAAAAATAAAAATAAAAAAAATTAGACTGACTCAGGAAAAGACTGAGTATTTGACTGATTTGGAAACAGACTGAATATTAGACTGACTCAGGAACAGACTGAGCATTAGACTGGCTCTGGAACAGAATGAGTATTAGATTGACTCAGGAACAGACTGAGTGTCAGATTGATTCAGGAACAGACTGAGTATTAGACTTACCCAGGAACAGAATGAATATTAGACCGGCTCAGGAACAGACTGAGTACTAGAATGAATCAGGAACAGACTGAGTATCAGACTGACTTAGGAACAGACTAAGTATTGGACTGGCTCAGGAACAGACTGAATATTAGCCTGGCTCAGGAACAGACTGAGTATTAGACTGAATAAGGAACAGACTGAAAATTTGACTGACTAAGGAACAGACTGAGTATTTGACTGGCTAGGGAACAGACTGAGTATTAGACTGATTCAGGAACAGACTGAATATTAGACTAACTCAGGAACAGACTGAGTATTAGGCTGACTGAGGAACAGACTGAGTAATAGACTGATTCAGGAATAGACTGAGTGTCGGACTGATTCAGGAACAGACTGGGAGTCAGACTAAATCATGAACAGACTGAGTATTAGACTGGCTCAGGAACAGACTGAGTAATAGACTGGCTCAGGAACAGAATGAGTGTCAGACTGACTTAGGAACAGACTGAGTATTAGACTGGCTCAGGAACAGACTGAGTATTAGACTGGCTCAGGAACAGACTGAGCATTAGACTGGCTCAGGAACAGAGTGAGAGTCAGACTGACTTAGGAACAGATTAAGTATTAGACTGGCTCAGGAACAGACTGAATATTAGACAGGCACAGGAACAGACTGAGTATTAGCCTTGCTCAGGAACAGACTGAGTATTAGACCAGCTCAGGAACAGACTGAGTATTAGACTGACTCAGGAACAGACTGAGTTTTAGACTGAATCAGGGAAATGCTGAGTATTAGACTGACTCAGGAACAGACTGAGTAATAGAATGAATCAGGAAAAAACTGAGTATTATACTGGCTGGGGAACAAACTGAGTATTAGACTGGCTCAGGAACAGACTGAGCATTAGACTGGCTCTGGAACAGAATGAGTATTAGATTGACTCAGGAACAGACTGAGTGTCAGACTGATTCCGGAACAGACTGAGTATTAGACTGACCCAGGAACAGAATAAATATTAGACCGGCTCAGGAACAGACTGAGTACTAGAATGAATCAGGAACAGACTGAGTTTCAGACTGACTTAGGAACAGACTAAGTATTGGACTGGCTCAGGAACAGACTGAATATTAGCCTGGCTCAGTAACAGACTGATTATTAGACTGAATAAAGAACAGACTGAATATTTGACTGACTCAGGAACAGACTGAGTATTAGCCTGGCTCAGGAAAAGACTGAATATTAGACTGAATAAGGAAAGACTGAATATTAGACTGACTCAGGAACAGACTGAGTATTAGCCTGGTTCAGGGACAGACTGAGTTTTAGACTGAGTCAGGAACAGACTGAGTGTCAGACTGATTTAGAAACAGACTAAATATTAAACTGCCTCTGGAACAGACTGACTATTAGACTGCCTCTGGAACAGACTGAGTAATAGACTGACTCAGGAACAGACTGAGAGTCAGACTGACTCAGGAACAGACTGAGTGTTTGACTGGCTAGGGAACAGACTGAGTATTAGACTGATTCAGGAACAGACTGAATATTAGAGTAACTCAGGAACAGACTGAGTATTAGGCTGACTCAGGAACAGACTGAGTAATAGACTGATTCAGGAATAGACTGAGTGTCGGACTGATTCAGGAACAGACTGGGAGTCAGACTAAATCATGAACAGACTGAGTATTAGACTGGCTCAGGAACAGACTGAGTATTAGACTGGATCAGGAACAGAATGAGTGTCAGACTGACTTAGGAACAGACTAAGTATTAGACTGGCTCAGGAACAGACTGAATATTAGACTGGCTCAGGAACAGACTGAATGTTAGACAGGCTCAGGAACAGACTGAGTATTAGCCTTGCTCAGGAACAGACTGAGTATTAGACTGACTCAGGAACAGACTGAGTTTTAGACTGAATTAGGGAAAGATTGAGTATTAGACTGACTCAGGAACAGACTGAGTAATAGACTGAATGAGGAAAAAACTGAGTATTAGACTGGCTGGGGAACAGACTGAGTATTAGACTGACTCAGGAACAGACTGAGTGTCAGACTAACTCAGGAACAGACTACGTATTAGACTGATTCAGGAAGGGATTGAGTGTCAGACTGACTCAGGAACAGACTGAGTATTAGCCTTACTCAGGAACAGACTGAGTTTTAGACTGATTCAGGAACAGACTGAGTTTTAGACTGAATCAGGGAAAGACTGAGTATTAGACCAGCTCAGGAACAGACTGAGTATTAGACTGATTCAGGAACAGACTGAGTTTTAGACTGAATCAGGGAAAGACTGAGTATTAGATTGACTCAGGAACAGACTGAGTAATAGACTGAATCGGGAAAAGACTGAGTATTAGACTGCCTCTGGAACAGATTGAGTGTCAGACTGACACAGGAACAGACTGACTATTAGACTGGCTCAGGAACAGACTGAGTAATAGACTGACTCAGGAACAGACTGAGAGTCAGACTGACTGAGGAACAGACTGAGTGTTAGACTGGCTAGGGAACAGACTGAGTATCAGACTGATTCAGGAACAGACTGAATATTAGACTAACTCAGGAACAGACTGAGTATAAGGCTGACTCAGGAATAGACTGAGTGTCGGACTGATTCAGGAACAGACTGAGAGTCAGACTAAGTCATAAACAGACTGAGAATTTGACTGACTCAGGAACATACTGAGAAATAGACTGAGTCATGAAAAGACTGAGTATTAGACTGGCTCAGGAACAGACTGAGTATTAGACTGGCTCAGGAACAGACTGAATATTAGACAGGCTCAGGAACAGACTGAGTATTAGACTGGCTCAGGAACAGACTGAGCATTAGACTGGCTCAGGAACAGAGTGAGAGTCAGACTGACTTAGGAACAGACTAAATATTAGACTGGCTCAGGAACACACTGAATATTAGACAGGCTCAGGAACAGACTGAGTATTAGACTGGCTCAGGAACAGACTGAGTATTAGCCTTGCTCAGGAACAGACTCAGTAATAGACTGAATCAGAAAAAGACTGAGTATTAGACTGGCTGGGGAACAGACTGAGTATTAGACTGGCTCAGGAACAGACTGTGTATTAGACTGACTCAGGAACAGACTGAGTGTCAGACTAACTCAGGAACAGACTACGTATTAGACTGAATCAGGAAGAGACTGAGTGTCAGACCGACTCAGGAACAGACTGAGTATTAGACTGGCTCAGGAACAGACTGAGTATTAGACTGACGAAGGAACAGACTGAGTATTAGACTGACTCAGGATCAGACTGGGTATTTGACTGGCTCAGGAACGGACTGAGTATTAGCCTGGTTCAGGAAAAGACTGAGTTTTAGACTGACTCAGGAACAGACTGAGTGTCAGACTGACTTAGGAACAGACTAAATATAAGACTGACTCAGGAACAGAGTTTTAGACTGGCTCAGGAACAGACTGAGTATTAGCCTGGTTCAGGAACAGACTGAGTATTAGACTGACTCAGGAACAGATTGAGTATTAGACTGACACCTGAAAAGACTGAGTATTAGACTGACTAAGGAACATATTGAGTGTCAGACTGGCTCACGAACAGACCGAGTATTAGCCGGGTTCAGGCACAGACTGAGTATTAGACTGACTCAGGAACAGACTGAGTAATAGACTGATTCAGGAATAGACTGAGTGTCAGACTGACTCAGGAACAGACTGAGTTTTTGACTGGCTCAGGAATAGACTGAGTAATAGACTGACTCAGGAAAAGACTGAGAGTCAGACTGGCTCAGGAACAGACTGAATGTTAGACTTGTTCAGGAACAGACTGAGTATTAGACTGACTCAGGAAAAGACTGAGTATTAGACTGGCTCAGGAACAGACTGAGCATTAGACTGGCTCAGGAACAGACTGAGTATTAGACTGACTCAGGAACAGACTGAATATTAGACTTACTCAGGAACAGACTGAGTATTAGACTGAATAAGGAACAGACTGAGTATTAGACTGGCTCAGGAACAGACTGACTATTAGACTGGCTCAGGAACAGACTGAGTATTAGACTGGCTCAGGAACAGACTGAGTCTTAGACTGACTCAGGAACAGACTGAGTATTAGACTGGCTCAGGAACAGACTGAGTATTAGACTGGCTCAGGAACAGACTGAGTATTAAACTGACTGAGGAACAGACTGAGTAATAGACTGACTCAGGAATAGACTGAGTGTCAGACAGACTCAGGAACAGACTGAGAGTCAGACTGACTCATAAACCGAATGAGAATTATACTGACTAAGGAACAGACTGAGAAATAGACTGACTCATGAAAAGACTGAGTATTAGACTGGCTCAGGAACAGACTGAGTATTAGACTGGCTCCGGAACAGAGTGACTATTTTACTGGCTCAGGAACAGACTGAGTATTAGACTGATTCAGGAACAGACTGAATATTAGACTAACTCAGGAACAGACTGAGTATAAGGCTGACTCAGGAACAGACTGAGTAATAGACTGATTCAGGAATAGACTGAGTGTCGGACTGATTCAGGAACAGACTGAGAGTCAGACTAAGTCATAAACAGACTGAGAATTTGACTGACTCAGGAACATACTGAGAAATAGACTTACTCATGAAAAGACTGAGTATTAGACTGATTCAGGAACAGACTGAGTGTCAGGCTGACTCAGGAACAGACTGTGTATTAGACTGGCCCAGGAACAGACTGAGCATTAGACTGATTCAGGAACAGACTGAGTATTAGACTGACTCAGGAAAAGACTGAGTATTTGACTGATTTGGAAACAGACTGAGCATTAGACTGGCTCTGGAACAGATTGAGTTTTAGACTGGCTCAGGAACAGAATGAGTATTAGATTGACTCAGGAACAGATTGAGTGTCAGACTGATTCAGGAACAGACTGAGTATTAGACTGACTCAGGAACAGAATGAATATTAGACCGGCTCAGGAACAGACTGAGTACTAGAATGAATCAGGAACAGACTGAGTTTCAGACTGACTTAGGAACAGACTAAGTAATAGACTGGCTCAGGAACAGACTGAATATTAGACAGTCTCAGGCACAGACTGAGTATAAGACTGGCTCAGGAACAGACTGAGTATTAGACTGGCTCAGGAACAGACTGAGTTTTAGACTGACTCAGGAACAGACTGAGTGTCAGACTGACTTAGGAACAGACTAAATATTAAACTGAATTAGGAACAGACTGAGTATTAGACTGGTTCAGGAACAGACTGAGTAATAGACTGACTCAGGAACAGACTGAGAGTCAGACTGACTCAGGAACAGACTGAGTGTTAGACTGGTTATGGAACAGACTGAGTATTAGACTGACTCAGGAACAGACTGAATATTAGACATACTCAGGAACAGACTGAGTATTCGGCTGACTCAGGAACAGACTGAGTAATAGACTGATTCAGGAATAGACTGAAGGTCGGACTGATTCAGGAACAGACTGAGAGTCAGACTAAGTCATGAACAGACTGAGAATTAGACTGACTAAGGAACAGATTGAGAAATCGACTGACTCAAGAAAAGACTAAGTATTAGACTGGCTCAGGAGCAGACTGAGTATAAGACTGTTTCAGGAACAGACTGAGTGTCAGGCTGACTCAGGAACAGACTGTGTATTAGACTGGCCCAGGAACAGACTGAGCATTAGACTGATTCAGGAACAGACTGAGTATTAGACTGACTCAGGAAAAGACTGAGTATTTGACTGATTTGGAAACAGACTGAATATTAGACTGACTCAGAAACAGACTGAGCATTAGACTGGCTCAGGAACAGACTGAGTATTAGCCTTGCTCAGGAACAGACTGAGTATTAGACCAGCTCAGGAACAGACTGAGTAATAGACTGACTCAGGAAAAGTCTGAGAGTCAGACTGACTCAGGAACAGACTGAGTGTTAGACTTGCTCAGGAACAGACTGAGTATTAGACTGACTCAGGAAAAGACTGAGTATTAGACTGGCTCAGGAACAGACTGAGCATTAGACTGGCTCAGGAACAATCTGAGTATTAGACTGACTCAGGAACAGACTGAATATTAGACTTACTCAGGAACAGACTGAGTATTAGACTGAATAAGGAACAGACTGAGTCTTCGACTGACTCAGGAACAGATTGAGTATTAGACTGGCTCAGGAACAGACTGAATATTAGACTTACTCAGGAACAGACTCAGTATTAGACTGACTCAGGAACATCCTGAGTATTAGACTGGCTCAGGAACAGACTGAGTATTAAACTGACTCAGGAACAGACTGAGTAATAGACTGATTCAGGAATAGACTGAGTGTCAGACTGACTCAGGAACAGACTGAGAGTCAGACTGACTCATAAACCGAATGAGAATTATACTGACTAAGGAACAGACTGAGAAAAAGACTGACTCATGAAAAGACTGAGTATTAGACTGGCTCAGGAACAGACTGAGTATTTGACTGGCTCTGGAACAGACTGAGTATTTTACTGGCTCAGGAACAGACTGAGTATTAGACTTACTCAGGAACAGCCTGACTGTCAGACTGACTCAGGAACAGACTGAGTATTAGACTTACTCTGGAACAGACTGAGTGTCAGACTGGCTCAGGCACAGATTGAGTATTACATTGACTCAGGAACAGACTGAGTGTCAGACTGACTCATAACAGACTGAGTATTAGACTGGCTCTGGAACAGACTGAGTATCAGACTGACTCAGGAAAAGACTAAGTAATAGACTGGCTCAGGTACAGACTGAGTATTACACTGGCTCAGGAGCAGACTGAGTATAAGACTGATTCAGGAACAGACTGAGTGTCAGACTGACTCAGGACCAGACTGAGTATTAGACTGACTCAGGAACAGACAGTATTAGACTGACTCAGAAACAGACTGAGTGTCAGACTGACTCAAGAAAAGACTGAGTATTAGATTGGCTCAGGAGCAGACTGAGTATAAGACTGTTTCAGGAACAGACTGAGTGTCAGACTGACTAAGGAACAGACAGGGACTCAGACCGATTCAGGAACAGACTGAGAATAAGACTGACTAAAGAACAGACTGAGTATTAGAATGACACATGAAAAGACTGAGTATTAGACTGAATCAGGAACAGACTGAGCGTTAGACTTGCTCAGGAACAGACTGAGTATTGGACTGGCTCAGGAACAGACTCAGTAATAGACTGGCTCAGGAACAGACTGAGTATTGGACTGGCTCAGGAACAGACTGAGTATTAGACTGACTCAGGAAAAGACTGCGTGTCAGACTGACTCAGGAACAGACTGAGTGTCAGACCGACTCAGGAACAGACTGAGTATTAGACTGGCTCAGGAAAAGACTGAGTACTAGACTGAATCAGGAACAGAGTGAGTGTCAGACTGACTTAGGAACAGACTAAGTATTAGACTGGCTCAGGAAAAGACTGAATATTAGACAGGCTCAGGAACAGACTGAGTATTTGCCTTGCTCAGGAACAGACTGAGTATTAGACCAGCTCAGGAACAGACTGAGTATTCGACTGACTCTGCAACAGACTGAGTTTTAGACTGAATCAGGAAAAGACTGTGTATTAGACTGACTCAGGAACAGACTGAGTAATAGACTGAATCAGGAAAAGACTGAGTATTAGACTGGCAGGTAAACAGACTGAGTATTAGACTGGCTCAGGAACAGACTGAGTGTCAGACTAACTCAGGAACAGACTGAGTATTAGACTGGCTCAGGAACAGACTGAGTACTAGACTGAATCAGGAACAAACTGAGTGTCAGACTGACTTAGGAACAGACTAAGTATTATACTGGCTCAGGAACAGACTGAGTATTAGACTGACTCAGGAACAAACTGAGTGTCAGACTGACTCAGGAACAGACTGAGTGTCAGACTGACTCAGGAACAGGCTGAGTATTAGACTGGCTCAGGAACAGACTGAGTATTAGACTGACTAAGGAACAGACTGAGTATTTGACTGACTCAGGAAAAGACTGAGTATTAGACTGGCTGGGGAACAGACTGAGTATTAGACTGGCTCAGGAACAGAATCAGTATTAGAATGACTCAGGATCAGACTGAGAATTAGACTGGCTCAGGAACAGACTGAGTATTGGACTGGTTCAGGAACAGACTGAGTATTAGACTGACTCAGGAACAGACTGAGTATTAGACTGACTCAGGAACAGACTGAGTATTAGACTGACTCAGGAACAGACTGAGTGTCAGACTGACTCAGGAACAGACTGAGTATTAGACATCAGGAACAGACTGAGTATTAGACTGACTAAGGAACAGACTGAGTATTAGACTGGCTCAGGAACAGATTGAGTATTAGACTGGCTCAGGAACAGACTGAGTATTAGACTGACTCAGGAACAGACTGAGTGTCAGACTGACTCAGGAACAGACTGAGTATTAGACTCACTAAGGAACAGACTGAGTATTAGACTAACTCAGGAAAAGACTGAGTATTGCACTGGTTCAGGAACTGACTGAGCATTAGACTGGCTCAGGAACAGACTGAGTATTAGACTGGCTCATGAACAGACTGAGTATTAGCCTTGCTCAGGAACAGACTGAGTATTAGACCAGCTATGGAACAGACTGAGTATTAGACTGACTCACAGACAGACTGAGTTTTAGACTGAATGAGGAAAAGACTGAGTATTAGCCTGGTTCAGGAACAGACTGAGTATTAGACTGACACATGAAAAGACTGAGAATTAGACTGACTCAGGAAAAGATTGAGTGTCAGAGTGACACAGGAGCAGACTGAGTATTTGACTGACTCAGGAACAGACTGAGTGTAAGACTTGCTCAGGATCAGACTGAGTATTAGACTGACTCAGGAAAAGACTGAGTATTAGACTGGCTCAGGAACAGACTGAGTATTAGACTGGCTCAGGAACAGACTGAGTATTGGACTGGTTCAGGACCAGACTGAGTATTAGACTGGCTCAGGAACAGACTGAGTATTAGACTGACTCAGGAAAAGACTGATTGTCAGACTGACTCAGGAACAGACTGAGTGTCAGACTGACTCAGGAACAGACTGAGTATTAGACTGGCTCAGGAACAGACTGAGTACTAGACTGAATCAGGAACAAACTGAGTGTCAGACTGACTTAGGAACAGACTAAGTATTAAACTGGCTCAGGAACAGACTGAGCATTGGACTGGCTCAGGAACAGACTGAGTGTCAGACTGACTCAGGAACAGACTGAGTATTAGACTGGCTCAGGAAAAGACTGAATATTAGACAGGCTCAGGAACAGACTGAGTTTTAGACTGAATGAGGAAAAGACTGAGTATTAGCCTGGTTCAGGAACAGACTGAGTATTAGCCTTGCTAAGGAACAGACTGAGTATTAGACCAGCTCAGGAACAGACTGAGTATTAGACTGACTCAGGAACAGACTGAGTTTTAGACTGAATCAGGAAATGACTGAGTTATAGACTGACTCAGGAACAGACTGAGTAATAGACTGAATCAGGAAAAGACTGAGTATTAGACTGGCAGGGGAACAGACTGAGTATTAGACTGGCTCAGGAACAAACGGAGTGTCAGACTGACTCAGGAACAGACTGAGTATCAGACTAACTCAGGAACAGACTACGTATTAGACTGATTCAGGAAGAGACTGAGTGTTAGACTGATTCAGGAAGAGACTGAGTATTAGACTGGCTCAGGAACAGACTGAGTATTAGACTGACTAAGGAACAGATTGAGTATTAGACTGACTCAGGAAAAGACTGAGTATTGGACTGGCTGGGGAACAGACTGAGTATTAGACTGGCTCAGGAACAGACTGAGTATTGGACTGGTTCAGGAACAGACTGAGTATTAGACTGGCTCAGGAACGGACTGAGTATTAGCCTGGTTCAGGAACAGACTGAGTTTAGACTGACTCAGGAACAGATTGAGTGTCAGACTGACTTAGGAACAGACTAAAATTAGACTGACTCAGGAACAGAGTTTTAGACTGGCTCAGGAACAGACTGAGTATTAGACTGGCTCAGGAATAGACTGAGTATTAGACTGGCTCAGGAACAGAAGGAGTATTAGACTGACTCAGGAACAAATTGAGTGTCAGACTGACTCAGGAACAGACTGAGTGTCATACTGACTCAGTAACAGGCTGAGTATTAGACTGGGTCAGGAACAGACTGACTATTAGACTGACGAAGGAACAGACTGAGTATAAGACTGACTCAGGAAAAGACTGAGTATTAGACTGGCTGGGGAACAGACTGACTATTAGACTGGCTCAGGAACAGAATGAGTATTGGACTGGCTCAGGAACAGACTGAGTATTAGACTGACTAAGGAATAGACTGAGTGTCAGACTGACTCAGGAACAGACTGAGTGTCAGACTGACTCAGGAACAGACTGAGTGTCAGACTGACTCAGGAACAGACTTAGTATTAGACATCAGGAACAGACTGAGTACTAGACTGAATCAGGAACAGAGTGAGTGTCAGACTGACTTAGGAACAGACTAAGTATTAGACTGGCTCAGGAACAGATTGAGTATTAGACTGGCTTAGGAATAGACTGAGTATTAGACTGCCTCAGGAACAGAGTGAGTATTAGACTGACTCAGGAACAGACTGAGTGTCAGACTGGCTCAGGAACAGACTGAGTATTAGACTGACTAAGGAACAGACTGAGTATTAGACTGACTCAGGAAAAGACTGAGAATTAGACTGGCCGGGGAACAGACTGAGTATTAGACTGGCTCAGATACAGACTGAGTATTGCACTGCCTCAGAAACAGACTGAGTATTAGACTGGCTCAGGAACAGACTGAGTATTAGACTGACTCAGGAAAAGACTGATTGTCAGACTGACTCAGGAACAGACTGAGTGTCAGAATGACTCAGGAACAGACTGAGTATTAGACTGGCTCAGGAACAGACTGAGTACTTGACTGAATCAGGAAAACACTGAGTGTCAGACTGACTTAGGAACAGACTAAGTATTAGACTGGCACAGGAACAGACTGAGCATTAGACTGGCTCAGGAACAGACTGAGTGTCAGACTGACTTAGAACAGACTAAGTATAAGACTGGCTCAGGAAAAAGACTGAATATTAGACAGGCTCATGAACAGACTGAGTATTAGACTGGCTCATGAACAGACTGAGTATTAGCCTTGCTCAGGAACAGACTGAGTATTAGACCAGCTCAGGAACAGACTGCGTATTAGACTGACTCAGGAACAGACTGAGTTTTAGACTGAATCAGGAAAATAATGAGTATTAGACTGACTCAGGAACAGACTGATTTTAGACTGACTCAGGAACAGACTGAGTGTCAGACTGACTTAGGAACAGACTAAATATTAGACTGACTCAGGAACAGAGTTTTAGACTGGCTCAGGAACAGACTGAGTATTAGCCTGGTTCAGGAACAGACTGAGTATTAGACTGACACATGAAAAGACTGAGTATTAGACTGACTCAGGAACAGATTGAGTGTCAGACTGACACAGGAGCAGACTGAGTATTTGACTGATTCAGGAACAGACTGAGTGTTAGACTTGCTCAGGATCAGACTGAGTATTAGACTGACTCAGGAAAAGACTGAGTATTAGACTGGCTCAGGAACAGACTGAGTATTAGACTGGCTCAGGAACAGACTGAGTATTAGACTGACTCAGGAAAAGACTGAGTGTCAGACTGACTCAGGAACAGACTGAGTGTCAAAATGACTCAGGAACAGTCTGAGTATGAGACTGGCTCAGGAAACGACTGAGTACTGGACTGAATCAGGAACTAACTGAGTGTCGAACTGACTTAGGAACAGACTAAGTATTAGACTGGCTCAGGAAAGGACTGAATATTAGACAGGCTCAGGAACAGACTGAGTATTAGACTGGCTCAGGAACAGACTGAGTATTAGCCTTGCTCAGGAACAGACTGAGTATTAGACTTACTCAGGAACAGACTGAGTATTAGACTGAATCAGGAAAAGACTGAGTATTAGACTGACTCAGGAACAGACTGAGTAATAGACTGAATCAGGAAAAGACTGAGTATGAGACTGGCTCAGGAACAGACTGAGTGTCAGACTGACTCAGGAACAGACTGAGTATTAGACTGACTCAGGAACAGACTGAGTATTAGACTGATTCAGGAACAGACTGAGTATTAGACTGGCTCAGGAACAGACTGAGTATTAGACTGGCTCAGGAACAGACTGAGTATTAGACTGACTCAGGAACAGACTGAGTATTAGACTGACTCAGGAACAGACTGAGTATTAGACTGGCTCAGGAACAGACTGAGTATTAGACTGGCTCAGGAACAGACTGAGTATTAGACAGTTCTGGAACAGACTGAGTATTAGACTGTTTCAGGAACAGACTGAGAACTGACTGAACATTAGCCTGTTTCAGGAACAGACTGAGTATTAGACTGACTCAGGAACAGACTGAGTGTCAGACTGACTCAGGAACAGACTAAATGTTAGACTAACTCAGGAACAGAGTTTAGACTGGCTCAGAACAGACTCATTAGAACAGAAACAGACTAGCCTGACTGACTCAGGAACAGACTGAGTATTAGACTGACTCAGGAACAGACTGAGTGTTAGACTGGCTCAGGAACAGACTGAGAGTAGACTCAGGAACAGACTGAGTATTAGACTGGCTCAGGAACAGACTGAGTATTAGACTGGCTCAGGAACAGACTGAGTATTAGACTGACTCAGGGAACAGACTGAGTATTAGACTGGCTCAGGAACAGACTGAGTATTAGACTGACTCAGGAACAGACTGAGTATTAGACTGACTCAGGAACAGACTGAGTATTAGACTGGCTCAGGAACAGACTGAGTATTAGACTGGCTCAGGAACAGACTGAGTATTAGACTGGCTCAGGAACAGACTGAGTATTAGACTGCTCAGGAACAGACTGAGTATTAGACTGACTCAGGAACAGACTGAGTATTAGACTGGCTCAGGAACAGACTGAGTATTAGGCTTGCTCAGGAACAGACTGAGTATTAGACTGACTCAGGGAGACAGACTGAGTTAGACTGGCTCAGGAACAGACTGAGTATTAGACTGGCTCAGGAACAGACTGAGTATTAGACTGACTCAGGAACAGACTGAGTATTAGACTGACTCCAGGAACAGACTGAGTATTAGACTGGCTCAGGAAACAGACTGAGTATTAGACTGGCTCAGGAACAGACTGAGTATTAGACTGACTCAAGGAACAGACTGAGTATTAGACTGACTCAGGAACAGACTGAGTATTAGACCTGTTAGACAGACTGAGGAACTGACTCAGGAACAGACTGAGTATTAGACTGGCTCAGGAACAGACTGAGTATTAGACTGGCTCAGGAACAGACTGAGTATTAGACTGGCTCAGGAACAGACTGAGTATTAGACTGGCTCAGGAACAGACTGAGTATTAGACTGCTCAGGAACAGACTGAGTATTAGACTGACTCAGGAACAGACTGAGTATTAGACTGACTCAGGACAGACTGAGTTTTAGACTGACTCAGAACAGACTGAGTATTAGACTGACTCAGGAACAGACTGAGTATTAGACTGGCTCAGGAACAGACTGAGTATTAGACTGACTCAGGAACAGACTGAGTATTAGACTGACTCAGGAAAGACTGAGTATTAGACTGACTCAGGAACAGACTGAGTATTAGACTGAGTATTAGACTCAGGAACAGACTGAGTATTAGACTGGACTCAGGAAGAACAGACTGAGTATCAGACTGGCTCAGGAACAGACTGAGTATTAGACTGGCTCAGAACAGACTGAGAATTATAGACTGACTCAAGAAACAGAGTAGAGACTGGCTCAGACAGACTGAGTATCAGAAGCTCAGGAACAGACTGAGTATAGACTGGCTCAGGAACAGACTGAGTATTAGACTGACTCAGGAACAAACTGAGTGAGACTGACTCAGGAACAGACTGAGGTATTAGACTCTCAGGAACAGACTGAGTATTAGACTGACTCAGGAACAGACAGATTAGACTGGCTCAGGAACAGACTGAGTATTAGACTGGTTCAGGAACAGACTGAGTATTAGACTGGCTCAGAACAGACAGTATTGACTGGCTCAGGAACAGACTGAGTATTAGACTGAACATCAGGAACAGACTGAGTATTAGACTGGCTCAGAACAGACTGAGTATTAGACTGGCTCAGGAACAGACTGAGTTTTAGACTGAATCAGAACAGACTGAGTGTTAGACTGACTCAGGAACAGACTGAGTATTAGACTGACTCAGGAACAGACTGAGTATTAGACTAGCTCAGGAACAGACTGAGTATTAGACTCAGGAACAACGGAAGACTGTTTCAGGAAACAGACTGAGTATCAGGAACAGACTGAGTATTAGACTGACTCAGGAACAGACTGAGTATTAGACTGGCTCAGAACAGACTGAGTATTAGACTGGCTCAGGAACAGACTGAGTGTTGGACTGGTTCAGGAACAGACTGAGTATTAGACTGACTCAGGAACAGACAGACTAAAGGATTAGACTGGCTTAGACTGAACAGACTGAGTTTAGACTGGCTCAGGAACAGACTGAGTATTAGACTGGCTCAGGAACAGACTGAGGTATAAAGACTGACTCAGGAACAGACTGAGTATTAGACTGGCTCAGGAACAGACTGAGTATTAGACTGGTTCAGGAACAGACTGAGTATTAGACTGGCTCAGGAACAGACTGAGTATTAGACTGGCTCAGGAGAACAGACTGAGTGTTAGACTGACTCAGGAACAGACTGAGTATTAGACTGATTCAGGAACAGACTGAGTATTAGACTGGCTACAGGAACAGACTGAGTATTAGACTGGTTCAGGAACAGACTGAGTATTAGACTGACTCAGGAACAGACTGAGTATTAGACTGACTCAGGAACAGACTGAGTATTAGACTGACTCAGGAACAGGAACAGACTGGCTCAGGAACAGACTGAGTGTTAGACTGTCTCAGGAACAGACTGAGTATTAGACTGACTCAGGAACAGACTGAGTATTAGACTGGCTCAGGAACAGACTGAGTATTAGACTTGACTAAGAACAGACTGAGTATTAGACTGGCTCAGGAACAGACTGAGTATCAGACTGTTCTGGAACAGACTGAGTATTAGACTGACTCAGGAACAGACTCAGTATTAGACTGACTCAGGAACAGACTGAGTATTAGACTGACTCAGACTATTAGACTGAAACAGACTGAGTATTAGACTGACTCAGGAACAGACTGAGTATTAGACTGACTCAGGAGACTGAATATTAGACTGGCTCAGGAACAGACTGAGTGAAACAGACTGAGTATTAGACTGGCTCAGGAACAGACTGAGTATTAGACTTGCTCAGAAACAGACTGAGTATTAGACTCAGGAACAGACTGAGTATTAGACTGGCTCAGGAACAGACTGAGTATTAGACTGACTCAGGAACAGACTGAGTATTAGACTGGCTCAGGAACAGACTGAGTATTAGATAGAACAGACTGAGTATTAGACTGAGTTCAGGAACAGACTGAGTATTAGACTGGCTCAGGAACAGACTGAGTATTAGACTGACTCAGGAACAGATTAGACTGGACTCAGGAACAGACTGAGTATTAGACTGACTCAGGAACAGACTGAGTATTAGACTGACTCAGGAACAGACTGAGTATTAGACTGGCTCAGGGAACAGACTGAGTATTAGACTGCTAAGGAACAGACTGAGAGTAGACTGACTCAGGAACAGACTGAGTATTAGACTGGCTCAGGAACAGACTGAGTATTAGACTGGCTCAGGAACAGACTGAGTATTAGACTGGCTCAGGGAACAGACTGAGTATTAGACTGGCTCAGGAACAGACTGAGTATTAGACTGGTAAGGAACAGACTGAGTATTAGACTGACTCAGGAAACAGACTGAGTTTTAGACTGGCTCAGGGAACAGACTGAGTATTAGACTGACTCAGGAACAGACTGAGTATTAGACTGACTCAGGGAACAGACTGAGTATTAGACTGGCTCAGGAACAGACTGAGTATTAGACTGGCTCAGGAACAGACTGAGTTTAGACTGGCTCAGGAACAGACTGAGTATAGACTGACTGAACAGACTGAGGAACAGACTGAGTATTAGACTGGCTCAGGAACAGACTGAGTATTAGAGACTGACTCAGGAACAGAACAGAGGAACAGTATTAGACTGGCTCCAGGAACAGACTGAGTATTAGACTGACTCAGGAACAGACTGAGTGTTAGACTGGCTCAGGAACAGACTGAGTATTAGACTGACTCAGGAACAGACTGAGTATTAGACTGACTCAGGAACAGACTGAGTATTAGACTGGCTCAGGAACAGACTGAGTATTAGACTGGCTCAGGAACAGACTGAGTATTAGACTGACTCAGGAACAGACTGAGTATTAGACTGGCTCAGGAACAGACTGAGTATTAGACTGACTCAGGAACAGACTGAGTATTAGACTGGCTCAGGAACAGACTGAGTTAGACTCAGACTGACTCAGAAGAGACTCAGGAACAGACTGGATTGACTCAGGAAGTGTCAGACTGACTCAGACTGAAGACAGACTAGTATTAGACTGGCTCAGGAACAGACTGAGAGTCAGACTGGCTCAGAACAGACTGAGTTCTCAGACTGACTCAGGAACAGACTGAGTATTAGACTGACTCAGGAACAGACTGAGTATTAGACTGGCTCAGGAACAGACTGAGTATTAGACTGGCTCAGGAACAGACTGAGTATCAGACTGACTCAGGAACAGACTGAGTGTCAGACTGACTCAGGAACAGACTGAATATTAGACTGACTCAGGAACAGACTGAGATTAGACTGCTCTGGAACAGACTGAATTAGACTGGCTGGGGAAACAGAGACTAGGCTCAGGAACAGACTGAGTATTAGACTGGCTCAGGAACAGACTGAGTATTAGACTGGCTCAGGAACAGACTGAGTATTAGACTGACTCAGAAAGACTGAGATTAGACTGGCTCAGGAACAGACTGGTTTCAGACTGACTCAGAACAGACTGAGTATTAGACTGGCTCAGGAACAGACTGAGTACTAGACTGACTCAGGAACAGACAGACTGACAGATTAGACTGACTGGCAGGAACAGACTGAGTATTAGACTGGCCTCAGGAACAGACTGAGTATTAGACTGGCTCAGGAACAGACTGAGCATTAGACTGACTCCAGGAACAGACTGAGAGTGTTGGACTGGCTCAGGAACAGACTGAGTATTAGACTGGCTCAGGAACAGACTGAGTATTAGACTGGCTCAGGAACAGACTGAGTATTAGACTGGCTCAGGAACAGACTGAGTATTAGACTGACTCAGGAACAGACTGAGTTTTAGACTGACTCAGGAACAGACTGAGTGTCAGACTGACTCAGGAACAGACTGAGTATTAGACTTCAGGAACAGACTGAGTGTTAGACTGACTCAGGAACAGACTGAGTATTAGACTGACTCAGGAACAGACTGAGTATTAGACTGGCTCAGGAACAGACTGAGTATTAGACTGACTCAGGAACAGACTGAGATTAGACTGACTCAGGAACAGACTGAGTATTAGACTGACTCAGGAACAGACTGAATATTAGACTGGCTCAGGAACAGACTGAGTATTAGACTGACTCAGGAACAGACTGAGTGTTAGACTGACTCAGGAACAGACTGAGTATTAGACTGGCTCAGGAACAGACTGGACCTCAGGAACAGACTGAGTATTAGACTGGCTCAGGAACAGACTGAGTGTCAGACTGGCTCAGGAACAGACTGAGTATTAGACTGACTCAGGAAAACAGACTGAGTATTAGACTGGCTCAGGAACAGACTGAGTATTAGACTGACTCAGGAACAGACTGAGTATCAGACTGACTCAGGAACAGACTGAGTGTGTCAGACTGACTCAGGAACAGACTGAGTATTAGACTGGCTCAGGAACAGAACAGATTAGACTGGCTCAGGGAACAGACTGAGTATTAGACTGACTTCAGGAACAGACTGAGTGTTAGACTGACTCAGGAACAGACTGAGTATTAGACTGGCTCAGGAACAGACTGAGAATTAGACTGACTTCAGGAACAGACTGAGTATTAGACTGACTCAGGAACAGACTGAGTATTAGACTGGCTCAGGAACAGACTGAGTATTAGACTGGCTCAGGAACAGGTATTAGAACTCAGGAACAGAGTATTAGACTGACTCAGGAACAGACTGAAAAGACTGGCTCAGGAACAAGACTGAGTTTTTAGACTGACTCAGGAACAGACTGAGTATTAGACTGGCTCAGGAACAGACTGAGTATTAGACTGACTCAGGAACAGACTGAGTATTAGACTGGCTCAGGAACAGACTGAGTATTAGACTGACTCAGGAACAGACTGAGTGTCAGACTGACTCAGGAACAGACTGAGTATTAGACTGACTCAGGAACAGACTGACATTAGACTGGCTCAGGAACAGACTGAGTGTTAGACTGACTCAGGAACAGACTGAGTATTAGACTGACTCAGGAACAGACTGAGTATTAGACTGACTAAGGAACAGACTGAGGTCAGACTGGCTCAGGAACAGACTGAGTATTAGACTGGCTCAGGAACAGACTGAGTATTAGACTGGCTCAGGAACAGACTGAGTATTAGACTGGCTCAGGAACAGACTGAGTATTAGACTGACTCAGGAACAGACTGAGTGTCAGACTGACTCATGAACAGACTAGACTGAATACAGGAACAGACTGAGTATCAGACTGGCTCAGGAACAGACTGAGTGTTAGACTGACTCATAAACAGACTGAGTATTCAGACTGACTCAGAAACAGACTGAGTATTAGACTGACTCAGGAACAGACTGAGTATTAGACTGGCTCAGGAACAGACTGAGTATTAGACTGGCTCAGGAACAGACTGAGTATTAGACTGGCTCAGGAACAGACTGAGTATTAGACTGACTCAGGAACAGACTGAGTATTAGACTGAACTCAGGAAAAGACTGAGAACAGACTGGCTCAGGAACAGACTGAGTATTAGACTGACTCAGGAACAGACTGAATATTAGACTGACTCAGGAACAGACTGAGTATTAGACTGACTCAGGAACAGACTGAGTATTAGACTGGCTCAGGAACAGACTGAGTATTAGACTGAGTTCAGGAACAGACTGAGTATTAGACTGGCTCAGGAACAGACTGAGTGTTTTAGACTGATTCAGGAACAGACTGAGCATTAGACTGGCTCAGGAACAGACTGAGTATTAGACTGACTCAGGAACAGACTGATGTCAGACTGGCTCAGGAACAGACTGAGTGTCAGACTGACTCAGGAACAGACTGAGTGTCAGACTGACTCAGGAACAGACTGAGAATTAGACTGACTCAGGAACAGACTGAGTATTAGACTGGCTCAGAAACAGACTGAGTATCAGACTGGTTCAGGAACAGACAGAGTATTATTAGACTGACTCAGGAACAGACTGAGTATTAGACTGACTCAGGAACAGACTGAGTATTAGACTGACTCAGGAACAGACTGACTATTAGACTGGCTCAGGAACAGACTGAGTATTAGACTGCTCAGGAACAGACTGAGTATTAGACTGGTTCAGGAACAGACTGAGTTTTAGACTGACTCAGGAACAGACTAAGTATTAGACTGACTCAGGAACAGACTGACTATTAGACTGGCTCAGGAACAGACTGACTATCAGACTAGACTCAGGAACAGACTGAGTATTAGACTGGCTCAGGAACAGACTGAGTATTAGACTGGCTCAGGAACAGACTGAGTATTAGACTGACTCAGGAACAGACTGAGTAGACTGACTGGCTCAGGAACAGACTGAGTTTAGACTGGTTCAGGAACAGACTGAGTATTAGACTGGACTCTCCAGGAACAGACTGAGTTTTAAGACTGACTCAGGAACAGACTGAGTATTAGACTGACTCAGGAACAGACTGAGTATCAGACTGACTCAAGGAACAGACTGAGTATTAGACTGACTCAGGAACAGACTGAGTATTAGACTGATTCAGGAACAGACTGAGTATTAGACTGGCTCAGGAACAGACTGAGTATTAGACTGACTCAGGAACAGACTGAGTATTAGACTGGCTCAGGAACAGACTGAGTATTAGACTGACTCAGGAAAAGACTGAGTGTCAGACTGGCTCAGGAACAGACTGAGTATTAGACTGATTCAGGAACAGACTGAATGTCAGACTGACTCCAGGAACAGACTGAGTATTAGACTGCTCAGGAACAGACTGACTATTAGACTGGCTCAGGAACAGACTGAGTATTAGACTGGCTCAGGAACAGACTGAGTATTAGACTGGCTCAGGAACAGACTGAGCATTAGACTGACTCAGGAACAGACTGAGTGTTAGACTGACTCAGGAACAGACTGAGTATTAGACTGACTCAGGAACAGACTGAGTATTAGACTGACTCAGGAAACAGACTGAGTATCAGACTGGCTGAGGAACAGACTGAATATTCAGACTGACTCAGGAACAGACTGAGTATTAGACTGGCTCAGGAAAAAGACTATTAGTGTCTCAGAACAGACTGAGTATTAGACTGGCTCAGGAAAAGACTGAGTATTAGACTGGCTCAGGAACAGACTGAGGAACAGACTGAGACTAAAAGAACAGACTGAGTATTAGACTGACTCAGGAACAGACTGATATTCAGACTGGCTCAGGAACAGACTGAGTGTTAGACTGACTCAGGAACAGACTGAGTATTAGACTGGCTCAGGAACAGACTGAGTATTAGACTGACTCAGGAACAGACTGAGTATTAGACTGACTCAGGAACAGACTGAATTTAGACTGGCTCAGGAACAGACTGAGTATTAGACTGACTCAGGAACAGACTGAGTATTAGACTGACTCAGGAACAGACTGAGTATTAGACTGACTCAGGAACAGACTGAGTATTAGACTGACTCAGGAACAGACTGAATATTAGACTGACTCAGGAACAGACTGAGTATTAGACTGATCAGGAACAGACTGAGTATTAGACTGGCTCAGGAACAGACTGAGAGTTAGACTGACTCAGGAACAGACTGAGTATTAGACTGACTCAGGAACAGACTGACTGTTAGACTGACTCAGGAACAGACTGAGTTTAGACTGACTCAGGAACAGACTGAGTATTGACTGGCTCAGGAACAGACTGAGTATTAGATTGACTCAGGAACAGACTGAGTATTAGACTGACTCAGGAACAGACTGAGAAATAGACTGACTCAGGAACAGACTGACTGTCAGACTGGCTCAGGAACAGACTGAGTATTAGACTGGCTCAGGAACAGACTGAGTATTAGACTGGCTCAGGAACAGACTGAGTATTAGACTGACTCAGGAACAGACTGAGTGTCAGACTGGCTCAGGAACAGACTGAGTATTAGACTGACTCAGGAACAGACTGAGTGTCAGACTGGCTCAGGAACAGACTGAGTATTAGACTGACTCAGGAAAAGACTGAGTATTAGACTGGCTCAGGAACAGACTGAGTATTAGACTGGCTCAGGAACAGACTGAGTATCAGACTGACTCAGGAACAGACTGAGTATTAGACTGGCTCAGGAACAGACTGAGTATTAGACTGGCTCAGGAACAGACTGAGTATTAGACTGGCTCAGGAACAGACTGAGTATTAGACTGACTCAGGAACAGACTGAGTATTAGACTGACTCAGGAACAGACTGATTGTCAGACTGACTCAGGAACAGACTGAGTATTAGACTGGCTCAGGAACAGACTGAGTATTAGACTGACTCAGGAACAGACTGAGTGTCAGACTGGCTCAGGAACAGACTGAGTATTAGACTGACTCAGGAACAGACTGAGTATTAGACTGGCTCAGGAACAGACTGAGTTTTAGACTGACTCAGGAACAGACTGAGACTGGCTCAGGAACAGACTGAGTACAGACTGACTCAACAGACTGAGTATTAGACTGGCTCAGGAACAGACTGAGAATTAGACTGACTCAGGAACAGACTGAGTATCAGACTGGCTCAGGAACAGACTGAGAATAAGACTGACTCAGGAACAGACTGAGAATTCAGACTGACTCAGGAACAGACTGAGTATTAGACTGGCTCAGGAACAGACTGAGTATAAGACTGACTCAGGAACAGACTGAGTATTAGACTGACTCAGGAACAGACTGAGTATTAGACTGACTCAGAGGAACAGACTGAGTGTCAGACTGACTCAGGAGGAACAGACTGAGAATTAGACTGAACTCAGAGGAACAGACTGAGTATTAGACTGGCTCAGAACAGACTGACTATTAGACTGAACAGAAGAACAGACTGAGTATTAGACTGACTCAGGAACAGACTGAGTATTAGACTGACTCAGGAAAGACTGAGTATCAGACTGGCTCAGGAACAGACTGAGTATAAGACTGATTCAGGAACAGACTGAGTGTCAGACTGACTCAGGAACAGACTGGACTCAGACTGACTCAAGGAACAGACTGAAATTAGACTGACTAAGGAACAGACTGAGTATCAGACTGGCTCAGGAACAGACTGAGTATTAGACTGGCTCAGGAACAGACTGACTATTCAGACTGACTCAGGAACAGACTGAGTATCAGACTGACTCAGGAACAGACTGAGTAAGACGATTCAGGAACAGACTGAGAGAAGAGGAACAGAACAGACTGAGTATTAGACTGGCTCAGGAACAGACTGAGTATTAGACTGACTCAGGAACAGACTGAGAATTAGACTGACTCAGAGGAACAGACTGAGTATTAGACTGGCTCAGGAACAGACTGAATATTAGACTGACTCAAGAACAGACTGAGAATTAGACTGACTCAGGAACAGACTGAGTATCAGACTGACTCAGGAACAGACTGAGTATCAGACTGACTCAGGAACAGACTGAGAATCAGACTGACTCAGGAAACAGACTCAGTATTAGACTGGACTCAGGAACAGACAGGAATAGACTGAGATAAGACTGACTCAGGAACAGACTGATTTTCAGACTGACTAGGAACAGACTGAGTATTAGACTGGCTCAGGAAACAGACTGAGTATTAGACTGACTCAGGAACAGACTGAGTATTAGACTGACTCAGGAACAGACTGAGTATTAGACTGACTCAGAAACAGACTGAGTATTAGACTGGCTCAGGAACAGACTGAGCATTAGACTGACTCAGGAACAGACTGAGTATTAGACTGACTCAGGAACAGACTGAGAGTAGACTGTCTCAGGAACAGACTGAGAATAGAACTAGAGACAGACTCAGGATCAGACTGACTCAAGGAGGAACAGACTGAGTATTAGACTGGCTCAGGAACAGACTGAAGAGACTTCTCAGGAACAGACTCAGGAACAGACTGAGGAACAGACTGTGACTGACTGGCAGGAACAGACTGAGTATTAGACTGACTCAGGAACAGACTGAGTGTCAGACTGACTCAGGAACAGACTGAGTATTAGACTGACTCAGAACAGACTGTATTGTCAGACTGACTCAGGAACAGACTGAGTAATAGACTGGCTCAGAACAGACTGAGTGGGACTGACTCAGGAACAGACTGAGATTCAGACTGACTCAGGAACAGACTGAGTGAATCAAGGGAATAGACTGACTCAGGAACAGACTCAGGAACAGATTCGACTGAATCATGAACAGACTGAGAATAAGACTGACTCAGGAACAGACTGAGTAAATCCCACTGATTCAGGAACAGACTGAGTGTCAGACTGGCTCAGGAACAGACTGAGTATTAGACTGATTCCAGGAACAGACTGAGTATTCAGACTGTTCAGGAACAGACTGAGTGTTAGACTGGCCTCAGGAACAGACTGAGTATTAGACTGATTTGAAACAGACTGAATATTAGACTGGCTCAGAAACAGACTGAGCATTAGACTGGCTCTGGAACAGACTGAATATTAGACTGACTCATTCAGATTGAGCATCAGAATGACTCAGGAACAGACTGAGTATTAGACTGACTCAGGAACAGAATGAATATTAGACTGGCTCAGGAACAGACTTCATTAGACTGACTCAGGAACAGAGACTGATTCAGGAACAGACTGAGTATTAGACTGACTCAGGAACAGACTGAATATTAGACCGGATTCAGGAACAGACTGAGAATACTAGACTGATGACTCAGGAACAGACTGAATATTAGACTGGTTCAGGAACAGACTGAGTATTAGACTGACTCAGGAAGAAGACTGAGTATCAGACTGACTCAGAACAGACTGAGTATTAGGAAACTGACTCAGGAACAGACTGAGTATTAGACTGCTCAGGAACAGACTGGACTGACTCAGGAACAGACTGAGTATTAGACTGACACAGAACAGACTGAATATTAGACTGACTCAGGAACAGACTGAGTATTAGACTGACTCAGGAACAGACTGAGTATTCGACTGAGCTCAGGAACAGACTGAGTATTAAGACTGATTCAGGAACAGACTGAGTGTCAGACTGACTAAGGAACAGACAGGGACTCAGACTGATTCAGGAACAGACTGAGTATTAGACTGAATAAGGAACAGACTGACTATTAGACTGGCTCAGGAACAGACTGAGTATTAGACTGGTTCAGGAACAGACTGAGTTTTAGACTGGCTCAGGAACAGACTAAATGTTAAACTGACTCAGGAACAGACTGAGTGTTAGACTGACTCAGGAACAGACTGAGTATTAGACTGACTCAGGAACAGACTGAGTATTAGACTGACTCAGGAACAGACTGAGTATTAGACTGAATAAAAACAGACTGAGTATTAGACTGACTGAACAGACTGTCAGACTGACTCAGGAACACTCAGGAAACAGACTGACTCAGAACAGACTGAGAATTAGACTGACTCAGGAACAGACTGAGAATTAGACTGACTCAGGAACAGACTGAGTATTAGACTGGCTCAGGAACAGACTGAGTATGAGACTGACTCAGGAACAGACTGAGTGTCAGACTGACTCAGGAACAGACTAAATATTAGACTGACTCAGAACAGACTGACTATTAGACTGGAGAACAGACTAGACTAGACTGACTCAGGAACAGACTGAGAAATCAGACTGACTCAGGAACAGACTGAGTATTAGGAACAGACTGAGACTGACTCAGAACAGACTGAGTATTAGACTGGCTCAGGAACAGACTGAGTATTAGACTGGCTCAGGAACAGACTGAGTATTAGACTGGAGGAACAGACTGAGTATTAGAAATCAGGAACAGACTGACTATTAGACTGGCTCAGGAACAGACTGAGTATTAGCCTGGTTCAGGAACAGACTGAGTTTTAGACTGACTCAGGAACAGACTAAATATTAGACTGACTCAGGAACAGACTGACTATTAGACTGGCTCAGGAACAGACTGAGTATCAGACTAGTTCAGGAACAGACTGAGTATTAGACTGGCTCAGGAACAGACTGAGACTGTTAGACTGAGTTTAAGACTCAGGAACAGACTGAGCTGGACTCAGGAACAGACTGAGTAGAGACTGTATAAGGAACAGACTGAGTGTTAGCCTGGTTCAGGAACAGACTGAGTATTAGACTGACTCAGGAACAGACTGAGTGTCAGACTGGCTTAGGAACAGACTGAAATATTAAACTGACTCAGGAACAGACTGACTATTAGACTGGCTCAGGAACAGACTGAGTATCAGACTGAGTTCAGGAACAGACTGAGTATTAGACTGACTCAGGAACAGACTGAGTATTAGACTGACTCAAGAACAGACTGAGTAAAAGACTGACTCAGGAACAGACTGAGTGTCAGACTGACTCAGGAACAGACTGAAAGTCAGACTGACTCAGGAACAAACTGAGAATTAGACTGACTAAGGAACAGACTGAGAAACAGACTGACTCAGGAACAGACTGAAATTAGACTGGCTCAGGAAACAGACTGAGTATTAGACTGGCTCAGGAACAGACTGAGTGTTAAGACTGACTAAGGAACAGACAGGACTCAGACCTGACTAAGACAGACTGAGAATAAGACTGATTAAGAACAGACTGAGAATCAGACTGACTCAGGAACAGACTGAGTATTAGACTGGCTCAGGAACAGACTGAGAATTAGACTGGCTCAAGGACAGACTGAGTATTAGACTGAGCTCAGGAACAGACTGAGTATTAGACTGGCTCAGGAACAGACTGAGTATTAGACTGACTCAGGAACAGACTGAGTGTCAGACTGACTCAGGAACAGACTGAGTATTAGACTGACTCAGGAACAGACTGAGAACAGACTGACTCAGGAACAGACTGAGTATTAGACTGACTCAGGAATAGACTGAGTATTAGACTGACTCAGGAACAGACTGAATATTAGACTGACTCAGGAACAGACTGAGTATTAGACTGAATAAGGAACAGACTGAGTATTAGACTGACTCAGGAACAGACTGAGTATTAGACTAGCTCAGGAACAGACTGAGTATTAGACTGACTCAGGAACAGACTGAGTATTAGACTGACTCAGGAACAGACTGAGTATTAGACCAGCTCAGGAACAGACTGAGTATTAAGACTGACTCAGGAACAGAGATATTAGATTGACTCAGGAACAGACTGAGTATTAGACTGGCTCAGGAACAGACTGAGTATTAGACTGACTCAGGAACAGACTGAGTAATAGACTGACTCAGGAATAGACTGAGAGTCAGACTGACTCATGAACAGAATGAAAATTAGACTGACTCAGGAACAGACTGAGAAATAGACTGACTCATGAAAAGACTGAGTATTAGACTGGCTCAGGAACAGACTGAGTATTAGACTGGCTCCGGAACAGACTGAGTATTTTACTGGCTCAGGAACAGACTGAGTATTAGACTGACTCAGGAACAGACTGACTGTCAGACTGACTCAGGAACAGACTGAGTTTTAGACTTACTCTGGAAGAGACTGAGTGTCATACTGGCTAAGGCACAGACTGAGTATTAGATTGACTCAGGAAAAGACTGAGTCTCAGACTGACTCAGGAACAGACCGAGAATTAGACTGGCCCAGGAACAGACTGAGACTCAGACTGGCTGAGGAAAAGACTGAGTATTAGACTGACTCAGGAAAAGAGTGACTATTAGACTGGCTCAGGAACAGACTGATTATTATACTAGCTCAGGAACAGATTGAGTATTAGACTGGCTTAGGAACAGACTGTGTATTAGACTGACTCAGGAACAGACTGGGTGTCAGACTGACTCAGGAACAGACTGAGATTCAGACTGACTCTGGAACAGACTGAGTATTAGACTGACTCAGGAAGAGACTGAGTGTCAGACTGGCTCAGGAACAGACTGAATATTAGACTGGCTCAAGAACAGACTGAGTATTAGACTGGCTCAGAAGCAGACTGAGTATTAGACTGACTCAGGAAAAAACTGAGTAATAGACTGACTCAGGAATAGACTGAGTGTCAGACTGACTCATGAACAGACTGAGAATTAGAATGAATAAGGAACAGACTGAGAGTCAGACTGACTCATGAACAGACTGAGAATTAGACTGACTAAGGAACAGACTGTGAAATCGACTGACTCATGAAAAGACTAAGTATTAGACTGGCTAAGGAGCTGACTGAGTATAAGACTGATTCAGGAACAGACTGAGTGTCAGGCTGACTCAGGAACAGACTGTGTATTAGACTGGCCCAGGAACAGACTGAGCATTAGACTGATTCAGGAAAAGACTGAGTATTTGACTGGCTCAGGAACAGAATGAGTATGAGATTGACTCAGGAACAGACTAAGTGTCAGACTGACTTAGGAACAGACTAAATATTAAACTGACTCAGGAACAGACTGACTATTAGACTGGCTCAGGAACAAACTGAGTATCAGCCTAGTTCAGGAACAGACTGAGTATTAGACTGACTCAGGAACAGACTGAGTATTAGAATGACACAGGAACAGACTGAGTATTAGCCTGGCTCAGGAACAGACTGAGTATTAGACTGAATAAGGAACAGACTGACTATTAGACTGGCTCAGGAACAGACTGAATATTAGCCTGGTTCAGGAACAGACTGAGTTTTAGACTGACTTAGGAACAGACTAAATGTTAAAATGACTCAGGAACAGACTGACTATTAGACTGCCACAGGAACAAACTGAGTATCAGCCTAGTTCTGGAACAGACTGAGTATTAGAGTGAGTCAGGAACAGACTGAGTATAAGCCTGGCTCAGGAACAGACTGAGTATTAGACTGTATAAGGAACAGACTGAGTATTAGCCTGGTTCAGGAACAGACTGAGTTTTAGACTGACTCAGGAACAGACTGAGTGTCAGACTGACTTAGGAACAGACTAAATATTAAACTGACTCAGGAACAGACTGATTATTAGACTGGCTCAGGAACAAACTGAGTATCAGCCTAGTTCAGGAACAGACTGAGTATTAGACTGACTCAGGAACAGACTGAGTATTAGAATGACACAGGAACAGACTGAGTATTAGCCTGGCTCAGGAACAGACTGAGTATTAGACTGAATAAGGAACAGACTGACTATTAGACTGGCTCAGGAACAGACTGAGTATTAGCCTGGTTCAGCAACAGACTGAGTTTTAGACTGACTTAGGAACAGACTAAATGTTAAAATGACTCAGGAACAGTCTGACTATTAGACTGCCACAGGAACAAACTGAGTATCAGCCTAGTTCTGGAACAGACTGAGTATTAGAGTGAATCAGGAACAGACTGAGTATTAGCCTGGCTCAGGAACAGACTGAGTATTAGACTGTATAAGGAACAGACTGAGTATTAGCCTGGTTCAGGAACAGACTGAGTTTTAGACTGACTCAGGAACAGACTGAGTGTCAGACTGACTTAGGAACAGACTAAATATTAAACTGACTCAGGAACAGACTGATTATTAGACTGGCTCAGGAACAAACTGAGTATCAGCCTAGTTCAGGAACAGACTGAGTATTAGACTGACACAGGAACAGACTGAGTATTAGACTGGCTCTGGAACAGACTGAGAAATAGACTGACTCAAGAAAAGACTGAGTATTCGACTGGCTCAGGAGCAGACTGAGTATAAGACTGATTCAGGAACAGACTGAGTGTCAGACTGACTAAGGAACAGACAGGGACTCAGATCGATTCAGGAACAGACTGAAAAGAAGACTGACTAAGGAACAGACTGAGTATTAGACTGAGTCAGGAAAAGAGTGACTATTAGACTGGCTCAGGAACAGACTGAGAATTATACTAACTCAGGAACAGACTGAGTATTAGACTGGCTTAGGAACAGACTAAGTATTAGACTGACTCAGGAACAGACTGAGTGTCAGACTGACTCAGGAACAGACTGAGTGTCAGACTGACTCAGGAACAAACTGAGTGTCAGACTGGCTCAGGAACAGACTGAATATTAGACTTCGTGAATAGACTGCGTACTAGACTGACTCAGGAATGGACTGAGTATTAGACTGGCTCAGGAATAAACTGAGTATTAGACTGGCTCAGGAACAGACTGATTTTCAGACTGACTCAGGATCAGACTGAGTATTAGACTGACTCAGGGACAGATTGAGTGTCAGAGTTACGAAAGAATAGACTAAGTATTAGACTGGCTAAGAAACAGACTGAGTATTAGACTGGCTCAGCAACAGACTGAGTAGTAGACTGAATCAAGAACAGACTGAATATTAGACTTACTCAAGAACAGACTGAGTATTAGACTGGATAAGGAACAGACTGAGTATTAGACTGGCTCAGGAACAGACTGAGTATTAGACTGACTGAGGAACAGAATGAGTGTCAGACTGACTCAGGAACAGCCTGAGTATTAGACTGACTCAGGAAGAGACAGAGTGTCAGACTGACTCAGGAACAGACTGAGATTCAGACTGACTCAGGAACAGACTGAGTTTTAGACTGACTCAGGAAGAGACTGAGTGCCAGACTGGCTCAGGAACAGACTGAGTATTAGACTGGCTCAGAAACAGACTGAGTATTAGACTGACTCAGGCAAAGACTGAGTAATAGACTGACTCAGGAATAGACGGAGTTTCAGACTGACTCAGGAACAGACTGAGAGTCAGACTGACTCATGAACAGACTGTGAATAAGAGTGACTAAGGAACAGACTCAGAAATCGACTGACTCAAGAAAAGACTAAGTATTATTCTGGCTCAGGAGCAGACTGAGTCTAAGACTGATTCAGGAACAGACTGAGTGTCAGGCTGACTCAGGAACAGACTGTGTATTAGACTGGCCCAGGAACAGACTGAGCATTAGACTGATTCAGTAACAGACTGAGTATTAGACTGACTCAGGAACAGACTGAGTATTTGACTGATTTGGAAACAGACTGAATATTAGACTGACTCAGGAAAAGACTGAGCATTAGACTGGCTCTGGAACAGACTGAGTATTAGACTGGCTCAGGAACAGAATGAGTATTAGATTGACTCAGGAACAGACTGAGTGTCGGACTGATTCAGGAACAGACTGAGTATTAGACTGACTCAGGAACAGAATGAATATTAGACCGGCTCAGGAACAGACTGAGTACTAGAATGTATCAGGAACAGACTGAGTATTAGCCTGGTTCAGGAACAAACTGAGTGTCAGACTGACTTAGGAACAGACTAAATATTAAACTGACTCAGGAACAGACTGACTATTAGACTGGCTCAGGAACAAACTGAGTATCAGCCTAGTTCAGGAACAGACTGAGAATTAGACTGACACAGGAACAGACTGAGTATTAGACTGGCTCTGGAACAGACTGAGAAATAGACTGACTCAAGAAAAGACTGAGTATTCGACTGGCTCAGGAGCAGACTGAGTATAAGACTGATTCAGGAACAGACTGAGTGTCAGACTGACTAAGGAACAGACAGGGACGCAGATCGATTCAGGAACAGACTGAGAAGAAGACTGACTAAGGAACAGACTGAGTATTAGACTGAGTCAGGAAAAGAGTGACTATTAGATTGGCTCAGGAACAGACTGAGTATTATACTAACTCAGGAACAGACTGAGTATTAGACTGGCTTAGGAACAGACTGAGTATTAGACTGACTCAGGAACAGACTGAGTGTCAGACTGACTCAGGAACAGACTGAGTGTCAGACTGACTCAGGAACAAACTGAGTTTCAGACTGGCTCAGGAACAGACTGAATATTAGACTTCATGAATACACTGCGTACTAGACTGACTCAGGAATGGACTGAGTATTAGACTGGCTCAGGAATAAACTGAGTATTAGACTGGCTCAGGAACAGACTGATTTTCAGACTGACTCAGGATCAGACTGAGTATTAGACTGACTCAGGGACAGACTGAGTGTCAGAGTTACGAAAGAACAGACTAAGTATTAGACTGGCTCAGAAACAGACTGAGTATTAGACTGGCTCAGCAACAGACTGAGTAGTAGACTGAATCAGGAACAGACTGAATATTAGACTTACACAAGAACAGACTGAGTATTAGACTGGCTCAGGAACAGACTGAGTATTAGACTGACTGAGGAACAGAATGAGTGTCAGACTGACTCAGGAACAGACTGAGTATTAGACTGACTCAGGAAGAGACAGAGTGTCAGACTGACTCAGGAACAGACTGAGTTTTAGACTGACTCAGGAAGAGACTGAGTGTCAGACTGGCTCAGGAACAGACTGAGTATTAAACTGGCTCAGAAACAGACTGAGTATTAGACTTACTCAGGTAAAGACTGAGTAATGGACTGACTCAGGAATAGACTGAGTGTGAGACTGACTCATGAACAGACTGTGAATAAGAGTGACTAAGGAACAGACTCAGAAATCGACTGACTCAAGAAAAGACTAAGTATTAGACTGGCTCAGGAGCAGACTGAGTATAAGACTGATTCAGGAACAGACTGAGTGTCAGGCTGACTCAGGAACAGACTGTGTATTAGACTGGCCCAGGAACAGACTGAGCATTAGACTGATTCAGGAACAGACTGAGTATTAGACTGACTCAGGAACAGACTGAGTATTTGACTGATTTGGAAACAGACTGAATATTAGACTGACTCAGGAAAAGACTGAGCATTAGACTGGCTCTGGAACAGACTGAGTATTAGACTGGCTCAGGAACAGAATGAGTATTAGATTGACTAAGGAACAGACTGAGTGTCAGACTGATTCAGGAACAGACTGAGTATTAGACTGACTCAGGAACAGAATGAAAATTAGACCGGCTCAGGAACAGACTGAGTACTAGAATGAATCAGGAACAGACTGAGATTCAGACTGACTTAGGAACAGACTAAGTATTAGACTGGCTCAGGAACAGACTGAGTATTAGCCTGGCTCAGTAACAGACTGAGTATTAGACTGACTCAGGAACAGACTGAGTATAAGCCTGGTTCTGGAACAGACTGATTTTTAGACTGACTCAGGAACAGACTGAGTGTCAGACTGACACAGGAAAAGACTGAGCAATAGAATGACTCAGGAATAGACTGAGTATTCGACTAGCTCAGGAGCAGACTGAGTATTAGAATGACTCAGGAACAGACTGAGGATTAGACTAACTCAGGGACAGACTGAGTGCCAGAGTGACGAAGGAACAGACTAAGTATTAGACTGGCTCAGGAACAGACTGAGTATGAGACTGTCTCAGGAACAGACTGAGTGTTAGATTGACACAGGAACAGTCTGAGAGTCAGATTGATTCAGGAACAGACTGAGTATTACACTGACGCGGGAACAGACAGAGTGTAAGACTGACTCAGGAACAGACTGAGTATTACACTGGCTCAGGAACAGACTGAGCATAGACTGATTCAGGAACAGACTGAGTATTAGACTGACTCAGGAACAGACTGAGTATTAGACTGGCTCAGGAACAGACTGAGTATTATACTGAATCAGGGACAGACTGACTGTCAGAGTGACGAAGGAACAGACTAAGTATTAGACTAGCTCAGAAACAGACTGAGTATTAGACTGGCTCAGGAACAGACTGAGTATAAGACTGACTCAGGAACAGAGTGTCAGACTGACTCAGGAACAGACTGATCATTAGACTGATTCAGCAACAGACTGAGTATTAGACCGACTCAGGAAAAGACTGAGTATTAGACTGGCTCGGAAACACAATGAATATTTTACTGACTCAGGAACAGACTGAGTATTAGACTGGCACAGGAACAGACTGAGTTTTAGACTGGCTCAGGAACAGACTGAGTATGAGACTGACTCAGGAACAGACTGAGTGTCAGACTGACTCAGGAACAGACTGAGTATTAGACTGGCTCAGGAACAGACTGAGTATTAGACTGGCTCAGGAACAGACTGAGCATTATACTGGCTCAGGAACAGACCGAGTGTCAGACTGACTCAGGAAAAAACTGAGTATTACAATGGCTCGGAAACGGACTGAGTATTAGACTCACTCAGGAGCAGGCTGAGTGTCAGACTGGCTCAGGAACAGACTGAGTTTTAGACTGGCTCAGGAACAGACTGTGTTTTAGACTGACTCAGGAACAGACTGAGTATAAGACTGACTCAGGAACAGAGTGTCAGACTGACTCAGGATCAGACTGAGCATTAGACCGACTCAGGAAAAGACTGAGTATTACACTGGCTCGGAAACGGACTGAGTATTAGACTGACTCAGGAACAGACTGAGTATTAGACTGGCTCAAGAACAGACTGAGTATTAGACTGGCTCAGGAACAGACTGAGTATTAGACTGACTCAGGAACAGACTGAGAAAAGATTAGACTGACTCAGGAACAGACTGAGTATTAGACTGGCTCAGGAACAGACTGAGTATTAGACTGACTCAGGAACAGACTGAGTATTAGACTGGCTCAGGAACAGACTGAGTATTAGACTGACTCAGGAACAGACTGAGTATTAGACTGACTCAGGAACAGACTGAGTATTAGACTGACTCAGGAACAGACTGAGTTTTAGAGTCCAGGAACTGACTCAGGAACAGACTGAGACTGAGTTTTAGACTGACTCAGGAACAGACTGAGTATTAGACTGACTCAGGAACAGACTGAGTATTAGACTGACTCAGGAACAGACTGAGTATTAGACTGGCTCAGGAACAGACTGAGTATTAGACTGACTCAGGAACAGACTGAACAGACTGAGTATTAGACTGACTCAGGAACAGACTGAGTATTAGACTGACTCAGGAACAGACTGAGTGTCAGACTGACTCAGGAACAGACTGAGTATTAGACTGAACAGACTCAGGACTCAGGAACAGACTGAGTATTAGACTGGCTCAGGAACAGACTGAGTATTAGACTGACTCAGGAACAGACTGAGTATGAGACTGACTCAGGAACAGACTGAGTGTCAGACTGACTCAGGAACAGACTGAGTATTAGACTGGCTCAGGAACAGACTGAGTATTAGACTGGCACAGGAACAGACTGAGTTTTAGACTGGATCAGGAACAGACTGAGTATGAGACTGACTCAGGAACAGACTGAGTGTCAGACTGACTCAGGAACAGACTGAGTATTAGACTGACTCAGGAACAGACTGAGTATTAGACTGGCTCAGGAACAGACTGAGTATTAGACTGACTCAGGAACAGACTGTGTATGAGACTGACTCAGGAACAGACTGAGTGTCAGACTGACCCAGGAACAGACTGAGTATTAGACTGGCTCAGGAACAGACTGAGTATTAGACTGGCACAGGAACAGACTGAGTTTTTAGACTGGATCAGGAACAGACTGAGTATGAGACTGACTCAGAACAGACTGAGTGTCAGACTGACTCAGGAACAGACTGAGTATTAGACTGGCTCAGGAACAGACTGAGTATTAGACTGGCTCAGGAACAGACTGAGCATTAGACTGGCTCAGGAACAGACCGAGTGTCAGACTGACTCAGGAAAAAACTGAGTATTACACTGGCTCGGAAACGGACTGAGTATTAGACTGACTCAGGAACAGGCTGAGTGTCAGACTGGCTCAGGAACAGATTGAGTTTAAGACTGGCTCAGGAACAGACTGAGTTTTAGACTGACTCAGGAACAGACTGAGTATAAGACTGACTCAGGAACAGAGTGTCAGACTGACTCAGGAACAGACTGTGTATGAGACTGACTCAGGAACAGACTGAGTGTCAGACTGACCCAGGAACAGACTGAGTATTAGACTGGCTCAGGAACAGATTGAGTATTACACTGGCTCAGGAACAGACTGAGCATAGACTGATTCAGGAACAGACTGAGTATTAGACTGACTCAGGAAAAGACTGATTATTAGACTGGCTCGGAAACAGACTGAGTATTAGACTGACTCAGGAACAGACTGAGTATTAGACTGGCTCAGGAACAGACTGAGTATTAGACTGGCACAGGAACAGACTGAGTTTTAGACTGGATCAGGAACAGACTGAGTATGAGACTGACTCAGGAACAGACTGAGTGTCAGACTGACTCAGGAACAGACTGAGTATTAGACTCACTCAGGAACAGACTGAGTATTAGACTGGCTCAGGAACAGACTGAGTATTAGACTGACTCAGGAACAGACTGTGTATGAGACTGACTCAGGAACAGACTGAGTGTCAGACTGACTCAGGAACAGACTGAGTATTAGACTGGCTCAGGAACAGACTGAGTATTAGACTGGCACAGGAACAGACTGAGTTTTAGACTGGATCAGGAACAGACTGAGTATGAGACTGACTCAGGAACAGACTGAGTGTCAGACTGACTCAGGAACAGACTGAGTATTAGACTGGCTCAGGAACAGACTGAGTATTAGACTGGCTCAGGAACAGACTGAGCATTAGACTGGCTCAGGAACAGACTGAGTGTCAGACTGACTCAGGAAAGACTGAGTATTACACTGGCTCGAAACGGACTGAGTATTAGACTGACTCAGGAACAGGCTGAGTGTCAGACTGGCTCAGGAACAGATTGAGTTTAAGACTGGCTCAGGAACAGACTGAGTTTTAGACTGACTCAGGAACAGACTGAGTATAAGACTGACTCAGGAACAGAGTGTCAGACTGACTCAGGATCAGACTGAGCATTAGACTGATTCAGCATCAGACTGAGTATTAGACCGACTCAGGAATAGACTGAGTGTCAGACTGACTCAGGAACAGACTGAGAGTCAGACTGACTCATGAACAGACTGAGTATTAGACTGGCTCAGGAGCAAAATGAGTGTAAGACAAATTCAGGAACTGACTGAGTGTCAGACTGACTCAGGAAAAGACTGAGTATTAGACTGGCTCAGGAACAGACTAAGTAATAGACTGACTCAGGAACAGACTGAGTGTCAGACTGACTCAGGAACAGACTGAGACTCAGTCTGACTCATGAACAGACTGAGAATTAGACTGACTCGGGAACAGACTGAGTATTAGACTGGCTCAGGAACAGACTGAGCATTAGACTGACTCAGGAAAAGACTGAGCAATAGACTGACTCAGGAATAGACTGAGTATTCGACTAGCTCAGGAGCAGACTGAGTATTAGACTGACTCAGGAACAGACTGAGGATTAGACTAACTCAGGGACAGACTGAGTGCCAGAGTGACGAAGGAACAGACTAAGTATTAGACTGGCTCAGGAACAGACTGAGTATGAGACTGTCTCAGGAACAGACTGAGTGTTAGATTGACACAGGAACAGTCTGAGAGTCAGACTGATTCAGGAACAGACTGAGTATTACACTGACGCGGGAACAGACAGAGTGTAAGACTGAATCAGGAACACACTGAGTATTACACTGGCTCAGGAACAGACTGAGCATAGACTGATTCAGGAACAGACTGAGTATTAGACTGACTCAGGAAAAGACTGATTATTAGACTGGCTCGGAAACAGACTGAGTATTAGACTGACTCAGGAACAGACTGAGTATTAGACTGGCTCAAGAACAGACTGAATATTAGACTGGCTCAGGAACAGACTGAGTATTAGACTGACTCAGGAACAGACTATGAGTCAGACTGACTCATGAACAGACTGAGAATTAGACTGGCTCAGTAACAGACTGAGTAATAGACTGACTCAGGAACAGACTGAGTGTCAAACTGACTCACGAACAGACTGAGAGTCAGACTGACTCATGAACAGACTGAGAATTAGACTTACTCGGGAACATACTGAGTATTAGACTGGCCCAGGAACAGACTGAGTATTAGACTGACTCAGGAAAAGACTGAGCAGTAGACTGACTCAGGACTAGACTGAGTATTAGACTGGCTCAGGAACAGACTGAGTATTAGACTGACTCAGGAACAGACTGAGAGTCAGACTGACTCATGAACAGACTGAGAATAAGACTGGCTCAGCAACAGACTGAGTAATAGACTGACTCAGGAACAGACTGAGTGTCGAACTGACTCACGAACAGACTGAGAGTCAGAATGAGTCATGAACAGACTGAGAATTAGACTGACTCGGGAACATACTGAGTATTAGACTGGCTCAGAAACAGACTGAGTATTAGACTGGCCCAGGAACAGACTGAATATTAGACTGACTCAGGAACAGACTGAGTATTAGACTGGCTCAGGAACAGACTTAGTATTAGACTGGCTCAGGAACAGACTGAGTATTAGACTGACTCAGGAACAGACTGAGTATGAGACTGACTCAGGAACAGACTGAGTGTCAGACTGACTCAGGAACAGACTGAGCATTAGACTGGCTCAGGAACAGACTGAGTATTAGACTGTCACAGGAACAGACTGAGTTTTAGACTGGCTCAGGAACAGACTGAGTATGAGACTGACTCAGGAACAGACTGAGTGTCAGACTGACTCAGGAACAGACTGAGTATTAGACTGACTCAGGAACAGACTGAGTATTAGACTGGCTCAGGAACAGACTGAGTATTAGACTGACTCAGGAACAGACTGTGTATGAGAATGACTCAGGAACAGACTGAGTGTCAGACTGACTCAGGAACAGACTGAGTATTAGACTGGCTCAGGAACAGACTGAGTATTAGACTGGCACAGGAACAGACTGAGTTTTAGACTGGATCAGGAACAGACTGAGTATGAGACTGACTCAGGAACAGACTGAGTGTCAGACTGACTCAGGAACAGACTGAGTATTAGACTGGCTCAGGAACAGACTGAGTATTAGACTGGCTCAGGAACAGACTGAGCATTAGACTGGCTCAGGAACAGACCGAGTGTCAGACTGACTCAGGAAAAAACTGAGTATTACACTGGCTCGGAAACGGACTGAGTATTAGACTGACTCAGGAACAGGCTGAGTGTCAGACTGGCTCAGGAACAGATTGAGTTTAAGACTGGCTCAGGAACAGACTGAGTTTTAGACTGACTCAGGAACAGACTGAGTATAAGACTGACTCAGGAACAGAGTGTCAGACTGACTCAGGATCAGACTGAGCATTAGACTGATTCAGCATCAGACTGAGTATTAGACCGACTCAGGAAAAGACTGAGTATTACACTGGCTCGGAAACGGACTGAGTATTAGACTGACTCAGGAACAGACTGAGTATTAGACTGGCTCAGGAACAGACTGAGTTTTAGACTGACTCAGGAAAAGACTGAGTATTAGACTGGCTCGGAAACAGACTGAGTATTAGACTGACTCAGGAACAGACTGAGTATTAGACTGGCTCAGGAACAGACTGAGTATTAGACTGGCTCAGGAACAGACTGAGTATTAGACTGGCTCAGGAACAGACTGAGTATTACACTGGCTCGGAAACGGACTGAGTATTAGACTGACTCAGGAACAGACTGAGTATTAGACTGGCTCAGGAACAGACTGATTTTTAGACTGACTCAGGAAAAGACTGAGTATTAGACTGACTCAGGAACAGACTGAGTGTCAGACTGACACAGGAACAGACTGAGCATTAGACTGACTCAGGAACAGACTGAGTATTAGACTGTCTCAGGAACAGACTGAGTATTAGACTAACTCAGGAATAGACTGAGTGTCAGACTGACTCAGGAACAGACTGAGAGTCAGACTGACTCATGAACAGACTGAGTATTAGACTGGCTCAGGAGCAAAATGAGTGTAAGACAAATTCAGGAACTGACTGAGTGTCAGACTGACTCAGGAAAAGACTGAGTATTAGACTGGCTCAGGAACAGACTAAGTAATAGACTGACTCAGGAACAGACTGAGTGTCAGACTGACTCAGAACAGACTGAGACTCAGACTGACTCATGAACAGACTGAGAATTAGACTGGCTCAGGAACAGACTGAGTATTAGACTGGCTCAGGAACAGACTGAGCATTAGACTGACTCAGGAAAAGACTGAGCAATAGACTGACTCAGGAATAGACTGAGTATTCGACTAGCTCAGGAGCAGACTGAGTATTAGACTGACTCAGGAACAGACTGAGGATTAGACTAACTCAGGGACAGACTGAGTGCCAGAGTGACGAAGGAACAGACTAAGTATTAGACTGGCTCAGGAACAGACTGAGTATGAGACTGTCTCAGGAACAGACTGAGTGTTAGATTGACACAGGAACAGTCTGAGAGTCAGACTGATTCAGGAACAGACTGAGTATTACACTGACGCAGGAACAGACAGAGTGTAAGACTGACTCAGGAACACACTGAGTATTACACTGGCTCAGGAACAGACTGAGCATAGACTGATTCAGGAACAGACTGAGTATTAGACTGACTCAGGAAAAGACTGATTATTAGACTGGCTCGGAAACAGACTGAGTATTAGACTGACTCAGGAACAGACTGAGTATTAGACTGGCTCAAGAACAGACTGAGTATTAGACTGGCTCAGGAACAGACTGAGAATTAGACTGGCTCAGTAACAGACTGAGTAATAGACTGACTCAGGAACAGACTGAGTGTCAAACTGACTCACGAACAGACTGAGAGTCAGACTGACTCATGAACAGACTGAGAATTAGACTTACTCGGGAACATACTGAGTATTAGACTGGCTCAGGAACAGACTGAGTATTAGACTGACTCAGGAAAAGACTGAGCAGTAGACTGACTCAGGAACAGACTGAGTATTAGACTGGCTCAGGAACAGACTGAGTATTAGACTGACTCAGGAACAGACTGAGAGTCAGACTGACTCATGAACAGACTGAGAATAAGACTGGCTCAGCAACAGACTGAGTAATAGACTGACTCAGGAACAGACTGAGTGTCGAACTGACTCACGAACAGACTGAGAGTCAGACTGACTCATGAACAGACTGAGAATTAGACTGACTCGGGAACATACTGAGTATTAGACTGGCTCAGAAACAGACTGAGTATTAGACTGGCCCAGGAACAGACTGAATATTAGACTGACTCAGGAACAGACTGAGTATTAGACTGGCTCAGGAACAGACTTAGTATTAGACTGGCTCAGGAACAGACTGAGTATTAGACTGACTCAGGAACAGACTGAGTATGAGACTGACTCAGGAACAGACTGAGTGTCAGACTGACTCAGGAACAGACTGAGTATTAGACTGGCTCAGGAACAGACTGAGTATTAGACTGTCACAGGAACAGACTGAGTTTTAGACTGGCTCAGGAACAGACTGAGTATGAGACTGACTCAGGAACAGACTGAGTGTCAGACTGACTCAGGAACAGACTAGACTGACTCAGGAACAGACTGAGTATTAGACTGGCTCAGAACAGACTGAGTATTAGACTGACAGGAACAGACTGAGTATGAGAATGACTCAGGAACAGACTGAGTGTCAGACTGACTCAGGAACAGACTGAGTATTAGACTGGCTCAGGAACAGACTGAGTATTAGACTGGACAGGAACAGACTGAGTTTTAGACTGGATCAGGAACAGACTGAGTATGAGACTGACTCAGGAACAGACTGAGTGTCAGACTGACTCAGGAACAGACTGAGTATTAGACTGGCTCAGGAACAGACTGAGTATTAGACTGGCTCAGGAACAGACTGAGCATTAGACTGGCTCAGGAACAGACCGAGTGTCAGACTGACTCAGGAAAAAACTGAGTATTACACTGGCTCGGAAACGGACTGAGTATTAGACTGACTCAGGAACAGGCTGAGTGTCAGACTGGCTCAGGAACAGATTGAGTTTAAGACTGGCTCAGGAACAGACTGAGTTTTAGACTGACTCAGGAACAGACTGAGTATAAGACTGACTCAGGAACAGAGTGTCAGACTGACTTCAGGAACAGACTGAGCATTAGACTGATTCAGCATCAGACTGAGTATTAGACCGACTCAGGAAAAGACTGAGTATTACACTGGCTCGGAAACGGACTGAGTATTAGACTGACTCAGGAACAGACTGAGTATTAGACTGGCTCAGGAACAGACTGAGTTTTAGACTGACTCAGGAAAAGACTGAGTATTAGACTGGCTCGGAAACAGACTGAGTATTAGACTGACTCAGGAACAGACTGAGTATTAGACTGGCTCAGGAACAGACTGAGTATTAGACTGGCTCAGAACAGACTGAGTATTAGACTGGCTCAGGAACAGACTGAGTATTACACTGGCTCAGAAACAGACTGAGTATTAGACTGACTCAGGAACAGACTGAGTATTAGACTGGCTCAGGAACAGACTGATTTTTAGACTGACTCAGGAAAAGACTGAGTATTAGACTGACTCAGGAACAGACTGAGTGTCAGACTGACACAGGAACAGACTGAGCATTAGACTGACTCAGGGAACAGACTGAGTATTAGACTGTCTCAGGAACAGACTGAGTATTAGACTGACTCAGGAATAGACTGAGTGTCAGACTGACTCAGGAACAGACTGAGAGTCAGACTGACTCATGAACAGACTGAGTATTAGACTGGCTCAGGAACAAAATGAGTGTAAGACAAATTCAGGAACTGACTGAGTGTCAGACTGACTCAGAAAAGACTGAGTATTAGACTGGCTCAGGAACAGACTAAGTAATAGACTGACTCAGGAACAGACTGAGTATCAGACTGACTCAGGAACAGACTGAGAATTAGACTGGACTCAGGAACAGACTGAGAATTAGACTGGCTCAGGAACAGACTGAGTATTAGACTGACTCAGGAACAGACTGAGCATTAGACTGACTCAGGAAAAGACTGAGCAATAGACTGACTCAGGAATAGACTGAGTATTCGACTAGCTCAGGAGCAGACTGAGTATTAGACTGACTCAGGAACAGACTGAGGATTAGACTAACTCAGGGACAGACTGAGTGCCAGAGTGACGAAGGGAACAGACTAAGTATTAGACTGGCTCAGGAACAGACTGAGTATGAGACTGTCTCAGGAACAGACTGAGTGTTAGATTGACACAGGAACTGAGAGTCAGACTGATTCAGGAACAGACTGAGTATTACACTGACGCAGGAACAGACAGAGTGTAAGACTGACTCAGGAACAGACTGAGTATTAGACTGGCTCAGGAACAGACTGAGCATAGACTGATTCAGGAACAGACTGAGTATTAGACTGACTCAGGAACAGACTGAGTATTAGACTGGCAGAAACAGACTGAGTATTAGACTGACTCAGGAACAGACTGAGTATTAGACTGGCTCAAGAACAGACTGAGTATTAGACTGGCTCAGGAACAGACTGAGAATTAGACTGGCTCAGGAACAGACTGAGTATTAGACTGACTCAGGAACAGACTGAGTGTCAGACTGACTCAGGAACAGACTGAGAGTCAGACTGACTCATGAACAGACTGAGAATTAGACTGACTCAGGAACATACTGAGTATTAGACTGGCTCAGGAACAGACTGAGTATTAGACTGACTCAGGAAAAGACTGAGCAGTAGACTGACTCAGGACTAGACTGAGTATTAGACTGGCTCAGGAACAGACTGAGTATTAGACTGACTCAGGAACAGACTGAGAGTCAGACTGACTCATGAACAGACTGAGAATAAGACTGGCTCAGCAACAGACTGAGTAATAGACTGACTCAGGAACAGACTGAGTGTCGAACTGACTCACGAACAGACTGAGAGTCAGACTGACTCAGGAACAGACTGAGAATTAGACTGACTCAGGAACAGACTGAGTATTAGACTGGCTCAGAAACAGACTGAGTATTAGACTGGCCCAGGAACAGACTGAATATTAGACTGACTCAGGAACAGACTGAGTATTAGACTGGCTCAGGAACAGACTGAGTATTAGACTGGCTCAGGAACAGACTGAGTATTAGACTGACTCAGGAACAGACTGAGTATGAGACTGACTCAGGAACAGACTGAGTGTCAGACTGACTCAGGAACAGACTGAGTATTAGACTGGCTCAGGAACAGACTGAGTATTAGACTGTGACTCAGGAACAGACTGAGTTTTAGACTGGCTCAGGAACAGACTGAGTATGAGACTGACTCAGGAACAGACTGAGTGTCAGACTGACTCAGGAACAGACTGAGTATTAGACTGACTCAGGAACAGACTGAGTATTAGACTGGCTCAGAACAGACTGAGTATTAGACTGACTCAGGAACAGACTGTGTATGAGAATGACTCAGGAACAGACTGAGTGTCAGACTGACTCAGGAACAGACTGAGTATTAGACTGGCTCAGGAACAGACTGAGTATTAGACTGGCACAGGAACAGACTGAGTTTTAGACTGGATCAGGAACAGACTGAGTATGAGACTGACTCAGGAACAGACTGAGTGTCAGACTGACTCAGGAACAGACTGAGTATTAGACTGGCTCAGGAACAGACTGAGTATTAGACTGGCTCAGGAACAGACTGAGCATTAGACTGGCTCAGGAACAGACTGAGTGTCAGACTGACTCAGGAAAAGACTGAGTATTAGACTGACTCAGGAACAGACTGAGTATTAGACTGACTCAGGAACAGGACTGAGTGTCAGACTGGCTCAGGAACAGATTGAGTTTAAGACTGGCTCAGGAACAGACTGAGTTTTAGACTGACTCAGGAACAGACTGAGTATAAGACTGACTCAGGAACAGAGTGTCAGACTGACTCAGGAACAGACTGAGCATTAGACTGATTCAGGAACAGACTGAGTATTAGACTGACTCAGGAAAAGACTGAGTATTAGACTGGCTCAGGAAACAGACTGAGTATTAGACTGACTCAGGAACAGACTGAGTATTAGACTGGCTCAGGAACAGACTGAGTTTTAGACTGACTCAGGAAAAGACTGAGTATTAGACTGGCTCGGAAACAGACTGAGTATTAGACTGACTCAGGAACAGACTGAGTATTAGACTGGCTCAGGAACAGACTGAGTATTAGACTGGCTCAGGAACAGACTGAGTATTAGACTGGCTCAGGAACAGACTGAGTATTACACTGGCTCGGAAACGGACTGAGTATTAGACTGACTCAGGAACAGACTGAGTATTAGACTGGCTCAGGAACAGACTGATTTTTAGACTGACTCAGGAAAGACTGAGTATTAGACTGACTCAGGAACAGACTGAGTGTCAGACTGACACAGGAACAGACTGAGCATTAGACTGACTCAGGAACAGACTGAGTATTAGACTGTCTCAGGAACAGACTGAGTATTAGACTGACTCAGGAACAGACTGAGTGTCAGACTGACTCAGGAACAGACTGAGAGTCAGACTGACTCATGAACAGACTGAGTATTAGACTGGCTCAGGAACAGAAATGAGTATAAGACAAATTCAGGAACTGACTGAGTGTCAGACTGACTCAGGAACAGACTGAGTATTAGACTGGCTCAGGAACAGACTGAGTATTAGACTGGCTCAGGAACAGACTGAGTGTTAGACTGACTCAGGAACAGACTGAGTGTCAGACTGACTCAGGAACAGACTGAGAATTAGACTGAGGAACAGGAACAGACTGAGTATTAGACTGGCTCAGGAACAGACTGAGCATTAGACTGACTCAGGAAAAAGACTGGGATTAGACTCAGGAATAGACTGAGTATAGACGAGGAACAGACTGAGTATTAGACTGACTCAGGAACAGACTGAGCATTAGACTGACTCAGGAACAGACTGAGTAATCAGGGACAGACTGACTCCAGGAACAGACTGAGTAGACTGGAACAGACAGACTGTCTCAGGAACAGACTGAGATTATTAGACTGACTTCAGGAACAGACTGAGTATTAGACTGGACTCAAGGAACAGACAGGAACAGACACACTGAGTATTAGACTGGCTCAGGAACAGACTGAGCATAGACTGATTCAGGAACAGACTGAGTATTAGACTATTAGACTGACTCAGGAACAGACTGAGTATTAGACTGTCTCAGGAACAGACTGAGTATTAGACTGGCTCAGGAACAGACTGAGTATTAGACTGGCTCAGGAACAGAACAGACTGGCTCAGTAACAGACTGGCTCAGGAACAGACTGAGTATTAGACTGACTCAGGAACAGACTGAGTGTAGACTGACTCAGGAACAGACTGAGTATTAGACTGGCTCAGGAACAGACTGAGCATAGACTGATTCAGGAACAGACTGAGTATTAGACTGACTCAGGAACAGACTGATTCATTAGACTGGCTCAGAAACAGACTGAGTATTAGACTGGAGACTCAGGAACAGACTGAGTATTAGACTGACTCAGGAACAGACTGAGTATTAGACTGGCTCAGGAACAGACTGAGAATAAGACTGGCTAACAGACTGAGTAATAGACTGACTCAGGAACAGACTGAGTGTCAAACTGACTCAGAAACAGACTGAGAGTCAGACAGACTCAGACTGAACAGACTGAGAATTAGACTGGCTCAAGAACAGACTGAGTATTAGACTGGCTCAGGAACAGACTGAATATTAGACTGACTCAGGGAACAGGAAAAGACTCAGGAACAGACTTAGTATTAGACTGACTCAGGAACAGACTGAGTATTAGACTGACTCAGGAACAGACTGAGTATTAGACTGACTCAGGAACAGACTGAGAGTCAGACTGACTCAGGAACAGACTGAGAATAAGACTGGCTCAGAACAGACTGAGTATTAGACTGACTCAGAACAGATTGAGGCTTAGACTGACCCAGAACAGACTGAGAGTCAGACTGACTCAGGAACAGACTGAGAATTAGACTGACTCAGGAACAGACTGAGTATTAGACTGGCTCAGGAACAGATTAGACTGATTAGACAGACTCAGGAACAGACTCCAGAACAGACTATTAGACTGACTCAGGAACAGACTGAGTATTAGACTGGCTCAGGAACAGACTGAGCATTAGACTGGCTCAGGAACAGACTGAGTTTTAGACTGGCTCAGGAACAGACTGAGTTTTAGACTGACTCAGGAACAGACTGAGTGTCAGACTGGCTCAGGAACAGACTGAGTATTAGACTGGCTCAGGAACAGACTGAGACTATTAGACTGGCTCAGGAACAGACTGAGACCATTAGACTGACTCAGGAACAGACTGAGTATTAACAGACTGGCTCAGGAACAGAACAGGCTGAGTAGACTGGCTCAGGAACAGACTGAGTGTCAGACTGAGAACAGACTGAGTATTAGACTGACTCAGGAACAGACTGAGTATCAGACTGACTCAGGAACAGACTGAGTATCAGACTGACTCAGGAACAGACTGAGTATTAGACTGGCTCAGAACAGACTGAGTATTAGACTGACTCAGGAACAGACTGAGTATTAGACTGGCTCAGGAAACAGACTGAGTATTAGACTGACTCCAGGAACAGACTGATATTAGATTCAGGAACAGACTGGCTCAGGAACAGACTGAGTATTAGACTGGCTCAGGAACAGACTGAGTATTAGACTGACTCAGGAACAGACTGAGTATTAGACTGACTCAGGAACAGACTGAGTATTAGACTGGCTCAGGAACAGACTGAGTATTAGACTGACTCAGGAACAGACTGAGTATTAGACTGGCTCAGGAACAGACTGAGTATTAGACTGGCTCAGGAAACAAAGGACTGAGTATTAGACTGACTCAGGAACAGACTGAGTATTAGACTGGCTCAGGAACAGACTGATTTTTAGACTGACTCAGGAACAGACTGAGTATTAGACTGACTCAGAACAGACTGAGTGTCAGACTGACACAGGAACAGACTGAGCATTAGACTGACTCAGGAACAGACTGAGTATTAGACTGTCTCAGGAACAGACTGAGTATTAGACTGACTCAGGAACAGACTGAGTATCAGACTGACTCAGGAACAGACTGATATCAGACTGACTCATGAACAGACTGAAGAATTAGACTGACTGGAACATACAACAGGAACAGGCTCTGGAGCAAAATGAGTGCGAAAGACAAATTCAGGAACAGACTGAGTGTCAGACTGACTCAGGAAACAGACTGAGTATTAGACTGGCTCAGGAACAGACTGAGTATTAGACTGGCTCAGGAACAGACTGAGCATCAGACTGACTCAGGAACAGACTGAGACTCAGACTGACTCATGAACAGACTGAGAATTAGACTGGCTCAGGAACAGACTGAGTATTAGACTGGCTCAGGAACAGACTGAGCATTAGACTGACTCAGGAACAGACTGAGCATTAGACTGACTCAGGAACAGACTGAGCAATAGACTGACTCAGGAACAGACTGAGTATTAGACTCAGGAACAGACTGAGGAACAGACTGAGTATTAGACTGACTCAGGAACAGACTGAGGATTCAGGAACAGACTGGCTCAGGAACAGACTGAGTGTCAGACTGGATCAGGAACAGACTGAGTATTAGACTGACTCAGGAACAGACTGAGTGTCAGACTGCATCAGGAACAGACTGAGTATTAGACTGGCTCAGGAACAGACTGAGTGTCAGACTGGATCAGGAACAGACTGAGTATTAGACTGACTCAGGAACAGACTGAGTGTCAGACTGCATCAGGAACAGACTGAGTATTAGACTGGCTCAGGAACAGACTGAGTATTAGACTGATTCAGGAACAGACTGAGTATTAGACTGACTCAGGAAATAGACTGAGGTCAGACAGACTGAAAATTAGACTGGGAAACAGACTGAGTATTAGACTGGCTCAAGAACAGACTGAGTATTAGACTGACTCAGAACAGACTGACTATCAGACTCAGGAACAGACTGAGGACTGACTCAGGAACAGACTGAGTGTCAGACTGACTCAGGAACAGACTGAGTATTAGACAGACTCAGGATTAGACTCACAGATGAGACTGGATCAGGAACAGATTGAGAACAGACTTAGACTGACTCAGGAACAGACTGAGTATTAGACTGATTCAGGAACAAACTGAGTGTCAGACTGACTCAGGAACAGACTGATAGACTATCAGGAAGACTGAGTATTAGACTGACTCAGAAACAGACTGAGTATTAGACTGACTCAGGAACAGACTGAGTATTAGACTGACTCAGGAACAGACTGAGTATTAGACTGGCTCGGAAACAGACTGAGTATTAGTCTGACTCAGGAACAGACTGAGTGTCAGACTTGATCAGGTACAGACGAGGTGTTAGACTGGCTCTGGAAAAGAGAGAATTCGTACAACTGCAACACACCAGACTTAACGGGACAGAAGTTAAGCGACATCCTTGCACTGACTTAAGGAAACAAAGGCACATATAAACACGCAAACAAAATGAGCTGTCATGATACAGGTGTCGAGTCACAGGACACGGGAGACACAGTGAAAGCGGGGCCAGAAACAAGACAACACAAGGAAACACCATCAAAAGACAAGATCCAATTAAGGTACAAGGGGGATGAGACACCTGGAGAGAAATGACAACAACTAGAAGTGGGACTGAAAATCTAAAAAAACCCAACTCATGAGGAAACTGCAAAAACAAGAAAGACATGGAACTTAAAACAGACTACAGAATTTGACATCATAAAGTATGTGGGTTGGATATTCTATCAATCAATCAAATAAATCAATCTTAATTTTATAACAGCTTTCATACAGATTAGTACATTTTAAAGTGCATTTCAAATGACTGACTCGGGCATCGGATCCAAGTACACTTGACCCCAAAGTCCAGTTCATTTGGTAAGTGTGAACACAAGCGGACCGTGTTTGAGCATGGTACGCGAGTCCTCTGGGAAGAGGTGGTCTGGGGCACAGTTCATCCATACTCTTACCAAATGTGAAAGCAACCGTACTTGAGCACGGAAGATGACTGTTAACTATTCGGTGGTTAGTGAAGGTTGTGTAAAGTGAAAGATATTCAAACATTAGTTGAAATTCAAGTACTTGATGACCAGTGGTGGACACACGGAGGTACAACCGCACCCAAGTCCACGTGCAATGGGGATCCGTTCAAACTTTGTGGCAATATGATCGCTGTGGCATTCAGAATGAAAAATATGCGCGTGAGGTAGGCATACAAAAAAGCTGAGTTAACGGTGATAAGTTATGCAATATGTTTAATCATGACAGGAATGTTTTAGTATTGTAGACAAGAGCAAAGACAAATAAATCTCAGTCGTGGGAAGTAACATCCTCAAGATTTCAATACGTCAATGTTTAATAATCATATAAATATTAAGGGGCCTACATTAGATAATTAATTTATTTTAATTGAAATTGATGCTGGATTGGTTGCATATTTTCTGTTTATATTATGGAAAATTTCCTTCCACTTGCTTTCCTTTAGTGGAGGATTTATCAGAAATATAATGACCAATCAAACTGACTCCCTCAAAATGTGGTCATCAAACAACAAACACAAAAATGGGTGGAAGAAAGAAAGTAGAGAGGAAGATGAGACAAGGGTAATACTGCATTAAAGTAAATTCCTATTTTTGTCTCCTTGTGCGATGTACAGCAATAGAACACCTGAGGAAAATCAAACAGCATTACCTTGGCTAGCCACAATGCTATCTGGCTAGCTAGCCAATTAACCCACTCATGTCCTTTGGCGTGGGACTTTATTTTACATGCAGCTGGTTTATTATTTCCAGCTCGACCATTTTGCCCATGCAAGACAGCTGGCAACTGGATATGAGTACCTAGCAATCACCCAGTTTTTGATGAAGTTCAAATGGGCTGTGAATTGGAGATTTAAGAACAAGGCTCCAAGAATGCTTTCAATAAAGAAAAATTTGAGTTTTATGCTTTAAAGGGGAACTCAGGGCTAAATCATAATGCTGTTTTATACAAACATAATTAGTCAATAAATATTTTAAAATACAAAAATGTGGAATTTTTGTTTTCAAAGACGAGATAAATGAGGTTTTATTCCCCCTGATTAGTTGTCGTCTGCTTCAACGGTCGCGTGATATTGACGTAACGTCGCCCGAGAATGATGAACCGTCGCCCTTCGCCCAGAGGTATGCGCTGTTATTGTGTTGGATAGTGTGATTGTCCCAGTCCATTATTTTATGACAAAAGATCGTTCAATATGGCCCATTGGCTAGTTGCACGAGATGGTGTTAAGTACTTTCTGAAATAAGCAGGGTTGCTTCAACATTAACGGTTTGCTTCTGTCACTTATCATTCTATATTAGATGCTGAGCAGATGACAGGTATATTATCCCGAATATGTGATTTTAGCTATCGCCGATATGAGGTTTTGCAATGCTAATAGTGATAAAGTTGCAGATAAAATGGGATAAAATTTTATGGCATAAAAACATCATGCAAATAAAATAGAATAAATAATGTTTGTAAACTATCCTTGATCAAAACTGACGCTGAAATGATGGGTGCCAGTGCAAGACCATAAATGTAAACCAAAGTAAGGGCTTATAAACAGGAGTACAGTGTTCTTTTCCTAGAACCCTAGACAGCAGATTTGAATAAGCTTTTGACCATTTGAAGTTTATGTTTACAGATCTCTGGCTTCCAGCCTCTTTCAGAGACCTCAGGCAGACTGTTCCAGCAGATTGGAGCATTAAACCTGAAAGCTGCTTCACCAAAGTTTTTACAGAACTCACTGAGACATATTGCAAGACCATAAAGCCCTTTAAAAAGTAGTAAACAAAATTTAAAATCAATGTGAACATATGACTGGCAACCAAAGTAAGGGCTTATAAACAGGGTACAGACTCTGTTTCCAGACTGCAGAGTTCAGATAACTTTGGAAAAGACCACATGGAAAAGCATTACAGCAGTCCAGCCTGCTTGATATATAAGCATATATTAGTCACTCTGTCTCACTCAGAGAAAGACCTGGTCGCACTTTAGTAATATTTTTGCGGAGATAAAAGCAATTTGATGACAAACTCCACATCAGACTTCATACCTGACCTATTCCTTTGGTGCCTGCCACTGTTTTCAACCACTGCCTGTTCAAAAAAATGTGCCCTTTCAACACAAAATTGCATTTCAATCAACATTATTAATTTGCAGGAATTTGCAGCTAATTTTCACTTTCTTTGTTAAAATTAAACAATTGTGGAGCTAAGATTAGATATAGCAGGCTGTGCTTTAACAAGCACGGAAATTAGCATTGTATCTTTTTTGCAAAGTGAATAAAACATTTTATATTTAATAACTGCTACATTGCTCTGCGAAGGAAGCTGTCTGTTCAACTGCCGATGGCTTATTTTTATCATTTGAAAACTTGTTAATCAGGGAAAATGATTGAAAAGAAATCAAGACATAATTGTGCCCATCTTAACTAGCAAAACTGGCTAGACCTGATGGTTCAGATTGTTTTTTGTGTTCAGGTAAAGTCAATTCAATTAAATGATTGAAAGCAGGTCAAGACAAATTACTGGATTATTTTCAAGGCATGGTCTGTGCTTCACCAGCTTTTATTCCACCAGCTGCCGCTGTTATATTCATTATATAGCACTATATCTTGCCAATATTTCATTTCTTATCAGTTCAGAATATTCAACAAATCTATTAGCATTTCACATCATTTATAATTTTGTGATACAATGTGCAATAGCTAATGCTATTAAAATAAATTTGAAAGTAATTCTATAAATGAGTATTTGCAACTGTTGTTGATCAAGCAAGGTAAACTGGAGGAGGATCAGATAATTAAGGTTTGAGAAGTGAGTTTATGAAAGGCCTTATTTACTGCTGATGGACTGCTACTGATTTAAATATACCCAACATTATTGCTGAGGGAGAAACTATTTTTTAAAGTGTCAGGCACCAAAGGGTTAAAGACCTCACCAAGGTTTCTTGCTTGTTGGCTTAGGTTAAGCTCAAGGGCATTCCATTTTGCAACCAGTTTCTCTTTGTAGGTAAGCAGTAGAATTTTATATTCAATTCTAAATTTGACAGGCAGCCAGTGAAGATTTTTGAGGACTGGGCTAATGTGGTTATATTTCTTCGTCCTGGTCAGAAATTTAGCAGCAGCCCAATTTGAACCATCTGCACTATTTGAAGGCGATTCAGGGGTAGAACTGTGCAGCCTGACAGTAAAACGTTACAGTGAAATTGCATAGAGGACACAAATGCATGAACCATTTGTTGATCCTGAAGAGACAACATTTTTTCTCAGGTTTAGATATGTTTCTAAGATTTAAAGCCACTTTTATAATGTGACAGTGGAGAGAGTTCTGAATTTAATGACACCAAAGTTTTTGACAACTGCTTTAGAAACCGGGAGTCCATCAATGTGAGAGGGAAAACTTGAGAAATGTGTCTCTGAGCGATTTGGGACCAATTACCAATATTTCAGTCTTATCTGGATTTAAAGAAAAAATTCAGTGTCATCCATGCTTTAACAGCTTTAAGACACATCTCTAATCTATAATATGCAGCAATGTTATGAAATATGACCTTAAAATGAATAATTGGAGATCAGTCTGTAGTTGCTGGGTATTGAAGGATCGTTAAAGGCTTGGCAAGCGCAGTCTCAAATATTGTGGGGAATCTGCTTTATTTCATGAAATATAAAAATCTTACATATTTCTCAGAAAAGCCATTTAGATGTTGTTTTCATAAACTGTTGTACATTGTATAGGTTCTAATTTGCCTCCCAGGCCTTGATTTTTACTCCACTGAGAAAAAGATTTGAAAGTGAAATTTGCATACAGGAAGGTCACACTTCAATGATTTTTGTGAACCACAAAGCATTCAATGATTTGTGTATGAACAACCAGATGATTTTTAATGGGAACAACTTCTACCAAACATAAGTATATATGTGAAAAAGAAAAGAGCCACTGTGGGTGCAGGCTTTCTAAAATATTTTCCAAAAAGTTACCTAATACAGTGGACAAAATAGGTTCAGAGTGTAAAAGTCCTCCCAGAGACCAGTAACAATTCCTGGACTACATATTTCTAAAAAAGCCCTAAAGACCAAACATTGGACTAGTTCTAAAAAATCTCAGGTTGTTTTTTGATAGAGCAAAGCGTAGGTGTGGTCACACTTCAATGGTGAACCACAAAGCATTCAACATTTACTTTCTGAACCCTGGAGTGGCAGGCTTTCTGGCTGACAACCTGATTCTACTAATCAAGGCCCTTTAACAAACATTCCAGAGGTTGATTAGTAGAGTCAGGTGTGTAGCAGCTTGGTTGGTATGAAAGCCTGCACCCACAGTGGCTCTTTCTGGAGAAGGTTCCCTACCCCTGTTGTATGCTCATGCTTTACATACTGCCGCTGTTTCATGTGATACATTTTATAAATCATATATACAGTGCATTCGGATTGCAAAAACACAATTATGCCAAAGAAATGTGTGATAAACAATTGCACTATGAGGTTCAAAGATAGTGCAAAGTGTAGTAAGGGTGCTCGTAACCTAAATGGATAACAAAATCAATGGCTATACTCACTGTTGGCGAATGAGGGGATGACAATACAAGACGGTGACAAGATATGCAGCAAATGTTATTTCAAATATGTCAAAAAACGACCAAAACCAGACACAGACAATGACAATGATGCAACAGATGATGTTACTACATCAAACAATGGCATTGATGAAACGGAGACTGTGTTTCTTCAGGAAATCTTGGCAGATGAGGAAGACCTTATCCAAGGAAATCCTCTCAATGTATCCTGTCCAACTGTTAATTTAATGTATGGAACATCATCACATCGAAGGTGTTCCATTTGTAAACAATACGATGACCAATGCTTAACAATACCAATGGCTTCTCGAAAATTCTCAGAGTCTATAATTACATCCTAAAATCCACAAGGCCTGTATACAACCTATACAATGTACAACAGTTTATGAAAACATCTAAATGGCTTTTCTGAGAAATATGTAGTATATAATAAAAATGGCTTGAATACACCATGTTACTGGTCTCGCAATTTAACAACACTCGCACATTATTTAGCCAACTATATGAGGTAACTTTTGTGAAAATATCTTAGGTGTGTTTTCATAGGAACCTGGTTGTTTTTCAAGATGAACTTTACGTTTTGCATCAAGACAGATGCATTTTTCAATGGAAAATTGTCTGAAACTTCTTCAGTTTTTCACATATATGCTTATGTTTGGTATCAAAATGTCTGTCATGTTGTTGTGTAGCCATTAAAAATCATCTGGTTTTTCAGAACAATCATTTATGGGTTTAAATATGGACTTTTCGAGGCCTTGCCCCACAAAAATCTTGAAATAACTAAATAGGTCACAGTTAACTTCCTGTATGCAAATATCACATTTCAAATCTATTTTCTGGACAGTCCCACAAGTAGGTACATATAACCAGAAGATGGTTCAAATTGGGCTGTGGGCAAATTTGCCTATACCCTGCAAAACCTCCTTTCACAATTTATACGAGATGTGTCTTCAGCTGTTACAACATTGTCTAGTTTATTACTATGATTATTCATCATCATCATCATCATCATCATCATCATCATCTTTATTGGCCAGACTCAGAGTCCAAAAGAACACACACAGGTATGCATGCCCAACATAATAAACAAATATATAAAAAATACATAAAAAATAAGACAAACAAACAACAACAAACAACATTCTTATAAAAGACATTCATAACAGTACTTCCACATTGGTGACTGGAACCTAATTGCACTTAAGCTGGGATTGATCAGCAGAGTTACAATGTTGTTCTGTGACACATTTAAGCGACATATAAGTTTGTACATCAAGTTCCTCAGCAATGCTCTAAATGTGCTGACCCCTGCATTACAGAACAGGGCGCTAGCACTACAACACCTTGGCCTCCTTAGTAGGATCCTTAAACAGTCATTATAAGCAACCTGTAACTTCTGTAGACTTGCCTTTTTAAACTTTGCCCATAGGGGTGCAGTGCATAGTGGAGTACATTATGCTTTAAAGATGTTTGATTTTTACTTCGTCTGAACACATATGGAATTTCCTAGCCAAAATATTAGCTTGGGCGTATAACATGCGACATTGTCTATAAATATCATCATCATCAGATATCTGGTCTGTAATGTAGTGACCCAGGTATTTAGTTATCTTAGAAACACCCAAAACTTGTCCTGACAGATAGAAATCTGGAAAACACAGCTCTTTGTCACCTTTAGTTCTACATATCAGAACAACACTCTTTTTATCATTATATTGCAGATCATATTTCATCCCATACTCAGAACATATATTCAGTAGCTGTTGAAAGCCAGCACTGCTGTGAGAGAGAATAGCCAAGTCATCAGCATACATAAAATGGTTTACCAAAGTGTTACCAATCATACAGCCAGTTCTGCATACATTCAGTTGTTTGGATAATTCATCCATGTACAGGTTAAATAGAGCTGGTGAAAGTAGCCCCCCCCTGACGCACGCCATTACTTACACCAAAGGGAGCAGTGACACTGTTACCCCATTTAACCTACATTCTCTGTTTGGCATACCAATAAGACAGAATCCTTACAATACTATCAGGGACACCCCTTTAGCTCAATTTCTTAAAAAGCTTAAAATGATTAACTCTGTCAAATGCCTTAGAGGCATCAATAAAACCAATTAAAATAGAAGAATTCTGTCTCATGTACATATGAGTCACCTCCTTCAAGGCATAGATACACAAATCTGTGCCAAGTTTTGCTTTAAAGCCAAACTGGTAAGAAGTGGTGCCCAAATACTGAGTAAGGCGTTCAAATAATATTTTCTCCAAGACTTTTGACACTACACTGGCTAAGGCTATTGGCCTATAGTTATCCACACTTCCTACCTTGCCTGCCTTGTCCTTTATGACAGGCACTAGAGTGACAGACAACATAGAATCAGGCAGCAGTCCATGAGTCATGAATCGAGTAAAACAAATGGCAAGCAGTGCTGCGGCCTTAGGGGTTGCAAACTTGAGGTGTTCCGCTGTAATGTGGTCAGAGCCACTTGCTTTATTATCAGCTAGCTGTTTTACTGCATGATATACTTCATTGAAAGTAATTAATGTATCCCTGTTGGAGATATTATTCATTTCATAGGGTCACTCTTGATACAGTTAAATAAGGCAGAATAGTGTTGTCTCCACAGCTCAGCTATATTGTCACCCCCAGAAACACCCTCTATGACACCAGGAAGTGATGTGTTAGTCCTGTTCAGAGCTCTCACCTCCTTCCAAAAACCAATAACATTGTTACATAGAAGTTTGTCAGCTATAGCATCTGCTCTCATGGCCTGTTCATGCTTGTCAATGTACCGGATAGCATATTTGTATCTAGCATTAGTAAGCTTTTTATACTCCAGAACAGGCCCATTTCTGGGTCTGCCTGCCTGTACCCATGCCATACAAGCCTCCTTAGCTTCTGCATGGTGAGCTGCCACAAATTTATTCCATCCTGGCTTGTTGATATTACGTTCTCCTGTGTAACTACAACACGACTTACTGGCCTTCTACAAAGCTTCCACAATACAGTCATACATGTCACAAAGGGCTTTAACTTGAGAGACGTCCTTACAGCCCACATCTGAACACATAATAGCATCTCGGGGTAAACATATGTTACTTAAGACTACATCAGTTTTCATGTAATATGATGATAGCTCATCATTTGTGAGTTTTGACCAGTCCAGATTGGCCCTGCAACCACCATTCACTTCATGAGTCAATTCGGGAAGGCTTTCAACTTCAAGTGTCATGGCAAATGGAACATGATCAGCCATGGTTGTCCCATATAAGATTTCCATAGACTGTAATGCTGTATGGGCATCAGCAGTGCTGATGCAATGGTCAAGCCATGATGTTGTATGCCAAGCCTCAGTTAGCGGAGAATAGCTGGGGCAGAAGAGCAGTTGGCCCTCGGCTAAGGGGGGGGCCACAAAATTACCATATAGCATATGAAATGCAGCTGCATTAGCGCCCAGACCAATTACAGGCTGAATTCATTGTACTACGACACCATGACACAATGGTAAACTGGTTCTCAGTTTCAAAATAAAGGACCGAAAAGACGACCTTCCCAGTAGACAATTACCAATTGCAAATTGTTCTTTATTTTGAAACGGAGTAACCCGTCATCGCCATTTGCCCTATAGTGAGAATTGACCGGGGCGGGGCTGTTACGTTTTCGTTTGTTTTTTAGCTAAAATAAGCAATACTACTGAGTATCTGGCGTGGACATAGAAGACTTGGATTATACTGGATGGTGTTTTGGAAGATGTATTTGAGAGTTTGTAAACGGACGTTTTGTGGAGTTTTGCCGTTGCTACTATCTGTAACATAAGCTTCCAAAAAATGGAATCCGGATAATTTTTAAAACTCCAGTGGCCATAAAGTTGGCCAGGTGAAAAACAACTTCATCAGCGAACCTCTAATGGTGAGTTATTGATATATGTCACCCACTGTGTTGTAATCTGTGACAAGGTGCTGTCACCGATTAGCATGTTTTTCTTGTGTTATGATGTCGACTCCAGATTTCAAGTAGGCTAGGCTGGTCGGAACGACTGAAGAATGGCCTGTCAAATCTAACTGTGGGTACGCACCTAGAGCTGCAAGAGCTGCTGATTCTATTCATTTTCAATGGACACTGGACGCTTTGCAGCGCTAGACGCTGGTGTCCATCGGCTACTCTTGCAGCATGTGCAGCTCTTGGTGTGTACCAGACAAGTACGGTTACGTTACCCAGCTGGTTAACTTACAGTGTTGTGACTGTTGTTTATTATTGTTGGCTAACGTAACGGGAAGCCAGCCAGGTTATAATGAAGCTTCCGAGCTGGTTATATTTAATGAATCACAATGAAACCGTAAAGTCATCGTTAGTGCATATGCTATTATTTGTTGATTGAAAGCTGCGTGCTTTTGCTTCTTCTGTTGCTGCTGACAGTAAGTTGTGGTTGTGATTATTATATGATATTATAGATGGTGGATAGTTCTAAAAATCAGCTCATTGTTAAGCCTACTGATTCCTTTCTTACACTTTGTTCAGATCGGATATCACTGCCTTCCCCACAATTTTCATGCATGGGCAAAAGCGCAGGGTGAACGCCAAGAGATCATAGCAGGCTATTCCACCGTGGACAGATTGATAATAACTTTAAAAAAATAATAACTAGGCCTTGCATCCAATAGCCTGCTTCCCAGGTTAGGGCGCCTCAGACAGTTATACCCTAAAAATTGCTTTTTGACCTCGTCTCCTGATGGTTTTGCCAGCACAGCCATGCCAGAAATAAGGCTATTGCAATAATACTACAGCCTAGCCTAATATATGCTCAAAAGAGTCTCATGTTTGCAACATTTAGCAAAATCATCTGATTAATTCCAAGATACCACAAGGTCGAAACAAAACATGGTGTTTTGTTTATAGTGGGGGGGCCCACTTTGAGTTTTCGCTCCCCCTGCGAGAAGTCACTAGCTCCGCCCCTGATGCCAAGCCTCACTTATATAAGAATAACTGTCAGCAGGTAAGAGCAGTTGACTAGATACTATGAGATTATTAACCTCACAAAATTGTAGCATATGTTTGGCAAACAGAGACTGACCATCTGACAGGTCTGCATTCATATCACCAACCACACACACACTTGTAAACTGATTCTCATGTATGAAAGAATTTAAAAACCCAAGCCTTTCCATATAAATATCTTCATTCTGTGGACACTCACATGGTGTGTATACATTGAGGATAATGAGCTCTTTATTTCTAAGCTTCAGCTGTATAGCAATGCACCAATCAGCTTGAGTCCTTATAACATTAATCACTGAGTCCAACTTTTTATGCCACAGTATGGCTACACCCCCTGCAATCCGTCCTCTCACTATTCCCATAGTAAGGTCCGCTGTGGATTCCCCAGCACCATGGAAGTTATCATTAAAAGAGTTAAATTTTCCCAAATCCTGTTTGGATAAGAATGTTTCTTGCAGACAAAAGATGTCACATGTTTGCAGCAGATTATCTACCACACTCCGGTGTGCCCTGTCACCTGCGCTACTGCCAACATACTGCCAACACGCAGCCCCCGACAGCTATAGGACACAACAAATAAGGGTAGCAACGGCAGCTCCTCCAGGAGCCCTTGTATCAGCAGGGGGCGGCCTTGCTGGACCTAATCTTGTCCTGCTCATAATATCTTTGCACAACAGAGCCTTCAGGCCAAAGTTCAGGTCTATACATCTCCTCAACATCTTTACATTCAACACACACTTTAAAAGAACTGTATCTAGTGTTCACAGTGTCAGTGCGTTCACACAGGACATCGCCAAGCTTGTCTTTAAGATAATTTGCCAGTGTTTCTGCGCCAAAATCAGGTGAGAATTTTTGGTGGCGAAAGACGCATACCAGTTTCGTTTGAACCACTTTAATATTTGCGCGCCTGTGCCAACAACAGGCTTCTTTGCGCGCAGCATTGCCTGTGTGCCGTTTCACCAAGACATCGCAGTGCTTGACTCTCTGCGCGCCGTGTTTTCAGCACATAGCTCCATTTTCGGAGACATTGAGGGTGCAACAGTACCTTCTGGCTTCGTTCTCCATTTTATCATCGATCCTCACGATCCGCTGGCCCTGAGCCACCAACAGGGAGATGACATCGGTCGTGGATATGTTGAGGTCTGGGGAGCCGGAGATGTCAGCAACTGTTAGCAGCTCCCCAGTAGCAGTATCCTCTGTTAAGGCTCCAACCAGCACACTAGCACAGGTGATTCCACCAGCATACGGCCTGGCTAGGCTACGGCTTTCCCCACCACCCGGCAACAGATGATTCTCCATTGTAGCAACTCTGCGATCGATAGTGGACGTTACAGACCGCAGATCCTCGCCAACCTCATCCTGGAGTTTTACTGCATGCCTCAGCGCACAAATCTCACTATGCAATCTCACTATCTTGCAAAGTAAGTTAGATACATCCATGTTATTGAATGTCACAGGCGGTAGCTCATCTAGGTAGTGCGAAACAAATTGCGGGATATTTTCCCCGCACTCATTAAGGACTTTGAGACAACTTTTGATGTTGTTGGCATCCTTTTGGTTACCTTTAAAGGCCACATAACGCTGCTTAGTATCAGGACATAGTTCAAAAAGCACTTTCCTCGAGGACTCAATCCATTCAGAGTTGTTTGTTACAAGCAAGACTAATAATAATAATAATTATTATTATTATTATTGTTCAGTGGCAGAGCTACAGGGGGGGCGAAGACACGTCCCTTTTAGTCCTGGCTAGATCTCAATCATTTTAATTTTATTGACGTCTTTTCCAATTATTGTAATTGGCAACTGAAGACGGTGGTTTTTCTCCACATGCGATCTAACAGCGATTAAATCGCTGGGTTAAATTCAGTACAGTGGCGGAACAGAGAATTGGGTTGCACAAAACAGCCGTTTAAAAACAATTATAAATCCTGACCTGTTCTCATTCATCTTCATGATTAACAAAAGGTTCACTCCGAGAGCGCTCCAGACTTAACAGGTGCTGCTTGTTCTCCCGATTAGGTAAGACGACAATCATTCATCTGGACGTGTATTTGCTGTATTTAAATCTACGTTATTCAAAATTGCATAGCCTACCTGTCGACTCTCAAAATGGCTTGAATCAATTACTTTTTATAACCTAGGCTATTTAACTGCTGAGTGCCACTGTTTTTTTTTTTTTTTTTAAATCAACCCACTAAATCCAGAGTGAAAGTGTTTCATTGGAACACGGACCAGTTCAATCACGCTTGAAGCATTGGCCAATTAATAAGTAAATTATTTTTCTGCACTGAATTTAGCCCATGATTTCATCGCTGTTAGATCGCATACGATGAGAAACTGTGTCTTCAGTTGCCAATTACGATAATTGGAAAAGACGTCAATAAAGGAAAATGATTGAGATCTAGCCAGGACTAAAAGGGACGTGTCTTTGCCCGCCCTGTAGCTCCGCTTCTGTTATTATTATTATTTAACCTTTATTTAACGACGTTGAACTAATTAAGATTATGATCTCTTATACCAGAGAGACCAGGCCAAAAAGGGCAGCAGTGCATATAGTTCATAGACAAACTCATATCAAGATAAAACAAACAATGTAATACATTAAAAAAGTGCAGCAGTGCAAACACAGTAAGAATAAACATTTACACGTTTTGATAGACTTTGCCTCCATTCCCTGTATAAGAGAGAGAGAGTAAGCCTGTTACGAGCCTAGTGGCCCATCGGGCCGGTGCTTAACCCATTTTGGACGGATGACGTGTTAAAACGCAAATTTTTTGCGTGCCCAGAGGCGGGTGACGTGTTGACACGTCACACGTGACACTCTACTTCATGCCTGAGTAAACATGCTAAACTTAACTTGGGAATTCCCGGCTTGCCCTTAGATCGTCATTAGTTACCTCCCCTGTGGTTAGATGGCAGCACCGAAGCCGGGAATCCCCTTTAGTGTGGAGATTGAATGCATGTTCTCCATTTTTTTTCGATGACAATATTACGTAAAATGGCGACTTCCAGGAAGCGCCTGCTGTCTTTTGGGTGAAGTTTTTGGACGTTATTTGCGCAAGCAGTGGTTCAGAAAATGCTGATTGTGATGCGTCTTCATTAGAAGATTGTGTGGAAAATAATTCTGATGAGCGAACCGATAGTATGGTTCAGAGGTCCCGGAATTGTAGTAGGTCTAATTTTCGACTTTTTGGACAGTTCGATTCAGATTCTGACAGTGCTAACAATGTGGCTTGGCAACATTCTGGCGACGGCAGTGCTAGTGATAGTTCGATTGGCCATGATACTGCTGCAATAGACTCCCAGGGTGACAATTCTGGGATTGATGGTGACAGTCTGGGACATGCCAGTGCTGGTAGGCCTGTGGATAGGGGACGTGTCGGCAGAGACAGGGCTGATAAAAGACCTGGATTGAGATGGTATAATAAAGACAATGTCCCGGTAATTCATCCCTTTACTGGTACACCAGGTGTGAATGTGCCACTGACAGCACAGAGTGAAATTGTGGACTTTTTTAGTGCATTTATTCCTGACGATGTGATTCAAGACATTGTCAGGGAAACAAACAAATATGCGGCAGCAAACCCCACACCATCTGCAGCTGACCCTGCTAAAAAAAGACATGACACGGGATGGTTTGATGTGACACCTGATGAGCTAAAGGCATTTTTTGCACTCTGCATCCTCATGGGAATAGTGAAAAAACCAAAGCTAAAAATGTACTGGTCACGTGACCCTGTGATTGAAACCGAATTTTTCAACAAAACAATACCAAGGGACAGAGCCCTTCAAATTCTCCGTTATTTGCATTTTGCCAACAATGACCAAGCCGACCTCAATGACAGACTTGCAAAATTGAGGCCTGTCCTTGACAAGTTGGTGACAAAGTTCAAAGAGAATTACACGCCGTCACAGGAGACCTCAACAGACGAGTCACTGCTCAAATTCAAAGGGCGCCTAAAATTTCGCCAATACAATCCCCAAAAAAGGGCACGCTTTGGCATCAAAGTATACAAAGTATGCCAAAGCACTGGCAATGCAGCTGGGTACACATGGAACCTGAAGATTTACACGGGACAGGATCGTACTGACGGCGATGACCTGGCGAGTACTGCGGTGGTGTTGGAGCTGAACCACGATCTTCTCAACAAAGGGTATAACATCTATATTGACAACTGGTATTCCAGCCCTGACCTTTTTATTAGACTCCACCAGGCCAACACTAATGTTTGTGGGACAGTGAGATCTAATCGGAAGGATATGCCAGCCGAATTGAAGACTGTAAAACTCCGTAAAGGTGAGGTAGCATACAGGTCTTGCAACAAAGGCCTACTTGCCCTAGTTTGGAAAGACAAGAAGGATGTTAGAATGCTAAGTACCATGAACAGTGCAGAGATGGTTGATACTGGAAAGAAAAACAAAAATGGTGATACTATTTACAAACCACAGTGTGTCGCTACCTACAACCGGGGAATGGGTGGCGTGGATATTTCCGACCAGATGGCTTCCACTTACCGTTCGGTTAGGAAGTATGTCAAATGGTACAAAAAAGTGTTTTTCTACATATTTGATATAGCAGTCCTCAACTCTTTCTTCATATACAAACATCTCGGAGGAAACCTCAAGCTGGTAGACTACAAGGTCAAGTTAGTGAAAGAAATTCTGGCCTCATGCGCACTGCCGACATATGCCACTAGGGGCCGCCCCCACAGCCTCCCTTCCCCTGCCCGTCTGTCTGGAAGGTACTTTCCTGTAGTCCTTCCAGCTACTGAGAAAAAGCAGAATCCCTGCAAGAGGTGTGTTGTTTGCTATACAAACGGACTGAGGAAGGAGACACGGTATCAGTGTGACGTTTGTCAGACCCATCTTTGTATTCATCCGTGTTTCAAAAAGAATATCACACAAAGAGGAACCTGTAACTCATGAATAGAACCGAAGAAATGGACTACAGTTGGGTGTAAGATACCTTTATTTTGCAGTAAATGAGTTTTCTGCATTTGAGTTTACTGTATAATACAACAAAACTATTTCCATATATACATGTTTGATGTTTTTTTGTGAAAAAGTCATTTTTTCTAAAGATAAAATTTAACAAGGGTAAAAATCCAAAAAACAGGGCAAATAAAAGGTGTTTTGTTAGCTAAAAACATCTTAAAATACAACAGAAGTACTTTTTTGAGAATAAAACAGATTATATTGAAGATAAAATCAAATCTAAAAAAAACTTAATTTTCCCCAAATTAATGGCCCAGGGGTACGGAAATTATCTAAAAATCCCGTCCACAAGGGGTTAACACCGGCTTCCATGGCATGAAGCGACTAGGTGTATTAGTATGGGATGGATGGGATGGGATGCCAGTCCATCGACACGTACTGCCCCAGCTCTTAGTCAAGTTTCCCCTGCCTGTTTGCTGGTACCCATTTATACACCTGGGTGGGGTGAGTTGTGGAGTGTGGGAGTGAAGTGTTTTGCACAGGAACAAACCAAGAAGGTCGTGGCCAGGGCTTGAACTCAGGACCTTACAATCTCAAGTCAAGCCTACTTGACCACTGCACTATCGCGTCTCCATACCCTGTATAATAGCTTCAAATTCACTGTGTGTCACTATATCCTGAAAAGTAGTCTCCATCTTTAGGCTGTTCAAAGGTTTAAGGTGCAGAGAACACAGTTGGAGTTTTTGGAGCAGTCATAAGCACAATGTCCTGAGGCCGCAATCCATAGGAACCACTTTTCCAGGACATGTAACACAATAAATAACAAGGCATTCTACATTGTACCAAGAATAGCCTTATAGATAAAAACAACTGATTGCAAAGTCAATGTGTGGAAAGAGACTGCAAGTTAACCCTTGAGTACAATACATAATGGTGTGTTAGGCTTCTACAGTTTTTAATGAATCTCAAGACTCTGTGATACACTGCATCCAACATTTGCAGTCAATGAGCTGATGAAGTCATGCAAAACAGATCACTATAATCAAGAATTGGGAGAAATATAGCTTGAACAAGTCTTTTTCTGACACTGAAAGAAAAACAAGATTTGTTTCCATAATAAAATCCTAATCTTAATTTCAATTTTTAAACAAGATTTTGTATGTGAGGTTTAAATAAATCAAAATCCCAAATATTTTTAAATAAAAACACACTCAATTTGTACGCCTCGAAAGCAACAGTGCTCTGATTCAAAGAGATCTTCCTCGGGTTTGAAAAAACCGTGAGTTTGGATTTTTTTGCATTTAGAACAAGCTCAAATTGGCAAAGTTGAGCCTGCAGAGCATCAAAAGCATTTCGAGATGTTCATAAGCCTTGCTCATGGTAAGTGCACTGCAATAAACGATTGTATCATCTGCATAGTAATTGAAGGCTGTATTTGAAATGTTTTCACCGAAGAAGTTGATGCACAGAGTAAATAAGAGTGGACCCAGACCTGAACCCAGTGGGACTCCCTTGCCGGCTGTTAACATATTGGATGCAAGACCATCAAACTGGGTAGCCTGAGTCCTTTCAGGAAGATAATTGATGAACCAACTAACATGATCGGAAAAACCAACCTGAAAGAGATGTTCCACCAAAATACTATGGTCCACTGCATCAAAAGCCTGGGAATAATCTATAAATAGAGACAAACAAGGGTAGTACAAATGCAGCCTTCCAGACCTTTGGGATTTTCTTTGAAACAAAAGAGAGCTTAAGAAGGTGGGAAATATACAAAAGTCCAACGCGCTTCAGCCAAGTTTCAAAAGTGAGGAGAGGTGCTCAAAAGATTTGATTCTTTTTGGATTCTGAGGAAGACGCTAGTCGAAACGTCAGTCATCTATTCCCTTCAATAAACGTGCAGACTTGTAAAGTGTGCTCCAGTGTTTTTACTTTTGGGTAGTCTTTTTGAAGTACCCAAGTAAAAGTCTTTTTCTATAGCTTAAGAAGGTGGGTCAGAGGTTCAGCTACAATATCTGCTGCTATTTTTAAGAAACCAGGTTCCCAATGATCCAGAAGAGCCAGTTTTCTAGGGTCCAACTGCTTCAAGGCTTTTGAACTTCAATAACAGAAAATGGGCTTAGATTAAAAGTCTATCCTACATCAGCAGCAATGTTGTTAGAATTTCCTGATTCCACAACAAGATGATGCTTTGTTGAACAGAACCCCTGACCTAATAGAATGCTCATTCAAACAATTCAGCATTTTAGTCTTTTGAGATACCACAATAGAATTTTTACCATGAAGGAAGGGAGGTTACATGCATTTTCAGATACAGATAAAGAATTAACGACCTTCCAGAATTTCTTATGATCATTCAAGTTATCCATTGTACAGGATAAACAGAACCCTGTCTTGGTTTTTCTGATAAGAGAAGTGCAATTATTTCTCAGCTATTTAAAGAGAAGCCATTTCGCCTCAGTACAGGTCTTCCCTGCTTCAGCCTAAGTCACATTACGTCCATGCAGCAGGGGAAAATTTTCAGCTCTAAACCAGGGATTGACCCGCCTCTTCATCCTGAACTTTTGGTTGGGAGCATGTTTGTTTAAAAGGCTAGAAAAATAAAATGGCATGGGAGTCCTAATTGCTGAATGATAACTTTTAGGTTTTCCTGATGACATCGATCTATGCACATCGGACTTACCTGTGTGCCATTTGTGCTCTGTGATGCAAGAGTCTCTTTATTTGAGTAATTTCATGATTCCTCTGTGGCATGCTCCTCTTAGTCATTATCATTTCTCCAATTTTAAGAGGTGCAACAGCATCACACCCTGTGGCCAGCTTATTATTAAAAACAATTAGGAGACTGTCAATTTAGGAGGAAGTACATACAGTATATTCCACTTCCAGGTGAAATTTGCGTGGACATTTGAGGTCACTTTAGGAGAAAGATAGCATGTTTTACCTCGTGCTCTATACAAGTTGGCAGTGCCCAAAAAAGACATTGAAACACAGAGAAAGAGCCAAGTCAATCAATTTATGTTCCAACCATATAAAATGACCAAGTCCAAAGTATGACCTTGAGTATGGGTCAGCTCATTAACATGCTGAATTAAACCCATACGCTCTAATACATTTTTAAAAATTGTTCTCTTTTTTATCTATTTAATCAACACCATAAAATCACCAATTAAAATTGAACTATCATATTAAACATGAACCATGCGAGAAATTTAGAGAACTCAGCCACAGAAGTAAAGAGACAAAGTTTTTACTGGTCTGCAGATTTCAATTGTCAATGGATGCTGCTGAAAATCACCACACCACTTATTTGAAAAACAGCCTCCGGATTTAGGAGGGCAATATCCTGTGATAAGCAGTACAGATATTGACAGAGGTGGTGGGTGCGTTTTTGAGTATTAGCCAGACTGAGGTGATTAATGAGGGGAGTCGCAAGGCTTGTCAGAGTATCGACAGGCTGCAGCACCATGGAGTTTCATTAGAAAGGAGGGTAGATGGATGGGGCGACGGAGTACCCCCGGGCAGCGCCCCATCAGCACTGTCCCATCAAATGGAGCCCCATGAGCAGCCAGAAGCAGTGGAAGGCCATATGTATGGTATAAATAATACATCGAATGAACAGTCAAAAATAACATCATCAGCTATCCAATATGTACAATGCACAATATACGTACTGTTCTGAGTCATGAAAGGATAATCAAAGTATTTAAATGCACACACACACACACACACACACACACATACTCATTTGTAGGCAAATGCAGCGTGTGTGTTAATGCGTTGTAGGAATCAAGGCTACTGTGTCTCAGGGATCACCAAATCTGGACAGCGAATCCAAATCCAGCCCAGTTTTTTTTCTTCTCCCAAAGACCAATAAGTGCATCTGATTGGCCAGACTGTCTCTACACCTGACTTCCTGGTAAAGTGGGGGTAGAAAACCAGCAGTTCTCTGACCTCAAGTCCTTGATTTGATGATAACGGCTGTATCTGTAAATATTGTATTTGAATATGTAAGGTTGTATTTTTGGAAAAAAAAAAAAAAACCTCTCTGCTCTCAAAACGCTTTGAGGTTAAAGTATTATAACACAACAGGGTTTGCCCTTCATATGTAGTATGTAGTCCTGAATGAGATAATTACTTTTGCTCAGTCTCGTATGCGTATTATGAAAAGAAGAAAGTCACATTGGACAATGGCCACAGAAGACACATAAACAGATGGACTGAAAGGCATAGGCAATCCCTGGCAAACGAACAGACCGATACTTGTAACGCCTGTCTATCGCATAACACACTTTTGTCCGTATTTGTCCTTCTCTTTCTTCTGTCTGTTAATTGCCTGATTCTTGACTCTCTCTATTATTCTTAATAAGACAGAAGCATAATATGATATATTTATCTTCATCGTCTGAGAAGGCTGTCACACTTGTCGGTTTGGTGATCCGGGGGCGGTATTTCAAGATTGATAAAGGCGGATAGAGTGTTGTCTCTTTCTTTGACCAGTACTTCCAGTCCAAGCACAGCTCTGACACAAAGCACTCGGGTCAAAGGTGAACTCTGCCCAATCACTGCAGTGGCTATGAAGTGTTTGAAAAGCGTACAACTTGATGAAACTCACTTGACGTAGTGATTTGTTTCCAAAACCCAATTAGCAGAGCGTTGAAAGGTGCTGAAAAGAGTCAGCCCAGAGATTAATTGCAAGCTGGATGATTCACTGCAAAGTTCCTTGTTAATTTTATCACTGTTCAGACGTGTAAGTTTTTTAAATTACTTCATTCATCACCAGGATAAGAAGAACACCATGTACACAAATCTCAAATCTTATCAACTTTCAAAACATCAGCAAGCTGCATCCATTCAACAAACAGTGAACCTCTCATTTAAATATGAGTGACAGTTTTCTTTTGTGCTTTCAAATACTATCCACAGTCCATCAGTGCATGATGTTTTGCAACTTATCACAATATGTGTGTACTGATGGGTGAAACTGCATCCATTTCATATATCTGCTGTATTTAGTTGCATTTGTTTGGGAAAATACTTCTGTCAGATTTCAAACATCTCTTCCCCCCATCCAAACATGCCTTGCTGAAACAATGCTTCACGCTGTCTTTTTGTGGTTGTTTGCATTTTGTTTTTAGTTTTCTTAATGCTTAATGGATCGGGTTCTACCTTAGAGCTGTAAAGAGTTGAAGTCACACGTTTGAAAGTGTTGATGATTATTGTGTGCCAGGAGAAATGTCAGTATTTGGGGGTGGGAGTTTATTTGAAGGCTGGTGTGAGAAGGGGGTCCCTTGGGTACCTCCGTCTCTATAAAGCCTCTGTATCTCTCCCGTCCTTGCATTTACGGGACAGCCGACCTCATGGTGGACCGGCCTGGACAGGACCTGCTCATGCTGGGCTCAAGACTGTGATCTCCCTGGTAACCACGGAACACTGGGAATCAGGTGACTGGTCTCTATTGGACAGGTCTTGCAGCCAATACCCTGATGATCAACCTGGACACACGCTTATCTGGTCTTAATTTTCAAGTGCTTTGAGACAAGTATTCAAGTAGGTACAAAGGCACACACACACACACCCTGCAGAGAGAGGTGTAATGTGTTTTATGGAGATTGAGAGGATAGAGAGATAGAGAAGACTGAGAAGCAGAAAGGAAGAAGGAAAGATATGTAGACAGAGATTTTTTGAGACTTTCTTAGACCTCCCTCAGGTATATCCATACAGTTACCTAACGGGCAAAAACTCTTGTGTTAAAATTTACACCAACAGGCAAAATTTCAACAGCAAGTGCAGGAAACACCTGGGCTCAGTTCAACTGTAGTGGGCTGACAGTGAAACACAAGGACAGTCAGAAAAACAAACTGCAGTGCACATAGACACAAAGACCAACATCAGAGGAGGACAGAGGCAAAACAAAAAGACAGACAGACAGACAGACGGACACAGACAGATAGCCCGCTAGATGCACAGGGAAAAACATCTTAACTGCCCAAACCTGCAAGACAGAAAAATGGACGGCTGGATAGAGAGAGCGAGTCTGCCCGTTCCTGGAGTCCTGGAGCACCATCTCGATCTCACCACCATTCAGATGGAGGGTAACTCAGTTCTTTTCTTAATCTGTGCCTATTTTTATAGACTGACTAATTCATTGGTCCTCAGACTTGGTCCTGGGGCTACCCTGTTTATGCTGGCTCCTGCTACAACCGTAACTCCACTTATATGATATGAACAAGCTGCTATTTTGTCTTAAATAAGGTGCATTTCATGTTTAGAGCAATTATTTACCCTCTTAAGCAACATTTTGACAGCTATATCCATGCATGGACTGAATTATAAAAACCCCCAAATATACAGTATTCTTCCTGTGTTTTTCTGCGCTGCTAGTAATTTCAGGTCATAACATTTTTTTTAACAGATCAAATCATTGTCAGAGAAGATCAGTAAGCTCCAAATTAGATTCAAAATACTTTGCTTGAATTTCATAACATAAATATGACGGAAGAACAGGTTTAACTCAATATCATTTGCATGCAAAAAAAAAAAGATTAGTTTTCGTGCCCATGTTTGCACGGTTTCACCAATGAGGAACCAACTGATTTTTTTATTTGATTGGTTGTATTTTTCAATGTTTTTATGCACTTGTCTCCGATACATTGAAATGAGGATACAGTGTTTTTATTCTTTGTGACATGCATGGATATTTCAATCAAAGAGAATAAGAGGGCAGCTTAAGAGGGCAAGTAACTACACTAAACATGACAAGCAGCTAATTAAAAGACAAATTAACAGCTTGTTAAAAGTTTCCTTAGCATTTGCTGCGGGTACAAAAACCAGCATGCACAGAGGGGCCCCAGGATCGAGTTTAAAAACCGCCATACTAAGTAAGTAAAATACGAGCTCACTCGATCAAATTACAGAAGTGATTTGGGCATCATTGCTTAGAGCTGCATTCTCTTCAGCTCTCTGTTTTTCTAGTCTTGGTGACTAGCAGCATCTGCCTAATTCCTCTCTCTTACCATTTATTTGTGCAATAAATTGAATTATGCTGGACCGAACAGGGCACCCAAAGTTTTTGTGGAATAATAATGCTGAAGGTAATGCATATCAGCTTGTTTTTATTAATGTCTTCTTAATAATTTATTGAAATTAACATAATAATTTTGCCTGAATGAAGCCTGCAATATATGGCTATACATACAGTCTATCTGACCCAGCCATTCATTTTTGTCTCACACACTATGGGCCCTATCTTGCGCCAGAGTTCCAAAACCCGTTATTTGAGGATTTAGCATTGCGTAAGAGGCGTTCCCCCGCAAAAGTTGCTATCTTGCACACCTGCCTATATTCCTAAAACACTTGCGCTACCCGTTATATTATGCATAGGCGTGGTTTGGGCATTACGCCAGTTAAACCAATCAGTGTGCCAGGTGCCATTGCCTTTAGAAGCAGGCTACGCTATCCCAAATCCTCAAACCGAAACCCGTGATGGAGAGAGGAAGGTCGCCACGTTTCTCCGAAGACGAAGTTCAGTTGCTCGTGCATGAGGTCAAATCCAGACAGGGGAGGATCTGTTTTTGTTCAGTTAATCATGAATTGTATTATTATTATTATTATTATTATTATTATTATTATTTGACATTGACATATTGTTCAATGTTTGGTATGTAATTAAAAAAAAACCATACCCCTTTTGTGATTGAAACTTCAAAAAAAAAAAAAAAAAAAAAAGAAAAGAAAAAAAAAATGCGTTTCACCATGATTGGGTCATGCCTCCAATTGAGCTGAGTGGGTGTTGGAATGACCCACTTGCATAGAAAAATAGTGCCATAGTAACCCTAACAGCAATGGGCAAGGCATACGGACAGCTGGCAGCGGTGTATACATCATCTGCAACCAGGTGACATAATTCCGTCACTGCCTGACGGAGAGGCGCCAGTTTTGTCACGCATTCTCGTTCTGTGGGAAATAATACTCAGGGCCGGAGCTAGACCTGAAAATTTGGGAGAAAATATCCTTCCCTTTATTGACTACAATTAGTCCTGGCTAATTCTAGATGGTTTTCCCTTATTAACACGTTTTCCAATTCAAGAATATTCAAGTGGCAATTGAAGACCACGGCTTCTCTCCCCATGCGATCTAACAGCGACAAAATAATCGCTACATTCAGTACAGAAAAATAATTTAATTATAAATAGGTCTATGCACTGGCACTCAAACGGTAATTTTTTTCCAGCGAGGCGGCATTTCAGAACTCTTTTGCGAATGAAGGTAACGACAAGCACGCACACCTGTTTTTGCAGCTTGCAGTCCACGCAACTTGCGGTAAAAAATAATTGACAGCTGTCCGATTGGAAAATGTAAACGGACGAAACCACGTACTTGTCACCAAAATTACCTTCATTCGCTGAAGAGTTCTGAAATGCCGCTCGCTGGAAAAAAAAATAAAAGTTACGTCGCTGAGTGCCAGTGCATAGACCTAATTATAATTAATTATTTTTCTGAACTGAATGTAGCCCATTTGTCGCTGTTAGATCGCATAGGGGGGAGAGAAGCCGTGTCTTCAATTGCCAAATGGGTAGCGGGTGGTTTGAGGACCCGCTATACGCTTTCCCTAACCTGTGTGGTCAAGATAGCAATTTTAGGGAAAGCGCATAAACACGCCCACGGGCACACCTCCAGTCGCAAATAAAGGATTCGGCATAATGTATAGCGGGTAGTGTGGCCGCAAGATACCGTATAGGGATAGTGGAAGCTGCTAAATGCGTAATTCACGGGTAGCGGGTAGTGGCAACGGGTAGGGCAGTGTGAAAGATAGAGCCCTATGGCTTTTATTCCCTGGAACTAGAGAACTTAACATTTTACTGTTCAAAAACCTACTCTAAAAATATTACTTAATAAAGGACAATAAGTTATACTGTTGACATGAAAAACATTGTTGATATATTCAGACAAAATATTTCTACAGTAAGATGTTTTTGTTATTCAGTACTTGAATTACAGAAGAAATTTTGAATACTTTTTCAATGAGTCTCATGTGGTTGAATATATTGAAAATAGACCTCTCATGAGGTTTTGTATGTAGTATGTTAAAGCAGTGTAATAATTCGTGACTGGAAGCATCACCAGATCAACAACTGCCCCGCTCTTGCCTCTCCTCTTGTTTGCTCCTTTCTTTTGTCCTTCTTCTTTATATTGTCTTTTCCATCCATTACTCTTCTTTTCACCCTGGCTGCTGTTTTCTCATGTCATCTGTAGCTTATATTAAAAAAAAAGTAACTTTGAGAGCCAAGTTGATGATTTTACAATTTTAAGCATCTGAATGGAACCCACTGTTTTTTTATTATTATTATTATTATTATTATTTATTTATTTATTTATTTTTTTTTACAAAATGTAGGCAAAATATTTGCAAGCCAACATCATTGACAACTGACCCAGCAACCACCATCACCTCCTCCCCTCCTGTTACTCACAAACAATTCATCCCCTGACTGCCACAGTATTTCACAAAATGGTGAAACCTGAGAGCTGGAGCAAAGAGACTGGCAAGGCAGTTCAATGTTGCCATACAGCGGGGAAAATGAGTATTTTAAGTATATAATTAAGTATATTATAAGTATTCCACTTTATTACACATAACGTAATTTATGGACTTATTTGTTTTGATTTCTTTGCATGTGTGGATTACTTGGGTTGTTACCGACATCTGGTGAAAATTTCATGTCAATAGCCCCATTAGAAATATATTTACTGAGAAAAATGCTGACGCGTTCAACACTTATTTTCCCCACTGTATCACTGCATGTATCAGTGGCCAAGCCGGTAGGGCACTCTCCAAATGCTGATTGTAATGGGAGGCTCTACAGCATGTCTCTCCCCTTCCCTCTTCACCGTACTGTCCACTAAAGCTGGGAATGCCTAGAGAACTACCTTATTATCTCTACCAAAGCCTACATACATGTGGGCATTATGCTGCACTACGCTCACCTGCTTAAATTTCTTCCAGAGCCCGCAGCCTCCCTGGGCAGGCCCTTGGCCCTGTCCTGCTGTGCGGAGGGTGGGGGCAGGTGCGAGAAGGCTCCTCAGGTCACCGGGGTCAAAGTTCAGCTGGAGATGGCCACGCTTTGGCGGCAGTTTGACCAGCTAGGAACGGAAATGATCGTCACTAAGGCCGGCAGGTTGGGAAAGGAGATGCTTGTGTACGTGCACGTTAGCATGCACACACATATGATGGATACCAAGTTTGAATGAGCTCCCCATTTCTTACCAATCAGATTAATAATGCTTCATAGACATGAATAAAACAGCCATGCAATTCCAATATAAATATCAGCGAGTGAGACGTAAATAAGGAGGCGCAATAAATCAGGAAAGGGAGGTGATGATGAGAACAGTTCTGAGGATAAAACGATGATGACACAAAATCTAAATCTGTATCACTCCCTGTCCTCTCGCTTCTCTCTCACGCTGCCTTTTGCTCTCTCTTTCCCTCTCCTCGCTGTCTTGTTCTTTTACCCCACTGCTGTCTCCGTTTGGCAGGAGGATGTTCCCCACCTTTCAAGTGCAGATATCGGGAATGGACCCAATGGCTGAGTACGTCCTGCTGATGGACTTCATCCCTGTGGATGACAAGCGATACAGGTGAGGCACCCTGCCGTTTAGCAATCGTGGCACAATCATAGGGAGTCATTCTATAGGTAAGGGATAATCAACTGGTGGCTGTGCATCACACGGTTTTAAGACAGGACCTGGAGGCGAATAACCACCCGACGTGAAGCGAGGATGGTTGCCTCTGCGAAGGACTTTAAAACCATGTGATGCGCACCTATGAGTTGATTATCCCGCTTATACCATGGTCATGTGCTATCAAATCAAAGCATTCAGAAATTTTTGGTGAAAGTTTTGCACTTACAAAAACGAGCTGGTAATCATTAAACAGGCGCCACGGCTTCTCATCGCCAATACTACAGGCCAAGCTAACCTGAACCAGCTAACTTAGTTCAGCTTACCTTCATGGAGAAAGAGTTTTTTTGCGCACGCTAACATCCTTTTTACCAACTAATGATCTGGTAACGCATTCCAGCTAAAACGGAGATTATGCATAACACAACATTATGCGTGATTATGCAGACTGTAGTTAACTTGCTACCCGCAATTACAATGAACTTATGACAGTTTCCGTAGAGCCAGTGAGCTAAAATCTGTCTGTTGTCACAGCACGTAGCTAGCGAACTGTCAACAGCTGCAGACACATGAAGTGGACATGTTAGCTTCTTTTGTAACCGTACATAATTACTATTGTTTAATGAATAAAGCGTGATTACTTCGCTGCTTTAATATTTACGGTCATTATCTCGCAAGTACATATTGTTAACCGCCCCGCAGGATGCAACTTATCTGATGCTGCCAAATTTACTGGTAATAAATGAGCAGGTTTCTGTTGCACCCAGCCAAATGCCATTGCTCTAACGTTGCTATGGTTACAAGTTGGCTAGTGGATGAATTTCGAACGGTGAAACTACCGTAGCTGAACTACCTGTGCGGTTCCACGGTTTTAACACATTAGAAAAGCCAGCCAATCAGAAAAGAGTACTCACCCAGACCATGGTATAATAGGGATTATAAAACGGGTGCTTCCCATCCTTAAATGTGATTGGCTGGGTGGAAATTTAGGCGATACACTGTTGTGAACGGAAACACAGAAACAGCGTATTTTCGCTGCGTAAAAGAGGTCCTACCTGAAAATAATACACCATTTCAATTGTACGCTATATTTAAAAAAATTACAGCACTTTAGCTGCCCGGAAAAAAACACAGTTGGTCTTGAACTAACCAACTGACGTATTCCTGCGTGAGGCGTAGTTCACTGCGCGCAGTAGCGGTCAGCTGTTTGGGTCAGACTCTGAGCGGTTTGCGGCAGAGCCGGATTTTCAATGGCATAGAATCACGTCTCAAATAAAAAAAAAAAAAAAAAAAAAATCCTACAATAACCAGCACAGCAGATACACAGTATGCGGCTGCGTGAGACCCTATGCGATATCAATTTGTGCTGCGATGTTACATTAGACTTTTTCACAGGTGTTTCACTCTTTTACCTGATGCTTGGGTACAGCAGTGCTCTTCAGCGTGCACCGTTGAGATTTCCCTGAATGTAGCCTAACGAAATCCTCTTTGGAAAAATGAATACTGCAAACACGGAGTTATTTTAGGGATACGGTGGCGTATCAATATCCGTGTTGAGGCAACTAGCCACAGCTACAAGTCCAATATTCCGCAGAGGAATGCGGTGGAAGCTGTAAGTGCACCAGGATACAGCTTTGCTTTCACGTCCAAGAAAGCGACACACACGGACCATTTTCGAAATATTTGCACAAGTTAAACGGCCGTCCGACCTCGCAACCGCAGTTAAGCCGCTTGCACACTGGATGCGAGACGAATTTTTCGCACACAGATTACATTCAAAGTCAATGCGAAGACGTGAATACACACGTTTGTGCAAGCAGCTTTACTGTGACCCAAACAGCTGATCGCTACAGCGCGCAGTGAACTACCATGCGCCTCGCGCAGGAATACATCAGTTGGTCAGTTCAAGGGCAACTGTGTTTTTTCCGAGCAGCTAAAGTGCTGTAATTTTTTTAAATATAGCGTACAATTGAAATGGTGTATTATTTTCAGGTAGGACCTCTTTTAGGCCGCGAAAATACGCTGTTTCTGTGTTTCCGTTCACAACAGTGTATCGCCTAAATTTCCACCCAGCACTATGTCCTGGTGCGGCTACCTGGAGGAGATCAGAGAGCTTTCTACTGCATCTAATGTAAGTAGTGGCAATTTGTAGCTCATACAACCCCACTTCAAAAAAAGTGAACTATCCCTTTAAGAAACAGTTTCCAGTGAAAGGAGAAACCCTTTATATGCAGTGCATTATGAATGTAATATTTAGAGAAAACGTCCGACCAATTACACTGCGCTGTATTGCTCTGGTGGAGCAGAAAAATCAGAAACTTCTTCTTTTCAGCCCTCACCACATTTTGCACTCACCAAAATATCTCCCCATGACTTTGAGCCAGTCAACTGTGCGACATCAATTATAATGAAATCATTTGTGATGATGTCGTTATTTCTAAAATAATTTTACTACAAGATGGCCTATAATTGTACCATATTATAAATGTCTAATAAATTTGAACTTGCAGACAAAGCAATTAAGGGGCCTCAGATGTGGACCAGAATGTAATTGAAGACCACAATGGAAAAATGATCAGTCACATTTTCATGTTGTGGAGAAATGATGAATATTCAAAATGATCTTAGAAACAAAGCACTGAAAAAATATGCAAAAAGTATAAAATATAAAAAATATTAGGAATATTATAATAATATATAATACATAAAATACACAAAACTCTGGACTCTGATCATTTTTCCTTTGTGGTCTTCAATTGTTTCAGAGCACTGTGTTTAAAAATACTTTGACTGAAACTATGGTCATTTAGGGGATTAGGTGTTCCTCAAGGGACAATATTAAGACCTGCAGGTAAACTGTTCCTACCTTTGCATTCTACTCTGCGGTCAGGTACGCCTTCCACAGCTCATCGTGGCTTGTAGCGGGACGAGCAGATGCGGCTGCCCCTGGGAGAGTGCACTTTCACCCAGACTCCCCAGCACGTGGCGGACAGTGGATGAAGCAGACCGTCTCTTTCGATCGCCTCAAACTCACCAACAACCTGCTGGACGACAATGGACATGTCTGTGCCATACTCACTAACACACGCACACCATACATAAACACATGCCCACATATCATCTCTTACATTCCAACTCTGACAGCAGTATACATAAACACATCTGCACAATCATCTCTGAAGCACGCATGGCACATAACAGGCTGACATCTAATCCATGTGAAAACTAGGCAGTGTGTTATTTTTATGCCTGTTCCTTTCTTCTCTCCAATTTAGAACAAAAAACAAAAAAAAAAATCATGCTTTAAAAAGCCATTGCCATAACAACTTCTACCAGCTTTTGGTTCTCCTAAATTCTCAAATGGAGAATTAACAGCAAAAGACTCCAAATGCAAATACCACACTTGTAATAAACCCTGGACCTTTTATCTACTTACTTTTAAATTAGGGAATATTGCATATCTGTCAAGCTAACAGTCTAATAACTTTTGGTCCCTTCAAAAGAGGGAATCGTGTATGAGAAGAGCTGTCATTCCTATACTGTTCACCCATTTTGGATGTAAATACCCTCAAAAAAGCAGAGAGTGTGCACTTTCAGTTCATTCTCATTATTTAATTGCACCTCGAATATGCTTTGGAAGACAGCCAATATCTATGGACCAGACTGTAGATTTGTGCATACAAATTTGCATATGTGTTTATATTTGTGCATTTGTGTTTGTGTATGCTAGTGCATGTGTCTGTATGTGTGCATAAGGATATGTTTACGTTTCCTATTCTTGTCTATATGTACAGTTCCAGTCAAAAGTTTGGACACACTTTGCTAATGTCACAGAACTCTGTTTTTAGAGAAATTTAGCCAGCTGAACTTTTCTATATAATCTCAAATGGAATCCAGTAAGAGGTAAACAGTCAGAAGTTAAAAGAGAATAATTTACTTGTTTCAATAGTGTCCAAAATTTTAGAATTCTCAAAGAAGCCATATTTTGCAAAGTAAGCAGACAAACAAGCTCTTTCCATTTTCCAACAGCCAAATTAAAGACAAGCTGTTTTGGAATTTATTGGGCAAAAAAGTCAATGAAAAGCAAACCACAAGTGCAGCACATCTTTGGGAACTTAGATGGCCGCTCCGCAGCAAATTCATTATAGCCATATAACTGCTCTTGTAAAAAAAAAAAAAAAAATGTGAGTATGCTCTGCAAATATGACAAATGCTGGAAAGTTTGATGGATTTAAGAATTAGATCTCTTTTTTTTGCAAAATAAACGGTGCCTATATCTTTATTTAACATGTCCTGTAAGAAAAAATGTGGCTATGTCCAAACTTTTGACTGGTAATTTAGGCATGTACACATATGCTCCTACACATGTGCTCATGTATATGTCTTTTTTAGAGCGTGACATTATGTCTATGAGTCTTTGTCTGGATTGATTTAGATCATTCTGAACTCCATGCACCGGTACCAGCCACGCTTCCATGTGGTGTTTGTGGACCCGCGGAGGGACAGCCAGCGCTACGCCCACCACAACTTCACCAGCTTCTTCTTCACCGAGACCCGCTTCACTGCCGTCACAGCATACCAGAACCACAGGGTAAATGTCCAAACCTGAACACTATATGCTTCATGCTGTCCCTCAGTGATTAACCTGTGCCCCAGTGCATTTCTGTCTCTCTCCTGGCATCTGGGCATCAAAATATGCTCTAACCTAGTGGACCAACCTGTTTCTTAAAGGTCCCCTATTATGCCGCCAGGTGCACAGCTAATTAGCCATTATGAGCCAGTTCAAAATCCCCCCTTGCTTACATCACAAGGGGGAGTGACCACCCAGAATAATGAAATCTGATTGACTGCTTGGCTGAAGTTGATCAACTCTTCTTGCCTCTGGTTAGTTACTTCCCCATGTGATGTCAAGAGGGGAAAGATTTTGAAATGGCTTGTAATAACTAATTGACTCTGCACCTGGTGACATGAAAGGGGACCTTTAAATATCAGCCATTTCTGTCGGTGTTCATTTAAAGCAGAATATGGTTCAGTTGATTAATTAGCTGCACAACCAGCTGGCTATTGATTCTGATTTGTGTGCTTTATCAGGGCTTGAGTGAAAACCTAGAGCCAAGTTGCCAGAACCAGGGCCAGGAACCATAGGTCCAAGCTTTTTCATCAGTTCAGCTCACTCAAAAGACCTGCACTGAACAAGAACAGGATTGAGCTTTCTAGCCATTGTGAGAGCAAAAATAGCAGGCACAAAAGCTAATGTTATTGACTCTTCTTGGGCTCTACGCCAGTACTGCACACTAATGGTCCGCTTACATCAATGTTATTGTGCCTGTCTCTTCCAATCTTTTTCCCCAGCCCAGTTTCCAAATATGTCCCCCAAATATCCAATCACTGCCTTTCTTTTCCCCTCTTTACCCATTCAGATCACCCAACTGAAGATTGCCAGTAACCCATTTGCAAAAGGTTTCCGGACACCCGGGGTAGATGACTGGTAGGGATATGATCTCTCTGTCGTACGCTGAGAAAATATTAGTTAATGCTAAAGTTCTTTCTCACGCAATAGATTAGCAGTAAAACCATTTGTCCCCTCCTCCCACGGATTTAAAGTGTTCCACAAAGGTATTGTGATCGAACCCCTAATCATGTTCTCTTATCGTTCAGGCAGACATGGACTCCAATCAGCTTTGTATGTGCACTTTGCATTGTAATATCATGCCTCAGCAGATGCCTTCTGTTCAAACTGCCAAATAAACAACAGTACAGCTATAAAATAAAATGATAATTTTAACAACTCCTAACTTGGTGTCAGGATAATCTAAGGGTGTAACATTCAGGTCGCGCAAACCTTTAACACAGCGAACACGAAACTGCCTTTGGCCCATGACAGATAAAGTATCTAGATCAACTCCAATTTGCACTCCATGTATGAGCATTTTTTGGCCTGTGCCTATCACAGTAAGCATTTTTGTAATGTTTTGAAATTGTGATGTTGCAAGGGCTAGCGGTGGCAGGCCCCTCCCCATTGCCGTCTCTGTCTGTCGACCGCGTGCGGGGAAACGCGAGCTCAACAGCGCCGAGGAACAACGACAACAAAAAAGGCAACTTTCAGGTGAGTGGTGAAGCGACCGACAGTTAGTTACAATCCCAGTGGGCACTCAACGTCATTTCAACGTTGAAACAAGCATTCAGAGAATTCATGGTCTCGCCCAACAGCCTGAAATTTATGTCATGCCGTGAGGTCAGCCCAAGGTGTTTACATGTGAAAGATGATTGAAATCGGTCAAGTGGTTCTGGAGATATCTGCCCGGAAACACAGACAGACAGACAGACAGACAGACTCACAAGGTGATTACAATAGTCTCGCAAACCCCTTAGGGGCCCCCCACCGGGGGCTCGACTAAGTAAGTTGATTTTTGGTCATGACGCCGCACAACGTTGATTCAACGTTGAACCGAGGTTACACCAATCAACCTCCAACGTTGTCAAAACTCTAACGTTGAATCAACGTTGATTAAACATTGGCTCCTTCAACAATATTTATTGGTTGAAAATACAGCGTTGTGTCAACGTAGACTTATAGTTGTACGTTTGGGCGGCTATGTTGATGCAACGTCGCACAGTCAAAGTCCACTCAACTTTCAAATCCAACCTTATTTCAACGTTGTTCCAACAATGGACGTGACGTAATTTCAACGTTGCTTCAACATTGTTGTGCCCACTGGGATGTGAAATACACTGTGCAATGAAAACCACAGGAAGGGTGTTAGGATAATTTTCATAGCCTTCTAATGGCTGAGGGAGGTGATGAAGGAGATGGAAGATAAGCATTAATTTCATCATCTTAATCACTGCCGCTTCAAATAATAATGCTCCTTCTCAGCGAAAAGATGTATGGCCTGAAAAGACTAACATCAGTGGAATAAGTGGATAATATACTGCACATTTGGTTTCAATAAAGTTTTATTTGAAAACGCTTCTACTTTTCACACCAGCGTGAACTAGGCCATTGAATGGTGAAACATAATTTGGGGGTGACCATGGCATAACATAGCATGGTGCATGCTGACACATGGGAATGTTGTGCTGATGCACTGAACAGAAATAACATGTCTTTTCACTCACTGATCATAGCAGGGTGATCTGAAGACTTAAATATGAGTTATGAACAAAATTTCTAAAATACTATGCAGCCATCTTGTTTATTGGATCATTGATGTATGTACACTCTTTGGCAAAAGAAAAGGAGGAAATTTCAGCTGCAAGCAGCAATGAGAAGGGTCGGGCTGTTATGGAGACAAGGAGAAAGAAGCAGAAGATGAAGAGGGAAAATAAAATGATGACAACAAAAGGATGGAGATTTGTCATTCTTAAATTGGAAAATTTTATCTGGAAAACTTTGTTCAAAATGTACTTGGATTCTTTGTAGCTGAAACAAAGGCATATTCATCAGTCGGCTTCATCATAATGAATACCACATGTCAGAAGACTTGCAAATATGTCTTCATAGAATCACTCAGGGCTTGAACCAGCAACCTTTGTAGGCAGGCAAACAGGAAGTGCTACCTGGGCCAAGAGATGAACTGGCTGCTGACACTGTAGTAGGTGCAAAAGCCTCATATTAGTGTTGGAATCAAATTGATGTAAAAAAAAAAAAAGAGCCAAATATTGTGGGAAAGAAAAATTAAACTTGGCAAAAATAGTACAGACATAGTAATTGTTTCTGTGTATCATTCACACCCAACCTGCCAAACTAATTATGTTCAACAAAGAAATGCTACTTAGCAGCTGATTTGAACAGATCCAATTTGGCGTTAAAACTTCAAAGTAAAAACTGACATGAAATGTATTGAACTGAAAATGAATCCCAAAAAAATGCTAAATGGAATTAATCAGTTATGTTCAGTACAATTTTGGAGTTTTTGAAACTGAATAGCACCACTTGAGGATCCATGTGATATCAAAGGCACATTTTGACAGAATGCACCAGCTGGGTGAGAAGGGTAATAGAACACGTTTTTTAAGGAGAATTTCATCATAACAAATGTCACATGTCCGATGGAAGGCTTGCAATGCAATCTTTTTAGCACTCCTCAGGGTTTGAGCCTACAACCTTCACGTGCTGTGGGCAGGCTCCAAACAGAAGACACAAGGCAGCTAAACTCCTATGTATGTTGGTTTTTGTACAATGCACTGATTGACTCGCTCCCCCTCTCTCTTCAGTCTACAAACTCTCTCAATTCCATGGAAGTCCATTTTCTCCATTCCTCATGTTCTCTCATCATGGCTATCTCTCCCTCTCTTTCCCTCCAATTTTGTTCATTCTCTTCTTCTTTCCTCGCAGATCTGTCCCTCCAGGCCATGACAGGCAGTACTTCCTCCACCCAGATCCAGCCACTCCCCCTCCCTCCTTTGTTTAAGGACACTGGGCCCACCTGTTTCACGCACCCACCCACGAGCTGTACATATTGAGCCGGCCCACCATTGTGGACTTAATACAGGCTGTACCATTCACGAGTCATAAAGGGAAGTGCAAACAAGGATTTCATTCCAGTTTTGGCCCTAGTCAAGCCCATTGATGCTTTTAAGAAAGTCAATACAAGAAAACTTGGTGGAACCATTTGATGCTATGTGGCAACAAGATGTTTAATCTCCCAGTTCTGCTTTTTCTACATTTAATCTCCCAGTTTTGCATTTTCTACATTGCCACTTCTTTCTGATTCTCATACTGCTCTGAAAAAAAGAAACATTAAAGTTGACTCTCTTGAAGCATGTGCTTATTGGCTTTTTTTTCTAGTTAATTCTTGAGTTCTGCTCAGCAGCCTAGATAATGTCATGGTCATCTGTTTACTTGGTAAATGAAACTTTTTTTGAGTAACCTGGGATGAAATTTACAATCAGATATTTTATGTAACTCAATCCAGCCAATAAAACCATCATAAAATAATTATCTGCCACAAGTTAGGCATTGCTCAGAAATTCTGGAATTAGTTTTGGGCTGAACTTCTTTAAGGCCTAACCAAGCCAAAAGAAAAAAAAAAAAAAAAAACAGCTTAAACATGCAACAAACGTACAACATAAAAAAGTTATTTCATGTACATTATGTGACATAGCTGTTGTAAAAATTGTCATCATTAACCGGAAAAGATGAGCTTTACCCAAGGTAATCTCTCATGCGATTACAGAGAATGGCGATCGAAAGAAAAAACTATGATACCCATAATTCTCCACGTGCGCTAGGATTTCCTGCCCAGAGAGATACAGCAAAGGATGCTTCGCTTTTGAGGGGGATGCGAGTGAAGCGGGGGAAGCGGAGAAGGGAGGCTGCGAAGGATGTGTGTGGTGAAGCAGAGATGCGGATTATGGTGGATAGTGGGGCCGAGGACTGATACTGTGACCGTGCGATGACAGCGAGGACAGCCGAAAAGAGGTTCAAGGATTTACGCTGTACGGGTTATGGGGGCTTAAAAACCTTATCATTCATCTCATTTCGAATGTTGCAGTAATATCTTCATTTCAAAGGCACGGATCGGACGATATTATGTGCAGTATTCATCCGCATCACCTTAAACACAACCATCGATGTTTTCTTCCATTGGTTCTCGTTTTGTCTCTTTTGTAATGTTTTCGTTTTTGAAACGACCATAGCGTTCATATAGCCTATTTTTGCATTCAACCCAATGTTCCCGAGAGACGAACAAGGTGCGACATTGAGTAAATATGTTGGATACAGTTCCTTCGATTCTGGAGAGCTACTCTGGAAAATCTGATTGAGCTCTGGGAAATAAAATGGTAAGGAGAATATGACATCCACTCATGCGGTCAGTGAATCTGTGGTGCTTTTACCAGGGAGCGAGAACTTGAGTGAAGGTGATCAACTTAAACTTACCTACTGTGCAATTAGATATTGTTGGTTTGGGTTGTAACTGATATGCTGGAATAATTTTATGTTGTCAAACGCACACTGATTGGGAGACAAGAGTTTTATTTTATTTGCGCGGTAAAAATACTCCTGATGAATAGACAGCTATTCTAAAATGGAGGCATCTTGTTTTCACTGGTTGGTATTCTTATGGACAGTGGTCGGTCTGTTCTTGGACTCGAGCTCTGGCTCCCATTCCGACAAACCGAGCCTCTCCATCCGCGTCCCCCTGCGGCAAGGCCTCCCCACCAACCAATCGCCCTTGCCGCGCCAACCCACCCATGGATCGGCCCGGAAACGCAGAGGAGCCCCGGGAATTAATTTCGTGGACATGATTGACAATCTTCGTGGAAAATCTGGACAGGGCTACTACGTGGAGATGGCCGTGGGTACCCCGCCGCAGAAGGTAGGCAACATGAGTCCTAGTCTGCGTGCGGGATTGGTCTTCTATAGTTCTGAGCTCTGCTGCCTCCGCACTGACAGATGTGGACACACCTGTAAACAACCCAGTGCATTGTAGACGACCCCTTAAACCTGGCATCATAGAATGCGCTGGCAGGCAACTTGTTGATCATTTAGTTGCATTTCTAACTTTGCAGCATTTATGTCACACGGCGTCGGATGTTTCATGAAATATATTTGTAGTTCACGACGCCAGTAAGTCTGTCGGGATTAGCCCTATCCGGCAAATACACTTAAATTCTAATCCTCTTGAAAATCCCGTAACGCGATCTTTTGGTTATGACTTTATTGGAGACATTTTGTTGGCTACCGAAATACTTGGTTTCACTTCAGCGTATTAATCACTGACGGCATCTATACATAGGAAAAATTTTCTGCGTTGAATTTATTGTTGCAGAGTTTATTGATCCCCACTCTAAACTCTGAACAACATTTTACTTCATGTTTTATTCAATAAAATTCAAGTTATCAGTTTGCTTCGTTTGCCGATTTGTACCAGCATGCTCATATTGTGTGCATTCGTGCACAGGATGTGTCTATGACAGTTAACTCCCAGTAATTGAAATGACCACTGCTGCTTCAATAATGGTTATTATTACGGTCCGCTTTTACAAATTCAGCACAAAAATAACATTGATACCAGAACTTGACTTATTATTTTTTATTTTTAGCAAAATTATTTTCATGAGCTCCTCTACCTTCTTTATCTTTATTAATCATTCTTTGTTCCTTGTTTAGCAGAGACTGATATTTTGTGAGTGTTTGTTGGTTGTAGTCCTTGCACATGTGAGAATGTTGAGTGTATGAATGTGTGTCTCGGTTTTTGAGCATGCATGTATTTTGTTTGTGTTTTTGTGTGAGTGCACTGAATAAATGAGAGGATTGTGCTCAGCAGTGGACATGGGAAGGGCCTGGCTCTGGGAGATTTAAAGTTTGCTCGCTATCATGGTAGCCTCCTGCAATGCATCGTGGGACATATTACCTGACCTCAAATCTCATTATTGAAATAATACACCATTGCTGTGGACACAAAATTTAAACTAAATCTGAATACCAAGGATGAGTGATATTAAAAACATCAAGGCTATATGGGGATAGTGGGAGTTCAGGCATATTGTGGGAAGTGCACATCTATTTTTAATTGAATGACAGCTCACGTTGGAAGTTACTTAGGCAGAGACAAATCTAATTTCGCAAGGACTTGATTGTGTGCCTATTAGTTAAAATTAAATGTGACAACTTGCTGTGCAAATAGTGTGAAAACCTGCCTGCTAATGCGCAAGTGTTCAGAGGGGCACACCCTCTGCTCGCAGTTATAACTCCAGTTTGAAATAAGATCGGTAGACGCAGTGATGCCAATGAGACATCATTATTTCATTTGGCAAAAAAAAAAAAAAAAAAATTGTAATGTTCTGCACTTAAGATATGTTGAGAAAAGTGAATTGTCTGTTTTTTTTCTGATAAAGTGGAAAATTTGTGAAGTAAGCAGATATATGTTTATTTTTTCCTGCAAGAGTGGCAGAGGTGATGTCAGAGCAGCAAAGAAAAGGAAGTACTACTTTTTTTCCACTTTGCATGTGGCAGGATACAGCCGAATGTCCCAGATGGGGAATGGGAAGGAAGGATGCTGGAGAGAAAAATCAATCAGGAGTCTGCTTATTCTACAGAAAAATTCAGGGAAGAGGGCGCTTTCTCGTGAGGGGGGGGGGGAGGGTAACAGGGTAGCATGGAGGGCAGAGCCTTGTAAGCAAATCTTTCACTCCACTTTGCAGTTCGGCTATTGTTGGAATTCTGTAGTTTATCTCGGCTTCTTAGAAACGACAATCAATTGAAATACCCACTTGGCACGTTGGCAAGCCTCTGAGTCGGCTCTCTTAAAAAAGGACAAATCCAATTGTGGGAGATTAAATGACCAGCATTTAAAGTGGCACACATATTGTGTTCGTAGTAAAGGTGGACGCCGTCTGTTGTAATGATGCACGGTACCTTCGTCGCTGACTCTGGGTCGTCATCTCTTCTGTCATTATTTTTCTTTTCCTCTCCAGTTATGTTTGTCCTGAACACCCTTTCCTCCTCTCTTTTTTTCACCCCTCTTCCTGTCAGCTGGTCTCAGGTTGCCCTATCCTCTCTTTCTTTCCCTCAAGCACTTTTGCGCTCTCTCTCTCTCTCTCTCCCCCTCAGAGACTCTCTCTCGATCTCCCTTTCTCCCTGACCCTCTCGCGTATATCAGATTGTGCTCACTCAGTAGTGTGAGTCTCTGGTGCCTAGCGATCTAACAGGAAGCTGATCAATAATACATTTGTCCTTTAAATACTTCAGTGAGCTTCCAAGAGCTTCACAAGCTTGTGCTGGCACCAACTTGAGCTCATACATACAGAGACACACATCACACACACACGCACTCACGCACACAAACACAATCCAAGCAAACAGTAGGGCACACATTGTGCATATGCTCTCGTGCACCCTTTGATTCTGCAACAAGTACATTTCACTTTCATTTAACCTTTGATCACTGTTCAACCCCTTAAAGTCTAACTTTTCCCTTAAGTTTTCTCTAAGTTTGTGGTCTGAAAAGGCATTTTTTCCATATTGTTGGACCATGTCACACACATAATCTGTATTTGTTGGTTGCAGTGTTTCATATATTCAGAGAAATATTCAAGCCCAAGACTCCATGTTTTTGTGGCCACATTTCCCTGTAACTCAGCAGGACATATTTTGGCTCAGTGGAAACCTTGGGATCTCCACTAGAATGTAAAATAGGCCTGAATTTCCACAGGTTTGAATACAGAAGCTGGATTTGATGGACTCGAATATGGACCCTTAGGTTTTGTGAGATTAACCCCACCTCTCCATAGTTTCCATACTGTCTTTGTCCTGCTGTCTCTCTGCATTTCTGAATTTTTCTTTTTTCCCATTATTCCTTACTTTCAACCAAGCACATTGTTTATTTGGTCCAGTGCACCCCATTGCTAGGTTGTAGCAGTTCTTTTGCTGAAAATGACTCAGTAGTGCTCTAAGACCAATCCCCCCCTAAGTGCTGAATGGAGGCTTTGTGTATTGATCACAGTCTGTGTGTCAATTGTACCATGCTTTGCTGGAGCATTAACCACAGATTTAGAACCTCCATATTAAAGAATGGTGTTATAGCTACACCCAGCTGATTGGGGCTGTGTTAGTACTGTGTCGTCCTGCTGTACTGGTGCACAGATTTGGTCCCACCAATGAACAGTTGTAATTCTCTTACCTTGTCAGTACAGTGTGTGTTTTTATCCTGATACAAAGACTTTTTCCTACCCGCGAATTGTTCGTAGAGTTACATTACATTTTGGTTCTTGGTGCGTGTGTTTATTGTTAGAACTTATAATTTACATTTAATTTATACATCTGGTCCATTTATACAACTGAGCATTCTCTGAAACCATTCAAATGAATTTCTATACTGAATGGTACTGCAGCACTCTGGTATCAACTTACTAACTGCTACTAACCTATTAGTCCTCAGGTACGAAGAATGAATACAACATTCTTAATTGGCACTAACCCCGTGGAACTAAGGGAGGACAGGGGACACGTAATGGCTGACTTGTCCTTGCCCTTGATTTTTCATCATTGGAAGAAAAATATTTTTGCAGCCCCTTGACCCTCCATTTGGCCCAAGGAAACAAGTCTACAACATTGCAGACTTGAAACAGAGACATTTCCCTCGATGCAGTACGTCAACCCCAAATATCTTGTTAAAAAGTTTCTGGCTGCCATCTTTCCTGTAATAGATCGGTGAAACAAAGTTTCACTACGAAAATGGGGAAAGCTTTAATAAGAAATAAAGCGGACAGTATTATTCACTGAGTGGTTCAAGATCACTGCTTTAGAATACTGAGGGAATCACAGTCGAACTAGATATTTTACTTTGTGCTTCCACTGTTACTTTAAGCTAGCTTAAATGACCAATGTAACCAGCTCATAGCAATTCAGTTAACAGTCAGGCAGCAAACAAGTTAACTAGCATTGTCAGTGCAATAGTGCCAGGTAGCTTGCTTATTAAATTTAAGATTAATTTGAAGCGTGACAAGTTTTTTTGTTAGACATTCATTATGCAAAGAGTTGCCTGACGCGCTGCACTCGAGCAACAGTAACATGCATTATTATGGTTTCTCTCGCAAACTTTTGAGTACAAATGCTGTTCATTCAAAAAGAAGCCACTGTCTCCCATATTCCTCCCCTTCGATTCAAGTGTTTCCTTTACTCATATACGGTGCTGTGAAAAAGTATTTTCCCCCTGGCAAACTTCTTCTATTTTTGCTTATTTGTCATGTTTAAATGTTTCAGATCATCCAACCACTGTAACACAAGACAATATGAGAAAAAGACAATGTGAGTCAACACAAAATGCAGCTTTTAAAAAATCGTTTCATTTATTGAATGTAAAGAGTTATTCAAAACCCATAATTCCCATGTGAAAAAATTATGGCCTCCCTAAACCTGATAACTGGTGATACCACCGTTGGCGGCAACAACTGCAATAAAACGTTAGCGATAACTGGAAATTAATTTTTTATATCGCTAGGAAAGTACTTTGGCCCATTCTTTTTTGCAGAATCGTTTTAATTCAGCAACATTGGAGGGTTTTCAAGCATGAACTGCTTGTTTAAGGTCATACCACAGCATCTTAATTGGATTCAAGTCAGGCACTCTAAAACTTTCATTTTGTTTCATTTGAGCCATTCTGAGGTGAACCTGTTTGTGAGCTTTGGATCACTGTCCTGCTGAGTAACCAAACTGCGCTTGAGCTTTAGGTCACAAACTGATGGGCGGACATTCTCCGTCAGGATTTTCAGGTAGACAGCAGAATTCATGGGTCCATTAGTTATGGTAAGTTGCCCGGATTGGGAGGCAGGAAAGCAGCCCTAAGCCATCACGCTACCATCAGCGTATTTGACTGTTGGTTGGATGCGGATGTAAAGTGACCCATTTCATCAAGAAAGTTGTACTTTTTTTTTTTTTTTTTTAATTTGGCATCTCCAATCCCACAAAAATCTGGAATGCCCAATTGGGGAACTATGTACAACACTTGCTCATATGCGACCCCTTGTTGCCAATTCAGGAGAGTGAAGACAGTTCGCGGCTCTCCTCCGAAGCACGCGCCTGTCAACCACCGCTTCTTATACACTCATTGGTTGAATCATCGCACGTTCAGAACGAGGGCGGAGGATACCCGGACATGAACACGCTTTGAATCTTCCTGACGAGCGCCCGTCTGGCCAACAGGAGGCGCCTAAGCAACGAACAAAGCAACCATTTTATATAACCCTTCCCGGCATACCCTTCCCAATTTGCATCCCTGTAGCGCAATGGCCAGTTGTGCGCTACTCTGAAAAAGCTGCCGACAACTGCCGGTTGGTACGACCGGGGCTCGAACCCGCACCATGATAGTCACTTCTACTTCGCAATGCGGTGCTTTAACCGAGTGAGCTATCCGGCAGTTTAAGATAGTTGTACTTTTGACCCATCAGTCCATAGAATATCAAATCCCAAAATTCTTGGGGATCATCAAGATGTTTTTTTTTTTGCAAATGTGAGACAAGCCTTTTGTTAGCAGTGGTTTTTGCCTTGCTTCTCTCCTCGGGATGCCATTTTTGCCCTGTTTCTTTCTTATTGTGGAGTCATGAACTCTGACTGACCTTATCAGAGGCAAACAAGACCTTCAGGTCTTTAGATGTTAGCTGGGTTATTTTGTGACCTCTTGGATGAGTTGTCGATGTGCTCTTGGAGGAATTTTGGTTGACCAGCCACTCCTGGGGAGGTTCACAGCTTGTAGATAATAGCACTCACCATGGTTCTCTGGAGTCCCAGAGCCTTAGATATGACTTTGTAACCCTTTCCAGACTGATAGATGTCAACAACTTTGTTCCTCCTTTGTTCTTGAATTTCTGTACATTGCGACATCATCGTATGCTGCCTTTTTGGCCTACTTCACATCGTCAGACAGGGTCTATTTAAGTGATTTTTAGATTGAAGAGGGCTTCCTGTAATGATGCCTAGGTGTTTCTAGTGAAATTGTACCCAAATATCTTTTAAAATTTGTTTCCCTGTTCGATTTAGTAACTGAGAGGGCAGTTACCTTTTCACGTAGGGCTAGGTATGGCGTTGGATAAGTTTTTCCTTCAGTAAATGAAATCATCATTTATAAACTGCATTTTTAGTCTACTGTTATCTTTGTCTTATATTAAAATTAGTTTGATGGTCTGAAACATTTGAATCTGACAACAATGCAAAAATAGGAGAAGTCCGCATGAGGCAAATCCTTTTTCACAGCACTGTATTTTTGGTCCTGCGTCACATCCTACCAAGAGAAAGTGGCTTAGGGAAGTATGGGAGGGTAATACAATTAATGGATTGGACTGAAGCCTTGTATCATTGTACGTGGACCCGGTGGTGAATGTGTTTTATATTTGTCGCAGTTGAACATCCTGGTGGACACCGGCAGCAGTAACTTCGCTGTGGGAGCTGCCTCTCATCCATTCCTCAGGCGATACTACCACCGCTCACTGTGAGTAAGCAGAGTGACCCATTCACTTCACAGTCACTCAGCACCCTCCGCTTAACATGTCCTCTACACTGTAAAAAAAAAATAAGCAGTTCACTCAACTTAAAAAAAAGTATGGCAATCAGCTACAAAACTTTTTTGAGTCGGCTCAACTTCCAGTTCCAAGTTCTTTCAGAAATGAGTTTGTGCGACCCACCTCTGGGACTTGAAGTTGAGGAAACTCAAAAGCGCTTTGCTGCTGGGTGTCTTACTTTTTTTTTTTTTTTTTTTTTTTTTACAGTGTACTGTATTCCTTGGATCGACTGTATAAAAAGATGGACGAAGTTACCGTGACATCACCCATTGGTTTCAGCATACCATTTAGGAAGCCTCCATTTTGGCAATTTGAACAGCGCCATTTTGTCATTTTGAAACCGGATGTGATTCCTATTGGACGAGAGCGTGAATTGAAGATCTTGGGCGGAGCGAGGGGTGGATCTACTGGTGGAACTGACCGTATCTGATGAGGACCAGAGGATAGCCACGCCCCTAAAGCATATTCTGGCTTTATCCTTTATTCTAGTCTATTTGGGACCATAATTTACAAAAATGAACATCATGATATATCGAAGGAGACTTGAAACTTGCGATAGATACCGTAAAATAATGTGGAAAATCATTATTGAAATAATAAATCAGGTGGGAAAGTAGGGTCATTTTCTCATAGATTTCTATAACATTGAACTTCTTTCTGCAACCACCGACGTCGCCATCTGTTGGCTATTAAATAGAATGCAACTTTTAGAGATTTCCGCACTGACCTCACTTTTCAGACCCAGGTGCTGCGTCCATCTTTTTATACAGTCTCTGATTCCTTGTGAGCTTGTACCTGTGTTTATATACTTGTACAGTTCTGAGTATGCCAGGCCGGCAAGGAAGGATAGTGAACTAGGATTACTGAATTAATTGAATAAGTCACACTGATCCCATCCAAAGCTGCAGCATGGACTGCAGTGAAAACAACTGCTCCGGGTTTTTCTGTGTGAACCTCATCGTGATGACCTCTTGGTATCATGGGCGCTCTTTGTGGCTGTCCACTCTGAATGGCTGCCTGTGTTTCTGAATGACGCATGAGTGCCCGGAGCGCAACGTTCTCGATCACTGACAAAGAAACGCGCATCCCCTGTTTATCAACAAAGCACCCAATCATTAAATCTCCCAGATCCCTGATCAACTTACAGCTTGCTCGATGAGAACAGAGCTAATTAGATGGCTATGAGATTGTGCAAGCAGCTGAGAGGATGCGCAGCAAAATGTTTGGAGTGAAATGAACTCTTACAGAGTCTATTTGTGTCCTCTCTTGCCAGACTGGAGCCCAATAAACTCTTTGAGAGTTGATTTAACTCTGAACATTTTGCTTTGAGAGAGGGGACAATTAATGGCTGTCAGGGACAATGCAGCTATTTGAACTCAGAGTTTGGACCTACAGTCTTCAGAGAGCTATGTCATGAAGCGGGATTACTGGAGAAATTTGTATATTTAATCATCAATAAGTGGAAGAATGTTGGTTACTTTGTTAAAAAAGCTTGGCATAAACGCAAACAATATTTGTACTCTTAGGATCGCAGTAGTCTGGTGAGATAATATTTTTGTAACCAGTGTTTGAGTTGTATATAATCCTGCTGGGGCGAAGTATTGCAATAATCTGGTGAAGGAATGTTTCTGTAAACCAGTGTTTGAGTCGCATATAAGTCCGTTTGTATTTTATTTATTTGTTTTGAATTCTTGGTTATGTGCAGAATTAATTACACATGTGACTATAATTGAAATAAAATTCATTCATTCACACTTCATTGTGTAAAATGTTGAGCCGTGCAGAATCAGCCAATGGGATAGCAGTAACATTAACTCAGTTTCCCAGCTCACTCAGAAATCCTGTGTTGTGATACAGGCTCCTGGTCTGGTTCTCAGTGATTTTAACACGGCTTTATCTCCCGTAGCTCCAGCTCATACAGGGACCTGGGCCGGAGCGTGTATGTACCCTACACGCAGGGACGCTGGGAGGGCGAGCTGGGTACTGACCTGGTCTCTGTACCGCATGGCCCCAACGCATCTCTCCGCGCCAACATTGCCGCAATCACCCAGTCTGACCGCTTCTTCATCAACGGTTCCAACTGGGAGGGAATCCTGGGCCTGGCCTATGCTGAGATCGCACGGGTATGAGAGGGGAGGGCTTAAGGGGGGAGGGGAGGAGTCAGAGAGGCGATGGGGGATGGGTAAGAGAAGGGAGGGGCCACAAATAGGCAAATAACACTAGGGGACGGTAAAGTGGAAACACTAATGAATGCCTTTCCTGGTATGCTGCTAGACGCTGTACTTGGACGTTTCACCCTTAACGGAAAGAGAGACGGCTTCATATAATCAACCGAAGTACTGTATTGTTCTGTAACCATAAATTGTAAAGGCATAATATCATTAGCACATGACAATATGCCGCTTTTCGTTTTATTAAAAAAAAAAAATTCAAGTTATGAAATCAAATCTGAAGATTTGCGGCAGAAGTTCCTCGGGTATTTTTCTTTGATGTGCCACTTGGCAATCTGGGAATATTCCATTAAAAACACAAGTCTTTACAAAGTACAGGCCTGTAACAGTGAGCTGTAATCACCTAAACCAAGTGTTGTTTTAAATCTTGTGAACATCTGTCAACTGATCTTGGGTCAGTGTTTGGAGAGAGTGTGTTCTACTGAGAGATTTACTCCTGGGACCTGTATTGTTTTGTCTTCCAGTTTTGATGTTGCTCAAAGGCTCATGATAGAACACCTGCAACTGCGGAGAGTCATTGGCCTATTTGTCCTCTGATACAAACAGGCAAGACGGAGCTGATTTTAGCAGACTTGCAGCCTTTATTGAGAATTAGGGAATCACACTAACGTTTATGGCAGCCACTGAGAGATAGTGTGAGCACCAGTGAGTCTTTGTGTGAGTTTGTGAGTGAGTCAAGCAGGGATATTAGGTTGCCTAATAATGGTGCAGTAGAATTGCATAGTTTTGTAATTTACTTCCATCGTTCGCTTTAAGTGTTACCACATTAAAATGAAGCAATATTGATTGATTTAAGAGTTGACCTGCGAGAGCTGCTGAGATTGCAATGTTGCCTTATTCTAGAGGCTATTTTCATAACAAATTTATAAATTTATTTTGTTTAACGTTGGCAAAAAAATGAGCCAAATTCTTACGCTTTAAATAGATGAGATTTTAGTAAAAATAAATGAAATGAATGGGTTTTTGGTTAAATGATAGTTACTGGGAAAACACATTATTGTTATATGTTAACTGAAAATAGGCATAATGCTCTGGAAGTATGCCCAATATCTGTGAGGTCTCTCTGTCTGACTTAATCCTCTAAGCACTGCAGTTATTGGAGAACAGCTCCCCCACTGGTGAGTTGGTGTACTGACTCAGGAATTTCTTCATCTCGGTGAGAGTGCGCCTCTCCACGCGGTTCTCCTCTGTGTTACGGGCCGTGGCACCCCCGCTGTGGATAGGCCGACCATTGTTGTCCACGCAGCAGTAGGAGTTCCAGATGTAGTCGGGAATGTTGACGCGCTTGACGTTGTTCTTGACGATCCAGTTGTCAATGGAGGGGATGGCGCCCACCAGCACGTATGCCTGAGTGCACTGTGCGTTGAATAGGCTTGTCAGCTGGGACTCGTAGATCCGCCAGGCGTTCTGGTTCAGCTTGGGGTTCTGGGGAACCACGTTTGTGAGAGTGAAGGTGGCGTTTCGGCTGGGCACTGCGAAGGGGCGGTTTCAGAGGGCATGGAGAGAGACGGAGAGAGACGGAGAGGGAGAGAGGGTCATTGAGAAAGAGAGGTACACAGAAAAGGAATGAGAGGCTATGAGACCTTTTTCAATGGTGCATTGTGACTATTAACAAGAAAGAGGTGCATTAAAGCTGCCATTGGTAACTTTTTTTTTATTTAAACCATATTTCAGTAGTTTTAAATTTGTCCCAAGAGCTAGGCTCATCATGGGGACTTATGCCACATATATTCAGTTTAATATTTTTCTTTTTTTTAAATACTTTTTTTACAACGACTAGATACAGTTTCAAAGGGACCACAAAGACACAACACAAAACAAAACAAAAAAGGTTGACCGGCAGAAAAAGTACATGTAAAATATTAGCGATTGATTACAAAGCGCTTAGTCTGCTTGAAAAAGATTTAACAGCAGAAAAACATCGGTTACATCAGTAACTTTTGAGAAAAGAGCAAGAAAAGAGAATTTTTGAACAAACACCACCGCCCCTCCCTAACTGCTTCTTTTTTCTCTCCTTTAGCCCCTCCCTCAAAGCCATTCATGCTCATCCGCAAGTTCAGTTCACCAGAGGTAGCTATACAGAAACACATGAGTATGTGTTATTGCAGATGTCTTACAGCAAAGTACGAAACAGTGTTAATAACAAATGTAAACACGAAGCATTTACATGTTGCCCACAGACACATACCACGCCATCTTAAATTCATTGTGATTGTGCTCGGTAATCGAAAGGTGATGGAGAAACGAGGCTGTTAATCAGCCAAGCGAGTGAGCGAACTAACATTTCCAACATGAAGGTAGCATTAGCTTCCAAGTAACTAGCCCTACATACAAATTTACTGTCAGAACCACTTCAACAACCAAAAGGGCATTATGATATTTTTTACAAATAAGGCATAAGAATAGGGTATTATGACTTTTTTACCAAATAAAACTCAAAAATAGTTACCAACTGCAACTGAAAGCTTCTTCAGGTACCGGGCGCAGGAGAGAGCATGCACAGAGGAGGGGGGCAGAACAGCGTGTGCAAAGGAAGTGATTGACTCTGCGTTAGAAACTCATCCTGGTTTTGATTGGCTAATTCTGCTCAGGTGCAGTGGCCAATGCCAGTAGGCGCACAGGGAGGAACCAAATGTACCTGATTTTTTTTTTCAGATTACCTGTCTCATGTACTACTCTCAGTATAGAGTGACCGTTTCAGCAAATATGTAAAAAGTTATTTTCATAGAAGTTACGTACTGCACCTTTAACTGCACAAGGCACCCAAATCCTACATCCTTCAAAAATGTAACGGAAATTATTGTCTTTTCAAGGATTTATTTATTTCGTCTATCCCCAGAGTCTGTACTGAACTGGGAAAAAGGCATTTAAATATGCTGCTCCTTCTGCTTGGAATCTGATGCAAAATCAACTGATTCTGAAGGAACTGGTTTCTTTAAACGAATTCAAGCATATTTTAAACACATTGGAGGCAGATTTGTCTGTCTGTAAATGTTTTGATTGACTGTACTGTCCTTGTTTGGCCTGCATTGTCTGTAGTGACTCAATTTTCGGAGGACTTTGTTTTTATGAGAATTTTATAAGCTTTAAATGTCATCGATTATGTTTTATATCTAATTTCGAGGATATTTTATTATTATTTGTACAGTGAGTGTGTAACAGTGTGTTGCTTTTGCTGACCTGAGCTGCTGCTTATCTTGACCAGGACGCTCTTGAAAAAGAGATACTAAATCTCAAGAGTTTTTATTCCTGGTTAAATAAAGATTAAACAAAAAAATAAGTTGGTCACACCAAACTCTCTCTGAGAGACCCAGTATCCTGCTTGACTGGTCAGAAGCCAGCAGGAAGATTAGAACAGAAAAACTGTTCAATTGACAGGAAAATATGTCAATTCCAGGCACAGAAAGTAAAACTCATTTGCAGTATTTTGCTCCAACCTTATGACCATTATTTGTCAGCCATGCAGTAGACATGATTAGTGACATTAGTAGGCTTAGTTAATTTGGCGGAAGAAACAGGTGTCCTGACTTTTACTTTCTGTCTCCTGAACTTTCCTTCCTGGGTCACTGGTACCGTTTCTCTTACTGTGACTTATTTGTCCATTAGATCTTCTGCTGCTGCGGTATAAAATCTACACAGCACTTCCCGAGAAAGACCGGCATGTTGACAGCCAATAAAATTGCTCAATAATAGAGGTTCATATGGTGCGGGAGTTTATTACCTGGGTGGTGTCCGTTGGGATTGAGGTGCCCGCGGTCGTAGCCGGAGTGTGTGTAGTCTTCGTTGAGAGCCTGTCGCTCGCCCAGATACACCCCTGGGTTGTCCTGCCCAAGCCAGTATCCGTCTCGCATCTCTCCGCTCCAATTCAGGTCTACAAGCTGAGAAACAGCACTGCAGTCACAGCAATGTGTGTATGTGTGTACACGTATGTTTGTATATGTGTGTTAGCATGTGTGTGTGTGTGTGTGTGTGTGTGTGTCTTTGTCTGTTTGTGTGTGCATGTTTGCTTGAGCATTTGTTTGTGCCTGCATGTGTAAGTGTGTGTTTAAGTTAGCATGTTGCTATATGAGTGTGAGATGGTTTTTGGTAATCTCTAGACGAGTGTCTATGGGTGATCGGACCTGTCGCTGGTGTTGAATTCACATGCGTAACGTACTGCAAACACACTAATGGAAAGAGTAGCCACTCATTTAAGATGTGGAAAAACTCATGTGAGATACTTTGTTCATCTGCATTATTTGAATTGAGCACAGCATGAATTATTATACGTTCACGTAAGCATACGTGTCTACTTCTCTTTTTTAACCTGATTGTAAAAATTTACAAAAAAATTTTATAAATTTATGTCTCTCCCTATAACCATTTTCAGAACTCTGTCATTTTCTCGTGTGTATTCAGTAGTCTGAAGAAACTCTTTTTCAAAACATCCACAGCAGACCTCTAACAACTTACTGTACTTAACATTATAGGGCTTATATTTGTTTTTTGTTGCTCGGAGAACGGCCCCTGCTCTTGAAGAGCCATATACTGGGATGTGTTATGGGCTTTCAGAGGGAATAAGCCTTGCGCATGTAAGCCTTAAGCGGGCAGTATATTTTGTGAGACGTAGAGCTATCGAGGCAAAAAGACATCTTGCGAGATGGAAAACTCAGTGTTTCCTGTTCTTTCGGAGTTCATGCACACCTCCATCGCGGAACTCTGTCTTGTGTCTTTTCTACTCCTCATACCTCCCCCTGTCTGTAGTGGGTTTGATGTCACGTGCTTGAGAAGAAGAACTGAAGACTTTATTTCCAGAATGCAATATATCCATTTTACTCATTTTGAGTAAATCAGCTTTTTCTGTGTTGGCGCCAATTGCATTTTATAGAAAAACTCAAACTTTGACCATGAAAAAAATACACCTCATAATATGAATTTCTAAAAACAGATTTTTGCACCATGTGTAAGAAGCACAGCGCTATCGCTCTATGGTATTATCTCAATTTTTGTAATTTTGGCACTTACTGCGTTTTGGAAACAAACTCTTCAACTGCATTTCTTGCCGAGTATACTGCACACGGTGTTCCAGGACGTGCTTGCTGCGGTGTTTTTGTGTCCCGCTTCAAACCAGGTGGCGGCAGTAAGACTAAGAGGCCTCCAAGTGCTCTAAAGAGCAAGGAACCTTCCTTGAGAACGGAAATTATCTGGAAATGGTTTGACTGGCAGCCCTGGCAAGGGCCATCCGATTGTCCATTTTATGAAGGATAGGAGGCAGTTTGCTCCTTCGCTGCTTCCCTCCAGCAAGGAAATGCAGAACCTACCTTGGGAGGAAGGAATGATAGATAATGGACCTCAACCCTGTAGGACAATGTTTTATGGAGGAATCATCAGTAGGCTATGTCACTGCATCTAAATTTTCAACACGCAAAAGGGATTAACGAAGTCAACGATGCAGGATTATTTAGGCCAATTTCTGTTTGCAGAACTTGGGGTCACAATGGAAGTTAGCCAAGAGTAAATTCAGCATCGATATCTGAAAGTATTTTTTCATGCAGAGAATACTCACTCTGTGGAATAGCTTTTGTAGTCATGTTGCAGAGGCAGAAACTCAGGGAGTTAGTGCTATATACCATCGAGTCATTTGGTATAAAAACTGTTCGCTTTACTTTAGTGATAGGAAAATGACAAGCCAAGTCAAGTTTAATAGCCTGTTCTCGCAACTCAAGTTCTGTTCTGTTCTGTTATGTTGTGTTGTGTTGTGTTGTGTCGTGCTAAGTTTTTGTGTTATTAACCTGCTTGGTCAAAAGGCCCAAAGGGGCTTATGCTATGCTCGGGGTCTTTAGTGGTGGTCTCTTGTGCGTGCGTGCGTCCGTCCGTGCGTGCGTAAACTTTTGGCTTGTCTGCGCTCTAGTGTCTTCAGTTTTTGACCGATCCTTTTCATATTTCACGTGTGTATATGGTCATAAGGTCTAGACCAAGTTCAATTTTCAGCCAAATCGGACTGATAGTTTGGCCAATAGGGGGTGTTCCATTTTGCCCATGTTCGGGCAAGTGGGCGCAGTGGCTTTGCTATTTAGTAATGTTATGTTATGTAATGCTACTACTTACGCTTAGTGGACGATGTTCTGCGTCGACTCTAGCTGCCAATTATATGTATGTTATATATGTATGTTATAATCATGTTGGTTATATAACATATAACCTGGTGGTGCTCAATAACTAAACTTCCTTGTATGTTCCCTAAACTCAAAAAAGGTCAATGAGTGAGGTCACAGTGTGCTTGGTCCATCGCTTTTTTGACATTGTATGCTTTAACCATGCCTTTCGCTCGGGGATGTTTTTCTCATAAACTTGTGACCATCTCTCAGAAAGGAAGGTGACGCTGCATGACACTTTGCTACTGATGAAAGCAGGGTGAATGGCTGTAGCCATTACATTCAGGGAAAATAAAGTAAAATTCCTGCTACGTGTTTCTTAAGCCCATCTGGCTGGTTATTTCACCAATTAGTTGTACCTCCTGCCTGACAAATATTATTAATAATCAAATCCAGGCAACTGGAGAAAAATACTGGGGAGTACTTTTGCTTTCTCGCCCTAGACTCTCCACCACTGGTCATAAAGAGACCCCCTCTGCACTCACCTGTGGCTCCACAAACCAGCGCTTTTCTCGGCCACCCCCGTCGCTGGTTTGAAAGCGGTAGGCGGAGTACACGGCGATGCGGTGATGCGTGTCGTACAGCGTGGCGAAGTGATAGCGGTTGCGGAAACGCTGACAGAGGCGGGCGGCTCCGGGCGTGGCAGAACCCAAGTCGGGCACCTTGCCCTGGTAGAAGAAGTCCAGGCAGGATGGGACGTCCTGGAAGCTTCCTACTACATCCGCCATCAGCGAGGGCAGGTGCGCCCAGACCAGAAAGCACAGTACTGCCAAGGCCTGCATCCCAGCCTGTGGAATTCAGTCAACCAGTTTAGCAGTGTTCTGAACTCTCAACCTGTTACAGAGGTCCACAACAGAGTTAGTAATCTGGCCCAGACTGGTCCCCACTTTATACTGGTTCCTCCTTATCGGCCTTGATATGCAGTTTCTCTGTTGCTCCACCTTTTTCTAAAATAGGCCGCGTTTACGCTTGCATGCAAACCAACTTGCCTTTCTGCATATTTGTTAGAGTGCAATTGTCTGTGTGTTTGGGTGTGAGCGTGACTGCATGCATCTGTGAGGATGTGCGTACACGCGCGTGTGTGTGCGCGTGAGTGTGTCTGGTATGGTTTTGCGTCCCTCCTTTGGTTCTTTTCCGAGTTTACCAGTGGCGGTTGCCAAACAGAAACGGGAGGGATGGAAAATATCCCTTGAGGCACATGATTATTTACCTGTTTTCAATCATTTTTTGTTTTATTGACGCGTTTTATTGACGTTTTATTGAGGTGTTTTTCAATGAAATGAATAATCCATTGCCAGTTAAACATGCAGCTTCCTCCTTAATGAAATGTTAAGCTTCCTCCTTAATGAAATGTTGAGGCAAGTTAATAATAAATGCAATAAAAATAACTTTTAGTCTATGAAATAAAATAAACCACTCTGGATTTTGTGCATTAATGTGGCATGCCCTGCGAAGCAGCCTATCGTACCTGCGCCTCATGATCTTTTAAACAAAAGCATTTCGAGTCCAAATGAAATGTTTTTTTTTTTCTTGACTAACCTTAAAGAAGAGAGTTGGACAAACCTGAGAGAGCTCATTGGTCACAGAGTTAAGACAGCTTTAATCACAGAAAATAATCGAAAACAGATCAAAGCTAATCATCAGTTTAAAGACATGCTTTACGCCCTCCCAACTTTCTGCTCAGCTGACTCCACTGGAGTTTACTTTAATAGATGATAGGTCTCAGATTTCACAGTTAAATAATTTTATGGAATTGTTACCCATTGTGAATTGCACTAAATGCAGTTGTCCTGGCAGACATGAATTTCCTGCACGTGCCTCGATTTCATCATCAGCAAAAGTGAATCCCTTGACTGAAAAAATCATTGATAGCATGTGGATTAGGGAAACATGATCTAATGCTCATTCAGAATTTTGTTGTTATTAGAAAACGAAAGGTTCAAACCAGGTACGTTGTAGCTCTATCATTGCTATGGCTCAGGGCAGCGTAAGTCAGCTATAAGAACTCCGTAAGTTAATAGTTAATACTACAGTTGTTGTTTTTCTTCAGCAAGGCAGCATGTTGTGGAAAAATAGGACCATGTGTTTGTTTCCCAGAGTTCGGGGTCAACAAAACCCGCAGCCTTGCCGTCCTCCCTCTCTCCACATTTATGACCTACTCAGAAATTTCGAATAATCAGGGCGATAAGGCCAGAGGGCTGGTATTTATTGGAAAATTGTTGTGCCAACCTTTAGTCTACAAGCTGGCACTTCAGAGAAAAGGTTTAATATTTAATGAATCACTTAGTATCAGAGCTTTTCTGGCATTTAGCCGATGCCCTTATCTTGAGCAATGTACACAATTTTCAAATTGCGCCCGATCATGCAGATATATGTCAAGGCAGTTCAGTTTAAGGAAAACAGCTGCAACGATAGTGTCATATTTGTGAAATTGAGCGGCAACCTTTCAATTACAAGCCCAGTTTCCAAAATATTGACCCTTTTGCGGGTTGATTTTTGTCCTGCTCTACGGTATCATGGTGAATTTTTTTTCTTTTTTTTTACGTATAAACCAAAAAATGACAACATTGTTACAACAATTCCTCTTTAAATCAAATAAAACACATTTTTTGTATGAACGGTTTATTAACCATATCACTGGTTACAATAAAGACTTAAGCAAGTGTAGGAATAATTTCGCTTTATCGGAAAGCCAATGGTGACAGAAATGTCTTTTGACCGGTAGAAAGTTTAAACCACACTTCCTGTGTCAGAGTGGGATTCATTCATTAATGTAATCCTTCGCAGGAAATATTTAACTCCATTATAAGAATTACTTCAACATTAGTAGAAGCTTATGTCAGTAAGAGCAAAACAACTGACATTGTTTTATGTCCCCAATGCTGTGATGTACCATCTGACGTACACCACTGACAAAAGCACTTATGAAAGTACATGTATTGCTGTTCTTATGATGGTGCAATGTTCTTAGCAGGTAGTACCAACAGAGATGTTTCTATTATATTGAGCAAAACATTTCAGTGTTGGGGGGTTGCATGATGAGGCAGTGGTAGTGCTTGGGTGTTTTCCTGCTTTTCCCCATAGACTGCATAGGGAAATGCTCCAGCTCCCCTGCGACCCTGATAGGGAAGAAGCGCTTTAGATAATAGATGGACTTAGGTTCTCTAAATAGCGCCTTACTTAACCCAGTGTACTCTTCATAGCATAGCTGTAACATCACTTATCTGTCCTTGGTTGTTGCTTTATGATAGAAGTGCTGTGAACTTGAAGATCAGCATCTAGAACTTGTGATAGTGCTGTGACTACTCGCGCTAGTCTAGTTTGGTGCTTACTTTCGAGCTCAGCAATGCTAACTGAACTGCGACAGCCGACTGAACCTCAACCATTTCGTACAAACAGCTGGAACTTCAACAAAGGCATTGCTCAGGGGGAATTTGGAAAAGACATCGCTGCTCCTCCGTCCACAGAGGTTCCAAGGTTAGCTAATGGTAGTTAGCATGATCTCAGGTAGTACTTAAAAGAGAACCTCAAATAGAAAAAAACACACAATACCAGACCATGAAAAGCTAGGATTTTTTTTCCCTTTTCCATTGATTGTCAGAGGAGTTTTGGAAAGGGCGAAGAGGGCAAAAGGCAATTTCCTGTTCCATGAAAATGGAGACTTTTGAATTAGAGAGCTAGTAATCCCACAATGCCCTGCTTCATTGTGCTAAACTTGCCTCATTTTAAACGGTTATTTTCCTTTGTTTTTTCCAGTTGAGGTTCCCTTGATTAATATGCAGGGGTGTGATCTTAGCGAAAATGTCATTAATTTAAGAGATTTGTTGTCTAAACCAGTGTAGTGTCATCCAGTGAAACAGCTGAATGATTTAAATTTTTCTAATTCATAAATCCAATGAATTCTCTGTCACCATCTCTCCCCTCTTTCTCCGGTTCTGTTTCTATCTGTCCTCTCTCGCTTTCAGGTATCTAATTGTTCATCTCTCTACCCCCCCTCCCCCTCTCTCTCTCCCCCCCTCTCTGTCTCTCTCCCCCCTCCCTCTTTCTCTCTCTCTCTCTCTCTCTCTCAGCCTGATGAGATGCTGGAGCCCTTCTTTGACTCGCTGGTGAGACAGACCTGTACCGGACCTCTTCTCCCTGCAGCTCTGTGGCGCCGGCTACAGTCAGAACTACAGCCTCGGCAGCGCTACTGTGGGGGGCAGCATGGTGAGCGGGGCGGTGTGTTTCGGGGGGGCTCTGCCCTATCAGATGAAGGGGCTCTCTCTCCTCTCTGTCTCCATAGAGGGATTGAATATAGTTCTAGTGTTCTTTGACCAACAAATGGGTTTTACACGGTCAAGTCACATTATTATGACCGCCAGCTAATATCCAGAGTAACCGCTGTTCGCAGCACTGACAGCAGCTAGAAGGGCTGGGAGTGTCTCAGTAATGTGCTGGAAGGTTCTCACAGGTATCTGGAGCCATGCTGACTGCAGTGCATCCGACAGCTGCTGGAGGGCGCGTGGTGGAGGATCCACAGAGCGAACATTACGATCGAGGCGGTCCCACAGATGCTCGATTGGGTTCAAGTCTGGGGAATTAGGGGGCCAGGGAAGTACTTGGAAATCTTGGTCGTGCTCTTCCAGCCACTGTCGGTCATTTCTAGCCATGTGACACGTCGCATTGTCTTGCTGGAAGAGCCCATCCGCCCCAGGGAAGACGATCAGCATGTATGTGTGTACATGCCCATATATATGTACCCACCAAGCCAGCTCAAGACACGTGCCTTATATTCATTGGCTACGCTCTGCTGACATCAAAAGTAGGAGGTGGTCATGATAATGTCACTCAACTGTGTATCTGGGGACTATCCACTTGTCCACAAAAGCATTCCACTAAGAACTAAAAGCATTCTTAGAAGACGAGTCGAAGAGAGCATATCGAGGATAGGAATGAGTGATAGAAGGCTATAGATGAGTGGGAAAAGTGACTGTAAGAGATGAAAGGAGAAGAAGAGCTTAGGAGACTACAAAAAAAAAGAATAGCGGAGGACTCAGAATCTGTTGTTCATGAATATTTCTGTTTGTCTGTCCTTCTTTTTTGCCCTGTATTATTAGATCATTGGAGGGATAGACCCCTCCCTGTATGTTGGAGACCTGTGGTACACGCCCATTCGCCGAGAGTGGTACTATGAGGTCATCATTGTGCGCATCGAGGTCAACGGTCAGGACCTCAATATGGACTGTAAAGAGGTAAGCTAAACCAGTGTGGCATGTGCAGCAGCACTGTCCTGATTGGGGGGGGGGGTTGACTCCAGGAGAATGCAGTGGTTTTGCTTCGGTACTGATGCAAAGTGTGCAAAATGACGACTATAATTGTACATTGTAAATCATGATAACCCCATTAAGTTAAGTAAACTTATTTCTTCTCTTTAACTCCACTTTTCATGACAAGTCTTAGATACTGAACTCAAGTTCATAAGTTTTCAGAAGTTAAACTTAAAAGTTATCCATTGTCTTGGCGAATTATGAGTTGAAGTTGAGTTCACCTACATTTTAATTTTGGTTCTGAGTTGAACCAGCTTGAAATATATTCCTGTGTAATCTTCCCTTTTGTGAAAGATGAGGTTTAATGTTGAAGGGTAAATACATTTCAACTACATACTTAACAGTCAGTTTCATGGGACGATTTATTTGCCGTTTGAACAGTTTGGAGTGCTCTACATGCCCTGTGCCCATCTGCCCTTCAATCCAGTTCAATCCAATCTGGTTCAGTCCATTTCCCACCAGTTTTGTTCAGTACAGTCCAGACACACCTGATTTTGTGTAGGTCATCATATTATAGTTAAGTGCATTGTTGTGGAATTTTCTCAGTTAAGACCATAACTTAATAATTAGACTGAAATGTATCCAACTAAATCAAGACAAACTGGTGCTGGTATCTGATGTAGTCACATGCACATGGAGAGAGCGAGATTGATCTGTCTCTCTACCCCCTGTGCTGTATTTCCAGCAGGATGGGTTACAATGGATTAACTGCTGTCTAGACCTGAATGACATGAAAGTACCCACTGTATTCACAAAGTAAATCAGGAGGGATGTCTTCCCCTCAAAATAATGTGTGAAAACACCATTTCCTTGGTCCCAGTAGGTTAGATAAGGCAGGGGAGACAGAGTGTATACGGGGCCATTTGAGACACTTAGTACTCTTGCAGCTTACAGAGTGCTGTGTACTCTCAAGCCTGCAACCCACTCCTGTTCAAGTGAGCTTTAGTGCAGAGACCAAAAACTTGGAATTATTCCTCTGCAGTGGACTATAATTCTTCTGTTCAGTTTAGTCCAGTATGATTCATTACAGTGTGAGGGATCGCATTGAAGTTTCCAAACTCACCTGCCGGTGGCATCACTGCTATTCTTGCCAAATCCTTGCATGTGATTGGCTGAAGCTCTGGAGGTTAAAGGTGGTCAGTTCCTAGTGTCGGAATGTGCGCATCTGGTCAACACAGCAGCTGATACTCTTTGCTAGCAATGCAATGCCAGGTCAGCGCACAATGTACAACTACAGCATTTGCTTCGCATTTAAACACGCGAGTATGTCAACGGAAATAAGGACGTCAACAGGTCCGAAGCAGTAAATCGCTTGCATTGCCCGTAGCATGAGCATGCAAAGAGAAAACCAGTTTCCCGTGTTGAAACCGTTCACTGTATACTTGTCTGTGGCTGAATCCGGAACTGTGTACACTCTAGCACCGCCCTCGGCAAGGTTTGGACATTTAATTGCGGCTCCTCAAAATCGGTCTGAGTTTTTCCAATATAGTGCAGTTAAGCCTTGTCCAGTTTGGGCTGGATTAGTCTGGTTCGGTGGGAATGCAGATCAGCTTGTTTGAGGATCCTGTCCCTGTGGGCATTACTGAGCGGATTGTGTCCCTGTCGCAGTATAACTATGATAAGAGCATTGTGGACAGCGGAACCACCAATCTGCGCCTCCCTCATAAAGTGTTCCAGGCTGCTGTCAAGGCGATAGAGGCGGCTTCTTCCGTGAGTCCTGCTCCTCCCTCTCCCTCTCGCTCCTCCTTCTGGGTCTTCATCTCCTCCTCCTCGCTCCTCTCACCTCCACGACATCCTCTGCTCTCCTTTCCCCGCCCACCCTCTCTAACCTGTGCACTCCTTCTCTCCATCCTTCTGTCTCTTCTCCCTTTCCATCTACCCTTCTCTCTCACCTCATGTGGCCTTGATCTTCCTGTTTACTTCACTAACTCACTAAATTTGCTTCAATTCAATAATAGTAATAATTCAAAAACAATATTTCCAATGCAGCGCACAAGCAATCAAGTTACAAAGACATAGAAGACATGCAGTCAATGAGGTGCAGTGGAATGCATGTTAAATAAACAAATTACATACGATTAGCTGATAAATTTTATTTATAAATAACCAAGTCAAGTCCTCAGATGACTAGAAATTAAATGATCTACTCTAAAAGAATAGTAATAAGAACAAAAACAACTGCCAATTCAATCAAATATAGCACTGGATAGCGTCTCTCTCTCTCTCTCTCTCTCTCTCCTCTCTCTCTCTCTCTCCCTCTCTCTCTCTCTCTCAGACAGAGCAGTTCCCCTCTGGGTTCTGGTTGGGTGAACAGTTGGTGTGCTGGCAGGCTGGCACCACCCCCTGGCACATCTTCCCAGTCATTTCGCTCTACCTGATGAGTGAGAACCACAATCAGTCCTTTCGCATCTCCATCCTGCCCCAGGTGAGACGAGAAGAGTGACTGACCCGAGCCCTGAGAGCTTTCCTCTCTCTGTTATTTCTCTTTAGAGCAGGGCTGCCCAACCCTGTTCCTGGAGAGCTACCATCCTGAAGGTTATCACTCCAACCAAAGCAAACCACACCTGCTCTCCCAGTTACAGATCTTGACGAGCTGCTAATGAGCTGAATCAGGTGTGTTGAATTAGGGTTGGAGCAGAAACCTACAGGCTGGCAGCTCTCCAGGAACAGGGTTGGTCAGCCCTGGCTTAGAACAATATGTACTTCTGTATAAATACTTATACTACAAGAGAAAATATTTATTTTTTTAATCAGAGCATTCATTTTTGGATTATTTATAGCTAATTAATAGTATTGTGTCGTCATTCAAGACACCTCAAAAATGATGAAAATTTTCTTCCAGCTGTCTGCAGTGCACGATATGGACTAATTGGTGCTCTGTGCCAAGAGTTCCTGTAATGGTGTAATTGTGTGATCGCTAATATGGTCCTCAGACATCATGGTATTAGCTATAGCGCAATCATATTGTGATCAGTAACGGAGATTATTATCAGCAATGGTGTGGTCTTTAATTTTGCGGTTAGCAATAGTGCTATCAGTCAGGTCATAGCGTGATCGGCAACTGTGTGGCGAGTCATACCATAATCAATAACAGTGCTAACATTCGGTGTGTGGTCTATAAAAATGTGATCAGTAATAGCATGAGCAGTCATATTGTGATCAGTAATAATGCTGTTAATCAGGGTGATCAATAAAAATGTGATCAGCAGCAGTGTGTCTCGTCACTGCTTGATCAATAAGAGTGCAAACATTCAGTGTACGATCAGTAAAAATGTGATCAGCAGCACTGTGACTCGTCACTGCACGATCAATAACAGTGCTAACATTCAGTGTGCAATCAGTAAAAATGGCGTCAGTGATGGAGTGATTGGCACTAGCATGAATGCTGCCCCTCTGTAGCAATACCTGCGGCCTGTGGAGGACGTGGCGTCGGCCCAGGAGGACTGCTACAAGTTCGCCGTGTCGCAGTCCAGCACTGGCACCGTCATGGGCGCCGTCATCATGGAGGGTTTCTACGTGGTGTTCGACCGCGAGAGGAAGCGCATCGGCTTCGCCGTCAGCACCTGCCACGGTGGGGGAAAGACGAGTACGAAGGAATGAGGGCAAAGAAGGGGTGGATGGGGTCAAGTGAGAGGGAGGGATGGAAAGGAAGGAATGGAGGGGGATGGAGGGAGTGGGGCGTAGGGAGAAAGATGAAGGAGGCGCAGACTGCCTCCACGTAAAGGGCCAATGTATTCCACTGGAAGCTGCACAGTGGCGCAATAAGACAAGCCTGATTTTTAGCCCTAGAGGAAGATTAAAACCTGCAATAACTCCATTAGCCACTAGAGGTTGTTAGTATCTGGGAGAATGACAGTACCTGGTCACCTGAGTACAAATCAAGGCATTGCATTAGCAGAATTTGTCAGCTTCACTCATCCAGAGTGAAAAAAATCAGCAAGCAAGTGCATAAATCAGTTTTAAGAGAAATTGAAAGCATGAAACGGATGGTAAATGATCAGAAACCACAGATACCACGTGCATTATAAAGCTGTCAGTTGTATTGCTAGCATTTGAAATACTAGTAGCTGAGGAAACAATTTACTTGTATCGGTATATATCGTTACATAATGCCTCGTAATGTTCAGGAATCAAACTGACTTAATGGAGTTTAAAGTAACTGCGGTTACTGAGAGCCCAATAGGGTCCGGATGTTCAGATTGACGGAATCAAGTTATTTAAACTGAACTTCACTATGCATTAAAGCACTTTGAATTATGTTAGGACTATTACTGTATAGCTGTTGTTGCTGGTCAGTTCTTGTTTCTGTAAATGCTTTCTGAGATTCAGCAGTAATGAGGCTCTGAAGTCGTGCTCGAACTCCCGAGTCAGCTTTTGAATAATAAAAGCGAAAGAAGCTTTCGTGAGAATGAAAGAGGGAGGGAGAGAGAAAGAAGCGGTAATGGATCAGAGGTAGTGAGTGATGGGGGCTAAGTGTTCAGGGAAAGCGGAGGAGAGGAGGACTTGCAGAGACAGATACGTAGAGAGAAAAAGAGTGAGTGACATGGCTGATAGTGGAAAGTTTACAGTTTGCATGAGTGATCAACTGGGACAGATTTCACAAAGCAGGATGAGAGAGATCGCTGGATAACTGCTCAGTGTTTTGGGCTTCAGGTCTTAATTAGAGCAACTAATCTATGCAATCAGTGCAGGTAAGTCAGCTAATGCTTCACTCACAACGCGCCGTAAGTGTTTTGGACGCGCACAGGTCGCAGAATTAGGTAGGTCGCGGCCGAGCCGCAGGGTCACGGTAAGCTCGCGGCAAAGTTTGGGAAAGAGTACGGGCAAAGTGCTTGTTCTGTACAAGTTGCACGCCTGGACTTGCTCGAGGCGTGGGAAAAATTGCGCCGTTAGCCCGTGGAAAGCGTGTGTCTCACGCACGTTATCAATGCATCTTTAGTGAGTGTGGAGTGCGTGTGACTTGCATTTAACCAGTTTCATGCGCTAGGATTACTGGCCGCACTTGTGACAATTGTTATTAGCACATGACAATCACACATGACTTGCAGGTGACGCTACACGATCGGTTCCTTGGTTCCTCCCCAATATATTTACCCGGAGTCTTGCCCCTCGTGTCACCTGCAGGTGGCGCGCGCTGTGGGCACGCCACACATAGGGGTTGAAAGAGAGATGTGCTTCTGTCTTGGGGGCCGCACAAATAGCAAGTGTGGAGTACTTGTGTAGTACTTCTGAGGCACGTCACTCGTACAATGACCGTGCTTAACTCTTGCGTCTTACTGTCATCACAGAGTCCCTACTAGCCATGCTGCTGACTTGGTTCCTGAGTACAAAGGGAGTACAGGTCCCGTACGTGGTGTATGCGTGCTTGATTTTTCACAAGACCCGTAGAATTTGCAAGTGCAGGACCAAAAGTATCCAAGACCAGTCGGTGACCTTCTAAGGCGCTGAACACACGCAAGTGTCGTGCAAGTGTCAAGCACGGTTTTGCCAAATTCTTTACCGTAGACTGCCCGTAGTAGCACGTACGGCGGGTTGCGAGTGAAGCATAAGTTTGTGAAGCAAGTCACCGGTCTTAATTTAGTCGTGGGTCTGCCGATTTCCTTATTTAATCCTGCTGCTGACCCCCCCAGTGCACGACGAATTCCGCACGGCGTCAGTGGAGGGGCCGTACCACGGTGTGGACCTGGAGGACTGCGGCTACAACATCCCGCAGACGGACGAGTCGACACTCATGACCATCGCCTACATCATGGCGGGAATCTGTGCTCTCTTCATGCTGCCGCTGTGCCTCATGGTCTGCCAGTGGCGTTTCACCCGCTGCCTTCGGCCACCAGGGGGCGGTGACTTTGCTGATGACATCTCCCTGCTCAAATGAGAAAAGAGGGGTCAGGCAGGAGGTCACTCCCCGCACCCCCCCATGGGGTCGCCAAGGCTCGGTCTAAGGGGTGACAGCAGTGTTAACTTTAGCGGCTCTTTTGTGGAACTTTGGCGGTCCGAATTGCGAAGCGTTGCTTTGAGTCTGCAGTGAAGTAACTGGGGAACTGGTGTCAGCCTGGCTCACTCTTGGCTGCGAGTGAGGCCCTCTGATAAGATGTGCCCACCACAAGCCTGAGCTAAAAAAAAAAAACAGCTACTGTATGGGCTTGTGTACAGGTAGTATGTCCTGGAGGAGGAGTTGTGGGTGTTTGTATTTGTGCATATGTGTGTGTGTGTGTGTGTGTGTAAGTGCCTGCACGTGAGTTTACATACTTATGTAAGTAATAAGTATGTGTGCCCCAGTGGCGGCTGGTGAACTGGCCAGTGCCTAAAATTAATGATTGGTCACGACCTGTTTTCAATTGTTCATTTAAATTACCATTACAGAAACTCCAATAACTCTCAACATTATCAGATGTGGCCAGTTTTCATTTAAACCGCATACTGATTATGACTCCGGACTTCTCACGCCTTTGTTTATTCAGGGATTGGAAGCAATGCATGTGTTTCATGATCGCTTAAATGATATAAGATCATTTGAAACGTCTTTATGCAATTCCATTGCTTCCGACCCCTCCAGCACACAAGGACTTCAATTCCGCACGAGAATCTCTTACATACGCGTTGATTGAATAATTGCTGACTACAGCAGAGGAACGTAAATATGCCACTTAAACTCACACCCAATGCATGAGAGTTGACAGGTATGCGTTATAAATGAAAACTGGCTACACCTGATAATGCTGAGAGTTTTCGGAGTTTCTGTAATGGTAATTTAAATGAATGATTGAAAACAGGTCGTGACCAGTCATTAATTTTAAGGGATTGTTTTGAGCCTCCCCTGTTGCCAGTTCACCAGCCACCACTGGTGTGCCCACAGGTGTACGGTTATGTATGTGTGTTTGTGTGTGGTTTCCCGTGGCATGAGGCTTGCAAATAACTATGGATAATGATAAATACGGGCAAATGGGACTGGATATGTTTCTGAAATATAATGAACAAATGTGATATCGGCATCATTGGTGCCATGCCCTGAAGAGCTATATTGTGGAGGGGGCAGGAAGATGCTAAATAGCCATATTTAATGTATTTAATGATCTACTGTACTCTCCAGAAGGGTTATACACATATACAGAACATATATTTAAAATGTGAAAAGCAAAGTATATGCAAGATTGATTATATTGATATTGGAGAAGTGTAGAGCAGGGGGGTCTTGCCTCCTTCAAAACTGGCTCGGGTAAAGTTCAATATTTTTTCCAGCAACATCAAACCTTGGATATCTTATGAGTTCTGGTTTAATCTTTGGCGTGAAAGAAAGCCTGCACTCACCTCAATACTTTCTGGCCAAGACTGGATACCCCTCCTTTGGAAAAGAAGAACTGTGAACCTGTTCTTGGCAGTTGTCTGGAAATAAGGAGGTAGTGTACTTAATATAATTAATAAGGACATATTTCTGTATTTTAACTGGTTCCTGAATGAGAGTATTTTACAGGTATACTGACTGTTCTGCTGAACCGCATTGAATTCATTACTCCTACTCCCCGAGCCCTCCTTCGTGAGTAACGGATATTAATATTGTTGTGATTGTAGAAAATTACTTATATAAATGTAAACGAGAGAGAGAGAGAGAGAGAAAAGAGCTGAAAATTGCTAAGTCATAATCACCTCTACTGGCCCAGATCACATTGATGACATGCTGTAAATAACAAAGACCTGATCTCTTGTGAAAGTGAACCTGACTTGTACTGGCGAACAATAAAATACTTAGTACCTGCACTTCCTACCTGTTCTGCGTTCATGACCTCAACTCCATTGTTCATACTTCTACATAGCGGCACAAGCATTGTCCACATCTTCGCAGCTTTTGAGGATAGTTTTGAGCCGGCACTGTACTAGCCAGCTAGGCCATTATCAAGATAGCCAGAGTTTACGGACACTTTCGGTAATTTTTCAGCTATCTCCCATCACCCGTCATTCTCTTCTAAACATGTTAAGGAAATCGAAGCTCGTGCCCATTCACTCAGGGGTTCATTACCATGGGCAATTTAGAGTCTCCAATTAGCCTAGCATGCCTGTCTTTGGAGGAAACCAGAGTAATTGGAGTAAACCCTTGCAAACATAAAGTTAACATGCAAACTCCTCTCAGAAAATTATCAGGCCAGATTTGAACCGATAACCTTTTTGCGATGAGGAAATGGTACCATCCACAGAGCCACTGCGCTGCCCAGCCAGACTTCACGCCATTGTGAAATGCAATGATGATGTTGAATTTCTTCCTGCTACTTTGGGATACTAATCAACACTTACATGCTCATGCACATTATACTCTTGTTCCTCTGGGTTCCCTAGGTTGCAGAACAAGGGTCAATATAGGAATTAATAAATGGAAGAAAGAAGGAAAAGTATAAGTAAAAATAACAGGCTTTTCTTGATTCTCTTACATGGGAGCCAATTTTGTGGAGAAATACACTGCCCATACAATAAAAAGTTTCCATTTGGATTTAAATGAGCAAATACTTGCGAGCCATTGATTGAATCATTATTGCAGTGATGAATATGTCTCAGCTGGCAAAAATTCTTTTAATACTGACTGATTCAGTGTGTAACTTGTCATTTCTTAAACAACCAAAGATGTATCTGGCTATATTAGAAACCTGATCTTCTCTGGATTCGTTGGTTCACACTGCTGTACGAATTGATAATCGAATTCGTGAACGCAACAGAGAAAAACGTACTGCTTTAGCTCTCGCTGACAACAGGGCTAATCCTCCTCGTAGTAGGCATATAGCTCCTATTCAGTCTACCGAAATTTCCACTCCTGGGGAACCTATGCTGGTTGATGGCTCGTATGCGTGCCGGGCTCGTAAGCCCGTTCATAAGCCAATTATCTGCTATAACTGCTACAAACCAGGACATATTCGCCCCCACTGCCCTGATCTTAAGGGAAATGGGAAGGCCCCTCTAGCTGTATAAGGGGCGCTAGAGGGACAGACCCAAACTCCCTTCCGAACCTTGATTCCTGTAGAATTAACTGTGGGTAGACAGATAATTCCTGTGGAGGTTTTTTTGGACTCGGGGGCCATGGATTGTTTTATGGATGCGGAGTGGGTTGAGAGGCATTCTATTCCTATACACCCTCTGCTACACTCACGCACTGTTAAATCTTTGGAAGGTCGCCCGCTAGGTTCTGGAATTATAACTGAGGTCTCTGAAGCACTAACCATGTTCATTCCCTTTGGTTGCCATTCTGAGGAGGTCCGATTTTTTATTATTTGTTCCCCTGTTTTAACTGTTGTGTTAGCGCACTCGTGGTTACGGAAACATAAGCCTCACATCCGTTGGGGTAGTCAGACTAGCCCAATTGTCCAGTGGGGCGCCAATTGTAGATCCCACTGTAGGGAGAGTTTGACGTGTAGTTCGGGCATCAACCTGGGGGGAGGTGGATGCATGAGTGATTCTGCTGAGTTTGTCTCATACAGCCCTCCTAGTCAGGAAGAGGAGGCGGAGGAGGGGTTGGAGTGGGATCCTCAATTTGACTGGCAGCAGCCAGAGGATGATTGTGATTTGGAGGATCTCTTTGACTGTGATTCGGTCGTGGATATGGCGAGTCCCGAACAAGTGGAGAGTGTGGGGGCCGCTTTGAATTTTGATCTGCCTCCTAACGTTCCTAGTGATTATGTTGATCTCGCCGAGGTTTTTAGCAAACAACGAGCCTCGACTTTACCTCCTCATCGCCCGTACAATACCCCCTTCCATTGATGAATTCCGCGTTTGAACATCTGCAGGAGGCGTCATTTTTTTTACCAAGCCAGATAACCGAAATGCTTATAACTTAGTTCGCATTCGGGAGGGGGACGAATGGAAAATGGCATCTAATACGCATGATGGGCACTGGGAATATTTGGTCATGCCGTTCGGATTGGTCAACACCCCCTCTGTGTTTCAAGCACTCGTTAATGACGTCCTCCGAGAGATGTTGGAGAAATTCGTCTTCGTTTATCTTGACGACATTCTGATTTTTTCTTCAACGCTCTCAGAGCATAAACAACACGTCAGACGTGTGCTTGAGGCCCTCCTTAATGCCAAGCTTTTTGTCAAGGCTGAGAAATGTGTTTTTCACGCCAAGACTGTCTTGTTTCTTGGTTTCATTGTGTCGGAGGGGTCGGTCCATATGGACCCTGTTAAGGTGGCAGCGGTCAGGAATTGGCCTGCCCCTCAAAACGGTAAGGAGGTGCAACGGTTTTTGGGGTTTGCCAATTTTTATAGGAGGTTTATCCGTAATTTTAGCGCAGCAGCTGCCCCCATTATTGCGCTTACCAAGAAGAATTCGTCCTCGCCGTTTGATTGGTCCCCAGCAGCTGAGGCTGCTTTTCAGGAGTTAAAGAAACGTTTTAGCTCAGAGCCCATTCTTGTCTTGCCCGATCCCTCCCTCCCGTTCGTTGTGGAGGTAGATGCCTCTGAAGTCGGGGTGGGTGCCATTTTGTCCCAGTGCCTCCTTCGGGACAATAAGCTACACCAGTGCGCCTACTTCTCCCGGTCATTGTCGGCGGCCGAACGGAACTACAGCATTGGTGACCGAGAGTTGCTAGGCGTTAAGCTGGCGTTAGAGGAATGGTGCCGTTGGTTGGAAGGGGCTGAGCATCTGTTTGTGGTTTGGACGGATCATAAAAATCTCCGATACATTCAACAGACTAAGCAACGTAATTCCCGGCAGGCGCGGTTTTCGTTATTTTTTAATATCTTTAACTTTACGTTAACTTACTGCCCGGGGTCTAAAAACACCAAGCCTGACACCTTGTCGCGGATTTACGACCGCTCTGGTCACGACCCTATGCCAGGACCGGTTATCCCGACTGATCAGATTGTGGCTCCCGTTCAGTGGGACATTGCGGGGGACCTTAAGGTCCGATCCCGGTCCTGGTGGGGAACCACCCAGTTGTTTGTTTGTTCCGCCTTCGGTACGCGCCCAGATTCTCCAGTGGGGGCACTCTTCCCGTCTGGCGGGTCACCCGGGGGTTCATCGGACCAAACAGTTCTTGGCCCGATGTTTTTGGTGGCCCAGCATGATGGAAGATATCCGGGAGTTTGTATCAGCATGCGGCATCTGTGCTATAAATTAGACTTCCCACCTCCCTCCCTCTGGTTTGTTGCGGCCGTCACCCATCCCTAAACGCCCGTGGAGCCAAAGCGCTCTTGATTTTATTACGGGTTTGCCTAATTCTGAGGGCAACACTGTCATTTTGGTCGTGTTGACCGTTTCTCTAAGGCCCCCCATTTTATCGCCCTGCCGAAGTTGCCTTCGGCGCGGGAGACGGCCATTCTTGTTGTGGACCATGTTTTCCGCCTGCATGGTCTCTCGCAAGATGTGGTTTCGGACAGGGGCCCTCAATTCACGGCTAAGTTCTGGCGGGCCTTTTGCAGTCTGTTGGGGGCCACTGTGAGCCTTTCTTCAGGCTTTCATCCAGAGACTAATGGACAGACAGAGCGGACCAACCAGTCTCTGGAGAATACCCTTCGATGTTTGGCGGCTGATAATCCATCGTCATGGAGTCGTTTTTTAGCTTGGGCTGAATATTCCCATAATTCTCTGGACAACTCCTCCACAGGCCTCTCACCATTTCAGGCTCAGTTGGGCTATCAACCCCCCCTTTTTCCTGAGACTGAAAAGGATTCTGAAGTCCCCTCTGTCAATTATTTTATTTGACGCTGTCGATCTGTCTGGGCCAGGGTCCGGTCCTCTTTGTTGCAATCTAGGCAGAGACAGAAGACTGCTGCCGATAGAAGGTGCCGGGGGGCCCCATTTTATCGGGTTGGCCAAAGAGTTTGGCTTTCTACTCGGGACCTTCTCTTAAAGGTGGAGTCACGGAAGTTGGCTCCTCGCTTCATTGGCCCTTTTAAAATAGTGCAGAGGATCAACCCTGTTACTGTCAGGTTAAAACTCCCTAAGTCCTTGCGTATCCACCCCTCGTTTCATGTCTCAAGGCTAAAACCAGTTAGCACTAGCATCCTGGCTCCGGTTCACAAGCCTCCGCCGCCGCCACAGATAATTGAGGGGGGTCCGGTTTATAGTGTGCATCGCATTTTGGCCGAGAGGCGTGTGGGTCGCGGAGCCCAATTTTTGGTGGACTGTGAGGGATATGGGCCTGAGGAGCGGGGCTGGGTCCCTTCTCAGGATATCCTCGATCCCAGCCTCATCTCTGAGTTCCTTGCACGGGGTTCTCGGGGAACTTCTGGTACCGTCCCTTTGAGGGGGGGTCCTGTCATGGTTTAGGCGTTTGGACCTTTCTTTATTTTATCGTCCAGGATGATATCGGATTTCTTTTCCAAAGAATTCCTGGCCCAGCTGGCTGATTGAGCTGGGGCGGAGTTTTCCGGACTCTATATATATGGCCGGGGGTTTGCCACGCCTATCGCTAGAGTGTCTGTTTGTTTCTAGCACTTCGGCCGGAGAAAATCTCTAGTCAGATTTCCTAGTGATTTGTTATATTCCATTTATTGTTAGGAATTGCTTCTTTTAGAAATTTTCTCTCTTCTCTCTTGTTGTTTATTCTCTCTCGCACTGCTTCCATGTTGCGGACTTTTATTCGTCCTTGGAAGCGCAAGCTTTTACCGGAGGTGTGTACCTCTTTTGTGTTTGTCTCTTATCTGGGCTGCTCTCAGTTCTTTCTCTCACTGGTCGCGGCACCTGGCATCCTATCACCGCCCATTACAACCTGAGTATACTGAATGACCAGTAACCCATCAATGGACTTTTTAATCCCTGATTGCACAGGTGTATTCTAGGATGATAATGCCAAGATTCATCGGGTTCACATTGTGAAAGAGTAGTTCATTGAGCATGATGAGTCATTATTTCACACGAGTTGACCACCTCAGAGTCTGAACCTCAACCAATTGAAAGTCTTTGGTATGTGCTGGAGAAGGCTGAACAGAGTATTTTGACTCATCCATCATCAATACAATATCTTGGTCAAAAATGAATGCAATTCAAGTTGGAAATAAATATTGGGGCATTATCGAAACAATACCACGTCCATGACGAATGTGCACTGTGATAAAAGCTAAAGTTGGCCAAACAAAATATTATTGGGTGCAACATTTTTTTGGATGGACGGTGTATGACCAAAGTTATGTTAAATGTGATGTAACCCTTATAAAAATATCCTGTAGTTATTTCTTTGTAATACTGTAATATTTTTTGGCATAACTATGGTATTACAATACTTTGCATAGTGTAATTAGAGTAGTACTATAGCCATCACATCATAACTGTAGTATTACCACTGTCAAAGGTACCATGATATTACTATAGCCAACAGAACTGTATTGCTGTAGTTTGAGTAACTAGTATCACGATAGTAATACTACACTCTGGTGGCAAAAATACCATCCATTTACTATAGGATAACTATAGCTTGGAACTTTAGTAATTTTTCATAAGGGAAGTCTTGGGGATCGACTTTCCTAGGTCTAACAATAAAAGGCAGAGTGTTTCGCCTTTTCCAAATGGTAATTTCCAGCCATTGCTACACAGAAACGGGTGGCTATTGATTCTCCAGGGTGTACAGTGCTGTGAAAAAGTATTTGCCCCCTTCCTGATTTATTTTTTTTTTTTTTTGCATATTTGTCACACTCAAATGTTTCAGATCATCAAACAAATTTTAATATTCGACAAAGATAACCCATGTAAATACAAAATTCAGTTTTTCAATGATGATTTCATTTATTAAGGGGAAAAGCTATCCAAACCTACCTGGCCCTGTGTGAAAAAGTAATTGCCCCCTAAACCTAATAACTGGTTGTGCCACCCTCAGCGACAACAACTGCAATCAAGCTTTTTACGATAACTGGCAATGAGTCTTTCACGTCACTTATACTTCTCCGCAGCTGGGAGGATCGTGTCCTTATGTTCTGCGGTAATTACATGCAGCTGTCAGTCAGTATGACCTCAAAATTTCATATCATCAGAGACCATCTGAGAGCCTTCTGTGAACAAGCTTTCGCAGCGGTACATGCTGACTTGGCCATGTTTTGGGGCCGTCAATATGTTAAGGACAAAGGAAACAAACTCTCCGGTCAGCAACTAAGACAAACTGTAAAGGAGTGCAGTGGCTCGCATTTGTGGATGTTTTGTTGAATACCATCAGTGAATGAGACATTTTGGAAATCAGCTAGTTATTGGACAAGAATCCGGTGTCAGTTTTAGTTCATGACAATCTTACAGTGTAAAGATTTCGCCTCTTTAAATTTAAACCTGGACGAATTTTAGTTTTTTGTCATTGCAATAAGCTTGTATTTACTGAAATTAGAAGAAAGGTAATTTGTTGCCATGGCAACCATTATTCTTTGACCATCCGTTGCCTTGCAATATGTCAAAATGGGAAATTAAAAAAATCAAATTTTCTCAAAAAATTTCCAACAGATTTTTTTTTTTTTGTTTTTTCACCATGTTAGTCAGCTAAGTAAAGACTACATATTTTTACTGAAAAATCCCCAGTAGAATTTTTTTTTTTTTTTTTTTTTTAAACCTAAAAGGTGTCAAAGCTCATTGTGGCTAATTTTGATTCATCGGTCCAAAGGACCTCTTCCCAGTCCACTGGTGTGCGATCCTTGAATTTCTTGGCAAACTCAAGTCTTTTTTTGAAGTTGCCAGCTCTTGGCAACAACATGACCAATCAGACCATTTTCACACAGATGTCTGGAAATAGATCTTGATACTTTCATCCGTTCACTTCTGCCAGTGTAAATATCATCATGGAGTTGTCGTGCTGTGAACCACCAATTTTTTTTTTACTTGTCATACACAGATAACGAACATCAGAGGCACTTAACTTCCGTTGTGCACCTCTATTGCCACTAGTTTTCAGTGAACTGGTCTCTTTGAAACGCTTGATAGGGTTTCTCACAGTGCCATGGCAGTATTTAATGTCTTCAGCATCATGTAAGGCCACAATGCGACTACGAACAATCTCAGGGAGCTCCTTCTGAAGTGCCCTCGTGTTTAAAGGAGCAATATGTAAGTTTGTGGCCAAAACTGGTAGTGCAGTCACATTCAATATAGTGCAGAGCGCAGTATCCCCTCCTCCTCTCCCCCAGACGCCAGCTAGGTTGCCGGATCCAGCAAGAACGTCTACTACACGGAGCTACCATGGCTACGTTTCAATATCACCAATGATTTGCTCTCACAGGGTTGTGTTCAGTTCAGTTCAGAAAAGATCGAGACTAATGACTAACTAACTTTAGCAATGGTCATATTGGTCAACTTGCTCGTCACTCTTCTGTGTGGATAGCCCACTAAAGTCCATACTGTAATATGCGTAAAGAATAAATGAGGACTCATTTGACCGATGTACTGTCTCAATTACATTTCATATTGTCATAATGGCTGTGCTAATGTTGGAACGGTTTCCACAGCGTCTCAGCATAAAGCCAGAAAAACGGACTAATAATGCATTGCTAATGTTAGCAATGAAGAGCCACGGTTTTTATTTCTCAAACAATTTTTACCTAGTCAATTCGATGACCCACCTGCATACGTACTAACGTACCATGAACGAACATACATAACGTTATTAGACTGTAGAGAATATTTGAAATGTCCGTGCCTACATTAAATAGAATTAAGTTAGACAAACTTAGCTGAATCTTACCTGCCCAGGAGAAAATTAGCAACTTCGGCGTCGGTCTTCAAATTCTTCTCTGCTTTCAGCCGTCTCCATCTTTCACAGGCATGTCCTATACAGATCCTTGTTTTGTTTCTGACTTTGTCACGACGTATTTCAGAATCATAACGAGGCCTTTTAGGTTCAGTAACTTCAGACATTTGTGCTCTGAAACGCTGGTAGCTGCAGCTCAATGGTAACTGGCAACCTGGATGCCAAAATGCTACTGACTTCGTGATTGGGAGATAGGTGTAGGGTGGCGGAACAGGCCAAAACACAAAATGACAACATCAACATTAGTTGTGGGCTGCAACTTCGCTTTTGTAATGAGAATATTCTGGCTGGACTACTGTTATCAGTGATGTAAGTATTTGAAATTATCATCATTCCTTAGTGTCTGGTGATATATCAGGGCCATTTCATGATTAACATACATAACATCAACATACATTTCTTACATATTGCTCCTTTAACTGCTCAGAGTTCATGTCACCTTATAGACTAAAACAACTGACTATTTGAGGTAATGTTGCAGAATAATGTTGCCTCAAACCAGTTTAAACATTTTTTTAGCATGAATCATGGAATGAGCTTAAAAAAATGCATTCAGGCAAGGCAACAGTCAAAAAAAAAAAAAAAAAAATTGTGACACCTTTCAATTGTTATTAAAAAAAAATTGATATTTTCAGTGTTTTTTGTTTATTACCCATATTTTTACCTCAATGTACTTGTGGGGTTGTTTTTTTTATTACTTTTCTTTCATTGTCTACAATAGTATTTTTCAATACATTTTCTCCAAAATTATAGAGAAGTAAAATATTAGGACCCCTTTTAGACAGCAGTGGTGGTGTAGGCTATAATCTTCACTGCGCACTGCTGTATTATCCAGTACACACCGACGCAGTATAGTGAAAAAGTATGTCATTTCGAGAATAGCCACCGTTCCTTTGTTGAAAAGCCAGCATTTTCCTTTTATAATGACAAAAAAAAAAAGAAAAACACACCAATGAACGTACTTTAATCTGGTAAATATGGCAATGAATGCTGATGTCCCAAAAATGAAGGTTAGTTTTTCACCTTAGTGAAAATAAACAAGTCAACGACGTGCGCACTTTCCTTTTGTGCACACACAGCCCAGCAATATAGGGTAGCAGTATCAGTACTGAGGTTGATTCAGCCCCATTATTATCACGTGAACTTACGCCCGTTAGTGTTTAAAATAATACAACTACTCACATGACGGATAGCGGAGGGGTTGTGATAATCCTTTCATGTATTCACATATGGTGGGGGAGGCCGGCCGGGCCATTTGTTTCATAACCTTAGATCGCCCTCTCGTGGCAATAAAATTGTATTATCAAAGTGTTGTTTACTGTATATTGTGCCAAAGGTCAAATCCTGCGGTGGTACTAATTGGACCTTTTGTACGGTTTGTGAATTTCTTGGTTTCACGCTGTAGCAGTGACGCAAGACTAATAAGAGTGGCTTTATCTCTTTTATTACAAAGGCCGTAACATTCATTTGTTTTTTCAAGGTCTGCGCATAATATCTACTTATTTTGCCAATGACCAGCAGACTTGACAGTGCGTATCATCACAGAAGGCTCGTTTTATTCAGGTTTTATACAGTCTGCTCCTCGCATCTTCGCGCATGACAGTTACGTCGCTTGCGTGTCTGTTTTAGGAAGTGACGAAATGCATCATGAATTCAATTCACCTGAGCGATGCGGAAGTGCACTGTCAACAGCACGGCGGTTGAAGTGGGATACTGTTCTGGCGAGAAACCCCGAAAATGTGAAATGTTGACATGAAGTCAGATAAGTCAACATATAATTCGTACTTAAATTTCACAGCAAAACAGAATAAGGGGCAACGTCACTTGACGTCGGTGATACAATCAGGTGTAGCTGGCCTATTCGCTAGCTTGCAGCACCATTGGATTGTGAGTATGCTGGTAACGGTGAGATGGGGTAGTGATCTCAGGTTAATCTATTGGTACTTTTAGACCAGTGGGAAAAAAGGAGCAAATTAGCACTGTCTTCGTAACCGCGGACTCCGCATCCAGATCGTTGGGTCTGTTTTCTGACGTCTCTGTATGTTTATGTACACCCTTGAGTTTGTTCGGATATATTTTCAGCCGGTCTTCCTGTCATACCTCGTGTTGCGATGGAGTATAGATTCCATCCACCGAAGGAACCTCGGTCGACAGAGTTAAGCCGCTTTCACACCGGACGCGAAACGAATTTTTCTCACGACAGATTACATTCGAAGTCAATGCGAAGACGGGAATACACGCGAAAAACGCGTGTATTCGCGTCTTTGCATTGACTTTGAATGTAATCTGTCGTGCGGAAAATTCGTTTCGCGTCCGGTGTGAAAGCAGCTTTAATGTTGTAGCAGGCTGATTGCAGCTGTCATCTGGTAAAGCAGGCAACAGCTAATAACTGGACCCAGCAACATCTCAAGCAAGCGGTTTTGTTCCGGGGAGAGGAGCGTTGAATCAGACGTGCACAAATTTATTTAGTGCCGAATCCTTTTTACTTGCTGAGCGTAGCAGTTGGGGTTTCATATTTACTGATGTTTGTGCCGATGTCTGTGTGTAACTAATAATGTCATGACAGATGAACAGTACGCGGGTGCGGTGTGGTTGTATTCTGTGCTGGTTTCTGCGTTCAGAAAGTTTGTGGGTCTGGCCAAGCGAAAGTGAACGTGTGATGAAAATTATATTTCTTTGTAACACATAGTGAATGGGCTGATCTTGTAGCTTAATCTGTCTAGTTTATGGAACTGACTTTTGTTTTTTCAATACAAGATGTAAAAAAAAAATTACAGCCATTTAAAGTGCATCTCCAACCAGAACAAGCTTGCTCAAGCTCACCAAAGCAGACTTTAAAGCTGTACAGGAGAAGTACAGAGACTTTTAAATAAATTACTTTAATGTTGTGACAGAATAAGAAAGACCCAAAAAGTAAGCTAGTGTGAAAGACTTTAAGATGTTGCATTATGACCATATAGATTGCTGTCATAACTGACTTAAGTAATAATAATGTATATCTGTGATACAAAATGTTTCTTTTATAATAAAAGTATGTTATGTTACCTATTTTAGTTCTTTTCTTGAAGTAAACCTTACTTTTTCTCATGAACATCTAGTTCTGTAGTGACGTAACCAATACAGCTTGTAATGACGTAACCATATTCTTTTCCCTATTAAATCTAAGAAATTCCATATTTTGCTGCAATTTTTGCTGAGAACATGGTTTAATAGGTTTATTGCAATATTGAAACCAGGTTGTGTCCAATTTGTAATGAGAACAGCATGTTATGCATCTTCGCGTACACCTTGTCAAATCTGATGTCCTCTTTTGGTAGTACCCTAACCAAGCACATTTTTACTAATTTCACATTTAAAAATTATTCTAACAATCCATTGAGTATACCATGTTAAAATACTTGTAAAAACCTTTAGAAACATGTATTTCAAGTTCATAGAAGTTATCTGGTTAAAAAGTTGTAGCCCAATGAACATCAAAATTGTAGTAACGTAACCGCTTGGCTAGACCGTTTTGTTGTGGTTTGAATAAAGAGTCAAGTATCTTTGTGGCTGTGCAGATTATTATGTTTCTCAACGCGAATCTGACACTCTTATCTACCGCAGTGGAAGCAGTTTTATCCCTGAAGACTAAGAATATAACCAGTCAGTTGCTCAAAAGCAGCATTATCATACTGATGCCTTTTAAGTGTGCATAAAAAAACTAGCCTGACTAGTTAGGTGACCTGCATATAGAGATAGTTTCCCACTGTGCAACTTGAAGGATAAAAAAAATCTCCGATTTACAGCTCGTCGACAGAGAATGTCTAAAATGAAAACATTTGGCGTAATCGAATTTTTGTGCCATCAAGAGGATGTCTTCATACCACCATTCATAATGGCTTCTGTAGCATTTGCACAGTGGAACTTACAGTGCTAAGGGTGGCTTTAACAGGTAGTCAGTCAACAATCTGCTCCACTACATTTGCATTGTGAAGTAATGCTAAGCAGTGCAGTGATAGTTTTATTTCATTTTCTTGGGCAGTTCCCTTATGCTCAGAGATTTCTACGGATAATCAACTGTCCATAGCTTTAATGAGTTGGGCAAGCTTCAGAGGACGTTTCATGTCATCATGTGGATGCACACAACAGCAGTCCTGGGCAAGGCCTTGTCTTAGGGGCACAACTGCCTTTCCTTTTTCCATCTTGCTGCATGGTAATAATCCCCCATTAACTGCTGTTTTTCTACAGATGTAGGTTGTGCAGCAGCTTTTGTGTTGGACTTGGAGCTGCGAAATTTTTTGCAAAACAAAGGTGTCAACTGTAGCTTTCATCTATGCAGAATTATTTTATGGAAGTTTTCCGGTTATGGCACCATGGCGTTGGGTTTCACAGCCTCGGACTGAATCCAGTTTGCTCCAGTGCCGATTGTGCCCGATTTTCCTCCAGCACTGTAGAGCCTAGGGGTGAGGCGGGAAGTGTGTGTTTGAGCTGCTCGCGGTCTTAGGGGGTCCAGAAGGTTAGGAGGCTTGTGATTTGTTGCTCCCCTGCAGTACTCGCTGGTTTGTTAGGCTCTTGTCGGCTACGCGTCAAAGCCGCTGTCGTTTTGCTGGCTTGGCTTTGGTCGGTGGTGTGAAAAGAAGGAGCTTGTGACGAGCTTCAGAGGGCCCCAGTGGTCTGCGCACTTCCTGTATCAGTTTGAGACTGTGGCTGATTAATGGACTTTCCACATTTGGGTGAGAATTGGACATTGTTAGTTCCGTATCGGGTGGGTAATTTTTCATTTCTTGTAAAAGGAAGTGGGGGTGGATATAGGTGCAGTCTGCCAGAAGACCTGCCATTTTTGACCAGCTGTGGTTTTAATGGTGCGTTTAAACTGCCGTGTGCGGTATCCTATCTGGTGTAAAATGTATGCACAGTGCAGGGATCACCAAATGTGGACCTCAAATCCAAATTGAGCCCTGCTTCCCCTTTCTGTCGTGTGAGCTAATTAACTGAACAGTCAGTGTTTCTAATTTGCCAACCCTTACACCTGACTCTGGGTTGGTGAGAAGCCGGGCAGGGTTACAGTTCTCAGATCCTGATTGGAGGATACCTGGGATAGCATGAGGAAGTGCATGTGCTTTCACGATGGTTTGCGTCAGGTTTTTTTTTTTTTTTTTTTTTTTTTTTTTAAAGTCTGACAGAAATTCTATGTATGTCCATAAAATGAAGGAACCCCTTGCGCTTCAGCCTCTCTGTCAGCGGAGGTAGGCGCTCGCAGAAAGACGGTAAATCAAATGCAAAAGAAAAACTGGAGCACTCAAATCACCAGCATAAATTTATTTAGGTGCCAGGACTGACGTCAGTCCTGGCACCTAAATAAATTTATGCTGGTGATTTGAGTGCTCCAGTTTTTTCTTTGCATTTCTGTATTTGTTCATTTAATTGGGGCGTCATCCCTGTAACTCAATTGAATACACTGGGTTGTGCCCGCTTGCTATGCATGACACTTTAAACTTGTATGTCTCCACCCTTGTCTGAACGCACTTGAGGAGCGCGTGTACAGATGCGAGACAAAAATAGGGTGTGAACCGAAGTGGAAAAACCACACACTCCTCTGGTCTCATGACGCGTTTAATGTTTTTGATTCTGCTCGCCTTCAACGCATTCTGTGCTGTGGTGATGAAACGGAATAACGAGCCCTCATCACATCTGGGTAGATGAAGCCAAGCAGTGTAAAGAAAACAGCAGAGAATTAGAACTGACTTCAGATTGGAGCACAGAATGCCTTTCTATTCTGTTAATGTATATAATCTCTCCGACATTATGTTAACTTTATTGGCATTATCAGTTCTGTCGCGATACTCGTATAGGATACCCTGACATATAGAAGAAGTCTGTAATTCCTACCCTCAAATTCAAGCTCTCAGTCTGATATTTAACCTGATTTATTGTTTCATCTGAAATCCAGAACAAGAAAAAAAATTAAGCGTCTGTCCCAGAACTTTTAAGGGACAGGATTGTGAGGCATCAAAGTAGGTCATTGCATAAATAATTATATCTGTGGATTACTGCAAAACATTATGGTGTCTGAAGTTATTTGCCTGGGAGGAAATGCCTTCGGCAGTAATATCAAGTGTGAATGCTGATGCTGGAATTCTGCCCCCGGTGGCGGGTATGGTAATGGCATGTAATTGAGACTTGTTTTGCTACATGTGTGCTATGTTGTCTTTGGGCTGGTCCCTAATGCTAACAGTGTTGTGATACGACGAGTTTCGGGCCCACCCATTTGTCAGCTCCTCTGTTGTGAATGTAACGCTGCAGTGCGCTTTTTCTTGTTCTGTTGTCGTCTCGCTGCCTTTGTTTCTCCAATTTCTGTTTTTCCTTCTCTCTCTCCATCACACCCCTCACTTTTTTCTCTCTCTTCTTAAGCTTACTCCTCCTCCATCTTCCATCCCTTCCCCTCTCCTGCTCCCTTTGTCTTACCTCTTCTGTTCACTCTTTTCTCCCCCTCTCCTCTCTCACTCTCCCTTCATCCTTCCTGTATATCTCTATGATGTCTCCCCTCACTGATTTTAAGCTATCTAACCCTTAAAGGCCTAATTCAAAAGTCCTAGGAAAATGTCATGCTGCCGTGTTTACCGTAGTAACCTGCATTTGGGCTGAAGTGCAACTTCTTAACTTTCAGGAACAGTTGGGATTTTTTCTATAGCGCAAATATTGTGGTAATTACGGTACTTACAACATGACTTGCGCATTTGTGTCAGCGATGACAAGGTTGGATTTAAAGGGTTAAATGTATGTGACTGTGTCCACATTACGGTAACACAACAGGATCAAATGTTAGCATCATAACTGTTATCTCCCTCTCTCCATCTCTCCCTCCATCCCCCTCTCTTTCTGCAGTTCTAATGAGGAGCGGCAGTAGAGGGGACCAGCGTGCGTTTCCATGACGTCAGTCCCCTCCCCCTCCCCCCTTCCCCTCCTCCTGCTCTCCCTCCCCTCCGTGCTGCTGCTCCTCCTGACCGGCCCCCCCTCCTCCTCCTCCTCCTCTCCCCGGGCAGCCGCAGCCTCCGACTCCGACCCCCTCCTCTGTGAACCGGGCCGGTCCTGGGCAGTGCAGCTGGGCCGGGGGGGCGTGGCCGGGCCGGGATTGGACGAGCTGGCTCGGGCCGTGGCTCGGGAGGCGGGGCTAGAGAGCCAGGGGCAGATCGGCCAGTTGGAGGGGCATTATCTGTTGTGCCCCGGGTCCGGGGCACAGTCTGGAGGGGGCAGGAGCGCGGCGGAGGTGCTGGCCTCTCACCCTGACGTGCTGTGGCACTCTCAGGAGCAGCTGCTGCGGCGGGCGAAGAGGAGCCTGGCCTTCAACGACCCCAGATACCCCAAACAGTGGCACCTGGTGAGAGCTAACGCCCATCTGCGGCACACTGGTATCAGCTGTGTGCAGGACACACTGCAGGAGGTGGCTTTAATGTGCCTTAATGGTAACTGTAGAGTTACATGTTTGTGCCTTTAGTGGGGACACTGGGATTCTGGTTCACATCTGAAGAGAAGTCGTTGGGCTGGGCCCTTGACTGAAAGCAGCTTTTAAACATGCATTTAAACATTTTCTAATTGAAGGTTCATTTTCACAGAATTGAGCTTTGAGCTACAAATGAAAAAAATTAGTTGAAAACTTAATTATTGACTCATTCATGCGTATGCTGTAACTGGCTTATCTATGACTGAGATACAGTCTCAAAGTAACTGCCACTGGAACATGAAGGCTCTGCATCTGTTCTGAATCAAACCGTAACATCTTTTGTATCTTTCGATGTGAGTATTGCACATCTCTGTGGGGCAATATAACCTGCTCTTCTTTGCTGCGCTGCTTTATTATTTGGTGGTCTTGACAATAATGATGATTTAGTGAATATCTCAGTTCAATGAGGTGGCTGTGGAATCAGATTTTAAGGGCCCTCGGCGTGCAGTATATGTGCTGTTGCATCATTCAAATCGCTCTAAATCAAAATGACGCTCTTCGGCTGCTGGACACTTTCCACTAAATACTTAGTACTACTGTACTACTCAGCTTAGCGGGGTTAAATGGGAAATCTGACATTTTCCACTTTGAGAAGATGACTGTGATAAGTTCCTGACTAAGGTTTGTCTTTACGCAGAAGAGGTAACGTGTGAAGTGCTCTCTGTCATCTGTGCCTGTGTGTATCTGACCCCTCTGTGTTTTTGGGGTACTCCTCCCCCAGCATAACGAGGTGAGAGTGGGGATGGACATCAACGTGACCGGGGTGTGGGAGCTCAACATCACGGGGTCAGGGGTCACCGTGGTCGTCGTGGACGACGGGGTCCAGCACACCCTGAAGGACATTCAGCCCAACTATGTGAGCAGCTCTGTGTGTGTGTTTGTGTGTGTATGGGTGTGTAGGTGTGTATTTGAGCGTGTGTGTATGGGCTTGTATAGCAAAACTCGTGAGAACCATCTCCTGAGAAACCACAGTATTGTGAGGACATTTGAGCATGATTCTCACCAAGGATTTTGGAGGATTATGCCTAACTGGTTAAAGTGTGGGTCACATCACAGTTAGGGTTGGGTTCATTTGGTTACGATTACGGTTTGAGGAATACTGTACAGAATGAATACAAGTCAATACAAGGTCCTCATAAGTACAGCTATAATACTAACGCGCGCGCGTGTGTGTGTGTGTGTGTGCGCGCGCGCGCGTGTGTGAGTGTGTGCAGCTGTGATTCCAGCACAGTTTTTGATTCTAATGTAAATTAAAGTTGGCAGCAGTGTGCACTTAAACCTCTCATGCATTCTTTCATTTCAAAATCAAAATGTCTCAAAAATCTCTTGAGTGTACACATGAGCACTCTGTAATAGGGACTGTGGTGAGAGAGGGGTGAAGTGTGTGTTTACATGACCTTTCTGTAATGGGGACTGTGGTGTGAGAGGGGGAAGTGTGTGTTTACATGACCTTTCTGTAATGGGGACTGTGGTGTGAGCAGGGTCAAGTTAGTGTTGACAAAATACACATGCTTTTGTCCAAATTCCTTGGCTTTTAATCCCTTATCAAACACCCTTGTTCCTGCATTGTGCTCTCTTACTCTCTCTCAGAGTCCAGAGGGGAGCTATGACCTCAACTCCAATGACCCCGACCCCATGCCCCACCCTGACGCCCGTAGCGACAATCACCATGGAACCCGCTGCGCTGGGGAGATAGCTGCCGCCCCGAACAACAGCTTTTGTGCAGTGGGTGTGGCTTACGGCAGTAGAGTGGCAGGTGTGTCTGGGGGGGACTTCAGTATTTGAGATTCAAAGCTTTGCTACCCATTACTGTAAGCCAGGGGTGTCCAATCTAATCCACAAAGGGCCAGTGTGGGTGCTGGTTTTTGTTTCAGCCCAACACCAACACACCTGAGTCTACTCACCAAGGACTTGATTGAACCCCCTGATCAGTTAATTAGTGGAATCAGGTGTTGAAGCACAGGGCTAAAACAAAAACCTGCACCCACACCGGCCCTTTATGGAGAAGATTGGACACCCCTACTGTAAGCATTGATGGAAACTCATCTTTGGAAAAGGATGGCTCGCAAAAATAGACGGCATTTGAGGAGTCAAAATTATGTTGGGTTCAAAGGTTTCTCGTTAAAAATAAAATATTAATAATTTATTGCTGGGTGCAAGATCAGAGCGTTCATAGTTCGTCTCCACTTTACGCAGAGCGAATTTCTCAAGCGCTCTGATTTCAAACAAAGTCAATGCAAATATGCGAATGAAGACGAGAGTTTGCGCACCGGTCCACGTGAATTGTGCGGAAGACACAACACGAACGACCCAACGCAAACGCGCAAAAATTGCATATTGCCTATTGAAAATATTCAAACTGAGCAAAATTTGCCTGAGTATAGTAGTATTCTGAATAGCATCATTGCTACTGGCAGCTACATTGGCTAGCTATTCTACCTACATTGGTCAAACTGCAAATACATCCCTCGAGATAATTTGAAAGTTAGCTAGCGAGCTAGCTGTATCAAATAACCAATGTAAAACAAGTGTGGAAAAAAAAGTGGTTAGTTCAACATCAGATATGAAAATATTGTCAGTTTTGTGAATATTTTTATGCTTAGCCACTTAACACTTGTTAGCAAATTAGCCACTTGCCAACACTACTCTATACTAACATCGTACTTGACCTTCCCCCTCTGTATTCATGAACATGCTACTTTTGCTTTCAACTTAGATTGCTCTTTGTCATAGTGTTACCATTTCGTGTACGTGTTGCAAATCTGGTGGCGGCAAATTGCACGGTATTAGCATGCAATTGTTAACACCTTATGCCAGGATTTCACGAACACTCTACATCAACACCTTACTTGACTGAACCCAGTGTTCATAAGATAAAATTTGTGTGACATTAGCATAGCAACATTAGCATTGTCACCTTGTTGCTGATTTTCCCGGGGATTCCTATAAGGAACCAGCCCAAAAAAGTGAATGTAATTTTGTCGCAAAAACAGAGCCATGAATCTTCAAAGTCAGAAAATCCCGCTGTCAAACTCACGCAAGTAAAATGTGTCAAAATTAGGCTTTGCGTTTGGTGAAAACAAACGCTTAGTCCTCGGTTGCCTACTTTTGTTGTTTGAGCTGAGTAATGGCATTGGAGATGCAGGGGCATTAACCCTTTGAGCGCTGAATACATTTTCAAGGAATTAAAAATGTGATTATCCTGAGCTGTTGAAAACCTGTCATGTGTCAACTTGGGGGAGCTCTTTTAAACAAGTTGCCACATGACAGGTTTTCAACAGCACCTGGTTTTGATATCGTGCACCATTGGGCAACTACAGTCGCCTATGGTGCTCAAAGGGTTAAAAACAGTACTCACTCGCTCTGTGTACTGCAGTTTATCACACTGGTGATGGTCATGAAGGTGTCGACTATCGTGTTTGTATTTATTTATTTTTTTTGAGAGGAAGAATAATGACCCTGTGGGGTCTGCCTAAGTGCAGCAGCAGTATTTTATCAGACTGTACAATGTTAGGACAGCGCAGACGGACGGAGCCTGTCACCAGACCAGAAGTCAGGAAACACTGAGCTTTATCAGATTAGGTTACAATCCGAGGTCGAGCACTGACAGACAGGGCAGGGTTGGGCAGGCGAGGCAGAGCAGAGAGGCTGTTCCAGGGTCAGAGCTGAGGCCTCGAGCCGGGAGATATGATGGCACTGATGCGAAGGATTTAGGGGGGGGTGACTGGCGAAGGACAGAGAGCAGGGGCAACGCCGACGAAACCCCAGGCAGAGAGCGGAAGCTGGAAGATCAGGGAACGAGAAGAAACGTAGGAAAACAGAACAGTATGGAGGCACATCTTACATTCTGGCTGTGACACATGGCGAAAGCGGAACCGAAACACACAGAGATAACTAAGGGAGATGAGAAACGGGTGAGGCAAAGAGCACGAGGAATCGACAGAGAGCACATGTGAAAATGGCAGCCAATGAACAGAAACCCGCAACCCAGGATTACCAGAAACGCCATGAAACACATACTCAGAGGCATGAGACGAGATCGTTGTGTGTGTGTGTGTGTGTGTGTGTTGTAGGTATCAGGGTGCTGGACGGACCCCTCACTGACAGTATGGAGGCAGTGGCCTTTAACAAACATTACCAGGTCAACGATGTCTACAGCTGCAGGTACCACAGATTCTCATGCATGAACACAAACACACATTATAGATGTTCTCTTACCCCCTAAGAGGCCCATAGGAGGCTGCAGGGCTTCGCATTTTCTTTGCAAAGTGTTGCACTCTCCTGTCCCATAGCTTTCATTTTATCTGTCTCGTCCTCTGTGCTTATTATCATAATATAAATGAGTAAATCAGTAGTCCAATTAGCAGATCCAGTAATTCCTCTGTTGGAACAAGTTATATTACTCTGCTGATAGTTTGTGTCACATGATTCTGAAATGTGAAGAGGTCTTTCTCATTATCTCATCTTTCTTTCCTTTTCTGTGTCCCTCTCTCCTGCCCTCTCTCTCTCTCTTCCTCTCCTTTTTATCCCTCCTTCTCTTTCTCTTCCAGTTGGGGTCCGGATGATGATGGCAGGACTGTTGATGGGCCGCACCCCTTGGGGAAGGTGAGAGGTTCTGTTGCACTACAGGCATGCAACAGTGCAGGGACACATGTACACACAAAAGAAAAAAAACCCATGCAAATGCACGAAAGCACGCACCAACACACAGACGCAAGCCTTTACTCATGCACATACAAATACATGAACGCACATTCATAAACAAGCGTGCACACACACACACACACACACACACACACAATGCAATCACTGCGGTCTTCTGTACTATCAGGGTTACTCTTTTGTTGAACTGAACAGAAATGCAAGCCTGCACCGTGGTCCATCTGTCACTGGCAAGTGTGGATTACCAAGTGCGAACACTAGAGGGCAGTGGCACACTACTGGAGGCAGAAGCTTTGCCTGATGCCAATACTGCTAATTCTGCCCTTAGAAAATTATTCATTACTTTTGAGTCCCCACTGTTGTACAAGCTGCTGCTGATCCTGGATCAGTGTTTGTGGCTGGGATCTGCAACAAATTTCTACTGCCGTGGGCACGCTTTCCAGAGGGTGCTCAATCCATAATAAACTCCTTCAATGAGTCCTATGTGTTAACCTATATGGTTGTTGTGGTGCATAAATGCGATAAAGTGAAAGTATTGTAATATAATCTGACATGACATGACTGATGTGCATATTTAAGTGCTCTCGGATGCGGAACTCCCTGCATTCAGTTCTTCAAAGTACCATTTATGAACTGATTAGTACCCACCTGAAGTTTTAATAGTTCATTTTTTGGGTGTTGGTAAAATTGTTTGCCCTTGAAATGTGTTTGCTTATGTCAGAGCCCGGAAGAAAAGTGTTGGTCAGAAGGTGCTAAAATAGTGGTAATAGGGGGAAAAGAGCACGCTAGTTCAGACCCAAGTGAAAGGAATAGAGGTGGAAAAGAGGACTAGTGGGTGTTTACCAGTTACGGGAAAGAACGCTTCGGACAAAAACGCTCCTCATGCACAACGATAAACAAGCACAGTTTGGCGAAGTGCATCATGGTCCCGGCTGGTATGTGCTGTCTGACTCACTCATCTGGAACAGTTGTGGAGAACAATGCAGCATTTTTCCTTCAAATAAATCAGTATTTATTTTCTGTGCATGGCATTGTCTTCTATTTGGTCTTGGTAACCCCAGTTTTTCCCGCCTGTCTCAAGGAGAGCAAACTCACAGTTTTACCTGTAGACGAATGGCATAATTCCATGCAAACATTGTTTGGTATTGTGACAGCAAGTGGCCACTTGAATGACTCATGTTCTAGAAGTATCCGGAAGGATAATTTTCTTTCTGTTACGTGGTTGTTGATGGGAGCTGGTATGGTTATTGCTTATTATTGCCTCGGCTGGTGCACATTTTAACCTGAAACTAACCATCATGTCCTTCAAGCCTTTCTGAAACATCAGAGCCGTGCGAAACTCTTTTGCACTGGCAGCGAGGAGGAAAAGAGAGATATCCATCATTTCTTCAGTGATGATTACGGAAAGCAAACTCGCACGGAAAGGTCTTGTTCTGTCCAGGCTTGCTCTGGTGATAACTCTCATTTGACTTTGTAGGCAACAGCGCCATAGCTGCTACTAGGCAGCCAGTTTAACTGGCTGGCAGATGGAGAGACGAACGCACAGACAGATGAGGTTTCTGTTTTAGCCGCGCTGAGTGTTTACATATGTGAGCAAGCACGTTGTACCGTCATATCTCTGAGTCCAAGCATGCAGCTCCACTCCCCAGCCAAAACGCTTGAACTGACATTTCCTCTCGATGATGAACTGTTTTCCATGCTAGTATATTTCAGTGATGTAGGTACGTAGCCTACTTTAATATTATTTAAAGCTGTATTGATCAGAGTTCCTGGGTAGGAGAGTGTACACCCTCATTTCTGAAAGCGTTGGACAGTATGGAAAATGTGAGTGAAAAAAAGTAAGGGTGATTTACAAATCGTCTTTGACATGTATAAGTTTGACAACAAAATATTTTGTGTTTTATATAAGGCTCTGAAAGCGGTGCAGTACTGAAAGAATGGGTTCACTGGTGTTAAACAGGTTATGCTGTCATGCTTATATGGTAAAAGAAAATCCAAGCAAAGCCTTGTCTGCAAGCAATGTGGAGTCGAGGCTCACCGCTTCACAAAAAAACTGAGAATGTGTATTCCTGCAGTTAAATGAAAATGAAAAAACAACACCCTCTGCATTGCACAGTATTATTGAGAGATTTGGGTAATCTGGACAAATCTCTGCATGAAGGATGAGGTTGAGAATCAATACGAAGTGCCTCTAATGTTTGATCATTCAGATGATACATGCTTTTGTGGTGGATAAAACCACATAGCCGGGAACACTTTGGAAAACAGTTGCCAATTAGCCGCATACATCACTGCGTCCACAAATGCCAGTTAAGACTGCACTGTGCACTGAGGAAGCTGTTTGTCAAAACATCTAGAAATGTTGCAGTCTTCTCTGGGCTTGAGGTCATTTGAAATTGACTGATAATGGGTGGAAATGCACTATGGACGGACTAGTCAACCTTTCAGGTTGTTAATGGATGTTGTGTTCTACTGGCCAAAGAGGAAAAGGACCGTTCAGGTTGTTACCAGCGCAAAATTCAAGGGCCTGAGTCTGTCATGGTATGGGGTGTGTTAGTGCCCATGGCATGGGTAACTCAAACATGTGTGCAGTTAATAACATTGCAGAAGGAGATTGATTGCGTTTTTGGAGCAATGTATGCTGTTATGATCCAGGCAAGGAACCAGATGCAGGAATCAGAGTACAATTCAATAGTAGAGTTCATTGATAGTAATATGGTAATGACTATGAGGGACAGAGTCCAAGACAGAATGGCTCGGTTCAGTTCAGATGGTAGTGGGATTTTTATATTAAGGGGTTTTCTATGGAAATTTCAGGATTCAAAGCGCCAGCTAGCCGAAGGGTACGAAGACTGTAAGCTGGTTTGCCATCGCCAATAATCATAGAAGGATGAGATATTTTTCTTCCTTGATTCCATGGAAGAAAAATGCCAAAAATTTGTGCAATGCTTGCTGCTTCAAAATTTATAACTTCCTCTTGTTGCTTGGACCCTGTTAGTCAGTGCTTTCAGACCCTGAGACTTACAATTTTCTTGTCTGTATGTTAACTTTTTGATAATTTTATGTTAAATTGTTTGGCTTTGGTTACTTTGAGTGTTGCAGGGGCTGGGGAATATATGCAATCTCCTGATTGCTCTTGTTTTATTGACAGTGCGCATCTTGTTTTCTCCCCAACGCAGACTGTAGTTTTGGGATGGAAGGTAGTGGCGGCTTTACATCCTAATTTTACTCGCTGAGACAAGCCCCCTGTCCAGTTTTGGTTCCCCAGGAAAAGGCTACCGGCAGCACAGACTGGGCCAGGATCATTTCCCATCCTCAGAAACCGAACTGCCAGCTCCACTCTCCCCAGTCTGGGCTTCTCTGCTTTTCACATACCTGGCAGGCACTGTGGGGCTCTAGGACTCTTCGGCCCTGGAATCTTTGTCCCCAAATTTTTCGTCCCCATGGACTTCTCCTCCCCGGACTCTTTGTCCAAGGGCTTTTTGTCCCTGGACTTTTCGTCCCCGAATTTTTCGTCCCCCGGACTCTTCATCCCTGGATTGTACATCCCCAATAATGTTTTGCCCTCTTCCTCTATTATAACCCTAACCCTGTCTGCAATGGTGGCATGTTTCTTTATCAATAGGGGACGAAAAATCCGGGGACGAGGAGTCCTATAACCACACTGTGAGTGCCCATCAAAATCATTCCAGTCCAGTTCCACCCTGAAAACGCTGGTGCATCCGCCTAGCTACCGTCCAACGTTGGCACAGCATGCTTTTAGCAGTGTTAGCAAACTGGTCAATGCGCGATAACGGTTTCCGAGGCAAGAACTTTGAAATCAGAAAAACTAAATTAGGAAACTGACCTATAACACCAAAAATGTTGAACAAAAGCTACCGGCACAATATCAGAAATCCTTTTTCTGCCGTCTATATGACGAATAAAATACTGGAGACTTGGAAAATTAAAGGCTTACAGAACTGAAAATGATGAGGATTAGCACTTTTGTAAATGCAGAATGATTTCTACTGCGAACACATGTTCAGGGGAATGAAAAACAGATGGAGCCCTGGGTCCGCTCGAGCTTCATGCTCCAACACTCTAGATCAATCACATATAAACTTACTTCCACATTTTTTCCACAATTTTAGCTTGTGGTGTTCCTGTGTTTTATTGAACTTCCATTACATTTCATTACATCATTACATTTTTATTCTTCTTCCTTGCTTGAGCGTCTCCTTTTTCCACTATCACTTCAGATTTATTGATGGCCTTTTTACTGGAAAAATTTATTTTTATGCAAGCGCTTTTACACGACTGCATATGAAAACCTCCTGTTGAATTTATTTTTATATTCCTCGAAAATAGAGCAGCTCAATAAAGACACAGGGCTGCTCGCTGCAGCTGAGTCCTTACGGACAGGCTGTTGCACAGGGAATGCCTGCTCCAGCAACCAATTACTGAGGAATCTTCAAAGTGCCCTATTATCTAAATGGCTTTTGGAAAGACTCTTTTTGAAAGTTCTGGAAGGACAGAGTCATTATCCCAAAGATATCAAGGGCAGGCAGTGGTTCCATCTAGCGGTTACCAGGCTTGGATTGTCACTGGAATTTCAACTGGTTTCTGCTATTGTAACATTGCATGTTTTACTTTGCTTTGATTGGCTGCGGTCTCATGACACTGGTTCCACAGACACAGTTAAGATTAGTCATGGACTAAATTGAGGTTTAGTTTAGGAATTTCCATTCAAAAATTGGGCTTAAACTGCATCCGGAATTGGCCTATTAACATCGGAACTTCTGTTTTTCTGTTGTTCAGTACAATTTGTATTACCGGTAATTCTGTATTATGCTTTCACAGGCAGTTACTTTGTATTATAGTTTTTGATCCCATTGATCTTGTAGAATCTGATATTTGGCCAGTACATCTTGTAAAAATTGTAGTAAAACGATTAACCAGGTTTATCCCTTCCTACCTGCAGGCGGCGCTACAACATGGGGTGATCGCCGGCAGGAGAGGTTTTGGCAGCATCTTCGTAGTTGCCAGTGGCAATGGCGGCCAGTCCAAAGATAACTGCAACTATGACGGTTATGCCAACTCCATCTATACAGTGACCATAGGTGAGAGATTGAGGTTTTATGATAGGGGGCGGGGCAGGATGGTTAGTGGTGATGTCACAGTTGAGTCTGCAATATTGTTTTAGTTAAGAGGGATGATAAACTTCAATTCTGGGACGGCTTTGTGCATCTAACTGGGTGGGTTATCATGTGGGTGGTGTGGGAAGTGTGTATTGTCATGTGCCCATGATTTCCCTCATTGATGAGAAGTTTATGAGGACGCATGTTTTTCTGGTGTTTTCCGCTCATAATTGTGTTTGTGTGTGTGTCTGTGTGTGGTACGGCACAGGTGCGGTAGACGAGAGCGGCAGGATGCCATTTTATGCTGAAGAATGTGCCTCCATGCTAGCGGTCACGTTCAGCAGTGGGGACAAACAGCTGCGCAGCATTGTGAGTCTTTCTCCTCGAGCTGTCCTGCAACTCTGATCCTCCTCAGTACTTCCACGTGCCATCGCTTACAGTTACAACTGCTTTGGTCCATATTCATTTCGATACGCTTGTGGCTCTCTGATTGGCTGATCTCCTGTGATCTGGAAAAACCTAGTATGTCACTTTTGGTAGAAACTGAGTTTAACCTTCCTTTTCAGTAATTGAGTGATGAAAATCTTAAAGCATTAGCTATTAGTGTCATTTGAACTTTCAAAATCAAGTTTCTATCATATTTTTTTCTGTTAGGAAAAGTCCAGAACCTAAATTTTTTGTTCAATTGAGAGATCCTTGCCACTGATAAACTTACTAGGTTTTTCCAGATCACAGGAGTGATGTTCTTGAGCAATCACAGGTTCACTGAGCTCATGGTCTGACTCAAAAGGACACGTAAGAGACGTGTTTTATCCTCTCATCATGACTCACAAACGGTCACCGCAGATGAAGAATGCCTGAATGGTAGGGTCTTTCCTTCCCGTTCTGCTTGAAGTGAAGCTGGGTGTAAAAAGCAATAGAGCAGTGAGTGTGTAGATAATGTAAATGAGGATGCGGGGAAGTGGAACAGGCGTAAAAATAAAGGCAAACAGGCATTGTGTATTTCCATCGTCATGGCGATGCCAACTTGCTGATGTCATATTGGTCTGGGATCATGTTAGCGCGAACACAGCATTTGTGATAGACAACAGAAAAACGGTATGCCTCCTGGCATAATAAACATCAGTTCCCATATGACATTTGTGGGATTGCTTTTTAAGTCACTGAACTCAAAACTTCTAAGTATTTTTGTTAATATTTAGTTTTTTTTTTAAATCTGCCATAAAAAAATTTTGGAACGGTTTCCACTCCCTCAAATGAATAAAAAAAACTGACCACCAAGATTTCATGAGCATTCTGTGGTTTAAGTTATGTGGCTATGCAATCGCACACAAGAAGCTTAGCTTAAAGCTCAGGCTCTAGAATGTTCTAATGGAGTCTTTCAGCAACTTATGAGTACTGTGCGCTGGTAACGGTATGTAATGCACTCCTGTGCTCTTGCGGTCTTGTCTAATAAATTAATACTTTTGGAATGCTACTAGCGAAATGATTGTACTCGATGTTCCTGTGCAGGCTTTAGCCCTATTTCAAAGGGTGTCAGTGAACATCATCTGTTCACAGGATTACGTCACTATCTCAGTCTCTGCCTCAGAGCATGTAGTCCTGGTGGTTTCTTGCCTCATTAAATTACTAACAGGCCAGAATGGCTGTGTATATAGTTAACAGGTCCCAATTACTTAAATAAAGGTGGTAAAATGTGTAAACTGGCTTCTGGAGGTTTGGCCCTCGTCACTCTTAAACTGTTCGCCTCTAAAAATGTGGCCAGTATTGGTTGACGTTGAGCGAGCAGTATTGACTCCTTGCATAGCTCTGGTGCATAGTGTCAGTTCTTTTTTTTTTTTTAAATTTGGCATCTCCAATCCCACCCGAATCTGGAGTGCCTAATTCGAGAACTATGTATAAGGCTTGCTCGTATGCGACCCCATGTTGCCAGCTCAGGAGAGAGAGACAGTTCGCGGCTCTCCTCTGAAACACGTGCCCATCAACTACTGCTTCTTCACACTCATAGATCGAACCTTCGCAAGTTCAGAATGAGGGCGGAGGATACCCGAACATGAGCAAGCTTAGAATCTTACTGACGAGCGCCCGGTTGGCCAACAGGAGGCGCTTGAGCAACAAACAAAGCTACTATTTTAATATCCTATCCCGGCAGTCCCTTCCCAATTTGTATCCTTGCAGTGCAAGGCCAATCATGCGCTGCTCTGAAAATGCTGCCGACCACTTCTGGTTGGTACATGGTGTCTGTTCTTGATGTTATATTTTAATCACTGCACACTTGTAATAGGCTCTGAAAGAACAGTTATATATGCTGTACGTGCTGCTAAGTATGAGATTATCAGCATTAGTATTAATATTTTCTAGCGCATTGGCCAGAATACTTTAAAGCTAGAGACGTTAAGTTGATTTACTTTGCTTGCTAAATAGTTAGTTGGCTGCTCAAAAACATTTTGTGTCTACGCTAGAATAAAAACAAGCCGACGCTGACCGCCCCACAGCCCTTAACTAATTATTAATAAATAGCGGCATACACCTATGGCAAGGCATATGTATGCTAACTATCATTCCTGGTGTTTCCACTGCAGTGATTGTTATGCATACCTGCATAAAGATTCAAGGTCACTGTGCTGAGGTCAAATCTACTAATGACCCTTGCATTGCACACCTGTCCCTCACAAAGAACCTGCATACCAAATTTGAAGCTACTGTTCCCAACACTTTCAGAGATATGGCCCAGACAAATTACCGAGCCGCCCCCTACTCACCCAGACGCCACAGGGTGTAACATGCCCCATCCACCCATAAAGGGCTGTGGGGTAACAGCAAATTCTAGAAATGTTTGTCTTCCAGTATGGAAAAATAGTTGCCTGTGCATTTTTAAAACTTTTTTCCCCTCAGTGCTGGGTGGCCTGATGATTAGTGCAGGGCGGTCTGTACAATACAGAACTTCCATGAGAATTGTACCAAACAGCATATTGAAAACCACATAGAACATTCACTGGAGCTGCTCTTCAGATACACCCAGAGCTGGCTGTAGGTTGTAGCCCTTGTCAGGGGGTCTACCTGTCATACAGGCATTCAAAAGTTCAGATATTGCACAAATCAATTTTTCTTTAAAAACACTGCAAATTCAGGAAATGGGAAGTTATAAAAGTCTCATTTGGTTCTTGACTCTAAATGGATGGCATTTTGCCATTTTCTTTTGCTCATGAGCTCATTGTGCAATGCACTGTGGGCTGAGCTGCTGTCTAACTCCCATTCCCTCCTCCTGCAAGGATGTGAGCTGTTGATGCGGGTGGTTTTTGTGGTCACTGACATTGTTTGCGTTTGTCTGTTCGACTTGGTTTCCGATTGGATGAGTGAGTGTTGAAACCACGCCCCTGTATACCAAACCCTAAACTCTCCTTTGAAAAAGGGAGAATTCGGCTTCAGCGTGTCAGGCAAACCCATAGTGCTTTACGTCATTTTGCTCATTAACAGCATTCCAATGATTTCAAAAGCATATAATAGGAATGTAAGCAGAGGTTTAAGACTAAATGATAGTCATTCCTTACGCACCATCTATGCTTTTATATTTAATACTTATTACTCCTCCAGTGGGGTTTATCATTTATGGAAAGTGTCTTGGGTCTCATTTTACAGGATGTATTGAATTCTCTTTATACGTCTAATTGCCCAGCCAGCGTGCTCTGTCCTGTCACGCTGTGCGTGAGCTATTATATTACAGTCAAACCCTGAGTACATTTAAAGCAGTAATGTTGACCAGGCCTTCAGTGCCCTCCCTGGAAGGGAATTTATGAGGAGAAATTAGTCTGTGGACGGGCTGTCTGGACAGTCTTTTAAGGAAACGTGTCCGTGGCTGTCTCAAAGCGGTGTGATGTCATCAGCTAGCGGAGAAGGATGGGGGCCGGGGAGGGGTGCGGAGTCATGGTTGAGCGCAGTTTTATGAGCGCTCGTCAGCGCGGAGCTCTTTGGCTAATGCATTCGGCTTGTCAGTGTTTAGAGCGGAGAGTTTAGAGGGAATCCAGGAGAAGACAGAACGTGGGTCTTCATTTTAGATCAACGCTGTCGAGAGGGAGCTTTAGAGAACAGCAGCCGGGCGAATATCTGGCCTGAAGTGCCAAATAACGAGTACAAGAAAAAGAGGAACTTGAAATTTCGTGAGAAATAAATTCCTCATTGGTAAAAAAGTGGAGGGAAGAACCAAGCTCTCGAGAGGGAGCCAGTCCGCACTGGCTAACATTAGCATGAAAGGCCCACCCCACCGTACTCTCACAGACTCAGTTTGCTCCAGAATTCTCCTGTTTCCCCTTCAGGCCACTTCTCTCCTTCCTTTCCTCTTCCCTTTCATCCCTCTTTAGTAAATGTACATACCCTGGGCCCGGAGACGTGACCCCATGCCCCCTCCGTCCGTCCTCCTCCTCCTCAGTCACAGTAAGGGGCATCTCCCTGTGATGTCAGCGGGTTAATGAAATGTTTATGTCCAGAGCACTGGCGCCTGTGTGAGAGGTCGTATAATTCATGTGCTACAGCTAGTGCGTTTAGTTTTGATCTGTATAAAACTATCTCTCGTAAAGGGTTTGATTTACAGGCAGCTACAGGCTGTAAGTCTCTGTGTTTGACGTGGCCCTGTCTTAGATGTCGTCTTAATGGCGCTCTTTGTCAGAACGAGGGAGTGCAGTGTCCATATAGTGCTGACTTTGTGCGGAGCACTTACCCTGTGTGTGCGTGTGTGTGTCCCTCCCTCAGGTGACGTCGGACTGGTCGCTACGGCAGGGCACGGGCTGCACAGATGGGCACACGGGCACCTCGGCGGCCGCCCCGCTAGCAGCTGGGATGGTGGCGCTCATGCTGCAGGTCCGGCCCTGCCTGTCCTGGAGAGATGTGCAGCACGTCATCGCCTACACCGCCACCAAGGTGAGAGAGAGAGAAGGAGGGAGAGAGAGAGAGAGAGAGGGCTGGGTCAGGGTTAGGGTGAGCCTGGGGCTGGAGACCATGGAAGAGATGTTATCTGAGCTGGTTTTACTTTCCTAACAATGTTCACGTCTGTAACCATATGCTCTTAATTTTATGCAACTCCGCGCTATAACTTGATGCGCGGATGTTTCCGAGTTGCTTTGTTCAATTTGCGATCATTGGCTCTGAACTTCAAGGGACATTCTTTTTTTTCTTTTTTTTTTTTTAGATTATTTTTGTTGGGATTTTTCACTTTATTTTTGACAGTCACACAGTAGAGAGAGACAGGAAAGTTGGGGAGAAGAATGGGGAAGACATGCGGCAAATGACCTGAGCCGGAATCGAACCGGGTCACCGCAGGAAGGCCACAGCTTTTATGGTGCATACGCTTAGACCGATAAGCCAGCGGGGCGCCCCCTTCAAGGGACATTCTTGCCTGGAATTTTAGCATGTTTTTTTTGTTTATATAATATCTGAGTGACCGATCAGAAAGATGAACCAAAATAAAGATTTATTATTCACATAAGCATTGTCAAGTGAAATGAACATTTTGTGAATCATGAAACATGAGGGAACTTACTGCGTAACGCTTTTGTAAGTACTGAGTAATGCTTATTGGCTAGTTATTTGGTCTTGGTGGGGGGGATAATAATTAATCAACACCACCTCTGCGGGACGCGGTGGCGCTGCGGTTCAGTGCGCTTGACTTGGGATCAAAAGCTCCTGAGTTAAAGTCCTTTCCACGGCCTTCCCGATGTGATCTTGGGCAAAAACACTTCACTCCCACACTGCCTCACTCCACCCAGGTGTATAATTGGGCACCAGCAAATTGTCAGGGGAACCTGACTAAGAGCTGGGGGGTAACCTGCCATGCACTAGCATCCCATCTTGGCAGAGTAGCGATACTCTGAGTCGCTTAACGCTGCAGAAACCAGGCTTAAGCACCTGCCTAATGAGCCACATGGCTCATGTCAGACTTTGCTTTTTTTTTACACCTCTAAGGTGAGGAAAAGTGATCACAGTTTGGGGAGGAAGCTTGAATAGAGGACTGGAGGTGTAAGATGGAGGGATGTAGTGGGAATGAATGAGTGTGGGGGGGAGCGCAGTCAGCTGAAAGGAAGAGGGGCCAGAGACAGGTTTGGAGGGAGTGAGTTTTTGAGAGGCGGATGGAACTTGGGGACACTTGAAAGAGACCTGTGCCGAATTATTTTTATTTATTTATTTTTTGTATTTCACAAATTAATTGGTAGGATAATCCCTTGAGATGCATCATCTCATTTTCAAGGGTGTCCTTATCACAAACCAACCAAAAATACAAAAACTGAGAATACGATACGGGACAATCACGAAGCGCACACAGAAAGCTCACCGAAGCCTAGCTTAACGCTCAACAACCAGCTGCCCAAATAATGTGCATTAGAACAGAGTAACTTGAATACATGCTGCGAATGTACGCACAGTCATTTTAATCTGTGTGCATCTGCATTCATTATACAGGCACAAAAGAGAGATGAAGTTAAATTTGAGCATTTCCAGGCAGTAACTTCAAGAGCAAGAGCGAGGGAAAGAGGAAATGAAATGGCAGAGGAAGGAAGTGACCTCGCATGTTTGTGTCACTTGCAGCTGAACGTGTTGAGTTTGTCCTGTTTAGACAATGACAGGCTGGGCCTGGTCTGTTTCTGAAGCTGCAGTGTAACATGCAGGGTGTCAGTACTGATGAGAAGGGCGGTTGGTTATTCCAGGCTGGAATGGGCCCAGCAGGGACACTGTAAAGTTCAGGTTGTTAAGCCACATGTGTGCGACTCTAGTCCCAAAGGGCCAGTCTGTGTGCTGGCTTCCATTCCAACTTTACTTTCAGTTTTCTGAAGGCTCAATAAACTTTAATTGTACCCTCCTAACCCTGGGCATTGTAAAATTTTAAAATCTGTAGGATGACTCGTGGAGTCGGTAGGCTGTAGCCGGGGGTTACCCGTCCATTAGCACACCCCTGCAGTACGGTTCGCAGAGTAGGGACAGAGCCAGTTTGTGTGTGTTTGACAATCAGTATTTACTCCGATGCACGTACTGCCATATTCCTGACTCTGAGGCTGCTAATGGATTTCTAACGCTAACCTGTAAACCAAATGCGCGTTCCTTAATGTCCAACGTGTATGTGTTTACAGTATGAGGACCGGCGGGCGGACTGGAAGACGAATGGAGCTGGGTTCCATCACAGCCACCAACACGGCTTTGGGCTGCTGAACGCCTGGAGGCTTGTGAACGCTGCCAAGGTATTGAGAAATACTGATGTTAGCACATGCAACAGCCTGCCTCTCGGTTTGCATGTTGGCACCAGTAACATCCTGCCTCAGTGTTAGCATGTTGCCACTCGTACTAACCTGCCTCGGGGTTCGCACTTTTGCACTGGTAATGGGCTGCTTTCGGTTTAATATGTTGGCACTAGTAACATCCGTCCTCGGATTTAGCATGTTGGCACCAGTTACAGCCTGCCACAGGGCTAGCAAGTTAGCACCTGTAACAACCTGCTTCTGGGTTAGCAGTTTGGCACTTGCAACCTCCTTCCTCAGAGTTAGCATGTTGACACTTGTACTAGCCTGCATTGGGGTTAGCACTTTTGTACCAGTAACAGGCTGCTTTCGATTTAATATGTTGATACTAGTAACATCCTTCCTAGGAGTTAGCATGTTGGCACCTGTAATAGCCTGCCTCAGGGTTAGTACTTTAGCACTAGTAACAGTTTGCCTCAGGGTTAGCATGTTAGCTCCTGTAACAGTCGGCTTCTGGGTTAACACCTTATCACTTGCAACCTCATTCCTTAGAGTTCCCATGCTTGACCCAGTATTGGCCTGCCTCAGGGTTAACACTTTAGCATTAGTTACAGTCTGCCTCAAGGTTTGCGTATTGGCACCTGCAACAGTCTGCCTTAGGATTAGCATGTAACAGCCTGCCTTATGGATAACAGGTTAGCACCAGTCTCAGCCCGTCTCAGGGTTAACATGTATGCACCTGTAACATCCTGCCCCAGGTTAGCATGTAAGCATCTGCTACAGTCTGCCTCAGGATTAATAGGTTAACCTCTGTAACATTCTCCTTCAGGGTTAGCATGTTGGCTGCTTTTCCAGCCTGCTGCATGATTAGCGAAGAACATTTAACAGCCTGCCAAAGTGGTCATAAATTCTTGCAGATTTTTTTGGCACACTTTTATGCATTGTGTGTTATGTATGATATCTACTGTTCATTCTTGCTCATCATTCCTATTTGCCTCTCACAAATTACCCTCTCAGTTATGGGGATAATATCGCCAGATCAGATAGCCAGCCACCAGTTAGCGAGTTGGCTGGCTTGTTAATAAGGTGGCACACAGTGAATGATTTTTGAAATGGCTTTCTAACTTTGTTGCAAAAAAGGCATTTGGTTGAAATCATTACTCACAACCAACTAATAGGCAGCAACCACCAATGCAGTCAACCCGCACCTGTCTTTAGCTTGGTTAGTTGATATAAATTGCTTCCCTATTTAAATTGAGTTCTTCTGGGTTGCTGCTCTGCACATTGGATGGCCCTCATGGATGTTTGGTTAGTGCTGGACTTCAGACGATTGCCCATTGTACTATAGGACAATGTGTGGTGACCCCATTCTAAGCAATTACGGCTGAAAACTCCTTTTTAAATCTAAGCAGGTCACACTTCGATTTTCACACATTTGTCTGGTTTTAGCTGGTTCAGCAGCTATTCACAAGCCGAGCATAATTTAGTTTGCTGTTCAACAGGTGATCTCTTTTTCTCTCCCAGCGTAACTAGCTTTGACCATTAAGAGATATGCAAATTTGGAATGTATTTTTTTTCAGTAGGGCTGAAAGGTGTTTTTTGTCAAATATTGTTTTTAAACAAACTAAGGCAGAGGTGGGCAATGAGGGCCGTATTTGTCCCTGCTTTTCACACCAACTTCTGGCCTTTATTTAAGTTGTCTTAATTCGTCAAACCATTTGTGAAATCTGACATTTCTGCTGCATTTCTTTAAATTGTCACTAATGAACACCAAAGACTGTTTTTGTCTCCCCGAAGTGTTTAATTTTACTGTGGTCTAATCTATGCGCAAATCTATGTTTGCGTGTACAACCAATCAGCTCAATTAATCAGGATAATTGATAGAAATAAAAACGTGTGTACACGCTGGCCCTCCAGGACTGGAATCGCTCACCCCTTGAGCGACAGCTTCAGCAGAAGAGATTGTGCAGCTGAGGTCCTTTTGAATCTTAAAGGGATAGTTCCCCCAAAAATCAAAATTCATTCTTGGCGAAGTATTTGGAGGGGTGTGAATGTTGCACTTTAAAGAACATTTTTCATGTGTGAGCTGTGTGTCGTCCACCTTCGTACTCCAGCTGACATCGCTGGGACTCTGTTGAGGTTAATTTACTGCGGCAGGATGTCGTTTAAAATTTAACACCTCATCACTTATGTAAGAAATGGTTCCTTTCACTTTGGGGCGGTTGTGAATCGGGGGGGGTTGGGTTGACGGCTCGATCCCCCGGCTCTTCCTGTCCATGTGTCGAAGTGTCCCCGAGCAAGGCACTGAACCTCAAGTTGCCCCCGATAGTCAGCCGAGGGCCTTGCATGGCAGCTCTGCAGTCAGTGCTGTGTGTGTGTGTGTGTGTGTGTGTGTGTGTGTGTGTGTGTGTGTGTGTGTGTGTGTGTGTGTGTGTGTGTGTGTGCGTGTGCGTGTGTGTGCGCGCGTGTGTGCGTGCATGTGGGTGTGAATGGGTAAACAAAAGGCATTGCAAAGGGCTTTGTCCGTTAAGGTAGAAAAGAACTATTATAAGTGCAGTCCATTCTCCATTTATCAGTAATACTGTTAACTTCGTCGGTAATTATTTCTCCATTTTGCATTTTTGTGACCCTGTTAACCAGATCAGATTCTGTATTTGTTTGTTTTTCTGGTGCCAGTAAACAGAGAAAGATTCTCACTGATCTTTTAAAGCTGTTTATGAATTCTACGGGCCATTTATTTTGCGCTTTGGCAAACGGATCCAAACCATGTAGTTTACAACATCCATCTTGACCTCTTCCACTCTTCATCGCCAGGTGTGGGAGTCTGTACCATTCCTGCTGTCCTATCAGAGTCCAGTGTTGAAGGAAGAGGAGCCAATCCCAGCACACCCTGACAAGCTCCTCCTCACCTGGAATGGTAAGAGAGAGAGGGGGGAGGGGCCTCTGGTATTACTAGTTAGCACCTGACTTACATTTCTGCGCTTGATTGGCCGCAGCATTGCAGTGCATGCTGTCAGGTGGCTCCCACGGAATGAGGATTGGTCAGGCTGAGTTTATTGGTCCTCATGAGGTCTGTTACAGGCCTGTACTTCCTCTTCCTGTGTGTGGCTTACCAGGAGCAGTCTGTTATTGTGAGGTTGTGCTGTGTAACTGTCCAGTGAGAAAATATGGGTGTGTGTGTGTGTATGCTAGTGAGTGTCTGTGTATATTATGTGTGCGTGTGTGTGTGTGCGCTCGCGCTGTGTTGGCGTGAGTGTGTATGAGGGAGAAAGACTCAGAGGGGCGGAGAGTTCCCGGCCAGCCTTCTTCAGTGACCTCTCCTTATTAGGCAATGTTTCTGATTCTAGAGCCTCCATGTCAGTGTGCCGAGGCATTAACTGACACACCCCCTTTCCCTCCTTCTCTCTCTCTCTCGCTCGCTCTCTCTCTCGCTCTCTCTCTCTCATATTTTCTCTTTCCTGCTCTCAGTCTTTCCCCTCCTCCTCTCTCTCAACAAGAAACTATCTCTCCGTCTCCCTTTCTCTCGCCCTCTGTCAGAAGTGGCGATTATATTCCAGAGAATTCATCTGGTACTCACTTCCCTCGAAATCCTGTTCTAACACACTGAATAGAAACCTCTCAATAGTGGTCTTTTTCGCTTCCTCTCCTGGGCCTCTCCCAAACTCCGCGGCCCCAGTAGGAGTCTCAGAATGCAAGTTCAGTTTGAGGGCAGTTCCTTGTTTTGACAGAAGCCGAGCCAGTCGTGCCGCGCTGACGCAACTCTAAAAATGACACAATCCAGCAGGGCGCCATTTATCATAACCCTACCCCCACCTTGCTCTCCCTCTCTTCCTCCCTCCCTCCCTCCCTCTCGCCCTCCCTTCCTTCTTTCCCTCTCTAATTCCCTCTGTCTCCCTCCATTACCCTATCAGCACACCACCTGCTGTTAATGTTTAACTGCACTGTGATTGATAAACAGCATCGGCTGTGGAACAGTTTGGCCTTTCTCTGATGCCAGGGCCGGGCCCGGGTTCGACACAGATAAAGTGAACAGGCCCTGGGTGTGGGCTGACAGCAGCTGGGCAGTTTAACACGACCGAGACACAGTCCAGTCCTCTGGCCTTTAACCGGCCAAAACAGTCATTTGCTGTAAATGCTCCCTGGATACAGTCGCACTGAGCCAGTGTGAATTGTTGATTCAGTTTGGAGCACGTAATAACTGTGGTTTAGGCTGGATTTGGACACGTACACAATTTTTGAATCTGTGTACTGTACTCCAGCTCATTAGATCTGATGTGAGGTATTAGTAAGCACTTTAGTTTGCTTGTCTTTACAATCATGTGGTGCTCACTGTTGGATTTGCAGCCCTTTTTAAAAAGTGCTGCTGTCCCAATACTTATGAACCTCTCTGCATTTGGTACATCCTGTTAAACCCTTTCAGTTAACTAGTGACACATGCTGCACATGCTCAGAACGTACATCTTAACCCTCCTGTTATGTTCCGGGTCAATTTGACCCGACTCAGTGTTCAATAACCAAGAACATGGTTAACATACTTTTTTCAGCAAGATTTTTTTCCCCTAACTTTACAAGAAAAACATGAATTTAACTCATAAAAATTTTTTTTGTTCTGTCAACACGTTATGTGCATCGCTGTTGTTTGTGTCATTTCGACTCCAGGATCAATTATTACATAAAATCATCATGTTGATCTGGTTTTTGTAGTGTTGCCTAAGACTGAGGACGTGTTCAAATTAATTTCTCATTCATTTGACTTTTGGTCTCATTCATTCTGCTATAATCATGTAAAATCGATGCTTGACGTATAGGGGGAGGATAGGGGGAGTCTTGTTTTATTTACTCGGCCATTAAAATAGTCAGTAGAAAAGCATAAATAAGCCGAGAGGACATTGGGTAACAGTTTCAGTTATAAACATCTTAAGCAGTTTTTCATTGCGGGGACCAAAGTGACCTCAAACCAAAAATGGTGTATTAACTCGAACATAACAGGAGGGCTAAGAAAGTGAATGTGCTTGGCTACAAGTCGTAATCTTATTCCATCCTTGCCAGTCCATCTTCGTTTTGCATTGTATTTATATATTTTAGTTACTGCGGCATTATGCTTTTTATATTCAGGAGCTTTCTATGGAAATTCCGGGATTCAAAGCGCTATTTTGAGCTTTAGCCAAGGTGTACGAAGAATGTCAGCTGGTTGCAATTGCGGATAATCATAGAAGAAGAAAAATACCTTCTAGATTTCGACGTGCAGTTGAGCAGATATACTTTGTTTAAAATTGCGAGTGTGCGCAGTAATCGTGACTCAGCTCCTTTAAATTGTTTAAGATGTTTTCCTGTTAAGATGTGGTCCTGTCCTGAAATGATCCCCATAAGTTCTTTGAAGTGGCTGTTCATATATGACTCAGCCAGGGAGGTATAGCAGGGGAAGTGTACCTGGGTACAGGCCATTCCAGGGGCCTAGATATGGGGAGTATTATGCCCATGTAGGGCGGGGGGGCCATTCTTACATTTTTTTCTTGTAAGGATATCTTAACCAATCCCTGCTGCAGCAGTACCAAAACCATGAAATATGAGCAGTGGAGCATAACTGGCTAGGGGGCAGTCAAGGGAAGTAGTGTTTAGTTCTCTAGAAAATTGCCTGTCTCAGTGCTCAATAGTGACTCCCTCTGGTCAGCTCCGTACCTGCAATGGGAAATGTCCTGGCTAAGTAGCTTTAGCGTGGTGGTCTCAAGCATGAAAAGGAAGCTGCTAGTTGACATTGAGCCTGTGACGTTGTATAGTGTCATCTTTGTAAACTTGTCTCATGAGTCCAGGAGGAATTTAAATTTGTATTTCACTTCAATACTATAAATTAAAGCCTGAGATTATTAGCTGTCCTTGTGATGCTTTTTCCTTTTACTGTCAATAGATGCTGAGGTGAGATTCTGAGTATTACACATGTTTACTCGTTGCTACTATTTTTAGCCCTTGATGAAAAAAGGTGCGAATGAGATGGAACACTGATAAAATCGGGTCATATCTCAGCTTCCTGTGCTTACAGGAAGGCAGGCTTATGCATTTATCTAGAGAGCATTCTGAGAACAGAACACAACACCCAGTGGTATTAGGAATGAAACTCTTCTTTCAAAATGATGATGTGTGTGAAATGCTCCGAAGTTTCTGGGAGGAATGCTCAGCCGATGCCAGTTAATTCCCGGAGGTTCAGGGTTGTAAATACATTAAGTTGGTGTGTTTGTGTGTGTGTCTGTGTGTGAGTGAGTGTGAGTGTGACTGTATATCTGTGTGTGAGTGAGTGACTGTTTGCGAGTGAGACTGTGTGTGCGTGCATGTGTGTGTGAGAGAGTGAGTCTGTATGACTGTGTGTGTGTATGTGTGTGTGCGTGTTTGTGTATGTGTCTGTGTGAGTGTGTGTGTGTGTGTGTGTGTGTGTGAGAGAGTGAGTCTGTATGACTTTGTGTGTGTGTGAGTTTTTGAGTGTGTGTGTGTGTGTGTGTGTGTGTGTGTGTGAGAGAGAGAGAGAGAGTGTGAGTCTGTGTGTGTGTGTGTGTGTGTGTGTGAGTTTGTGTGCGTGTGAGAGAGTGAGTCAGTGTGACTGTGTGTGTGAGTGTGTGTGTGTGTGTGAGTGTTGTGAGGCTCGTGTGTTTGTGTGTGTGTGTGTGTGTGTGTGTGTGTGTGTGTGTGTGAGAGAGTGAGTCTGTATGACTGTGTGTGTGTGTGTGTGTGTGTGTGTGTGTGAGAGAGTGAGTCAGTGTGACTGTGTGTGTGTGTGTGTGTGTGTGTGTGTGTGAGTTTGTGTGTGTGTGTGTGTGTGAGAGAGTGAGTCAGTGTGACTGTGTGTGTGAGTGTGTGTGTGTGAGTGTGCGCGCGCGCGTGTGTGTTTGTGTGATGAGTTTCTCCCGTTGGCCTGTGTACAGTAAACTTCACATCGGCTGCCTGGTTTGTTTCCTCGATCTGCCCCCTCAGTCGCCCTGTTAGGAAAAGCATCCCAGCTGCAGCTCTGCTCAAACTCTGACCTCAGCTCCACTCAGCTCCCTCTTCAACAGGCTCTCACCGTCGGGCACAACTGGGAGAATAAACTCTCCATTATTTACTTCAACAAACCACTGTAGATCGTGTCAGTTTAACCAGCTACAGTGAATTAATTATGGTCATCGTAAAAACCCTCTCCCCTAGCTGGCTCTGTTGCCCTAGGGTTGCACTTGTGTTGTATATGGTTAGGCATGGTTTTTTTATAAAGCATATTTTGACAATTCAATGCCAAATGTGCTGTTTAAATAACATGGGGTTTATTTTCTAGTATTGTTACAATTCAAGGAGGTTTTTGAAAGTGTAATGAGGAGTATGTTTAGCTTTTGGGGTGGCATGGTGGCACAGTGGTAAGCACTACTGTCACAGCAAGAAGGTCGTGGGTTCGAATCCGGCCTGGGGCCTTTCTGTGTGGAGTTTGCATGTTCTCCCCGTGTTCGCGTGGGTTTCCTCCGCGTACTCCGGTTTCCCCCACCCACAAAAACATGCATCATAGGAACACTCCTACCAGTGCCCCTGACCAAGGTACTGGCTTTAGACCTGGAGTTGGTCCCCGGGCGCTGCTCTGCGGCTGCCCACTGCTCCTAACTATAGGATGGGTCAAATGCAGAGGACAAATTACCCCACGGGGTTCAATAAAGTGTATCTTATCTTCCAATATAGACCCAGTTTCTCGCCTGAGGTGTTTTAGGGTCATTTTAGGAGCATTTTTTTTTATTACAGACCTGTCTATTAGCCCTGTCTTCCTGTTGTTTATTTGTTCATTCTCAAAATATAGTTTTTTTTTCCAAGAATCAGCTGCGTGGATTTTGGGGCTCCACCTGAAATGGCCCATTGGACGCAGAGGCAGAGATGGGCGTGTCAGGCAAATGTGTCACTTCCTTTGCTGGATAAAGAGAGGCGTGCCCTCCTCTTCCTCTCTTCTCCTCTCCTCCTCCTCCTCTGTCTCTCCCCCTGCCCTCAGGGAAGTGTTCTTCCCTATAAGGAAATGTAGCGCGGAGCCGCAACAACTAACAGGGTCGAGGAAATGCCAGGGAATTACTGTACCCCAGAACAAGAATTCAGAAAGGGAGAGAGAGACTGGGAGGGAGTGAGAGAGAGAGAGAGACTAGGATGGAGTGTGTATGTGTGTGTGTGTGTGTATGAGAGAGAGAGAGAGAGAGAGACTGGGAGGGAGGGAGGGAGGGAGGGAGAGAGAGAGAGCAGCGAGTGACAGACTGGGTGGGAGGAATGGGGCCTTGCTGAGTCAGCATTAACGGCTCTGTTTTACCCATTGATGTTCACTGTGTGTGTGTGTGTGTGTGTGTGTATGTATGTGTATTAGTCACATACTTTCCTGCTTTCTCCATTGAATTGAATGCCTGAATCCTGTATTGGTCTAAATAAAGTAATCAAACTACTGTTTGAACGTGATACTGTTTTTAAAATGTCTTTAAACGCCTCTTTTGCATTAGTATTGGAATAAGGCAGACTCTATTAAGTCAGACTCACATGTTCAACAGGGGTCTAGTTGGTGGTATAAATCACTCTCATCATACTGTAAAATTGAAAGGCTGTACAGTGCCCTGTATGAGAGCTATCACTGATGGGGTGGCCATTCACATACTCTCATGAATAACGTCCTCACTGATTTTTAAAAATTTGCATTTTGAAAATTCATACTGGTGCGAGTTTCCAGTGGGTCATGTGATGCGCGTAAATTTGTGTTACGTCGCGGCACAGTTTCACTCAAAACTCTCCCCCCCCCCGGCTCCAGTGACGGCAGCAGACCTGCAGCAGTCGGGGATGCGGACGCTGGAACACGTGTCCGTCACCGTGACGATGACACACCCACGCCGCGGTAACGTGGAGATCACGCTCGTCTGTCCCAGCGGCATGACATCACTCATAGGGGCACGCCGCATCCTCGACACGTGAGTGTTTACACCCTCATCTGGTCACTGGCCAATGGAGGCTAACTCCCAGCCCTGATTATACGGTGCATTACCGGCCCATAGCTTTAGCAGCACATGGCTGCATTATGAAGACACGGCTGGTAATGAGGTTTGCAGCTGTGACAGATGGGAATCTACTGTGAAATATACTGCTGCCTGAGCTGTGAGCGCAGGTCTGTGACTGACCGAGGTGATGGTTTTAGCTGGTTTATGACGTGTTTATGTAGGTGTTGCCGAGTGTGTGAAGGGCACTGGGTAGCACCGTTGCCTCACAGCAAGAAGGCTGTGGGTTCAAATCCGGCCTGAGGCCTTTCTGTGGAGTTTGTATGGGTTTCCTCTGGGTGCTCCGGTTTCCTCACACAGTCCAAACACAGGCATGTCAGGCTAACTGGAGCCTCTAAATTGCTCATAGGTATCAGTGAAAGAGTGTGTGGTGTGTGTGTTTGCCCTGCGATGGATTGGCGAGCTGTCCAGGGTGTGTCTCTGCCTTTCGCCCGAAGTCAGATAGCCAGTGTTTTACATTATGGAGGAACGTGAGAGGATAGCTGGCAGCCTGGAGCCGAGAATTTAAGGTACTTTGCTGTCACCCAGGAAGTTGGTCATTCGAGCCGCAGTGATGTCACAGGAAGAGCAGTGCGGCTGTTTTAGGCGTTTATGAGGGCGGGGCGGTCTTAGTGCATTCATGTGTGCAGAAATGGTTTTAGGTGTTTACGAGGACTCAGGTTTGCTGTGTGTGTATAGGTCCTGTTTTGGATGTTTGTGGGGACCCAGGATTCCCTGAGTGTACAGCACCAGTCAAAAGTTTGGACACACCCACATTTTTCTTACAATACATGTCAAAAAAAGAAATGAGCACCCTCTATTTTGCAAAACAGGTCTAATTCTTAAATCCATAAAACTAACCAGCATTTGTCATAATTGCTGAGCATACTCATATTTTTTATTTTACAAGAACAGCCATATGGCAATGATTAGTTTGCAGCTGAGTGACTGTCTAAGTTCCCAAAGATGTGCTGCACTTGCAGTTTGCTTCTCATTGACCTTTTTGCCCAATAAGTCCCAAAACGGCTTGACATTAATTCAGCTGTTGGAAAATGGAAGAAGCTTGCTTGTCTGTTTACTTTGCAAAATATGGCTTCTTAGAGAATTCCAAAATTTTGGACACTATTCAAACAAGTAAATAATTTTCTTTGAACTTCTGACTGTTTACCTCTTACCAGATTCCATTTGAGATATATAGAGAAGTTAAGCCGTTTAAATTTCTTGGAAAACAGAGTGCTGTGACATTAGCAAAGTGTGTCCAAACCTCTGACTGCTACTGAAATTATGTATAGAACCTGTTTAACATGTTTATAAGGACTAAGAGTGGTCTGAGTATATGAGTGTTTATGGAACCTGTTTGAGGTTTTTGTGTGGACTTGGGGTTTACTGATCGTAAGTGTGTTTATATGAGCCCCTAAGAGCCATACTGGGCCAACCCATGTTGGGGAACTTTTGAGAAAATGGGACTCAAAGTTGCCAGCTTCCTGCGTCATTTAGAGTATCTGGGAACTAGAAACACTGCTTCTGTTAAAAACTCAAGATATGTACAGTTACGTAGTGCACTTCTTATGCAGGTTTTGGATGCCCTTCTGTTTCATTTAAAGTGAAACCTACCTCCTTCTGAAGAGGAACCATCATCTTCTGATTGATTTGGGTCAAACTCTGGGTCTCCATTATCTTCCACTTCACCATCATCATCAATCATAGCAAGCAATTCCTCATCAGTGCGATACCTAGCCGCCATGTTTACATTGAATTATGGAAAAGTTGTGGGATGGTCCACTATGGCTAAGGCAGCGCATTGCATATTTACAGTGGCAGAGAGGACGTTTGCTTATATGAGCAATCCATGTGGGTAGATTGGGTTGGCTCATTTAGGAAATGTAGATCTCAGTTTTCTGCACATGCTGACTACCTCAACTCAATTTCGCCAAAAGTGCGGGATGGCCCGGTATGGTTCTTAGGGGCTCATATGTAAGGGATAATCAACGCGGAGGTGTGCATTCCACGGTTTTAAGGCACGACGCGGAGGCAAATAAGCACCCGACACGAAGCGGAGGGTGGTTGCCTCCGCGAAGTGCCTTAAAACCGTGTAATGCTCACCTACAAGTTGATTATCCCGCTTATACCATGGTCATTTGCCAGCAATATCAAATCACAGCATTCAGAAATTTTTGTTGAAAGTTTTGCACTAAAAAAAAAAAAAAAAAAAAAAAAAAAAAAACGAGCTGGTAATCATTAAACAGGCGCCGCGCCTTCTCATACCCAATACTATAGGCCGAGCTAAATTGAACCAGCTATCTTAGTTCATCTTACGTTCACGGAGAAAGAATTTTTCGCACATGCTTACATCCGTTTACCAGCTGATGATTTGATAACGGATTCCAACTGAAATGGAGATTATGCATAACGCAACATTATGCGCGATTATGCAGATTGTAGCTAACTTGCTTCCCGCAATTACAATGAACTTATGTCGGTTTCCGCAGTCAGCGAGCTGAAATCAGTCTGCTGGCATAGCACGTAGCTAGCGAACTGTCAGCAGTTGCTGATACATGAAGTGGACACGTTAGCTTCCTTTGTAACCGTGCACAATTACAATCGTTTAATGAATAAAGCCTGATAACTTCGCTGCTATAATATTTCCGGTCATTATCGCTTGAGTACCTATAGTTAACCGCCCCGCAGGACGCAACTTATATGACGCCGCCAAATTTACTGGAGATAAATGAGCAGCTAGGTTTCTGTTGTACCCAGCCAAATATCAGGTCTAACGTTGCTAGGGTTACAAGTTGGCTAGTGGATGAATTTCGAATGGTGAAACTACCGTAACCGTACTTGTGCGGTTCCACGGTTTTAATGCATACCTGCCAGCCAATCAGAAAAAAGTATTCACCCAGACCATGGTATAATTATGTTTATGGGGACTTGAGGGAGACGCGATAGCGCAGTGGCTCCTAGTCGCTTCATGCCATGGAAACCGGGGTTAAGCACCGGCCCGATGGGCCACTTGGCTCGTAACAGGCTTACTCTCTCTACTCTTATGGGGACTTAGGGTTGCCTGAATGTATAAGTGGTTTAGGACATCATTTAGGTGTTAGTGAGGACACCGAGTGACTTGAGTGTGTGTAGGACCTATTTGAGGAGTTTATGAGGGCTCTGAGTGTTCTACGTTTGCAAGTGTGTACGGGACCTGTTTCATATTAATGAGTACTCAGGATTGCCTAAGTTTGCGAGTGTGTATACAAGCTGTTTTACATGTTTTAGGACTCCAAGTGGCCTGAGTTTGCGAGTGTGTATAGGACCTGTTTAAAGGTCCCCTCTCACGTCACCAGGTGCACAGCCAACCAGCCATAAAAAGCCATTTCAACATCTGTTATTTGTGACATCACAAGAGGAAGGTGTCAGTCAGAATAATGAAGAAACTGATCAACTGTTTAGCTGAAGTTGATCATTCCTGCTCGTCTCTGGTCACATCAGCATATGATGTCACAAACGAAAAGATTCCGAAATGGCTTGTAATGACGAAGTGTGCGTGAGGATTTGGGATATGCTGAATGTACTTGTTTATAGGACCTGTTTTAGATGTTTATGAGGCCTTAAGATGGTCAGTGTGTCTGGTCTTGTCTAATAGGGATCCATCGGGCTACACAGACTGGACCTTCTCGACTGTGCGCTGCTGGGGAGAGAGGGCAGAGGGGCAGTACAGTCTGGAGCTCACTGACCACAGTACGGCTGCACTTCCTGTTTCTCTCTCTGTGTCTCTGACCTCTGCTTTACCTCTCTCACTTTATTCTTTACTGGCAGGAAAGCCTTTATCATTACAAAAATAGAATGACAAAGAAAAACAATAGAATAGTAAATATTGATTATTGCTTGATTTAATACTCATGCTGTTTTGTGATCAAACCATGTCTTTGCTTAATGGCTAGTTCCCACTGTCGTGCGCTCCGTTACGAATGCCATGATTGGCCATTCGTAGCTGATCGTGGAACTTCTCTGAAGCTGCCTTCACACCGGACGCGAAACGAATTTTTCGCACGACAGATTACATTCAAAGTCAATGCAATGCGTTTCGCGTGTATTTGTGTCTTTGCATTGACTTTGAATGTAATCTGTTGTACAAAAAATTCGTTTCGCGTCCAGTGTGAAAGCGGCTTAAAATTTCAGGTTTGGATACAAGGAGGTGATGCGATGATCACGATTGACAATTAATCATGTTGATCGCAGGAAAGTTTTGAACCGTCCAAAACTTTTCTACGATCAACACGATTGTCACGACTGACCTCAAGATCTGATAAGATCTGATAGGATCACCACGATTACTCCACGATTAAGACCACGATTTCAATCGTGCCGCGAATCGTGATAGTGTGAACCTAGCATAAGACTTTCTCTCCCTCTCTCTCCCCCTCTCTCTCAGGGGACGGTGTCCTCGCTGTCGGTTTTCTCAGACACTGGAAGCTCACTCTCTACGGCTCCTCTATGTCCCTTGAGGAAGTGAAGCGGAGGCAGCGGTAAGGGAGGACTCTGTCAGTGCCCTAGTCTGTATGTTTGTGGGTCAATGACAAATAAGCCTTTTAAAAATATTTATATTTATATAAATCTTTAAAAATGTACAGAATACATTTATTTGAAGTTGGAGCAGTGTGTATAAACAAGTCTTAATGGTTGCACAACATTTACAGGGGTTTAGTACAGTTTTAGACTGTACTTGCAATTTCACCAGCCAAAAAATGTCAGGCGGCGCAACCAAAAGTTTCTTGAAAAAAAAAAAAACCACGCTTCCCTCTTTTTTTTCGAAGTGATTTTTTTAGTAAGTATACCTGAGAGTGTCTACTCTGCCTAAAACATCACCATTTTGTAGTTGAGCTGGGTATTAAGAGTAACTTATGGATTCTTTATTGTAGTGGGCGGGTATTTTGGTTTTCCAAACAGTTTAAGAACAATTAAACTATTAAACTTTGTTTATTTGAAAGGTTTTCAATATAAAATTATGCCCCCATATTAATATTATATTAATTTATATTTTAAATTACATATTTAGTACATTTCACATAGTGTTAACTTGCTCGGACGGTTGCGCCACCTGACATTTTGAGGGTTTGAGATGGCAAAACATATATATATATCATTTTTATGATGAACTGGAAATATGTTCAAATTAAACAGGTTTTACGGAATAAAATGATGCTTATTATGGATCATTTAAAATTATTTTGAACCAAAGTAGTGCGCTTGGACACAAAAATTCCATGTCACGTCACTGACCCTTGTGTGTCTGTATCTCTGTCTCTCTTCCCCCATCTGACTGTACATGTGTATCTCCATGTATCTCCGTTTGTGCGTGTTCTTGTTTCGGTGTATCTGTATGTAAATATAGAGATTGTGCTATGTGGTCAAACACATATTTGTTTGCCTGGTAGTGTTTCAGTGAGCCTTGCTTTGCATGTTGCGGTTTCAGTCAAACAGTTTCATTTTTTCGGACTTGAGTAATGAAGTCTTATTTTTAGCTTAGTTATATGCTAGGGAACATTAGTCCTTACTGACTCGCTGACCTCATAGAAAGGGGTATACTTCTGTGGTGCCCTTAAAATGGGCTGTATGGGGAAAGTGGGCGGGACTAATGGTCTGTAATGTGATTGGCTGACAGGCTGGTAGAGGAGGCGATGGGCGGGCAGTACCTGAACAGCAATTTTTCCCTCCCCTGCCCACCTGGCCTGGACATCCCTCCCGAAACGATCAGCCCCTTCACCTCCAACAGCTTAAAGGTCGGTGTCCCTCTCGCATATTCAGTGTTTTCTCTTAAAGAAGCGTCACCATAATAGACTGAACTACTGTCAGGAAATACTACGTTGAGCTGTGGCACCTGCAGTGACAATCAGTGCACCACCGCACTTATGATAACCAGCTCTGGTGGTGGAGATGTTGCACACTGTGGTTTGCCTCTCTAACCCCAGAGTGAACACTATTTTCCACTGTTGAACTGCTTATAAGTGTAATCAGCTGTGCCAAATTTGGTTGTAAGTGGTACCTGCTGGAAGGTAGATCCTCTTATAATTATTCCCTCTCCTTCTGTTCCGACCACCTGTCCCCCTGTACTCGCCCCTTCTCCTGTACTTACCCTCTCTCCTTCTGTGCTTTCCTTCTGTCCTATACTTGCCTTCTCTCCTCCTACACTTCCTTTTTCTCCTCCTGAACTTCCCTTCTCTCCTCTTGTTCTTTCTTTCTCTCTTCCCACACTTCCCTTCTCTCCTCCTGAACTTCCCTTTTCTCCTCCTGTACTTCCCTTTTCTCCTCCTGTACTTCCCTTCTCTCCTCCTGAACTTCCCTTTTCTCCTCCTGTACTTCCCTTCTCTCCTCCTGTACTTCCCTTCTCTCCTCCTGAACTTCCCTTCTCTCCTCCTGTTCTTTCCTTCTCTCCTCCTGTTCTTTCCTTCTCTCCTCCTGAAACTTCCCTTCTCTCCTCCTGCTCTTGCCTCCTCGTCCCCTTCCATCCACAGTCGCTGCTGCTGCTGGGCTGTTTCGCCCTTTTCTGGTCTCTGTACTACACGCTGGAGGTCAGCCTGGCTCACCTGGACCTGCGGGGCCTCTGCCGGAGGGGCCATGGGGGCCGGACCAGGCGGGGGGGCGTGGAGGAGGGGGCGGAGCTGGAGATACACTCTGTGATGGACACTGAAGGCAAACTGCCCCTCATGGAGGGCGGGGACAGCCTCACATAGCCCCGCCCGCTGCCAGCTCTTTGTCCGCTGATTGGCTAGGACCCCGTGCGCCGGCCCTCTCTGTGTGGAAGCGGGTCGGTTTGTGTGTTTATGAAGTGCCCTTCTTTGGAGATGGCGGGAAATCTGTCTCTGAGCTCAGGGGCTGCATGTACTGAGTTCCACCTGGAGAAAGTTCTGAAGGTACAAAAGGGACTTGGAAAAGGGTCCGTGCCATTAAAGTTACTGCGTTTTTTTTTTTTGTTTTTGTTTGTTTTTGTTTTTTTAGAGGAGTCCACACACACACACACATGTACACAGACACACGCACAGGCCTGCTGCACAGTTTTACGTACACAAACACAATTGCTTAGACTGGCTTGCTGAGGCCTGACATACACACGATCATACACGCAGTCAGACACAAACAATCATAATCACCCACACACTCACATGCACACGGTCAGACGTACACTCATAATCATACGCACACACACACAGTTACATACGCACATACACACACACAAACACAATTGCTCATATAGACTGGCGTGCTGAGGCCTGACATACACACAGTCAGACATAAACAATCATAATCACACAAACACTCACATGCACATGATGAGACATACACTCATAATCGTACACACGCGCGCACACACACACACACAGTCACATTTGCACATACACACACACAAACACACACACACACACATGCCAACTCTCAATAATATGCACACAAGCACTCACAGTCTCACACATGCACACTTAAGATCCTAAACTCACTCTTGCAATCATACAAATGCAAAAAAACTCATTTTCATACACAAACACACACTTACAATCATCCACACACTCCGTTCTGAACATACATGCCACTCATTGGACACCTGGTGCTCCGAGAGCACGAGCCTTTTTTGCACTTCAGGGATCCGGCCCACATTCAGTGTACTCCGGAGCTGTTCTACATCAGTTTTCTTTGTGCTGTTGTCCAGATGCAATGCCTCATGGGGCTTGGAGTCATTTCTGTGTGTCCACATCAGTGTGTCTGACCCCATCTTTCTCCAGCTTAAGAGCCAGGAACAGCTCTGAGCTCCGACGTGCACCCTTCGTGCCACCTCTCCCTGTCCCTTACAGCACCCCTTGTATTTTAGGAGCCGCGAGCTCCTTCCTATCCTGATACTGAACGGAATGGGCTTTGCTGTGTCCCAGGAGCCTTACCTGAACATTGCTGGAATGTTACTGGAATGTTGCCGGACCGTTGCGTGTTGCTTAATTGGTCAGTGTTTACAGACTTTCCCAACCTCACCAACTCTGGGTGTGCCCGCCCGTCACTCAGCTTTGTCAATGGAGGATATTCCAGAATGGGCGGGGCCGAGGTGTTGAGAGAGAGTAATGTTGTGTGTATTTGCAGAGGGAGGGGCGTCAGTTTCTACGGTTTTTATGTAGTGTGATTTCCTGGGTTATCAGTTTGTTTTGTTTTGACTGTGTGCCTGTGAGTGTGTGTGTGGTTCACAGATTTTATGGTGATGCGATTGATTCAGATGAGTGAATTATTTTATTAAATTAATTGATCTTTTGTAGCAGTTGATGATTTTAAAATGGGGACTGAGGAGGGAGGGGTAATGGCGTGTGATAGAGAATGCATGCTGAGCGCAGAGGTCACAGAGGTCAATGGTTTAAACAGGTTTACAGCTGCAATCTATGTTGGCCCTGTTATGCCCAGATGCAGTGCAGTAGTTGTGATGCAGTTAAGTGATACACTTAATGCCCATTGCCTCTGGTACTTTAGTGAAGTGTATTTGAGAGTGAAGAGTATGAGGTCAAAGGTCCCCTAACATGTTAGCAGGCACACAGCCATCTAGACATGACGAGCAGTTACAAAGTTTATGCTTTATGACATCACAAGGATGGACCACCCAGAATAATGAAGGATCTTATTGACTGATTGGCTGAACTTGAGCAGTCTTCCTTGTCTCTGGGCAGTCAGTTCACCATCTGATGTCACAAGGAAACAGATCTTGAAATGGCCTGTAATGGCTGTGCACCTAGTGCCATGATGGGGGACCTTTAAAGCAGGACTATCCACTTTAATTGCATGATCCATGTATGAATACAGCCATCCCTGTCCAAATACATACAGTACATACTACAATGTAAATGACAATTTGACAATTTTCCAAAAGCAATATATCGAGGGGTTGGAGAACAATGGTGATATGTCCAAATTTTGTGATTTTGAGATTTTTACCCCCATCACAGGTTTCTATCAGCTAACTCTTGGAGCACAATAACTACATGTCCATCTGCCTTAGTTATAAGCAGAATTCACATTTTCATTTTGTGGTATGTCTGACAAATTCTGCTTAAATGAATTAAACATTGATATTTTGACAAATAAACACGAATTGTAGTGCAGAATCATCTGTCTTCCATTGCAAACAAACTTCAACCTATCACCTTGGTTTTATGTTACATCAAGTGCTAGAATTGTTGGAGAACAGAGTTGACATGTCCATTTTTGGCAATTTTGACCATGATGTCGCGGTACCAGGCCTATGAAAGCTTATGTGTTCGATTTACTTCTGAACCCAGCAGCAAAAGAGTGACATATAAAAACGATATAGAACACCTGATTTTAGAGAACGCTTGCAAACCTAAAAATCCATTTTTCTCAAAACCTCTAAAATGGACACACAACTATTGTGCTCTGACCCCTCGATATTAAAATTAAGTTTTTTTTGTTTTGCTGTTTTTTAATTGCAGTGATCTGATTCTGTGTTTTGGTGGGTTTTCCGACCCACATGTTTGAAGTTGGCGCCACAGCTGGTGTGATTGAGATGAATAAAGACTGTTGGCCCAAACAAACGGTTGCCTCTTTCGCTCAGGGTGGTTGGAACATGAATGCAACCCTCCGTTTTCTCTCATAGTTCAGCTCCGTGATGATTGGTCTGTACGGCTGTCATTTTAAAATGAGAGCTGCCGATTGGAGGCCCTTTGGCGGTGTCGTAGTATGAATCGCAAAAATGCGACTGGGATGTTGTTAGCTAAGTATCCTAATGTTGATGTGTTGTAACCATCCCTATTGGTGTTTGAAATCAATGAAGCTATAGAACAGTGGCTTAGAATTTAAAAAAGCCCACAATACAAAAAGTTATTTATGTGGCGAAACCATGATGACATCATCTCCTTTTCATTAAGCCTTGTGCTAATTCTGTGCTTTTGTCTTCCTGAGTACATGTACCTGCTCTGACAGCTTTTTCCCAACAATGCAGCCCTGTTGGGCTATGTGCTCCTGTTTCACCTTCAGCATCTGTGAAAAAGATACTTTTATTACGGCGCATGCTATTTTTTTCACCTCTGATTTATGGACCAATAATCACACCTTTTTTGGGCATTTTGGCCTCTGTATTTGTTTTATTCTCCCATTTCTCATCTTGTCCTCTCCAGCTCCTGCTGTTCCGCTACAGTCTGCGTGTGTTTGTGCGCTCTTCCTTCCTGCCTGTCCTCAACTCCTGAATTTCCCAGGAGGCCAGATTATTTTTCATAATCAAGTTTTGGAAATATTCCAGTTACGTACAATCTTGATTGGCTTCCAGTTCCAATGAGGTACAATCTGATTGGCTGAAGTGTAGCGCAGAGGGGTAGCGGTAACACAATTTGATTAGTAAAAATGAGCACGCAGCTGTGAGGAACTCAAAGGTGCCTGGTCACTGTTTAGCCAGGCCGTTATCTGTGCAGAGCTGCTGAAGGTTAGTATTACTTTAACATGTTGCGTAATATGTTTCACTTTGATGTTCTTTTACCTCTGTGTGGGAAGTTTGACTGTGCTGGTGAATTCCCACAATGCTTCCGTAATCATCGACAAAAACCAAAACAGATTGTGGCACTTTTAAAATAAGACTGAACTTTATTTCAAAATTATCATTCAATAAGACAATGTACAAAAACTTTTGGTGGTGAAAGGGAGGATCCAAGATGTTGGCCAGAGTTTTTATTTTTGTTCTGATTTCATTTTTTAAAATATATAAAAAATGTATTGGCAGAAACAGCATTGATTTTTCTCTTCTTGGTTGGGGAAAAAATAGGATATCTTGCACTGCGCCATCAATTTTATGTTTTCAGAAATGGAACCCCACCCTTCTGATCAGCGTGTGCTAATGATTCTAGCTATAGTACAAAAATTGATTTTTTGCCACTTTTCTATTTGCCCAGTGCAAACAAGCCTTTCTTGTCTTACTAGTGTACATCTATATAACATTTATCAAACAATTTTATTATAATCTTTGTTCAACAGCTAACAAAGGACACATCAACTATTTCAGAGGCTCCACTCAGTAGTTCAGATGGCCTGAGCACTATAACGGTGAATTTCACTTGTAAAAAAGCATGAGAATAATTGAACAGGATACATATCCGCTAATTCTTTTGTTTGCACATGCAGCGTTCGACCGTGATAGGCTAAGACTGGCGCATTGCTCATAGTTTTACAGACTTGAGTTTCAATTCATACACAACATCCGAGTGGCGTGTAGAGTTGGTCGTCTTATGGTTTGGGTTCTGCGATGGGGCTCAGATTGTCCATTGTGGTTCTGGATCTCTCCGACTCATTCTGTAAGACTCCTGGAGATTTTCTCCGCTTCGTTGGAGGGTGGAGATAAATGGGGTTGGGGTGTGTGGGGTTGGGAGGGGGGTGGTAGGCAGAGGGAACAAAGGCTCAGTTGATGATCTGCCGAGGTCGACCGTATCCTGTCATTCCTGCTTGGGTTGCCCCTCTGTTTGAGCCCATCTGAAGCCCGATGACACTCTTGCCCTCCTTCAGCTGGTCATCGCTGAACTCCCTCCGGTTTTCTTGTGCTTTTCTGAATAGAATAATTCCAACATACATCAGACTTTGCACAAAAATCAAGCTTCTTGGATAAAGTCTTTTTCAAAAGATGATGTACATCGATTTATACAAACATCTATCAAAATGATTTGTGCCTGTACAAATATTAACCCTCTTAGAAGTTGCAAGAGGAAGACGCACACTTATTAATGCCTACATATATTAGTATAATGCAATATAAACATGGAGCTTGTTTCATAAGATGTTTGCCAGTTGATACCAATGTCTGGGACAACACTTTTTTTTTTTTTTTTTTTTTGCCTTTTTCCGTCTCCTAAGATGTAAGATTAAAACCAACGTGTTCTGCGTCTGCCACAACTCTGACGCTTCTTAGCAGGATCCTGTTTCTTGAGATGGATGGTAATTAAAACCAACATTTACTGTGTCGGACTGAACACAAGCATGATCCCTCATAGAGAGAGGCCCAGTACACTCACTTGTGGAACCAGTTGGGATCACCCTGGTAATAGCCGTCCTCCTTGGTAACCGCCAAGCTTCCGAGAGCCATCAGCGTTCTCTGCACTGCGGCCAGATCCTTCCCTGATGGCAGCGATGGTGAAGGAGAGAGAGACATTATTAAACCGGTCACACATTTAACAATCTGTGCACCAACACTCGAGTACACGAGTCAAGCTAACACATCAACTGAATCCAGAAAAGTCCTGCTCCATCTACCTTCCCAGAGGTCGACGGTCTGGAACATGTCAGTCTTGGTGACACCGTAGCCCTCGGCAGCATTGAGGAACTGTGAGACCTGCTCCATCTGCTTAAAGGCCATCCCAGAAGTTTGGATCTTCTTAATGGGCTTGTTGGCACCATGCAGGCTGTTGATTAACTCACTCAGTATCTGGGGACCATATAGAGATGTACCATGAAGAGACTGTTCAATAACGGAGCGCAATATTGAGACTTCCATTGTTGTATTTTCAAATAGCAAGTCGGACACTCCAGCCTTATTAAGAAGAGAGAGGGATACTGAGATACAATGAGGGAAAGCGATATAAAGCTCAACCAAGGAGTGAAGGGGATTCTGAGCTCAACCAATGAGAGGAAAAAGAACACAGCGTCAGCGATCAGTTTAATTCAGAACTTTATCAATGAGAGATAAGAATACTGAATTCTACCAATGTCAGGTTCGACCACTCGAAGTGTAACTCTTCTGTCAATGTCAGTACATGCCATTAACTCTTTTGTCAATGTCGGTACATGCCAGCGGACTTCATTGTGAAGCCCCTTTTCTGGGGATAGCTGGCTGGCTACATATTTTAATAAAAAACTTTTACTGCTTTTTTCAAGTAAACCATCAATAAAGCATTTGACTGTCCTCCTACTCCAGGGGATAGACAACAAAGAAAGGCCCCAACCTCGCTCACCAAACAAGGAACTAGCCATACTTTGTTGCTTTCTGACCAATCAAAAGTTTTTGGTATTTCTTGCTCCACTTTTAAGTCTTTGGTACACTGTAGACTGCAAGTTTGGGACTCAGGGGGTCCAAGAAACCATCCGTTCCATTTGTCCATTCCACAACTTTTTACGGTCGAAATGCAAAAGGCTCGATTCTAATTTGTCAAGCCCTATTGTACCCTCCAGTGGTAATGAGGGTCAGGACAGGCTACCCTTATCCTCCAACAGGGTTAGACAGAAGAGAAGCACGTCATGGCTGTGACACTGGTTGTCATGGGAACACTCACGCAGCCGTCCTTGAGCCAAGCCTGGAAGCCGAGCTTTCCTGGCTCGGGCCGTCCCACTCCGGATCCGCATTGGGCTACGATCCACTCTACCAGCCGCTCCTCCAGCTCTGGGTCGTACTTCTTGTCGATCTTGTTCTGCACCTCGCGGCTCAGGCCGTAGGCGGGACCCTTGTTAGCCATAGCAGGAGCTCCCTGGGTGGGGCAGAGGGAGGGGCCATGGAGAGAGAGGGGGGATGTAGCCAAATTCATAATTTAGGAAAGGAAGAAAAAGACATGAGGAAAGTGAGAACTTGTTCCACTGTGCCTGAGAGGGGTCTTTATATTAAATTTTCCGGTACATAGCAGGAGCAGTTACTGCACATGCTAGAATATGCCACTCGAGAGTTCTGGTGTTTGGTTTTCTTTTCACTAGGTGCCATTTTTATAACTTAAATGAATCCAGTGGTGTAAATTTGCCAATAAGTGTGACTCGCCGTTGGGCAATGTCTCTTGGCAAAAACTGTGCCTAAAGGGCTGGGCAGGGCGGCGGTCAATGCGGTGGCAATGGTAACCAGGGTGAGGTTGAATAACATTGACTTAGTCCCTGCCCCATGCGCACACACTAGAGTTGACCATGTTAAGTGGTCATAGGGGCAGGTTACCAATGCGTGTGTGGAACAGACTGTGAGAGGGGGGGTGCCCTGGTTCTCCACATCCAAAACAATATTATCTGCAGAGTCAGATAAGTGATTAGATTTCTTTCTGGAGCAAAGGTTGCAAATAAAGCAGGAGATCATTGACTCCTGTTGGCTAACTGAAAACTTTTCTTCGATGAGCAAAAGGAATTTTTGAAATATACCCTCAAGCGTTAAATATTTTGGATGTTCAGGTCCTTCTATCTATCCTGCAGTATCACTTTGACTTACCTGATTGCAAAAAGTTGATCCATTTTGCGTGGAAGTCCTGCTAACTCAACCATTACCATGGGAACTACCTAGAATATACTGAAGGTGGCTTCCTGGCTTGACATTTATTTGAGTGCTTTGTGGCTGCGTTTAACATGCATGTAACGTCTCTCTCGGAAACAGCTGTGTTTGAAGTGGACACATGCGCGATGGAGACAAACTGGACACACACGCAGACAGCCGTAACATCATGCTTTCGACGATACATGAACACGCCAATGAATGCAGGTGATTGTGCGACCGTATGCGCCAGCCTTGGGAACTAAGAATGAAGAAAACAAACTCTGTTGAACTGGCCGGCAGTCTCCTGAATGCTCAACAATTTTTCCCATACTTATTTGTTGTGGAGCCAATTTTTTCATGTTTGGAGCCCAAACTGCTGAGCAATGGGAGCTCTACACTTCTCAAACGCGCGCACATATTTACGCGCCATCACCCTCGCCAATCGGAGGGATGAAGGCGCACTGAATCAGCCATTGCAAAAGCACACACACACACACTCAGGAGCACTGTCACCTGTGCTGCCATCTTGACTTCAGGATACAACGATTGTCTGGGCCTGGAGGGTTAAAGGTGAAAGGTTACATGGAAACCTTACATACGCATTACGTGTCGTGCCTAATTTTGGGAATTGCAAGTGTGTCTGTATATGTGGCAGGTTTCTGCAGCAGTTTTGGTCCAATCCTCCATTATCAGAGAAGTCCCATGATTCCAGCTGTGACTGGCTGCATTTCACCGCTAAGCTATGCTCTGATTCTCCACCTCCACTTCCGCACCCCCCTTCGTAACTTCCCCACCCTCGCCCCGTGACTTCACTTCATCCTGTTTGCTACGCGACAGCTGCTTTTTTGCCTTCCTCTTTCTGTTCGCTTAATGTGCCACTTCTACCCCTCCCTCAGAGGCCTGGCTCAAGCGTGGGGAAGTCGAGAAAAGTGATCGTCTCCGAGAACAACAGCTCGGCTCCATTTTAAGCTGCAGCAGCTTTGGAGTTCACCGGGTTCCAGCTCAAATGGAACTCTGCTCAAACCGTTGTGCAAGGTTCTGCCAACTTTTCCACAACCTGGCTGGGAGCCTGTGTCAAAATCCAACAAGATTGCGGTACTCCAAATCCAGCTACCAAAGGAAGAAACTTGGGTCTGTCCTCTTGGTATCAGTCAGTCGCCATCCATTTTGTCTTGAGCAGAGTTGGTTTCTACAGCAACCACCAAACAGCCCTCATCAACATCCTGTTTTGTGGGAAATAATTTGTCGGAGCTGGCCTCACCTATGCGTGACTTAGCGTTCTGCCTCTGCGATCTCTGCGCATTTCTGCTGTGTTGAGCAATGTAGAGGCTGGAAGCCTGCAGCCAATTTACATTCTGCATGTCGTCTTTAATCTTTGAATAAACATATCTAACCGCTGACTGTAGGACTATGCGTGTAGCAGACAGCCTTTACAGACCTCGGAGGAGGTGGATTTCCACAGGATGCCTCGGCACTGGGCTCGGTGGTTCGAGCATAAGCCAGAGAACCGGGATGCACAACCCCACCAGATCACAGGAAGAGTTTGTTTATCAAGCACTCCATCCCTCGAGACCCACAAGCTGTCTGTATGCCGGTATAATCGAAGTATAAGCACGCATTTCCATTCACAAATGAGCTGAATCAGTGAAGTGGCCCCAATGGCTCTCCTGTGTTGGCTTAGCAAACATGGGGGACACACCTTCTGGAAACCGAGGAGGGTTCACTGAGAGTAAGGCCAAGAACTCACTGATCCTGGCATTCCCAGTGTTTATGTGCGCTATCCCTCTGTGGCCTTTGCGGATGGCCTTGTTTGCAGGGTATCCTGGCTTCCTGTTTTTTGAACAAATATGTGGAGTGCTTTTGTTATAAGAGCCTCTCACCCTGCCACAGTCCACTGTCTCCCTCTCTCTCTCTCTTTCCTCTCATTACATCTTGCATAAGAAAGCTAGCGAAATATCTAGAGTTGATTATCAGGGAGGCGTTTGTATTTGTTGTCCACCACGGTCGTTGATTCTCAACATTGAAAACACATTGTAAGCTCAGTAAGGTTTACAGTATGACAAATGCTGCAGATGTCCAGGAAATACTCTCAACTGTGTCGGGGAAAACCCCGTCAATCATCGAACAGTTCAAATAGTCTCTCTCTCCAAGCTCTATTCGTGGATGGTTCAAAGACTACACCATCTTAATCTCAGAGGCTTCACTTGCCAAATGCATTACACTGATCAACATAAAGTTTTGGAAAAAAGTCTTATGGGCTGATGAGACTAGTAAAATCCTTAATTACATGCGAGGGAAAAAAGCAAGGAACTACTTGTGATCTGAAGCAGCACTGCTGCATCAGTGAAAAACAGTGGAGGTAGTTGTATGGTTTGGGCATGTATTACTGTCTTCACTGACCACTGATACCAGCTGGAGGATGAATTCTGAGGTGTACAGGAACACCTGCTCAGATCCCACAAAATAAAAACCTATCTAATGACTCCTCACCTTGCAGCTAAAGAATGAACCAAAGCACCTTAGCATACTGCTAAAGCAGCCAAGGTGTTAAGCTGGCCCGCATATAGGGCATATTTGACCTTGCATTTCTTGCTATTCTCTCCTATCTGATGTCCTTCCCTTCATGCTGTCTCCCCTGATCCTGAACTCCTCTGTACTTTCTCTCTCATTTCAAAAGTGTCTGTCTTAACCCTTTGAGCGCAATAGGCAACTATAGTTGCTCAATGGTGTAAGATATCAAAAATTACAGGAATTACATTCTTAATTCCTTGAAAGTTTATTCGGCACTCAAAGGGTTAAGAGGTGTTCTTTTAAATAATATGAAATCCCTTTTTTCTACCTAGTGGAATGTTTATTATTTACTGTTTGCTTGGAAAGTGAGATTTTCTTACCCAACTGGCAAATCTTAGAGTGGCTCAAAATGTCTCACCTCATTGGCATTAGTTTTTTTCTGACTTAAAAGAGAATGCTTCTGTTTTGCAAACGCAGATTGAACTAAATTCAGCTCTGAATGGACCTTACCAAAATCTATTTAGTCCCAGACAGCGCTTAACCCGTGTTTGTGAAACCAGTATTTCAAATCTACATTTAAGACTAAAACATGATTGACTTTTTTGGGTTTTTGTAGTGCTCTCTGCTTGGGGACTCGCTGCAGCCTCAGATGATGGAAATTGCACTTCCCCTCCTCCGCCTGCTCAATTTGGGTGGGGTGAAGCTACAGGATACTGTTATTTTCCCAGCCCCCACCCAATCCGACCCTCGCTACTCCCCCTTCCTCCCGAATCCAGCTGCCAGTCCCTGGTTCACAGTGAAGTGGCTTCCACGATCCCCTCTCCCGAGTGCCTTAGCCAGCCTGTAGCATCTTCTCAGCAGACCCATTTGGAGATCTTGTCTTTCACTGAACAACAGATCAAAGGTGCAGCCAGGAATGCTCGCACCCCTGAAAGTACATTGCTCTGGCCTCCACTTTTTCTACTCATCAATTTTTTTAAGCATCTTTTCCAGCTATGGACCCTGCTGAGTTGTCAGCTTGTAGAATTGTCAGTACTTTAGAAATGTCGCTCTCCTCAACCTGATTTCTGCTTTCCTGGCTTGGACACCTGCTTCAGAAGCTCATCCCTGTTTTGGGAATATGTCTGCTACTGGGCAGTGGCTATAATGCATCACTTTAATCTCTGTGGGGTACTTTACAACAGGGAGGACAGAGCTACTGCTTGGCTCTGAGCCCCGAGGGCATTGTGGGTAATTATAAGTCTCTGAGGTGGCCATGTTGAGGTTGGCTAAGTCCCAGTCTGGTATTTTCTTACAGTCTCAGCTGCCGGTAACATAGCCCCCCCTTCTCTGTAAAGTGCTCCAGGCTGCCAAAGCATCAGCCAGGGGACTTGGGCCCAGTCTACATGCCTGTCTGTCGACCTTCCACTCGGTAGTAAGCATTTTCTCGTGCCGAATAGAATGGATTGGCTGAACTGGTGTCTGTTTTCACCAGAAGTGACACTTGGGTGTGCGTGTGCGAGGGCACATGTGTGTGCGTGTGTGTGTGTGTGTGTGTGCCCGTGCGCGTGCATGTTTCTGTGTGTGTGTGTGTGTGTGTGTGTGTGTGTGTGTGCGTGCATGTTTCTGTGTGTGTGTGTGTGCGCGTGCGTTCACGCATGTGTCTATCTGTCTGTGTACGTGTGCACACGTAAAATTGTGGCGGGTGTCGGTGTCTTAAATCTGTCTACAAACTGCTTATGGCTTGAAAAACTTTCTACTATAAATGCTGTAAAATGACTGTATCATCATGTAGCCTGAGTATAATTTCACCCGCAGGCACTAGCTTGTCTTTGCTGTTTTGGATACCTAAACAGATTAACTTTTGAAATCTTACTGGCTCATTAATTATATGAATTGCAGGTGGTTGTAAATGGAGCGAGGATTTCTTGCCAGAATTTGTCAGCAGTTTTGATTTGTGGTGCACTCATGAGATGAATGCATTGCTTCACTGTCAACCGCTGTGTATACATATGCGAATCTGTGGTTAGAAAGACTGCACCACGATGCTATGTTGTAGGGCTTCTTCGGTGAAGTACACAGTTCACAGAAATCTTGGTCCCATGGGGGTATGACCTTGTAACTCCCAAATGTCATTTTCATCCTTTATAAAGCTGCTTTCACACCGGACGCGAAACGAATTTTTCGCACGACAGATTACATTCAAAGTCAATGCAAAGACGCAAATGTGTTTCGCGTGTATTCGCGTCTTGCATTGACTTTGAATATAATCTGTCGTGCGAAAAATTCGTCTCGCGTCCAGTACGAAAGCGGCTTTACAAGACTAGTTTGTGTCTAGAATTTGCTCCTTGCACGCAGTGACTCAGATGGCCAGCTAATCGGCTCGCTATCTCTGAGATGGTGACAGGCAGGAGTTACTGACTGAATGAATGCTTGCTTGTCATGTTCTATGGTAGATCATGAATTTTAACGGAGTCAAATCACATAATTCTCTCCGCTCACTGATGTCATCCTCATGGAACTTGGAGAATGGATCATTCCTTTATTGCCCTCCGCTACTGGTTGGGGCTAATAGCAGTACAGTGGAGACTGCTGCTATGGAAACCAATTCAACAAAGGCAACAAGTTTATAATGCTACTGGTTCCACACTTGGGCAAACACACACACTCATATGCTGGCTTATAAACTCGCCTGCTTAAAGAAATTTGTCAAATGTAGATTAATGATAGTTAGACCTATTCATCTGATCCCAATGAGTGTAGTTAAATGATGGGAGAGGTAAAAAAAAAAAAAAGTGTCTCTCATTTCTTCCCTGGCTGTGGCCTCTACCTAATAGTTTTTTTGGGCTGTAAGTTATTTTCTCTGACTTAGCAATGATCATAAACAAATACTAATGCAATCCATAAATTCTAAACACCTTATCACTGTGCGTTCACAGTGATGAAAATATCTGTACTTGGAGAAAGGAATTAAATATTCAAAGTTAGGAGCCACAATGTTCAAATAAATAACACTTCAATCGTTTGTTTACAATTACAGCAAAATAACGTGTTTAAATGAGAATAAATGAGAATTTCTGTCATCCATCTACTCATGAACATAGATATCCATCTCTATCCTCCTCCATAGATAAAATGTGGGTGGGGGTATGTATTGTATTGTAGTGCGTGTATGTGCATCGGAATGAGTGACTCTTTGTTAAAGAGTGATGGTTCACCTTTTATAGTAGACCTTGACAAGCTTGTAAATTCCACTTAAGAGTCCATGTATGGCAGCAGTTTGAAACTGTGAGCCCAGGAATGCAACAGCAATCGGCGATTAGAAAACATTCTCCTGTACTGAGCACGCTCAGCTCCTCCCTCACATCCTCTTACATTATCCTCAGTAAGGGGTGCGCCGAAGCCCTGCCGCAGCTACCGAGGAAGGGGGCGCCCATACCTGAGCTCTGCTTCCTCTTCTAGTGCTTAGCTTGGACCACCTACTCTGAGTGCTAAAAGTTCAACAAGAGCATCATCCGGACCACTTACGTCAGAGTCCGCACACTCACGCACACACACACCCTCACCCGCACACACACACACACACACACACCTGCGCTAACACATGCTCATACATGTCTGCAGACAGACTGTCGACCCTACCTCACACACACACGCACACACTGGCACCAATCTAGCTGCGTATGTGGCTAAGTACAGGGGATGTATGTTCGTATAAGTAATTTTGCACTCGTACTACACATTCCAATATGCACAGACTGACAGTTATAGGCATTAGACAGACACACGATTATGGTTTGGGTACTGGAGACCCTGAAAGGGTAAGAACACGGACACACAGACACAATGCAGTCGAGACAGACAGACGAGAACAGAGGCGTGTGCTCCCTCCGTACTTCTGACACGTTATGAAAGAGAGGAGCCAAACTATGAACAGATGAACCACCTGACTCATGAGCAGACAGACAGAACCTGGAGGCACCTGAATACCCCAGAAAATAATCTAAACATATAAAGAATCGCCTTACAGAGAGATAAGCTGCTCATAAAACTGTCCTTCATTTTGCCAAGCATCTTCCCACTTACTCTTATCAGTTCACTCTCAATTGTAGTGCAAGAATGCTAACAAATAATGACTTCAATGGTGTTCTGTTTCGACGCACAGCTGTACAAGGCTGAGGTTTCCCAGTCCACCAACAGTGCTGCAGCGTTAAAGCCTGCGAAGTTGTAAAAATTGACCTACTTGTTGCGAAGTTGAGGCGAAGTTCCTTCTTGAGCGTGTCGCTGGTGTGGGGAGTGTGAGGATGTGTGTGCGTAAATGAGCGTGCGTTCGTCTACTCCTGTACTCCTCCCTCTTGTGCTGACCAGAGTGCAGAGTCCTCCCAGTAGGAGTGCCGGCTTAAAAAGATGGGCCAGCGAGAAATGACTTCACCACACTGCTCCTGGCGGGACGGAGCGAGGGACAGAAAAGAAGGGAGAGCCAGAGAGAGTCAGGGAAAGGAAACCATGACCTTAAAAGGGCATGGCCTTTTTTCCCTGCTCTCTCTCTCTCTCTCTCTCTCTCCCACTCCTCTGTTCCTCCTACCGCATATTCCTTCTCTCTTTTCCCCAGTTTAACAGTGCCTCCTTATTTGGGAAAGTAACAGTGGGGGAGGGAACAGGCAGCCACAGGGCTCTGTTTGGTTAACTTGAAAAATTCTCAGAATACTTCAGTGCACCAGTTTGGCTGTAGGGATGGAGGGAGGGAAAGTGGTGGAGGGGAGAGGGGGTGAGGAGCAGAAGAGGAGAGAGGGATGGTATGAGAGGAGTATGGGGGCTCATTATCTCTAATTATTACAGTAGTAGGCCAGTGCTGGTGCCTGTTACCACTGTTCTCATAGGTCGAGCCCGTTGAGAATGAGAGAGGGGGAGAAGTGGGGCTGTCTGGTTATGGAAGATGAATGAGAAAAACTATAGAGGACGACAGGCCTTTTAAGTCTATACGCCAAAAAGTCTGTGTGTGTGTGTGCATGTGTGTTTTGTGCGTGTGCAGTGTGGTATGCGAGTGTTTGAAATTCGCCTCTATCTGCCAGCATCTCTGCAGTGTAATTCCATATTTGTGTGGACTGGCTTTGGCACAGTCTCATCCCAGCATTAGCCTTTCTCCCTTTTAGTCTCTTTTTCGTCAAACCCAACGCCCCCTGTTCATCCTCAGCTGTCGTCATCTTTTTGTCATCCTCGTTCGCTTACGAATCCACCATTTTATTATGATTCACTGACAGCATCTCACCTTTGATTCCTACACCTGTCTCGGTGATGTATGCTAAGAAAATGACATCATCCAGAACTCCAGACTCAACCTTTACTCATGTTCTGTGTCGCAGTCCGTCCCCTCTGGCAGTGTTCAGTCAGTGAAAGAATGCGGTTGGTCTGTGGGACTTTGGCAGGTGCCCTGTGGCTGTGCTGTCCTCTGTCTTTGAACAGAAACAGTTTTATGAGCGCGTACATTATGCCGAGCCCTGGGGCTTGTCTTGTTGCTGTTACATGACACTCATCAAGTTCAGCCTCAGGAGTGACATGCTTGTAATACAGGTCACTGGTCTTAGCTTGGATAATCAGAGTAAATAAGTGTCTAGCTGTGGTCTACCTGGGTTCTCTAACACAATATTTTTGAATTTTAGGTTATGAAAGTAAACTTTTTAGGGAATTAGTTATTCTGTTAAACTCAAACTTCTTCTGAGCTTGTTCGATTTATTTAACCTCATCAGATACTGTTTATTTTGAGAGAAGAGTGTATCACACACAGAAACCTGATAAACAGTTCTGTGTCTCTGTTTCACTGTAATTCCTAAAGGAATTAATCAAACTTTTTGTGCCTGCAAGTGGAAAACAAACAAGAAAAATGCTTTAACTGTGTTTGAAAAAGTGTTCGCCGGATCAAACCAGCTTCAGTGCTGCTGTTGGCACATTGGTGGAAATAACTATATGAATTCATTTTTTGACGGTTCACACACATTTACTGTACACATTTGTATTTCAAAAGATACCTGAGGAGTTTATTCATTGATGTATTTTAAATTTTTTTATTTCCTTTCACAAATCTTGTGCATCTCAAACAAAAAAGTATTTTTGGAATGCAATGAAATGTCTTCCTGAGACTTGATATTTTTCTCATGAGCCATGTATTCTACTTTGCAGAAAGCAACACAAAAAGGGACATTCAATTCAAAATAAAAATAAGAATCGCCTGCTAGTCCGCATCATGTTTCTATGTAATGTTCAATAAAAGGAGTTATACTTTCATTGAGCTGGTTTTCATCAGATACCAAAATCGCAGCTGAAAGAAAAACAAAAAGTTAATCTCAACAATTATCTTGGCCTGAGGCTTGATAACTATAGTACCTATTTCTTTTTGCTCAATACAGCAAAGGATTTGACTGCCAGTTAAGTGAGATCATTTGACAAATTTTATAATTTGTCAATAAGGTGAGGAAATTTCACATCAAACTAAACAATATGTTTTGCACTTGATACAGAAAAAAAACATGTTTTAAGTTTCTTGATAAGGCCAAAATTGGTGAAATAAAGAAAAAAAACCCATAAATAAATTTAAAACACTAAAACACTTCTTCCAGATGGTGCTCAGGAGAATATGTGTTGTGAATACTGAATAAATTTCTCCTGTTTATCTGTTCATCCCTCACTTCAAACACTTAGAATGTAAACTTCGAGCCCCCTCCACACTGTGCGCGCACACACACACACACACACACACACACACACACACAGAGTAAACTCTATTTACATGGCACTTGACATCATCTAACAAGATTATCTGATTTGGAATAAACTTGCTTTTTTTGAGAGAGAGAGAGAGAGAGAGAGAGAGAGAGAGAGAGAGAATGCATTTGCTTAGAAATTCCAAAATCGACAGCCCCTCAGTGACAGACAAGTAGTTGAACTTTCTTAATGAAAGACATTATAATGAAAGACATTATTAAAGTTCAGAGGATAAATATGAACTGCATGTTTTTTTTTTTTGAATGGGTATTATCACAAGTTCAGTGCCCATTCAACTTGTGAAAAAGCAGGAAATACAGGATGCAATCGGGCACAAGCAGATAGAGAGCTGATAAATGTATGAGAGTCTCCAGTAAAATGAAGGGCTCAGTATTACATTTCTTTAACACATAGCGCTCTGTCAAAAATGCAATTTTTAGAAGTTCATAAAAAAGAATTTCCATCTAAAAATAAATGTCCTGATTCAAATTCAGCATAATAAAGCTGAGGGTTGATATGAGGATGAATTGAAGAACACAGCTTTGATGGGATTTACTTTCCCTGAACCTTTAATTCCTTATTGTGTGCATTATCAGAGCGATGTTTAAGTGTTTCATTGACTTTTCATGCATAAAATGGACCTAGTTTCTGAAGTCAAAAATATTTTTACCCCTCAGCCGATGAAAGTCGTGGAGGGGTATTGTCATGGCGAGCGGCGTCCGTCTGTCTGTCTGTCCGTTAACTTCTCATTTCCGGACGATAGCTGAAAAACGCCTCGGCCAAATGCTCTCATTTTCTGGTGGTATGTTGGGGGAGGTTAGAGGAAGCTCCCTATCGATTTCTGTCCCGCTGTGATAATCAATATGGCTGCCACGGCAGGGCAAGCGCAAGGCTGAGGGATCCCGCTTGCGACAGCGTGCTATTTTTTTAATTAATGAGCCATGAGGGGACCCTTTTGGCTTATGGTGTCTGGAGACCACACTGTGTGGCAATGGAAAGAAAATCAAAAGGACATCACAATAAAACAGCATTTTTTATTCATCTAAAGCAATTGGGGGGAAAAATGATATTTCTTTAAAAATTTTTATTATAAAATAAAAGACATTTTGTTTCACAGTTCATTTGCGGAAACTTAAATAGCATACAAGTTGATGCTCATATAATATGGAAGTTTAAAGATACAGAACGCATGTGTTTCATTCCCTGTGCTTCCAATATCTGACTGATCTGATGTCACTAACTCAGTGTAGTGTAGCACTATTCTACTCAAGGGCGGCACAGTAGCTAGCACTGCTGCCTCACAGCAAGAAGGTTCTGGGTTGAGTCTGGCCTGGAGTCTTCCTGTGGAGTTTGCTTGTTCTCCCCGTGTTTGCGTAAGTTTCCTTCAGGTACCAAGGTTTCCTCCCACAGTCCAAAGACATGAATGCCAGGCTAACTGGAAACTCTAAATCGCTCATTAGTGTGTGAATGAATGGTGTGCGCGCCCTGCAGTGAATTACAGGCTGTCCAGGGTGTGTCCCTGCATTTCGCCCATCTTCAGCTGCTTTCACACCGGACGCGAAATAATTTTTCGCACGACATATTGCATTCAAAGTCATTGCAAAGACGCGAATTCGCGTCTTTGCATTGACTTTGAATGTAATCTGTTGTGCGAAAAATTTGTTTCGCGTCCGGTGTGAAAGCGGCTTTCACCTGGAATTGGCTCCAGCTTCCCTGCAGCCCTGATGAAGAAGAAGCAGTTGAAATAGCAGATGGATGGAGAGTTAAATGGATTTATACCCCCATTTCTCAACTGTTATGGGCCTATAAATTAATTAAATAATTCATCCAACCATAACGAAGCTGCACTTTCCACGATATAACCATAATCAAGTTCCTCATCACTATTTGCTAGCTCTGCCTACCATTTTTTAGAGTACAAAAACAAAAAAAACTATTCCTTAACTGATATATTTAATCCTGGCAGCACTCAAGTGACAACAAGTGACGCTGAAAAATGACGCACTTTTTAATAAGTGCGAAAAATATTTTTGGGGAGCTTAACATAAAATGCAAACTTTTTTGTCGCAATTTGTGGAGAGTAGAAAGGGGTGTCATCCATGTGCTTCAGCATGTGAAGAAAGGGTTTTAAAAATGGCCACCTCTAGGTGATGTGACCCAATGAAAGCATTTTATTGATCAATACAAACCCCTCCCCCATCTCTGGACCATTCATTGACAGTATATGTGCTTCATGTAATTGTGCATTGAAGAAAATGAGTTAGGTGCTCAGAGGGAACACTGTGCAATAGATAGAGGGTCAAAAACCTTTTAATGTGATTGATTCTCACATACTCCTCTTGACTGAGCACCCAAATAAACAGTGATGTGCATATGTTGTGTACACTGGAATAAGCTCCACAAAGCCCTCCACCTCACATGACCAACACTCTCACCAGAGTTGTGTGCGATTTGACCGTGGGCTAAACACCTAACCCAGAGCTGTGCAAGAACTGCAGAAATTGCTTATTTCCATGTATATCAGGGCTCTCACTGTAAATACTAGCAAATAACAATCAGCAAAAAGGCCACATTTACAAGAATTACAACATTCTTATTATAAAATCAGAATCAAGTGCTCATCCATCCTATGGACGTAATATTTAAATGATTACATGTTATTTATGGGCACATACGAGAGTGTCATGAGAATTTGTTGATATAAATTAGGGTTGAGGCTAGTGAGAAAAATAACAGAATGAAATGCACTCTGAAATGGATTGGAGAAATTGTGCTTTTAATCTTTGAATTATTGTCCGACTTGATATCTGACCGCTGGATTATGGCTGGTTCACAGCTCAGGAAATGTCAAAGCCTGGACCCTTCTCATTGAAAACAAATAGCAAAATTTAGATTCACCATGCCAACAGGTTCCGTTCATTTTTGCTGGAGGATTAACCTCGTAAAGTGTAAAATAATTTTCGCAAATACTTTGAGGCAGGCTGATTTTGCTTAATTGCTTGCTGCATCAGTAAACAAGTATTCTAAACAAGAAAAAATCGAGTTATTTAAAAACGATTTGTTAAATCAACCAGGTACATTCATTTCTTTTTGTTGGATTTCACATACACACTGCCCTGGTTTGGCTGGCCCCAGCTGTGGGTAAAGACTGGCTCGGTGATGACATTGCGAGCGCAAACAGAATCCCTGCCAGCTGTTTGGTTTGCAGGCTGTGGTTTGTAGCTCTAGTTCTCGACAAAACAGGTGCGTAAAGCGTTTAATGTGTACTTTTGGTGTTCCCTTTTCCCGAAGATTGATTTCTTTCAGAAAGCTGAGCTAATATTGATTTTTTTTTAAGGCCGTCATAATTTTTTTGCGTCGGCATTTGCATGGGCAAAATGAAGACGCCCAGTGGCAATAATATGTTACTGCATGTCTGTTGTAATTCCAGGTCCAAATGAGCTAGCCTTGACTTGGCAATGTCTTTTTCTCACTGATGTGCTTTGTTAAGGCATACATTCGTCGTGCAATACCTGCTTGAGTACGGATACTGTCATAGTACCTCAGCCGGTACTGCAGTGCAGCATTAGAGAAGTGAAGACGAAGGCTGAATCCAAATAACTGGACTTCACCACTCTTACAGACTTGCAAATTTTGAGGGCGCATCCTCAAAAAGTCTGCAAGCACTGAGGGCTGTCCAAACCCACAATTCATCCAGTCCACCATAATCTTATGCATCATGATGGTGAAAAGAATGCTTGAGAAAATCATTGAGAGGTTTAAAAACAATGTTCATCAGTAAAAATATAATTAGATTTGGATATTTCATCATCTACAGTACATAACATAATTAAAAGTTTCAAAGAATCTGGAGGGATCTCCGTGCTCAAAAGGCAAGGACGCAAGCTTAAAGGAGACCTATTATGCTACATTTCAAAATTTATATTTTGCTCTTGGACTCCCCTAGAGTACTCCTGATCGTTCAAAGTCCAAAAAAGGGTCTTTATTTAGCTCATGCTGCCATCCTCAAAAAACCCCATTTGTAGTCCATTGTAGTCTCTGCCTGAAACGCCTCGTTGGGGCGGCTCTTCCGCTATGGCCCCCACTCCCCGTATACCCATTTTCTTCTTACTGGCCAGCTCTGTGGAGGGCAGATCTGGGCGGGATGAGGCAGCTGAACGCAGTTTTCCGGGTCCGCCTCCCCAAGTGAAACTGAGACACGTCTGCCATCTGAGAAGGAATCGACGGGCACATTCCGCAATCAAACGCAGTACATGTGTATAGACCTAATGAAATGAACTTGTTCTGATAAATGCAACGGCGAAAGTGGAGGACGCAGTGCGAAAGTCTGGCAGCTCAAGCTCGAATTTACTGTCTACCTACGGCTACTATGGTGAGTACACCAGTGTTTCTACTTTATAGCTAGGATTGAGGGAAAGCTAGAATCCACCCCATACAGACACATTTGTAGAATGGGTCGACATACCCAAGTGTAGACCGGAGACCGTAGAATTCCGGTGGGTCTGAGTTTAGAGGGAAACATTGACAGTGAGGAACAGCAAAAAGTGGACCTGCAACTTATGGACTGCTTCGGTGTGTATTATAAGGACCTGCTGGTTCGTGTGCATAACTGTGGTGTGTCGTTAGCGTGGAGTAACTAACAGCTTCTGCGCTGGTATATGACAAAGGGGCGAAAGCTCCAGGCTAAAAGGCCTTTTGGAAATTGCCCGTGGTAATGGTTCACTTAATTGCATCGAAATGACCAGTGTTTCCTCGCGAAAAATCGGCGCGATAAGCTGCTTTCACACTGGACGCGAAACAAATTTTTCAACAGATTACATTCAAAGTCAATGCATTGTCTTTGCATTGACTTTGAATGTAATCTGTCGCGCGAAAAATTTGTTTCGCGTCCGGTGTGAAAGTGGCTTAACGCGCCTATAATGCGTGTATTCGCATCTTTGCATTGACTTTGAATGTAATCTGTTGCGCAAAAAATTCGTTTTGCGTCCGGTGTGAAAGCTGCTTAATGCGCCCATGACGCGTGTATTCACGTCTTTGCATTGACTTCGCAAAAAATTGGTTTCGCTTCCAGTGCGAAAGCGGCTTAACGCGCCCATAACGCGTGTTTTCATGTCTTTGCATTGACTTTCAATGTAATCTGTCCCTCGAAAAATTAGTTTCGCGTCCGATGTGAAAGCAGCTTTATGGATAGTACGCGACAGCTTAGAGAGAGCTCTGGCTATATTATGAACATAGTACAGGTTTTACAGACCGTAAGTTCCATTAGCGTGGACAAGTTGTTTATGTGGAGCTAGCGAATCGATCACTTCTACAGGAAAGAATTTCCTATTCAATCTCCGCCATTTTCGGCTTTTTATTAGCCAGAACAATTTCTAAAGGGGGATGAAATTATGTCTCGGTAGTGCAGAGAAATCATTTGTTATACCAGACAAGTTAGAGCTTCTGCGTTGCGCGATTGCTTTCACGGTAGCATCAGAGAGCTAGCCCAGATATTTGTGAAGTATCCGGCTGATCCCGGTCAACCCAAACACGTACCCCAAGCTCTGCAAAACCTACATCTGGTCTAACTGCAGCCTTTTCAGCTCAACTTTGCAGGCACATACAGCACCTCTCCGGTTAGCTTCAACTGTAGTGGCTACAATCGGGCAACGTTATGATGAAACTGCCACATTGATGCTTACCGAAGTAACACAAGCATACCGATCAGAATTACTGCATATAAGTTAACCAGGAGCATTTTTAATTAGCACGGCGGCACGCAAACTAATATGCAGTAGCTGGTAACCAAGCATTCATAACAACCACAGAGACAAACCCTTGCAATACAGGTTTTACAGACAGCAAGTTCCGTTACCGTGGACAGGTGTACCAAGCATTCAAATTACAAACATAAAAATTTAGCTTCAAATGAGGTTTATGTATACACACCTTCTGTAGAATTTCCCCTGATATTACTCTTGCATATTTAGGACACAAACATTAGCAACAGTGACTTGGCTACGTTAACCGCAGTGCTACAGCCACAATCAACTGGCTATCACGTCAGGTTGGCTTATGCAGTAAAAGCAACTTACAGCTTCTACATCTGTAAGTCAGGGACAGTCGCGACCGATACAGGCTTTGTCTTCAGATATTTTACAAATCCTGCGTTTGAGGCCAGTTGTTAGTGCTAACTATCGTTAGCGGTCCTGCTAGCCACCCGTAACACGTTAGCTTCACTTACATTATTTGCTGTTATATGGTTACTTACAGCTTGTGGCTCCGAGCGCTTGATCGATGCAACTGCTTCAGGTTTGAGAAGCAGCTGAAACGCTTATCCAGCGTCAAATCATCCTTAATTGACAAAGCTGTCTTTGGTGAAATGCTGAGCACAAACAGCTAACGTTCCCTTTGGCCGTGGCTGTTTGCTGCCAGCAAACAAAAAAAGCTACCCAATGATTTCTGGTGGCATCGTCTTTTGGAAGAGAAATAGGTGCTTTTCTTCGCGTCCAAAAGTAAACGGACAAGCAGCTTTGGGAGAGATACTGACAAAACTGCCCCTCAAATGATCTGCGGTTCTTCTTATGTATTTCCAAAAGTGTACACTCTACTGAGGCATAGTATGATCTGCGGTTGTTAGTGCCTGCTAGAATAGTTTCCGATTTGGGCAGGTCAAGCGCCGTGATTGGCTCTGGCTAGGTCTGTATTAATTGGACGGCACAACCTGACGTCAGGTTTTGCCCAGATCTCGTGAGGATCTCGGGACAAGCTGTTCAGAGAGGAAATCGCGCTCACGAAATCACGTTCTTGAATTTCGGCAAAACCCCTGAATCTTATGTTTAGAAACTTTCCAGAGATTGAGTATGGACAACCAACATTATAACATTACCTATATGCATTAAAAGAAGGATCAGCATAATAGGTCCCCTTTAAGCGGAATACTTACTCAAATGGCACTGAATCCAGGCTTGTCATTTGTCCACTTGTGATATAATCACTTGGACTCAGTATTAGTTTGGTAAACTCTAGTCAAGTGGCTCAATCGTAGCTACATCTACAAAAGCAAGTTAAAACCTTCTTGTGCAAAAAGGTTGCCTGACATTAACAGTGTCCAGAAGCACCCTCAACTTCTCTGGGCACGAAAGCATCTGCAGTGGACCATCATACAGTGGTAATGTGTATTATGGGCAGACAAATCCATATTTCATGTCTTTTTTTTTAAGAAATAGATGCAGTGTGCTCAGAACAAAATAGGAAAAGGACCATTCAGACTGTTGCCAGCAACAAGTCCGAAAGCCATACCCTGTCATGGTATCTGTCCTCCGCAAGGATTACTTGCAATTCGATGAAAGCCCATTATTGCTTCAAAGTAAACTGAGATATTGGAACAACATGCGTTCCCTTCAAGACAACCTCTTTTACAGGGACTCCCATTCTGCATGCATTACAAAGATATACCTGCATGTGGATGCTGAACTGGCCTGCCAGCGGTCCTTACTTGTCCTGATTAAAAGAACATGTGGCACATTTTGAAATGCAAAATGCAACAACAAAAACCTTGTGTTGTTGCACACATTAAGATGTTTCCCAAAAAAAAAAAAAAAACAACTGAAAAAAATGCACCTGAAACATTTAATCACTTAGGGTTTTCGGTCCCTAAACATTTTTTTTTAATGTCGTGAAAAATAAGACCAAAATTGAAATAAATGTGCTGTTGTATTGTTCTCAATATAAGTCAAAGATTATACATCACTGTTTTCAGTTTTATTTTTAATTTATCATGCCATCCCAATTTTTTTTGATTTGGGGTTGTAAAATTATATGTGCTGCAAATACCTCCGAAGTACACGTTGCCAGGTTGGCCTGTTAATCAAGATCCTGTAGCGGGTGCATGTCAGGTAAACAGAGTGAAACACACAGATTGCACAAACATTGTTTCTTTCCAGAAACCACATCCTGCCATTTAAAAACATGGAGGCATTACTTTGAGCCAGGTGAAGAATAAAGTTGGGAGTGAGAGCATTGCTTTCAAAGATCTGTTCAGAAAATTTGCAATGCATTTTGCTTCAGTACTCTTAAGACTAAGACAGTTTTAAAAGCAAACTTAAGGGTGCATTCAGCGATCTCAGCCATTCTTGCTAACTCTCGTATGACCAGGCACAAAGAAGTTCAGGCCCCCCTCTCCCCCCTTCACTCCGTCTCGACCCCCTCCCGCTCCCCCTCCCAAGAATCGCGAACATGCACTCTCACAGCACTGCTCAGATAGCAGAGCATTCCAACTCTTTGTCTCGTCTCTGAGGTAGCTAATTGCCCAGTCAAATATGGGACATTCTTTAAGTGAAACTTTGCCAATGGACATAGAGTGCTGTAAAAAAAAGTATCTGCCCCTCACAGATTTTTTTCTATTTTTCCTTATTTGTCATATTAAAATAACTCAGAGCATCCATCTGATTTTAAAATAAGAGAAAAACAACGTGAGTAAATGCAAATTATACAGTCTTGTGCAAATTAATTTGATAAAGGTGCTTGTAAATTGAATGAGCTGAATGGAATGCAAATAGTCGTGCCAAGTGATGGATGTTTTACATAACCACCTCAAAGATCACTGCACAGTACCTTTTAGCCACGTTTCATTAATTTCCTTCACTTGTATGATGCAACTAATGTGACTGCATCATCAACATAGTACTGTAACTGCGTTGGACTGACTTGGGTAATTCACCTGAACACAATCCCATTCAGAATCTCTGGTCCATCATCAAGTCAAGGCTGCTGCAAAAGGACTGCAACACTAAAGCCAAAGTCATTGATGCAGTTGTCCAGGTGTGGCATCATGACAAAGAAATCAAGGCAACCTGCAAAAGCCTGGTCAGCTCCATGCCAAAACGGGTGGAACAGCTTAGCAAGAACCGTGGAGGACACATCTCATACTGAGTGCTGAATGCAAATGTTATTAAAGTAATAAAAAGCCTGAAATCCTTTGTTGTTTGGTTTTTCCCACTCCAGTCTGCTTTATCCAATTAATTTACACAAGACTGTAGTTTTTAAATGATCATTTAATTTATCTAAGGTATGAAGCAGTGGCGGAGCTAGAACTGGGAATTGGGGGAGGGCACAGACATGTCCCTTTATGACAACAATTAGTCCTGGCTAGTTCTCAATCATTTTTCTTTATTGACGCGTTTTCCAATTATCGTAATTGGCAACTGGAGACATGGTTTGTCTCCATGTGCGATCTAACAGCGATGAAATCATGGGCTAAATTCAGTAGAGAAAAATAATTTACTTATTAATAGGCCAATGCTTCGCGTTGATTGAACTGGTCAGCGTTCCAATGAAATATCGCCTTTCACCCTTGGTAGTGTGTGGGTAGATTAAAAAAAAGTGGCACTCGGCAGTTAAATAGGTTATAAAAAGCGTGTGGCTCAAGTTATTTGCGTGAGAGTCGACAAGTATGCAATTTTGAATAACGTTGATTTAAATACAGCAAATACGCGTCCCAGATGAATGATTGTCGTCTTACCTAATCGGAGAGAACAAGCAGCACCTGTTAAGTGTGGAGTGCTCTCGGAGTGAAACTTTTGTTAATTATGAAAATGACTGAGAACAGGTCAGGACTAATAATTGTTTTAAACGGATGTTTTGTGCACCCCAATTCTCAGTTCTGGTTCCGCCACTGTACTGAATTTAGCCCATGATTTCATCGCTGTTAGATCGCATATGGAGAGAAACCGTGTGTTCAGTTGCCAATTACGATAATTGGAAAATACGTCAATTAAAGAAACGCATTGATGCACAAGGGGAGCGAAGGCTGGCCTGTGTGGTCCAATCCAACAGAAAAGCAAATTGCTGAAAAAGTTCTTACTGGTTCTAATAGAAAGGTGTCAAAAGACAGTGCCTTGCAGTTTGTTCTTTATGGGGCTGCGAAGCCGCAGACAGGTCAGGGTGCCCATGCTCACCCCGGTCCACTGACAAAAGCGCCTACAATGGGCACATGAGCATCAGAACTGGAACATGGAGCAATGAAGGAATGTGGCCTGGTCTGATGAATCATGTTCTCTCTTACATCATATGGATGGCTGAGTGTGTGTGCTTTGGGAAGACACGGCACTAGAGTGCACTATGGGAAGAAGGCAATTCAGCAGAGGCAGTGTGGTGCTTTGGGCAATGTTCTGCTGGGAAACCTTGGGTCCTGCCGTTCATGTGGATGTCACTTTGACACGTACCACCTTCCTAAACACTGTTGCAGGCTAAGAACACCGTTTCATGGAAACGGTATTCCTTATAGCAGTGGCCTTATCTCTGGAAGATAATGCACGTTCCAACAATGAAAAAAAATGGTTCAGGAACAGTTTGAGGAGCACGATAACAAGTTAAAGGTGTTGACTTGGCCTCCATATTCCCAGATCTCAATAAAATTTAGCATCTGTGGAATGTGCCAGGCAAACAAGTCTGATCCACAGAGGCCTCACCTCGCATCTTAGAAGATTTAAAGGATCTGCTGCTGAAGTCCTGGAGACTGTTACCACAGCACATCTTCAGAGGTCTAGTGGAGTCCACGTCTTTCCGGATCAGGGCTATTTTGGCGGCGAAAGGGGGACCTACACAATATTAGGCAGGTGATCATAATGTTATGGCTGATCAGTGTATACACTATAGGAACACAAGGGAATGGGGCACACGATGGATTATACTGGATAAGGGGAAACAAACAAGATACCAAACCAATTATGGAGACAATATGCAGGTTGCTGGAAAGGAGGAGAGACAATTAGGAAGACATGAGGGTTGTGACAACTGGTTGTGCCACCCTTATCGGCAACAACTGCGCTCTCCGAGGAATTTTGGTTGGCTGTCCACTCCTCGGTAAGTTTTCTCCATTTGTAGATATATCGCTCTCACTGTGGTTTGCTGGAGTCCCAGAGCCTCAGAAATGGCTCTGAAACCGTTTTCAGACTGATAGATGTCAACAACTTTGTTTCTCATCAGTTGTTGAATTTTTTTCAGACGTGCTGCTTTTTGTCTTCGTCACATTTGGCAGCTTATATTTAAACGCACCCACATGAATTTAGATCAATTCTGCCTTTTTTACTTGCCGGACTATGAATTCATACTTTCAAGCAAAATCATTGCTTTCTATGCCTTAGTTTTAAGTTTATTTACTGTGAAAGTAAGGTTGTATCATGGTTTGAATTCCCTGAGGGCCGCCATATTTGTATGCTCGCAAAGCATCTTGGGAGTGTGATGTCATCTGGTTGCTTGAGCACATGAAATATAGTCTGACAAGTCAAATCGGTAAGACTTGTCTGAATTCCAGGTTTTTTTAATTTGACTTTTAGATTCTTCAAGGCTGGCAGTAATCATGCTTGGGTGTGTCTACTGAAATTGAACCCAATCATCAATTAAATTGTTCAACTGGTTGATTTAGTAACTAAGGGGGCAATTATGGTACCATTTCACATGTGGCCAGTTAGGGATGGATAGCTCTTTTCATTCAATAAATGAAACTGTCACTAAAAAATGTTTGTTTTTTTTTTAAATTGACTCTGGTTAGCTTTGTCTTTCATAAAAAATTGTATTTAGTTTGATGATTGGAAACATTTAAGTGTGACAAATATGGAAAATTTGAAGAAATCGAGATGGGGCAAATACTTTCTCATAGCTTTTTCAGAGCATTGTAGCAACTTACTGTGGTCACTTGCAGCACTTTAAGTGATTTTAGTTAAGTATTAGTAGTGAGGAAGCTATTGATAATTTGCATAATATTAGCAAAAGCAAGCTTATACTGGCTAAGGTTGGAAAATATTGGTAACGTTATGCAGCTAATGTAACGCTGACATTAGTTTTCAGGCTCTCGGCAGTCTTTCTCAACTTCAGGAAGGAAAAAATGAAATTTGTTTGCTAAAGTTCATGTTTTTTAGGTCACTCATTTGGCGGTGATGCTCGTAAGTGCAGCACAGTTTTATCAATTAGCATGCAGTAACGCTGGCTTGCAAACTTGACTAACGCCACCTAGATGTTCTATGTAAGGTTACGTTACCTAATATGCCAACTAATGTTGAACGGAGCTTGAGCTGACGTTAGCAAATTAAAGCCCAGCCGATGAGTGGCAGTTATTAAGCTAGCAAGCTTGGTGAGCACCAGTTGGTTCAATTCTTTACTCAATGGTTTCTTCTCTTATGCAGCTTTAATGAGCTTCGGCTGTTTTAAAGCGTAAGCTGCTATTGGCTTTGACGGAGTGAGTAGTTTTCTACTTTTCACCATCAATGCAGTCAGTGCTAGGTTCCTGACATATATATACAAGCATACTGTGAACGCGTAGGAGGATTAACAATTATGGAAGCCCGCCTCATGGCTGAGCCCTTTTCTGATAGGCTTACATCTTTGGGCATAACAGTAAAGAGAGAAAATTTCATTTCTGAGTGTACAGTGCCCAGAGTGGACATGGGTACCAGTGCTACACATCAGATAATATAGTTGTATTTATATGCACAGTACTGTGCAAAAGTGTTAGGCACATTTAACACAATTTTGTGAGGCGAAGATGCTTCCAAAATTAATTAAAGGTTTCTAAATATTTAAAAACATACTATAAGGTGCTGTGAACTGTCACAAACTAACTCAAATCAATATTTAGCATGATTACCCTTTGCCTTAGAATTGGGGACACCGTCCAGCAGTTCTGTAGTTGTATAAGATTATTGGCTGTTATGTTGTTGTAAGTATACTGGAGAATACGCCACAGTTCCTGTGCAGACTCACAGTGTCACTTGTTTCTATCTTCTCTGGTGTTCCCAGGCAACCTTGATGATGTTGAGATCAGGGCTCAGTCATGGCGTCTGATTCATATCAACTGTATTTAGTAAAATACAACGTCCGAACATCCAACATCAAATTCAGATTTTTAAAAAAAAATCTGGGGTGCCAAAGACTTTTGCACAGTACTGTATAGCTATACTGTATATATATATATATATATATATATATATATATATATATATATACTGCTGAATGCACCTTTACGGGGGAAAAAAAAAGGAAAAATACAAATCATACATTTCTGAAAGATGTACCATACAAAGTTCTTTAATAATTCAAAGACATACAATGTGACATAGGTAACCCAATACCACGGTAACATCATCCAGAAGGGTTAATCAAAGTAGCTCACACCTACAAACGTAAAGAGATGCCACCAACACTGAAGATGACATTTTAGAAAACCAGTCAGAGTAATTTTGCAGAACATGAACGTGTGATACAGAGTACTTCTGCAAATTGCAGTCGGTAATCGGCTGGTTTGATAGATTGTCGGTCTGGATGGGCTTTTGTGGGAGTGTTTCTGGGCATATTTGATCTTTTTGGCTCAGTTTAAAGGGAAGGATAGACTAAATACCCAGAGAAAGTGTTGTGACCTTGGTGGTCCCCACAAAGGTAGCGGCCTGACAGGAGCTCTACATAAACCTGGCAGCCCCGCTCCAGCTGAAGCAGCACGGTTTGGGTCGCGCTGTCCTTGGAGTCCTCGCGGTTATCTTCCCAAACCGAAGCGACCACCTCCCCGTTCCTCATCAGCAGCACCTGATGATACATCCGCTCGCCTTTCTTAACCATGTCTGAGAACGCCGTGAAGGAGAAGGAGTAGATTCCTGCCCTTGGTGCCGTAAAGATCCCTGTCCCGGGGAGAAAAGAGCCGCGTTTAAAAACAGAAGGAGTCCATGCTCTTGTTTCAGCGCTCTATTGCTTTTCAAAGAACTTTTGTTGAAGTAAGAGGGTTGAGATTTGAGGGACTTACCCAATGCTGGGTTGTAGCCATTTCCGTGGTTGAGTAAGATAGAATTATAGGGGATCGGTACGTTACTCGTGAAGGGGCCGAAGCATTGATTAGCTTCTCTTCTTGCTGTGAACGCTATCTTCGGCCCTCCTGAAAAAGAATGTATATGCTGTCAACACAACATATTCAAGCAAAACTGTGGAAGAATGATCTAACTGCGGCACATATTTAGTGAGCAAAATAATTCCTTGGACTGTAACTTTTTTTAGTAATTTGGTTCTGTTGGCCGCGTTAATCATCAAATTTGAACCGGTTAACGTATGTTTTGTACGCTGAGGAGGAGACTTCGTCAAAAAGTCCCCAAAACAAGCAGGAAAAGGAGATTGCTGCAATTGAGGGCTGGCAGAGCATCACCAGGAAAGAAAATGAGCGTCTGGTGATGTCAGAGCATTAAGAGCCATTCCGCGAGAAAAAGGCACTTTTTGAAGAAGTTGAGGAGTTGACCCCCCTGGAATTGAATGAAACTTGGCAGATAGGTAGATATGGTAGTCTCACAGAAAAAGCCAAATTTTTAGGGCCGTATCTTAAGAAATCTGCCGGTGGGGCCTCCCGGAAGCCACTAAAGTGGCTCAGTTTTGCTTTTGACACCATATTTTACATCAATTATTATGACTTAAGGATACACAGTACCAGATGTGTTATACTTCTATCATGACCTGTGACACTTCAAGTCTGGATAGACATTAGCACCACATCAGCGCCAAGCTGGGTAACTATGTTATTGAGCCGGAATTATTTGAGAAATCACGGTAAAAAGTGAAAATGGGAATGGGAATAAAATAATATCCCAGACAAATGCCAATCAAGAATGCTTTATTATGTGTTTACACACAACAAAACTATCGTTTTCAGTTAATATATCCTTGGTATCTTGCTGGGTTAGTGCAATGGATGGCTGGAAAGATGGCCAAAATTGATTTTGGTGCATGTTTGCGGTATATTTTCTCAGTAACCCAGATATGTTCCATAAATGCTGTTTGTTGTGCTTTTGGAGCTCTGTTTTCAGGAATATCAAGAATTTCTTTGGTAGTATCTACACTTTCAAGCTAGACGGAGCCAAAGTTGAAGGAAAACTCAAAATGGACCTTTTCATAGCAGATTGTGCCTATGTTTAGGCGGCATTATTTTATTTACCCAGCAAGATAGCGATCTGAAATTCTCTGGATACATAGTATCTTTGGGGTACATTACTGCATCAATAAAATCTCAGAGGTAGTATTTTCAGTGTAGATCATTTTAAACATCAAAAGTCAGAAAAATTTGCTTCCAGGGGGCACTGTAGGCTGGATGCAAGTACTGGCCATCCCCAGCAATGTACCAAAGAAATTTTTTTGAATTGTGATACACACAGCTAGTTTTCTCCGAAAGTGAAGAGCTTGGTTTGGTACTATGCTGGGTAGATAGCTTTCTGACTAAAGGTGCCACTCCAAAGAGCTAATGTTCCACCGACCTAACATTCCATATTCCCAGACATATACCAAATTCCTGTCTTTTGAAATATATGAAGCACATACACAGTTATACATAAAATTTGTAATCCCTTTGGCATAAAGCTTGTTTGGTTGTAAACTGGTGGTGACTGTGAGTACTATGAAACGCACAATACATGGGCTAATACCAAGTACGGGTACAGCACAGTCAGAAACATACAGCACGTTATAAAACATGACCAGTCCAAAATTTTTAAATGCCAATAAAAGAACTAATGTAAAAGGCGTACCACCATAAGTACGCAGACATGCGTCAACAGTATACATACACTTACATAAAATAAAAGTCCATAATTTGAACTCTAAAAAAAAATCTTTGTCACACAACCGTGTACATGAAGACAGAATGTCTAGTACAAAAGTTAAAACTGTTTTATACTTTTCATGTTATCCAAAGCAAAATGATGTCAACACAGCATGTGACTAGCTCTATCCGTCAATCTGTTTTTGGCATTTGATTGTGAGTTGGCGGCACCTGATCGTGCGCACCAGAGATGCTCCTTGGCCTTGGCCCTGAGCAGCCATCCATGGCCTTCTTCATTGGATCCGGGTCAATGTTACCCACGGAGCCAGTCGAGCCCGAGGCAAGCCCTTCTACACTGCATCCTGGGTCTCTACGGGCTGCTTACAGGCCATTGATAGTGAGCTTGTCTGTCTCTGAATTAAATAGCGGGCTGCAGCCTGTATGGCACAATAGTTGCGTCAACACCCATGGCTTGGTATGTACGGAAATGGGAAGTCTGTAAAAGAAACCCCGCCCTCCCAACCCTCGGGCATCTCGTAGGCTAGGCATCATGTGCAGGTGTTAGGAATGAAGGCATGCAAGTTACCACTACAAATTAACTGCCCTTTTCTTGGAAGGGTGCTGCTTGCTTGCTAGGACCTCTGTGCCCTTTATCAGGATAACCACTTGCTAGACGCGACTGCTGTGCCCTTTTTCATACCCAAGTACCATACCCTAGGGAAATCCTAGAATTAACACTGTAGCCTGCTCTCCGATTCTAATAGTAATGCAAAAATGCAGAGAATTTGTTATTTTCTGGAACTCACCAACACTACAAAATTGTGCACTGTACTGACTACTGGTAAAAGTCTTGCATGTTGACACAATGCTACAATCACCACCAACATTCTTTTCCAGTATACAACCAACCCAGCTTTATACCAAAGAGATTACAAATTTTATGTATAACTGTGCATGTACTTTATATATGTCAAAAGACAGAACTTTCATACATCTGGGAATATGGAATGTTAGGTCGGAAGAACATTTGTTCTTTAGAGCACCACCTTTGGTCAGACAGCTATCTACCCAGCATAGTACCGAGCTAAACTCTTCATATTCAGAGAAAACTAGCTGTGTGCACCACAATTCAAAAACAATTTCTTTGGTTCTCCGCTGGGGATGGCCAGTACTTGCATCCAGCATACAGTGCCCCCCGGAGGCAAATTTATCTGACTTTTGATGTTTAAAATCATCTACACTGAAAATACTACCATTGAGATTTTACTAATGCTGTAAGGTACCCCAAAGGTACTATGTATCCAGAGAATTTCAGATCTCTATTTTGCTGGGTAAACAAAATAATGCCACCTAAACATAGGCACAATCTGCTATGAAATTGACCATGTTGAGTTTTCCTCCAACTTTGGCTCCGTCTAGCTTGAAAGCGTGGATACTACCAAAGAAATGCTTGGCATTCCTGAAAATAGAGTTCCGAAAGCACAACAAACAGCATTTACTCTCACAGTACAAATCTGGGTTACAGAGAAAATATACCACATATATGCACCAAAAATGAATTTCAACCATCTTTCTGGCCATCCATTACACAAACACAGCTAGATACCAAAGTACTATTCACTGAAAATGATAGTCTTGTTGTGTGTAAACACATAATAAAGCATTCTAGTTTGGTATTTGCCTGGGGTATTATTTTATTCCCATTCCCATTTTCAATTTTTATTCTTGTTTCTCAAATAATTCTGGCTCGATAACGTAGTTACCCAGCTTGGCGCTGATGTGGTGCTGAAGTCTAACCGGACTTGAACTGTCGCAGTTCATGATAGAAGTATAACATACTTAGTACTGTGTACCCTTAAGTCATGATAGTTGATGTAAAATATGGTGTCACAACAGCAAAACTGAGCCGCTTAATTGGCTTCCAGGTGGCGCTATCGGCAGGCAAAGTGAAATACACACCTAAAAATTCGGCTTTTTCTGTGAGACATCCATATCTACCTATGAGCCAAGTTTCATTCAATTCCAGGGGGGTCAACTGTGCACCGAATGTCAATCTCTTGTGGAATGGCTCTTAAATATTGCAAACATTCATTGTGGGCATAGGATATGCAAGCAAATATTATGAATGTAAAACTTCATTCTATATCATGGTAAACTGTCCTAAAATTTTTTTACACGCCTGAGAAGAGGGGGACCACAAACTAAAGGTGCTGCCATTTCTAGATAGTTCATCTGACATGGATGAAACCATCCTCGAATTAAAGTTGACTGTGCACTTGGATCCAATTGCCATTGTGTCCTTTCAAACTCAGATTGCCAGAGCACAGAACCAAATTAAAACCAGTGTCACTGTCCAATGAATTATGTTGCTCACAGTATACTTGAAATCAATGAATTAGGCCTGGCCCTCTTTTTCATGCACACTCACGGACAAACGCTCACACAGAACAGGCTGTGTACCTGTGAGATCCTTGACCTCTCCATGCATCTTGGACAGGCCGTCCCAGATGCCAATCATACGATTGATGGTGCGATCCTCCAGTCCATACAAATCATTGATGGCACAGCAGCAGCCTCTATTTTGTCTGAAGGCACAATCACAGTCCCAGTTCCCACATGGTAGGGGTCCTGTCATTCAGAAAAAAATGCATTACACACAAAACTGTCCTAACGTCAGAGGTGGAGTGTTTAGCAGCCAGAGGGTTAAGCCTTGTCGTTGAATTTCTAGCTCTCATGAAGTCAGCCAGCCGATTTCGCCAATTCGTTCTACTAATTATTGAAATATTGGTAATCCAGGGGAATGAAACTGCGGATGACTTTACTTAATGAACCTTAATTTGCCAGCACTGGATACTCCACACCATCCAAAAGTAAAAGTACAGTGCTCTTTTCCATTGTGTGCAGTTTATTTGTTTGTTCGCATTCATTTGTAGGAGGGCTACAACATGAGATCTCAATAAAATCGTGATCTCTAATATAACATAACATAACATAACATAACATGAATGGCGAGAACAGGCCGTTCAGCCCAACTAGGCTCGCCAGTTTCTTTGTACCATCGTGAATATATCACTTCAGATACTCAATGACTCAATGGTATCTAGCTTTAAGTCAAGTCTGCTCTTGAAAACTCCCAAGGTCTCTGCCTCAACAATATGGTCAGGCAAGCTGTTCCACACTGAAATTACTCTTTGGGTGAAGAAATATTTCCGAATATGTCCCTCACAGAAAATAAGGCCATGGAGTTTTAGACTTCAGGAGATTAATCATTAATTTGTTGTTTCATTGATTTTTGTATCTTGAAAATTGACCATTTTTACCCACACAAAGCATGAATGTCGCCGAGTATTAATACACTTTATGGCAAAGGAACCACAGTTTTGTTGTCATCTTCAAGTTTACATTGTAATTTTCCTCGTATGATATTGTGATCTACCAATCAGTTACGTCGATAGCATTCATTAACCCTCCTATTATCCTCAGATATTACTAACACATTTTACCCTTGGGGTCAATCTGACCCCAGGGATTTTTGCCTCCAGAAAATGATTTACATAAAATTGTTGACCAAGTTTTTGTGTCAGGCACTTTGTTTATTTGTTGAATACATAAATAACCCCTTGATAATGAAACTTATCAGTGAGTTGACCTGTCCTCTAGCGCCACCATCAGGCCAAACTTTTAAATTAGAATTTATGTATCTTGAAAAGTTTTCATACAAATCTTCCCAAATTTACTGACAACATTATTGACCACAAGAGGATGAAGTCTAATGGTTTTAGTGATGATATGACCTTTCCTGTAGCACCACCATCAGGTCAAAATTCAGTTTTAGAGTTAATGTATCTTGAAAATCTTTCATTGAAATCTTTTCTAATTTGGGGTGCACATTCATGACTCTCACAGAATGAACTATATTGATTGATGTTGGTGACCCCCCCCCCTTTTCCTCTCATAAACATATTTATTTACTTTTTTATCTATTTTTTTTTTATAATATTGGCAGCGCTAAGTCTACCCCGCTGTTGAAGTGGGGAAAGGGACTATATTCTCTTCCCATTTTTGGAAGGGATGGTGTCTGCTGGTGGTTGAGAGACAACAGGAGGGTCAACAGAATGCCTCAAAATCAGGGTCCTCCTCAACACAATCCTCTGTCTCAGACACATTCTCCTCTATCCTCAACACAATCCTCTGTCTCAGACACACTCTCCTCTATCCTCAACACAATCCTCTGCCTCAGACACATTCTCCTCTATCCTCAACACCATCCTCTGTCTCAGACACATTCTTCTCTATCCTCAACACAATCCTCTGTCTCAGACACATTCTCCTCTATGTCACATTCACTGTCAAAGAGCTGTTCCAGAACCTCATGGACAGTAAACCTTTTCCCAGAGGACATTTTCAAGTGAGAGAGCGTGCAGATTGCAGTATACACAGAGCACAATGAGGAATGATTTGGATAGAGGGCTGCCATGCAAGCTTTTAAATGTTTGCTCCTCCCTTATTTTGCGTTAACTACCAATGTCCTTGCGGGAATACCCCGCCCTCCACAGCGCTGGAAATATCAGTTCTACTTTCGGCAGGGTGTGAGTACAGTAGGTCACACATACACACACGGACACACACACACACACACCTTCATGCCCATGGTGCGGGAAAGTTCTCATGAGAATATTGTTTCCCCCTCCCCCATGTCATATTAGCACCAAAAATAGAAAATTATGGTCCCTCTACTCACTTCAACAACAAGGTAGATGTGCTGCTAAGAGTGTCCCACCAGACAGGCAGTCAGCCATGTTGAAGACAGAGTCATTATTCGAGCTCTTCATATCACCATCGTTTGAAAATATTGTACTTGAGATGATAATTTTACAGGGGAGGCATGTGTAGTTAGAAAGACTTGGATGTGAGCAGCTCGCAAGCCTACATTGGCTTCCTCATTTTGGCAGGGGTTCACAAGTCAATTTGTTCCCACATGCCCACACCACGAGAAGTATCGAAGTTCTCGAAGGAATAGTTGTTTTCCCCACCCCCCTGTCATGAATCAACTCAAAAGTATCAACTCTGCACCTGCAGGTGTGAGGATGTTAGGTCACACACAGACAGACAAGTTTTATACAGCTAAAACAGCTTGAGGTCAAATTGACCCCAGAGGAACACCAATGCGTGCAATATGTGTTCAGCACATTGAAAAAATATCATCATGATAATTTTATGCTTAATCAGTTGTCCCCATCAAATTAGGAAAAGTCATGAAATATGAAGCAAAAAAAAAAAAAGTCAACTATTATTTTTTGAATGATAAAAATTGAATGGGGTCAAATTAACCCCAAGGATAATAGGAGGGTTAATCATTGTTCTCTAACATAAAATAGTAGACTCATAGAGCGAGAAATTGAGACCCTTGAATTGTGAGGATTTTAATCATTAATGATAGTCAAAAAATAAAGAACGCAAAGAAGTGGCAGAGGGTAGAGGAGGTAACCTGCTGTGTCCCATGGGAGCATGCTTGTGGCTGAAACGGTTCTACAGAGGAACAGCACCCCCAAGAGGCACAAAGTAGACACTACAAGTGCTCTCATCCTCTCGCCGCTGCAGTCTTGTCACCTATTGTACTGACAAAGGACAGAATAAGATCCTTAATTTTCATATTCTTTGAAAGAAACCATGTTGTCTCTGTGTTCTGGCAGGCAATACACACTCATTTAGCACCTTAACAGGAATACATGTACACACTGGCGCCGTAAGGGGCAGTAACCGTGGACAATTCTAGGGGCCCAGCATTTACAGGGGCCCCACACAGGATACTCTTATTATTATAAACATTTATAAATAAAATATATGGACACTTTTCTTTTATATTTTGATTTTTCTAATAACTTGATCAATTCAAAATGAATTTGTTGTTTGTTCTCAATTTTCAACTTTCTAAGAATAATCTCAGCACATGGGTCCCCCCTCTTACTATTCATCATTTTGTGCGGCCCAAGTTACGCTACGAACTGGCTACTTAAAGGGGACCTATTATGCTGATCCTTCTTTTAATACATATTAGTAATGTTATAATGTTGGTTGTCCATGCTCAACCTCTGAACAGTTTCTAAACATAAGATACAGGGGTTTTGCCGTAATCCAAGAACGTGATTTCGTGAGCGTGATTGCCTCTCTGAACAGCTCCTCCCGAGATCCTCACGAGATCTGGGCAAAACCTGACGTCAGGTTGTGCCGTCCAATTAGTACAGACCTAGCCAGAGCCAACCACTGCGCTGGACCTGCCCACACCGGAAACTATTCTAGCAGGCACTAACAACGGCAGATCATACTATGCCTTAGTAGCGTCGACACTTTTGGAAATACAAAAGAAGAACCGTAGATCATTTGAGGTGCAATTTTGTTAGTATCTCTCCCAAAGCTACTCGTCCGTTTACTTAGAGAAACAAATGTTTCTCTTCGAAAAGACGATGCCACCAGAAATCAGTGGGTAGCTTTTTTTGTTTGCTGGCAGCAAACAGTCACGGCCAAAGGGAACGTTAGCTGTTTGTGCTCAGCATTTCACCAAAGACAGCTTTGTCAATAAAGGATAATTCGACACAGGATAAGCGTTTCAGCTGCTTCTCAAACCTGAAGCAGCTGCATCAATCAAGCGCTCGGAGCCACAAGCTGTAAGTAACCATATAACAGCAAATAATGTAAGTGAAGCTAACGTGTTACGGGTGGCTAGCAGGACCGCTAGCGATAGTTAGCACTAACAACTGGCCTCAAACGCAGGCTTTGTAAAATATCTGAAGATAAAGCCTGTATCAGTCGCGACTGTCCGTGACTCACAGACACAGAAGCTGTAAGTTGCTTTTACTGCATAAGCCAACCTGATGTGATAGCCAGTTGATTGTGGCTGTAGCACAGCGGCTAACGTAGCCAAGTTACTGTTGCTAATGTTTGTGTCCTAAATATGCAAGAATGATATCAGGGGAAATTCTACAGAAGGTGTGTGAACATAAACCTCATTTGAAGCTAACTTTTAATACTTGTTTGTAATTTGGATGCTTGGTACAACTGTTCACAGTAACAGAACTTGCTGTCTGTAAAACCTGTATTGCAAGGGTTTGTCTCTGTGGTTATGACCGCTCGGTTACCAGCTACTGCATGTTAGTTTGCGTGCCGTGCTAATTAAAAACGCTCCTGGTTAACTTATATGCAGTAATTCTGATCGCTATGCTTGTGTTACTTCGGTAAGCATCAATGTGGCAGTTTCATCATAACGTTGCCCGATTGTAGCCACTACAGTTACTGATCGCTTCACTTATCCATGACCGGGATCAGCCGGATACTTCACAAATGTCTGAGCAAGTTCTGTGGTGCTACCATGAAAGCAATGCGAAACGCAGAAGCTCTACCGGTTTGCAAATGATTTCTCTGCACTACCTTGACAAAATTTCATCCCCCTTTAGAAATTGTTGTAGCTAATAAAAAGCCGAAAAAGGCGGAGATTAAATCGGTAATTCCTTCCTGTAGAAGTAGTAACATCAACTCACTAGCTCCACAAAAGCAACTTGTCCGCGCTAACGGAACTTACGGTCTACAAAACCTGTGTTATGGTCATAACATAACCGAGCTCTCTCTAGCTGTCACGTACTATCCATAAAGCTGCTTTCACATCAGACACCAAGCGAATTTTTCGTGTGACAGATTACATTCAAAGTCATGACCGCTTATCAGCTACTGCATGTTAGTTCGCGTGCTCTGCAAATTAAAAATGCTTCTGGTTAACTTATATGCAGCAATTATGATCGGTATGCTTGTGTTACTTCGGTAAGCATCAATGTGACAGTTTCATCATAACATTGCCTGATTGTAGCCACTACAGTTGAAGCTAAACGGAGAGGTGCTGTATGTGTCTGCCGAGTTGGGCTGCAGTTAGACCAGACGTAGATTTTGCAGAGCTTGGGGTGTGTTTTTGGGTGCTTATGAAACGATTGCTTTACTTATCCATGACCGGGGTCAGCCTGATACATCTCCAATGTCTGGGCAAGCTCTCTGATGCTACCGGTGAAAGCAAAAGGGAAGCGCACAGGCAATAACGTGTCCGGTATAACAAACGATTTCTTTGCATTGCCATCGATTGAATATTAAATTCTTTCCTGTAAAAGTGATCGATTTGTAGCTCCACATAAGCAACGGTTCACGCAGACGGAACTTACGGTCTGTAAAACCTGTATTATGTTCATGACATCACCAGAGCTCTATCTAGCTCTCGCACGCTATACATAATGCGCCCATTTTCCGCGAGGAAAAGCTGGTCATTCCGAAGCATAAGTAAACCATTACCACGGGCAATTTCCGAAAAGGCCGTTTAGCTTGGAGCTTTCGCCCCTCCGTCATATACCAGCGCGGAAGCTGTTCGTTTCTCCACGCTAACAACACACCACAGCTATGCACACGACCCAGCAGGTCCTAATACACACTGAAGCAGTCCATAAGCTGTTGGTCCACTTTTAGCTGCTCCTCACTGTCCATGTTTCCCTCTAAACTCAGACCCACCGGATTTCTACAGTCTCCGGTCTACACTTGGGCATGTCGACCCGTTCTACAAATGTGTCTATATGGGGTGGATTCTAGCTTTCCCTGCATCCTAGCTATAAAGTAAAAAAACCGCTGTAACTCACCACTGTCGCTGTAGCAAACTGTAGCCGATAGCAAATTTGAGCTTGAGCTGCCAGATTTTCGCACTGCGTCCTCCACTTTCACCGCTGCGTTTGTTAGAACAAGTTCATTTCATTAGATCTACATTCAAGTATCAGGTTAGATTGCGGAATTTTCCCGCTGCTTCCTTATCAGATTGCAGACGTGTCTCGCGTTTCACTCTGGCGAGCCAGACCCGGAAAACTGCATTCTGCAGCCTCGTCCCGCCCAACTCCGCCCTCCACAGAGCTGGCCAGTCAGAAGAAAGTGGGCACAGGGGGAGTGGGGGCCATAGCAGAAGAGCCACCCCAATGAGGCGTTTCAGGCAGAGACTACAATGGACTACAAATGGGGTTTTTTGAGGATGGCAGTATGAGCTAAATAAGGACCCTGTTTGGGCTTTGAACAATCAGGAGTACTCTAGGGGAGTCCAAGATCAAAATATAACCTTGGAAATATAGCATCCGAGGTCCCCTTTAACCATAGTTCTGACTAGTGTTGAACTGAGACCTAGGCTGCGTCCGAATAGTCAAAAAATTATGGCCTATCCACTAATCCCTAACCACTTTTCTTTAACCTTTGTGGAAAACGTCATAAGGGAAAGGTAAGGTGTAAAAGGGAATTCCTAACGGCTCAGGAAGACAATTGCGCTAATTAGAGAATCCGAATGCACTAACACTAGGCAACGTGATCATGAGTCCCCTGCCCATCATATACGCTTCTTTGCGCGATGGTTCGGATGAGAGGTCGCCGCTTTAAATGTTTCAGCTGCGCAGAATTGTGGGATCGCTTTATCTCCTTTCTTTACGAAAAGGATGGTTCTGTGTACCCTATGCTAAAGGTGGTAAATTAGGAAGCACTGAGACACCTTTCCTTAACATTTGGAGAATTCGAATCCACTTTTCATGGCTGCCACGTAATTATTTTTGCATCATTTTTTAGGAGTTAGGAACTATCCTAGGCAAAAAAGACTATTCGGACGCAGCCCTGGAGAGGCAGGATACTGGAGTCAGGGTGGCAGAAAAGAAAGGAAAGGAAAGAAAGAGCTGAGCGAGAGGAGAAAGGTCGACAGTTGGTGACCCAGTTTTTTCAAAAGAAAGGTATATTTACGTATCTGGCCATTAACAAACTGACAAGCTAAATGGCTCGGATAGCTAAGTTTGGCTACTGCCTGGATGACAACTTTGTTTGCACTGTCATTCATGAATACCCTGGGCCCTTGCCAGGGGCGCCGTAAGGGGGGGTAACCATGGACGATTCTAGGGGCCAAGCATTCACAGGGGCCCCACAGAGGATACTGTTATTATTATAAACGTTCGTAAATAAAAGTATATGGACACTTAAATTTCATATTTTAATTTTTGGAAACACTTGATCAATTTTAAATGAATTTGTTGTTTGTTTCTCAATTTTCAACTTTTTAAGAATAATCTTAGCACATGCCTGCCCCCCTACTATTCATCATTTTGTACTGCCCAAGTTACGCTAGTGCCTGAACTGGCTGCGAAATTTTTTTTCTGCAGGTCGGTTGGTACCATTACACACATCAGCCAATCACAGATCGGCTCTGGTACCATTGTACATGCCATCAGCCAATCACAGCTCGGCTGCGCTCATGTATCGATGAGAATGGCAACGCAATGGCATTCGACATTGTCTCTGTCAGCTGAGTTGTGTACGCGGCAAATTTGTAACGATGCAAGTGCTCCACAATACACAAAATTACAAGTACACTAGCTGGTCTGCTGCAGAAGTCCAATTGTCTATTTATTGGCCTTGGCTTCGGTGGCTAATACTGCAGATCGGAGAGCAAACATTGTGATATCAGGCTGTGTTTCCATTACCAGTTTTTTATTTTGCTATTTAGATTTTGCGCATTTCTAAGGGTATTAAATGGAAACGCACCTTGAGAGTGAGGATGATGTCCGACGTTATTAGCCCCAAAAACATAGTCTGCATCGTTACCGTAGTCTGTTCGTGACACAGACGCCTATTTGAGGCATTGCGCTCATAAGCATATGGTCGTCGCTGGAGTACATTGGGGAGGCGTTACCAGTTAGTTTCTGAATCAGTATTTTGAACACTTTACGCCACTTACACTTCTCCAACCCAGACACACAATAACTCATATAGCCTTCGCAAAAGCTCACCTGGAAGAAGATATAAGCTTCTGGCTGTCAATGTTATGGACAGATGAAACAAAGATCAGTTGTTTGAACACAGAGATGTGGCTTTTGTTTGGCGTAAGAAAGGTGAAGTGTTCAACCTGAAAAACACAGTCCCAACAGTCAAACATGGTGGCGGGAGTATCATGCTCTGGGGTTGCTTTTCAGTGAATGGGCCTGGAAACCTTGTTAAAGTTAATGACACTATGAAACAGGACCAGTATATCCAGATCTTCAGTAAAAACATCAAGCAATCCGGCAAATAACTTGATCTTGGGGAGGAATTGATCTTCCAACAGGATAATGATCCTAAACGCACGGCCAAATCAGTCAAGAAATGGTTAGTGGACAACAAAGTGAACGTTTTGGAGTGGCCAAGCCTGAGCTCCGACCTCAATGCTATCCGGAATCTGTGGAGGGAACTGAAGACCAAGGTCATGGCAAGGAAACCCTCAAACCTTAAGGACCTGGAAAAGTTTGCAAAAGAGGAGTGGGCCAAAATCCCCGTGGAAACGTGTAGAAACCTTGTGATCAACTTCAGGAAGCGTTTGGAGGCTGTAATCATGAATAAAGGCTTTGCCATCAATTACTGAGAAAAGGGTATGAATAACTCTGGACATTGCATTTTTTGTAAATCTGTCAAATAAAATACCAAAAAGTAATGTATTTCTTGAAAAATTATTTGCTGTACTTCTTACAGCCTTATATCAACTCACTGTGTCATTTGTGCAAGAATAAATTTGATTTGTCGAAAAATATCTCGAAAAAACTCAAAAATTGGTAGGGGTATGAATAATTTTGGGCACGACTGTATATATATATATATATAAATTTGATTATCTTATTATGTGGCTCCTCTGCGGGAGCTCTTTTAAACAAGTCGCCACATGACAGGTTTTCAACAGCTTTGATTTTGATGTCTTACATAATTGAGTAGCAATAGTTGCATTTAGCGCTCTAAGGATTAAATATGAATTTTACTTTATGATTTGAGCAGAATTTCATATTTTTACAGCATGGCTCATACATTATAGCAGGAATCGCAAGTACAAACAGAACTACCCTTTGAAGCTGCAGTTATTACATTATTATTGTTAGTACTATACTCACGGTTACAGTGGCTGGCGTTCGCCTCCTCTTGCTCCAGTCACAAAGATGTGGGTGATGATGGACAGAGCAGAGACACTGTGACGCTCGGTTTGGGGCTTTGGGTTGATATCACGTTAGGCAGACTGCAACGGACAACAGCTGGTCCCACCCCTGACTTTCTCCCATAATCGAAAGGGCGTGGAGCTATGTCCTCAATACCTGTTCCCCTGAGCCTTCAGCGCAAGTAGGACGTCCTACCCCAACCCCCAGCCCAATATCCCTGAGCCAGGAAATTCAATATGGTCCCATGAGTGGATAGCTAGTCAGGGTGAAAACTTTGTTATTGCTTCTTTCAAAATCCAGTGTCACAATCACTCTTGTTCTCACCAGCTCTATCTATGTATTGTGATGGGACACTGGTGTCAAATTTTCGAAGATGATCCCTCTTCTATTGTCCGTCGCAGTCAATATGATTGTAAGCATTTTGCAGATTTTTCTATTTTTTTTAATCTTTTTTTGTGAGTGAGTTTTTAGACCTCACGGTATTATGTGTCAGCGTGAGCATGATTGTCGGCCGATAACATTGGATCAAGAGGCCTAGTTTGTACAGTGTATCAGTTTTCCTCACGGTGCTCTCAAACTAGGGTGTACTCTGGGAGGTCAGTGATGGTGAGCGTCACTTATTCTTGTGTGGAAATCTGTGCCATGCCATTTCTTTCTCATCCCAGAGGGAATCTTATTATCTTGTTATCTGTTGGCCTGTGTGCCTGGCCTTAAAAATGTGTGGGATAAAAACATAACAGAGGTATTAGTGTGTGTCTGTTCGTGAGTGCGCGTGCTTGTATCCCCAATTTCAAATAAAATCAGACAAAATATGTTTATGGTTTTTTTTTAAACATGTTCATTTGTCCACATTTGTACAACCCCAATTCCGAAATAGTTGGGACGAAGTGTAAATTGTGAATAAAATCAAAATGCTATGACTTTCAGATCACGAGCCATTATGTTATTTACAATAGAACATAGATAACATTTCAAATGTTGAAACTGAGACATTTTACATTTTTATCCACAAAATGAGCTTATTTCTAATTTTCTGGCTGCAACAAGTCTCAAAAAAGTTGGGACACAGGGAAAAAGGACTGAAAAAGCAATTAATATATAAGAGAATCAGCTGAAAGAACATTTAGCAAGTAATTAAGTTAACTGGCATCAGGTGTGCAACATGATTGGCTATAAAAGGGATGTCTTAGAGAGGCTGAGTCTCTCAGAAGTAAAGATGGCCAAAGGCTCTCCAACCTGTGAAGGCTTGCATAAAAAAATTGTGGAATACTTTAAAAACAATGTTCCTCAACATCAAATTGCAAAGGCTTCGAGGGCTTCATCATCGACAGTGCATAATATCATCAAAAGATTCAGAAAAACTGGAAAAAATCTCTGTGCGTAAGGGACAATGCCGAAGACCTTTACTGGATGCCCGTGATCTTCGGGCCCTCAGACGCCACTGCATCACTCACCGGCATGATTCTGTCATTGACATTACTAAATGGGCCCAGGAATACTTCAAGAAACCACTGTCAGTAAACACAGTCTGCCGTGCCATCCACAGATGCCACCTAAAACTTTATCATGCAAAAAGGAAGCCATTGTTGAGCATGATCCAGAAGCGCCGCCGCTCTGATGGTATGGGGATGCATTAGTGCATATGGTGTGCGACACTTGCATGTTTTAAAAAGCACCATGAATGCTGAAAGGTATATAAAGGTTTTAGAGCAACATATGCTCCCCTCCAGACGACATCTATTGCAGGGAAGGCCTGGTATATTTCAGCAGGACAATGCAAAACCACATACTGCAGCTATTACAACAGCATGGCTTCGTAGTAGAAGAGTCTGTGTGCTGAGCTGGCCTGCCTGCAGTCCTGATCTTTCACCGATTGAGAACATTTGGTGCATAATTGAATGAAAAGTCCGTCAAAGGAGACCCAAAACTCTCTAGCAGGTAGAAGCCTGTATTAAACAAGAGTGCGATCAAATTCCAATGGCTAAACTCAAGAAACTTGTCTCCTCAATGCCCAGACGCCTCCACTCTGTGTTAAGAAGAAGAGGGGATGCTACACCATGGTAAACAGGCCCCTGTCACAACTTTTTTGAGACCTGTAGCAGCCATCAAATTTGAAATGAGCTCATTTTGTGGATAAAATAGTAAAATTTCTCAGTTTCGACATTTGCTATGTTATCTCTGTTCTATTATGAATAAAATACTGGCTGGTGTGATTTGAAAGTCATTGTGTTTTGATTTTATTCACAATTTACACTTTGTCCGAACTGTTTCGGAATAGGGGTTGTATGTTGATTCAGAAATACAATGAGATATGACTGTGTCACTTGTCAAGCTGAAAGGAAATGAGTGTTGTCTCTTTGCAAAAGTCGGATCACAGGATTAAAATGCTTGAAAAGGCCGATGACTGTTGTTTTAATCCATGGGGCTGCATTTCAGCTGGAGAAGTATTTATGGATGGAGTGAAATACAGGTGAAACATACAACTCATCAACCCAAAAACTATGTGGTAGAGCTGGACAAACATAACATGTACTGTACATGAGTGAAAGGACTTTTCTGAATAGGAAATATAGAGTTTGTTTCCAAAATGCAATATATTAATTTTACTCATTTTGAGTAAATCAGCTTTTTCTATGTTGGTGCCTATTGCATTTTATAGAAATCACAAACTTTGACCATGGAAAAAAATACATTTTATAATATGAATTTCTAAAAACAGATTTTTGCACCATGTATAAGAAGTACAGGGCTGTCGCTCTATGGTATTATATCAATTTTTGTAATTTTGGCACCTATTGTGTTTTGGAAACTCTTCATATGTTTCTGCTTTTTTGGTGACAAAATTGAGAAATATAAAATATTTTTTCAAAGTAAAACTTTGACATTGGTTCCTGAAGGGAATACAATGGTTCATTTTTTAATTAAATTAAATCTGTATGTAAACAGGACAGACTGTAAATATGTCCATGTGACTGCATGCTTTTTTTTTTTGATAAATTATTCCAAAATCAGTTACTGATCGCATTTTAAAGAAGGAGAGTACAGAATGTTGTCATCAAAGTGCTTCTGGGAAGTGAGACACTGAGGCTTTTTCTGGTTTGAGTCATTTTAATAAACTAAGCTTTCGTTAAAGACCCTTCGCAATCAATACTTCATATATAAAGAAGCTCTCTAAATCCCAAAGCAACAAAGGTTTTGTGTCTGCCAAGGATAGGAGAACTGGCTGCAGGCAATTTACTAACAATATACAGTATTCTCTCAAAGTAATAATTTACGTTTAGCTAGTCAGTGGTGACATTACATGCTTTACATCAAATTTAATTGTAAATTTATGTTGTTGATAAAATTGTAAAAAGGTTTTTATTGTCAAAGTTGAACAGCACAAGCCCCACATTAGTTTGTGGGCCAGACTTACTGGTGTAGCTCAGTAGAGAAGCTCTCTTCCTCGGGAAATGCAGGTAGAAAAGAAATATTGGTGGATGGGACATAGACTGCGTTTACATGCACACCATATTCCTGTATTAATCGGAATATAAGAATATTCCGATTGCGTACCTGTCATGTAAACGCGTGCAATAACCCGATTAAGGTCCTTTTCCGATTCGAAATATTCCGAATAAGATCCCTGGCATATGCCTGTTTTAACCGGAATATTGGCTCATGTTTACACCTTAATCGGAATATGTCCCCGAACAGAATATTCAACTACGTCTGCGCCTGTTCAATTCGCAAGGAATTTGCATTTTTGGAGCGAAGAGGAGACAACTGCGTGCATTCAGATAATGAAAGACATGAATATATTGGAATATATCGATGGGCGAAAACACCGTAACAACGATATCTTTAAGGTGTGCGAAAAGTGGAGAGAGGCTGGTTTTGTGTTAACTGCCAAGTGCCAACCAAATTCAGCATCGCTGGAAAACTCTGAAGGCGGCATATTCCAAAGCGAAGAAAATAAAGGCAGTGGCTCTTTTTACGCTAGTCGTAATCTTACTCTAATTAGCTATTCTTACGAGCTTCGGTATGTTCATGCACAATGTAGGAAATCTGGGTTTGGACCCATAGACTGATTTATACAGTCTATGCTTATACAACGGCATTAACTATAATGTATCATCTGACGTTAGCTAGCGAGACGGCTGTAACATTACTTATGTTTTCTAGCGAGTTGCTTAATTCAGCTAACGGATTAGGTAGTTAAGGGAGTGTAATTTTAGGTTCAACGTTTGCTCGCTAATATTTGGGGAACTGTCAGGTCGTCACTCTCCACAATCAAAGTCAGTAGTGATTTGTGTCGTGTAGAAGAGCTGATAGCTGCACAAAGTTCATCCTTGCAAGAAATTCTAGAGTACAAGTCGGCTAATGAGTTAGATGGCAAGCTGGCTAAGTTTGCTGGCTAATAGTTAACCCTACCTAACTTGTAGAGGACATCCTGACTGTAACTTAAAGTAAGTAAGCCGGCTAGCCGGTCTAGTAATGATAACCACAAGGCACGCAGCGAAAGCGGGATATTTTCAACCCAGTTGAGTAGCAGTTTTTTTCCGAGGCCGAATTTCCTATTGTGCATGCGGATACGGAAGTTCATAAGAATAGCAAATTGCAGTAAGTTCACGACTGGCATAAAAATAGCCACTGCCAAAAACAAAACAATACCAGCGGCCCTGATCTAGTCAGTTTCATTTATTTCGCGGTCATGGATGAAATTATGGGACAGAGACCGCTGGCGATGGCAATGGCCAAGAAAGTGGAGTCGATGTCATCTTTAAAGCTCTAACTGAAGGCAACCGAAGCCATGACGATTACTTTCGAGCGTTAATATTTGCTGAAAACCCGATGTTGAGATTGGACCTAAGTGGTGGATATGCCAATTAACATGTAAACGGAATATTCCTATCACTCAGCGCATGTAAACAGCTTATTCGGAATATTACCTTAACCCGAATATGGACCTTAATCGGAATATGGTGTGCATGTAAACGCAGTCATAGAAAAAGTGGGTAGAGCTGCCAAAGAGCTGGGGAAGTAACTTCTGGTAAGGAGGTGCATAGGTTTGTAATGTTGTTTTATATTACCAACAACATATTGTCTGTTGTGAAGCACTTTGTCAGCTGTATTGAAAAGCACATTACAAATTAAGCAAATTATTATTATTATCATTATTATTGTTGTTCTTGTATGTTATATGTCATAGACGTCACACAGTTCACAAGTCTGTAAGATGTCCACTAGTGTACCAGTAGGTTATGCTGTCTGTCAAGTCACAACAAGGACCTGAGACAGACAGGACCTTTTGCAATATGGGCGCTGTTCTAAGAAGTGCTGACTTTTGCAGTGTTTGCAAGTTATAGCTGGCATCAAGTTGGTCAAGGTATGTTGTAAGGTTACAACATGTTGTGTTGTGTGTCATATTATTATTATCATTACGATTATTATTATTATTATTATTATTATATTATCTCAGTGCATATTTTTTGCCAAAAAGTGAAACACTATCTAGACGGACATTCATACATTAATTTCCAAAATAGAATTTAGCTGTACTTTCTTTGTGTAAATTCAATGTAAAGGATATAATGCTACTATCACTGACAAACTCTTTTATACACCTTTATTATATGAGAAAAGAATTCGCTCTCCCCTGATTTGTCGAGGCGTGCTTTGCCAGTCTCTGTAAACAGTGATATTCACTGGGTGAAAGTGCGCGAGAGGTGAATATTACAATCCAACAACTTTGAACTAACAATGGATTAGGCTTCCCTGCAAGAGCTCCTTTTAGTGTCCATATTTCATGTTGCTTCGTCCCTGTGAGGGGCTTTACGTTAGAGTTGTCGCCCTTCTCTTATTTTATATTTTCAAGTAGGGTCATATGATAAAACAGTTTTTGGCTTCAGTTATCCGTGAATCCAATGATTTTTCCACCTTGCACGAGTGATATTCACCAAGGCGAATATCACTTGTCCAGATTCACCTCAACTGAAGTCAATAATTGGATAATGTTTGTCTGTCTGTAATTTGGCCAGGGATGACATCCTGAAAGCAAGGTGTACTGCTGTCTTCAGTGGAGTCTATGACTGCGTTTACAAGGTCTTTAGTATCCCGGTTTTGAGGCTTATCCCGGCTTTGAGCATATCCGGGATATGATGTCTACATGGAACACAGAGAAAACAGAGAAACCCGGTTATTCATATCCCTGTATACATGATAAATACCAGTAACCTGTTTTCTGATCACTGCATCCTGTCTGCGCAGGCATGTGTTACGTCTGGTGGGTAGCCATCAGAGACCGGGATAAGGCATGCTCCAGTATCCCGGCTTCTATTGGAGTACTCCAGATGGCAAAACCGGGTTTCTTGAAAGCGGGATAAGGGGATAACCTGGTTTCTGAATTCGGGATATGGTGTTTACATGCACAAACACAAAAATGGGATACTTAAAAAACCCAATCAAAACCGGGATACTAAAGACCTTGTAAACGCAGTCTATGACAGTCAGCTGTCTGGTCACATGATTTAACAGATGTGAGTGCTTTCAGAGACGTCGATAAAGAGACTTTTCTTTCTCTGAAGAACATAGAGAAGGATTCAGTTTCCTTTGACTTTAGGTTTGCGAATCAAGTACATAGTCTCATCAAAATTTAATTTCAAGTAAATCATCAAAAAAAAAAGATGTACAGGGCTTGAAATTTTTTATTCATTTGTAAAATGTCCGCTGTTGTCATTGTAATTCTGTGACTCCATTACCAACCCTTTCATATATTCTTCCTGTTTGTGAACTCACAAAAGTCAGTGTGAAGGTGCACATTGTTGGCATAAAACAACAAGACAGCAAAGCACACTCAGAAAGACAAGACAATTCATATCATCAGCCTTTTTTTATTTTCTACACTCTTTTTTCATGATCACCATTTACAAGGCATTACAATGAGTGGCTTGCCCCATTCATTGGGCTTGCCACATTTATTTATTGGACTGCAAACAGCATTGAATGAGCACAGTTGATATGGGTGTTAGGGAAAGAAAGCTGGTGAACAGGTGAGTAGTGAAGGATAGTATTACTAGTATTGGCAGTATAGTATAGCACTGATAGTATTGACAAGGCACAGGGGGCAGACGGGGCACTCAGCAATGGTCCTTGTGGGTCCCACCCCCCCACCACCACCAAACCGTTACCAATTTTCTTACCATTGCCCAAAGGATAGAAGAAATCTATTGTGAGGGTCAGTTGGAATTTGAGATGGTCAGCTACAGATGTGGCAACCCCTCAGGCTCAGGGAACAGTGGGCCTTAAATTAAGACCAAGAGGGTGGTGATCAGGGGTCAGAGGTCGGGGGTCGGGTTTAGTCGGTGGCATAGAGCAGGAAGGCAGAGAAGGTGTTGTAGTGGCTATTGTTGTCACAGAGGGAGCAGCCCGGGGGAAGGACCACACACAGCTTATCTCCGGCCGTCAGCTGGAGCAACAGAACCACGGAAGCGCTGTCCTCTTGGTCCTGGAGGTTCTTATCATCGACATGCGCCACATCTCGATCGCCGACTCTCAGCTTGGCGCAGGACAGCAGAGCGGCACCAGGAGCACCAGCGTCGCTGTAAACGGTGAGGGCTATGACGTAGACGCCGGAGCGAGGGGCGGTGTACACACCGGTACGCTCGTCGTAGTTGCCGCCCAGGTTGAGGAGGACGCTGGTGTAAATGAGGGTAGTTTCATTGCGAGCTGGCCCTTCGCACCTGCGATCGTCCATAAGAGCAGCCGTGAAGGCGCTGCGGCTAGCTGTGGGACAGGAGAAATGGAAGGAGGGAGAGGGAAAAAGAGGAAGGAATGAGGAAAGGGAAATATTTGTTAGGGAAAGAGAAAAAGGCGGAGACTGAGTGCGGCGCATTTACATGTTTTCATGTACACGCACAAACAATCACACATGCACATCAGTGGCAGCTCGTAAACTGGCAACAGGGGAAGCTCAAACAATCCCTTAAAATTAATAATTGGTCACGACCTGTTTTCAATCATTCATTTAAATTACCATTCCAGAAACTCCAAAAACTCTTAACATTATCAGGTGAGGCCAGTTTTCATTAATAACGCACACCTGTCAACTCTCATGCATTGGGTGTGAGTTTGAGTGGCATATTTACGTTCCTCTGCTGTAGTCAGCAATTATTCAATCAGCGCGTATGTAAGAGATTCTCGCGCGGAATTGAAGTCCTTGTGCACTGGAGGGGTTGGAAGCAGTGGAATTGCATAAAGACGTTTCAAATGATCTTATTTCATTTAAACGATCATGAAACACATGCATTGCTTCCAACTGCTGAGTAAAGAAAAGAGCGAGAAGTCCGGAGTTGCAATCGGTATGCGTTACAAATGAAAACTGGCCACATCTGATAATGCTGCGAGTTTTTGGAGTTTCTGTGACGGTAATTTAAATGAACGATTGAAAGCAGGTTGTGACCAATCATTAATTTTAAGGGATTGTTTCCCGTATTGCCAGTTCATGAGTTGCCACTGATACACACACAAACTCACATACATACACGCATGTACAGCCCACCGACGACTCACAAGCGCACTCCCACGCATCTGTACCCCGCCCACCCCCAAAACACACAGACACCTGCGACCCCTCAATAAACACACATACACAACGTACCCACTCCACAATATGCACGCACACACGCATACACACACACATACACTCACATATACGCACGTACCCTCTCCACAATACGCACTCACACACATACGCACACACACATACACACACGCACGCACTCACACACAAACTCACAGCGGATGTTGTTCAGCACAGCCTGCAATCGGTCAACTTTCTCCTGCAGGCTATCCAAAGACATGTTGAAGTAGTGCTCAGCGTTTGTAATCTGCTTCTGCATTAGACAGCAGCCACAGGATGCTATGTCCGTCAGGCACACTGTGGACAGACACACGGACGGGGGAGCAGTCGCGGCCCACTCAGAAAACACATCCAATTCCAGTGACTTTATTGATTACAAATGCATGCATAAATATCCCCAAAACACACAGATTCCAATTTTATTCTTTATGCGTGAATTAATGCCTACTGATTTTTGCAGTCTTAAGCAGTAGTTATGTAAGGAACTGGTTTTTCAACATTAAGATTCATTTTGAAGGAACTAAGGAAAGAGATAATAAAATAGGAACTTCAGGAGCATGACTTCCGTTTTTCCAAACCCCCTTCCTGCTCGAATCCGCTCTAACCGTTATTTCCTGGGGCAGGAGTGCCCGCTGTCGGACCGTTCCAATCATACTGTCCAAGCGCAGCTCCAAACAAACACAGTAACAGGAGTCCTACAAGAGCATTTCAAATGGGAAAAGCATTAGTACAGTGTAAACCGTGAATAAAATCAAAAAGCAATGACTTTCAAATCACACCAGCCAGTATTTTATTCACAATAGAACAGAGATAACATAGCAAATGTCGAAACTGAGAAATTTTACAATTTTGTGCACAAAATGAGCTCATTTCAAATTTGATGGCTGCTACAGGTCTCAAAAAAGTTGGGACAGGGGCCAGTTTACCATAGTGTAGCATCCCCTCTTCTTTTTAGCACAGAGTGGAGGCGTCTGGGCATTGAGGAGACAAGTTTCTTGAGTTTAGCCATTGGACTTTGATCGCACTCTTGTTTAATACAGGCTTCCAGCTGCTAGAGAGTTTTGGGTTTCCTTTGACGGACTTTTCATTCAATTATGCACCAAATGTTCTCAATCGGCGAAAGATCAGGACTGCAGGCAGGCCAGTTCCGCACACAGACTCTTCTACTATGAAGCCATGCTGTTGTAATAGGAGCATTATGTGGTTTTGCATTGTCCTGCTGAAATACACAAGATCATTCCAGTGAGTGATGCAGTGGCGTCTGAGGGCCCAAAGATCACGGGCATCCTGTAGAGGTCTTCAGCCTTGTCCATTAAGCACAGAGATTTTTCCAGTTTCTCTGAATCTTTTGATGATGTTATGCACTGTCGATGATGAGACCTTCAAAGCCTTTGCAATTTGACGTTGAGGAACATTGTTTTTAAAGTCTTCCACAATTTTTTTACACAAGCCTTCACAGGTTGGAGAGCCTCTGGCCAGCTTTACTTCTGAGAGACACAGCCTCTCTAAGACATCCCTTTTATAGCCAATTACTTGCTAAATGTTCTTTCAGTTAATTCTCTTATATATTAATTGCTTTTTCAGCCCTTTTTTGCCTGTGTCCCAACTTTTTTGAGACCTGTTGCAGCCAGAAAATTTGAAATAAGCTCATTTTGTGGATAAAAATGTAAAATGTCTCAGTTTCAACATTTGAAATGTTATCTATGTTCCATTGTAAATAACATATTGGCTCGTGATCTGAAAGTCATAGCATTTTGATTTTATTCACAATTTACACTTCGTCCCAACTATTTTGGAATTGGGGTTGTAAATATAGATCCTCATATACACACGCGGGCACACAAATACATGCAGACACACTTGCACACATGCGTTACTGAGAACATAATGAGCCAATTAAACAACTGTTCAGTCATGACATGCGCAAACACTCTATACACAACTAGATTACGCTCTCAGCAAACTTACCAGTATCTGTAACCCTGTAACTCACTTTTTCTCTCTCTCTCTCTCGCTCACTCTTTCTCTCTGCCTCTCTATCTTTCTTACTGCCCATTCTCTCCCAACGAAGGAAGAGATAAAGATACTTATTGTCATCTCATCAATTGGCGTTCTCTGCTGCCAATCTCTGTGTTGCAAACAGGACCAAAATCTCAGAAATATACCAAGACCAAAAACAATTATTTTCTCATTTCTCATCTTGAATGGATGTCTGTAAAAGTTACTTTCTAAATACTTATAACTGATATCATTGAAGGACATCATTTGGACAACGGCGTCCATCTTTGATTAGAATGACCCTGAAAGCGCAAAATAAGCTGGTTTATGAGGAAGAAATTGGTCCACAACACTAAATAAATGTAGGTACAACTGGTTCACAAAATATGGATGCATCGGCAAATTGACACCTTCCTACCAAGGTTTTCAGCGCCATGCTGTTGGAGTAATAAAAGCCCTTCAGTCCCTCGCCTTAAAATGCATGGTAACTCCAAAGCAGTTCCCATTTACTTTTTCTAGCGAGGAGTGAGAAGGAGGGCACACCAGTGTTGGAGAGATGTTGACCACGATGAAAATGCAAATGTGAAGAGGTTTAGACACACAGCCATACTGAGCCATACTCCGATAATGATTAACCAAATAAATTACCAATGATTGCGATGTAAGTCTTCTTCAGGGTATTGAATCATCCCTCAATGCTGGCAAAGACTTATGGCAAAACATTGGTAATTTTATAAATTAATTATTATTGCATTGTGGCTCCGAATGTGTGACCACCCTTCTTCACATCTGATCAGCAACCAAACAATAGTTCACACGTTTGCAAAGACTGATCAGTCACACGGCCGGCCAATTTGTTGTTCGCTGGCATTATTGTCCATTGCATCAAGAAGTTATCAGGCATTTTTCTATCTGCATTAATGATGATATAGAACGTCAATATGTCTTTCAAAAATTCTGAATTCTACAGCTCATTAAAGGGCACATATTTGTTTCCTGGGCTTATAAACGACGCCGTTTTGCGCCAAAGTTCAAATTTGATAAGCTAAAGAAGATGTTTCCCATTTAAAAGGTTTTCGGTTTAACAGAAAAAAAGCATTTTAAAAAAGCATTTTGAATGAATTAAGTGTCATCTTAAAATAAAATACACTGCTGAAAAAAATGCTAAACCAGGAGATGGAATTCAGAGTACATTTTTTATTAATTTTCTGTAATAATGCCATCCTTACAGTATCACATGTATTGCATTTACATTTTCAGTGTAGCCGATTCGTAATCTCTCCGTCATTTCTTTACATCTTTCTTAATCATTATAGGCTTATGTATCAATCTTGGTTATTCAGTACATAAATTGTTAGATTGTTAATCAGGCAATCTTAAATGGGAACAGGTTGAGAACAATTATATGTTAAAACGGGAGAGGCTTCACACCTCTGGCAACATGCTACAGAAAATCTGTCAGAAAACCAAGAGGCAGTGTGAGTTATATACCTACCTATTAAAGTTAGCATTCTCTGCTCTCTAACCTCATATTCTCAAGTCCACGGTCTTGGAGCACATATAGCCAAAAAGCACAATTCTGTTCCAAATACCTATGGCTTTCGCCATGTGTTCCCACTGCTCGTACGTAAAGAGCGCTATCCCAAACTAAACCACCCCAGTCTGAGACCCCAAGACATGGAGAAATGCACAGCAGCAGTGTGATTGCCTCACCTCTCATTTTCACCGATCGGAGATGCATCAGACGGCAAGATCAATTGATTTGAGAAGCTCCAGGAGTTCCTATAAAGTCTAAGGGAACCCCACCTACCACTGTGTGCAAGTGGGGAGGAGTGATGTTGGCTTTGTTGCAGCAGGGCTATGTGGGACAGCCATTGTGCTCCTGCTATAATGGAGAATTCCCGTTGCCCAAGATTACAGCATCCCATGGTATTCATCCGCAAGCTGTCGTTGCCACAACATCACTGTATGTGTTTTCACATGTGTGTACAGTATGTATACTTTTTCTTAAAATCTTGCTTCTTATTTTTGCTTAATGAGTCAAAAACATATGCCAATGAGATAGTTTGGCTTTTTAATCATGTGCTCTCACTTGTCAAGCATACATTTATTGAAGACAAGCTCATAATTTTAATGCTGGTGTGAAATAAGACTTTCAGTTTCACCAAAAAACAGGAACACCATTATTTGCGCTGAGTGTTTGTGTGTATGTTTGCTTGCATATGTATGTGCGCGTGAGAAACGGAGAACCTCAAAATTCCCTGTGGTATCGTTACCCCGTCCAAAGGGGGCGAGATGTTGTTTCTGGAGGCATTTGTTTGTATGTGTGTCCATCAGCGATTCAGCGCAACAACGGTTTGATCGAATAACTTTAAAGTTTCAGGCAAGGCGTGCAATGGTGCACAAATCACTTGATTAAATTTTGGACCTAATTAGGTCAAAGTCAAGGTCACCGACAAACTGGGTGGGGTATGTTGCACCTGGTACAACTTGTTGCAAGATGTAATTCGAGTAACAGCTCGGAGGGAATATATTTATAGATATTTCAATGGTAGCTGCAATATTAAAACCCCTTAACACTCCGACGGCCCGAATACGGGCCCATCAGGGAAGTTAAAAACAAGAAAAGATTTCAATTTACCTTGAGTACGTCCTTAATAGGCATTTTAAGAAAATGTTACCGGAGTGGTAAGGGGTTAATTGGTTTTTTGGCAGTTATATGAAACAGGATCACATTATCACATGACTGCGGTACTTTTCCCACAGCCCAGCTCATGACATATTTTTCATATTATCCTAGGGTAATATCACTTTTGCAAAAATTTCATTGGCTGACAGCAAGGGAAAAAAATCTTTCTCTGTTACTTCTCGCTTTTAATATTTAGCCTAACTCAATACCAAGTGTAATGTTGGTTAAATTGGTATAGCTTAGCGTTATAGCAAGTCAGCTATGTATTCTCATAACTAAGTTATCGTTACTGAGCAAGCTAGCCAACTGCACGGAGCACCTTTCCATAACCGTTATGTAACATTAGTTTGTTAGCTAGCTAGCTATTCAGTTGACTGTGAATTAAAAAAACATGGCTTGTTCAACCGCAATTGTCTGTGACTCAGTGACTTACGGAGTATCAGAGTGATTAGCTCAGTGTTGATATAATCTGAATTATCATAATGGTGCTAACGGAAATTATATTGTTTTCTGTTATATGATGCAATTCAGTTATGTGATAAATAGAATCTTATACTCTTGGTTGTATCATATGCAAGTTTTGTTTTTCGTACTGGGGTCATTACATTCAGGCGAAACTGAATCTAGTAAAGAGGAGGGCCCAAAACACTTGCCTGGGATTTAGCCTCTTTGTCGTGGAGAGGCACTCCAGATTGTGGTGGTCCGTCCAGACAAGGAAAGGCGGACAATGCCTCCACTTCTCGAAGGCCAGCTTTATCGCCAACAGCCCCCAGTCACCGATGGTATAGTTCCTCTCTTCAGGCCACAAATGACAAGAAAAATGGGTGTAATTTACCATCATCAGCTTGCTGCGAATGGGCAGCTCCAGCACTCACATCAGAGGCATCAATTTCCACGATGAACTGGCACTGGGGATCCAGAAGCTTCAGACCAGGAGTGGTGGTAAACAGCTTCTTAAGATAGTTGAAGGATGAGGTCGCCTGAGGGTTCCAGGCAAAGGGAACTTTGGTGGACATCACCTTGGTTAGGGGAGCAGCAAACAGTGAAGTACCCTGCCATAAATCGCTGGTGGAAATTGGTGAACTCAAGAACCTTTTGTAGCTCCTTGTGATCTTTTGGGTCCAGCCAATCCAGCACAGCCTGTACCTTTTTGTGAGTTATCTACAGGGTGCCCTACATCACCACAAACCCCAAGAAAGAGATGGTAGTGCGATGGAATTCGCACTTCTTAGGGTTCAAATAATGTTGGTTTTCCAGGAACCTTTGGATGTCTAGGCAGGCATACCACGTATGATCCAGTGTTTGAGAGAAGACCAGTGCATCTTTTAGTTAGACATGGACAAACCAGGAGACCAATTTCTTGGAGAGCACCACTTACGAAGTTTTGCAACACAGCAGAGGTGTTAGCAAGCCTAAACGGCATCACCAGGTATTCGTAGTCGCCCGAGGGGGTGTTAAACACTGTCTTCCACCCATTTCCTTTCCGCACTAGATTGTAAGCTTTCTTCAAAACCAGTTTGGTGAGGAAGTGGCTACCCTGGAGATTGGAGATTGCTGAGTTCATTAAAGGTGAAGGATAACAATTCTTTATTATGACAAAATGAAAGGCACTCACACAAGGGTTGTGATATCTTCAACATCCTCTCATTTTAGATAGCTCAGTGGTATTAAATATCTCTTTTTTGTGATGGTAAAACCTCTGTGTGTTAATTTTTATTTTAATTATATTTCATACTGTCTTAATTTTATTTAAAATTGCTAATAAATTTGGCAAGATTCCAGAGTTCAAACATTGTAAAGATATGGCAAACTTCTGACACAGGGTCAAAGTCTTCATACCCAAAAGAATATCAGTTCAAAGAAAACTTTGTGGTATTCTGCCTATGCCTGTAAAGATGGTGTCAATAACATATACTTTATTGAACTCCATGTGGTAACTCATCCTCTGAATTTGACCTATCCTAGTTACTTAGGAGCAGTGCGCAGTCAACATGCAGTGAACTGTACTTCGAGAGGTCCTTGCTGACAAATATGAATCCAGAACATTCTTACTTCAGAGTAACAGTGCTAGTAACAGGTACAATAGTAAAATATAATATTAACAAGGGCATTCTTAGCAATTGAAATATGTGCTAATATATTATTGCCTATTAAACCTAATTTTCAAGAAGTAATGTTAATGCCGATAAGAGAATCTGAGTATAGGCCCCAAAGGCTTTGTAACAAATATTTTGAACAAACCAAACTAAAATGAAGGGATTAATCATGAATACTGAATAAATCAGTGTGAGTTCACATTTGGTTTTGGTCACATTGCTGACTGAATCAAATAACAGAATTCTTATGCTGCAGACTTTTGTGTGTGACGAGAGTGCCGCAAAATAGGTCGGTCTGGCAGGCAAATTTCCAAGGCCCATGTAGTGTACAATACAGCATCGCAGTACAGTAATTGAGAGAACTAAAACTATCTGTCTGCATGCAGCTTCAACAGGCAACACAGCAAATAATCTTCTCCTTGGAAGTCTAGAGCTACTGGCCGCATTCTTGGCAGTACATGCAAAGATAAAGGCATTAATTTTATTTTAATGAAACTTGGTGGCTAGAGTAACCTTTATATAGGCAACCAGATGCAAGAAAACCGCTCAATGAAGTGATGATGGCTATGTGGCACTGCCTGATATTCCATCTGCGTCACTCTGACTGACACGCAGCGATTCCAGGTCGTACAAGATTTTTAAAAAAAAACTAATCTTATCAGGCAACTCAATAGGTCTTCTCTTCTTACAGGCAGAAATGAACAATAACAGTGGGCTCTGCACATTGAACAAAGGACCACGTGAGGCAGACACATGAACACCATCAATGTTCCTTCTTCTGCTACTTCCTGTCTTTGGCAACTTTCAATATGTGCAATACCTCTCCACTTCCATTATGTCCTTGATTATTGTATTGACTGAATTAGCTTCAAACACCAGCCAATTTTCAGTTTAGTGTAGATACATCACTTGATATGTAGTTGAAGGTTCTTTCTGATAATTTGTGGCTCTAATGCCATTTCAGCGGGGTCTGACCTACTTCCATTGTGGCTTCAAATTGTGGAGAATAGTGAATCTGTTGGCCTCCTTTCCATCGGTGGTGTTGCATGACCATTCGATCTCTAGACGCTCATAAAGACAATGGGGTTTGATGGTTTGTGCTGGCTTTATACACTTCTGCATGTTTTCTTCCCAAATGAACACAGGTAACTTTAACGGACCTTTGTTAGTCCACAATTGCAAAGAGGGCGACAAGTTCAGCTCATAAACAGAGTTGAACTGGAACATTTACTCTCAAGAACAATAGCCTTTTGAATCCAACTGGCTTTCAGGTTTGTTAAAAAAAAAAAAAAAAAAAAAATCAAACCCAGAGAACGAAACATTGACTGTACAATAAAAATATCATGTATCAAAATGTGATTTTTTACATCAGACCTCAATTATCTGATTGGGTAAATTAACAATTACTGGTCAGATCACGATCTACGAAAATTGAGACTTTTATGAAACTCTAAAGTAGCTTTTTAACAGAGACTCAGGAAATGCAAGAGTCAGTCTTGTTAGGGTAGCCTAGTCCGGAATATGTTCAAAATATAGAAAAGATATTTCAAATTTCAGCAGTCAGAAAGTGTACTGGCTGAATAACACTCATTTTATTTTTATGATGGATCATGGTTATTGACTAGAGCAGAGTAGAAAACACACACACACACACACACACACACACACACACACACACACACACACACACACAAACACACACACACACACACACACACACACACACACACACTCACTCTATCAGAAACAGAGATTAACATCTCATTACTACAAACAACTCGGCCTACGGGTTGTCTTCAAAACTACTTCTGACCTTCTGAGAATGAGGTCATGGATGATCTTACGTGCATGCTGCAAGAAAGCTGATAATGCTCTCTGTGGAAACTCTGGAACATTACTTTCAAACAGGCGCGAAACCTGGACTCAAACAATTATTGTTCTGTAGAAGTCCACGGGAGATCAACATCATGAGAGAGGGATAAGGGATTTACTTCAGCAATCATGGTATACATCAGTGGCGGCTGGTGAACTGGCAACAGGGGAAGCTCAAACCCATCCCTTGAAAATGATGGTCATGACTGTTTTCATTCATTTAAATTACCATTACAGAAACTCCGAAAACTCTCAACATTATCAGGTGTGGCCAGTTTTCATTAATAATGCATACCTGTCAAGTCCCGCGCATTCAGTGTGCGTTTTAGCAGCATATTTACATTCCACTGCTGTAGTCAGCAATTATTCAATCAATGCATATGTAAGAGATTCTTGCTCGGAATTGAAGTCCTTGTGCATGGAGGTTTATCAGTTTCACGTGCCTTAAGGTGGATTTCACCACGAGTAATTGGAAACCGATTATGACTATGGACTTCTCACGCTTTTGTTTACTCAGGGGTTGGAAGTAATGCATTTGTTTCATTTTCATTTAAATAAAATAAGATCATTTGAAACGTGTGTATGCATTTCCATTGCTTCCAATCCTGCTGGTTTGATCACTTTTAAGCAGACATACTGCTAATTAGCATTTAAATTAGTAAGAATCGCCCTTGTAGATGTGGTACATAAATTCATAGCCATTTTTTAGGAGAGTGGCAAAGATTTTCTTCACTCCCTGCATATTTAAAATAATAAAAGCATCTATTTGGAAATTTTGGAATTGATAGAAGTCATTATAATCGTCACTTTATTTTCTGTAGAAAAACATTTCAATTTCAAAACCTTTAGACTCCATTTCATTAATAAACACATGCGAAGGATCAAAATCAAATCTTAGTACCTGGTGGATCAGGCTTGAAACGAGGGCCATACGGAAAGAAATTTAGACAGGTGCATGATTAAAAACGTGAGGCAAACAACATTGGAAAAGGCTGACAGGAATCACCAGACCAGCTCAGTTGTATAACCTTAGTCACCGTAGCCTCAGTCACAAGCATACCTTTCCTTCTACAACAGAAGAAGAATCACGTGAGAATTCCAGTTGACAAACAATGGCTAATCTAGCTGGCACAGAGTCACGTTGGACCCCACGCCGCTCCAAAACCTGAAGCCTGGGTACAGAGGCCCGGAGAAGTTCGCCTGGACCCGGTGGAGAAGGTGAGCCTGATTGTGGGACACTCTGTAGAAAGCCAGCACCCCAGCATGCTGGTCTAGGTAAATGCCGACTCGCCGGGCCTTCGTCCCGCTCAGCGGTGTCTCCACTCCTGCATGCCACAGCGCGAAGCTTGTCCCGGACCAGTACAAGCCCCAGGACTGCTCGTTGTGGCCCAGCCGACAGGTGTCATCCGATTCCTTCCTGCCCATGCTCGCGTAAGCCACCCCGATAGTGACCTTGGTTCCGGTCCATTCCACTTCCCAGTAGTATGGGCTCCCTGCTACAGACTCCCGGCACAGAACCTGTCGCCAGAACAGAAAGCGATCCGGGTGCTCCGGATATGGCTGAGACTCAGCCCGGAGCGTGGCCTTGCGGTCATCGTCAGACAGGCGGAGGTGGCGAAACGCTGTGTTGGGGTCCAGCGTTGGTTCGAAGCGGACTAGCAAGCAGAAAGACAGACAGCCATTTTACAGATTCGTTCCACCACTCTATCATCCAGCACTAGACACATTAAGCCCTTTTATACGCAGTTAATTTGTCTTGTTGAGGATTAGTGACACCTGTGCTTTATCTCTGTTGCTGTGAGAATTTTTCTAACAGAGACGTTTATCTTTAAATTTCGCGATTAAAACTCGAGAGCATGACTTCAGAACACCCACAACCCACAAGATGTATTAACATTAATGAAGGAATCACTTGATTTATTGATACACACAGACTTTGGTATAACTAAGAGTCGAAGTGCCAGTATCTGGAAAACATGGTGATGCTTATAATGGGTCCAAATACATAATTTCTCAAAAAGCAGTACCAATACCTTTCATCCAATCCCACCCCACCCTGCTTCACATTCCACTCATGAATTGCTTTGATGCTGATATCTGAAGCCAATGATCTGAACTCACACTTTAAAAGTTCCTCTCTGGTTTTGGGCTCTGGGTATGGGGTTGGTGGGCTCTGATTCGCTGAGCCGCAGGCTGAATTCTGATTGGCCGTTCCGCTGGCTAGATTCAAACTGGCCACATTGCCACCTGGCATTTCACTTGCTGAAAAACGTAGCAGAGACTTTACTCCAAGGTACAATAACAAATTGGAACATTTTAGCATACCGCCATGTTAAACAAATATGACCCTGTAGCGACAACTTGAATAGCTCAATCACCACAGTAATATCTGGGCTATAACAACATTTTAGTTTTAAGGCATTTCAAATGGTAAAGAGTCACCAGTTACCTGAAGGTTTGGTGTTCAAAATCTCACTGTGCTCTGATGGCAGCGATAGAGCAGCTGCAGACATTGGTGCTTGAGCCAGCGCAGAGGCATCATTCACTGGACGAAACACTTATTTATCCAGAGCATAAAAACCTCACATTGATAAAGACCATTGGGCAGGTAGCACTATCTGTATGCGCTCCAAAATCATCCTAATCCTAGCACTGCGGATTAAGTGATTTACGAGAAATTAAACAGAGATTTAAACATTTTATCCAGGATGACCAATACTGCGTTTAGCAACACATCAAAGTCAATATTAGAGGGGAGAGCAACTGGTTTCTTGCTTTCTTCATAAAAATGATAATCAGTTCAGAACAAAAACCACATGAAGAGTAAGTGTAGATGAACTACATTTTGTATTTATGTACTGTGCCACAAAAACAAAACTTGAAACCCTATGGCTCTCCAAAACCAGGACTGTAAGCCCTCAAAGAATTTCAAACGCAGATTTTTATATATAATAAAAATAAATAAATATATATATATATATATATAAGAAAAAAAATGACAAATATACAATTATTAAAAAAAATAAAAAAAATAAAAAATAATAGATGCTTCTCTTGTACTCCCCACCGAAACGACATGCGTACACACGCACAGACGAACAGACAGAAACGGACACACACCTGTACGGAAGATCCGGGCCAGGCTTTTCTTGCTTAGCTCCTCGTGTTGATCCTTGAGCTCCTGCAGTACTGTCTGAACCCCAAGAACGGCCGACCCAGCATTGGCCCAAGCCACCTGCTCGTCACTGTCAGGGACCGGAGTGTCCAGCATGAGGAAATTCTGCAGGATATGACAGTGGTGCAGTGTAAGGATCACTGTTAAATTACTGACTAATATAGCAGGTATAATTCCATTAAAATGTAAACACAGACTGCAAACAGGTCATTAAGCGCTGCAGATCACCTTCAGTAGAAGCAATTCGTATTTAAAAATGAAATGTCAGCTCAGCAGAGAGTCAAGCATTTAATAAAGTTAGATTATTTATGGTGACCCATTGCATCAGACAGAATTATGAGGGATATATAGTGTGAGTGCAATAAAACTCTGCAATATAAATAACAGCTGAAAGGATTCTGCCCGCATGGATTCTACAATCCCTGACAAAAAGTATGGAAACACCACACTTAGAGGATGTTTATCCAGCTCTTTTACTGCATAGCAAATAAACAAATCTTGGATATCAAACAAAACAATTTTTGTTTATGAGCTTAACATTGAGGCTTCATGAAACACTCCTCAAACAAATTAGATCATTTTAATTAAATGGCATGTGTTTCATAATCAAGTAGAAGGAAAAAAAAACTTGCGGAATAATCAAGAAAAGGCAGAATTAGTGCTCTGTTGCTTTTCCTCAGGTTTTTATGAGAGCCTGAATTCTGAGGCATGGACTTCAATGAACAATAAGGTTCTCCATCAAGCTGGTTCCAATTTTCTTGAATAGCGGTTGACAGATCAGCTTTGCAGGATGGTGCCTTGTTATGGGCCATTTTTTTTTTTTTTATAATTTATTTCCACCATAACGTTTTGAGTGGATTGAGATCCGTACTGTTTGCCAGCAATGTTATTGAGTCGATGCGCCTTTCCTGTAGAAAAACTAAATACTCTTTGCTCTGTGGAGAGATACCATGTCATCCTAAAAAGTGACCTCATCCTGAAGATCATTCTGATGGAAATGTCAAGGTCTTGAAATAAACTTTTGGGGAACACTGTCGTGCAGTGCGCAGACTTCATTTTAATCACTTTCTTTGATGCGAATTCTCAGTTTGTCCTGCACTTGTATTAGAGCGGATGTGCCTGCTCTGTTATTGTAAATTGGTAGCCATTTTCCCTGGTCCTTTACCTGATATGCAAAACCCCATATCTTTCTTCAAGCGGTCATCTCGAAATGTTTCATTGGAACGACACCAGACCAAAGTTCCAGCATCATCGCCTTGGCCAAAGTAAGTTTGTCAGTCATCACTGAAATACTGCATATCACTCATCCTCACACCAATGATTGCCACTCTTTAGCCCACTGTAACCTTGCTTTCTTCTGTTTAAGTGTTAGTGCTGGTTTTCATTTGGCTTTTCACCGTAAATTCCATTTTATTCAGCAGACTTCTTAAATTTCTGTCACAAACATTGACTTTCGTTCTCTGCCCATTTTTTTTTTTTTCCATACGTTTGTCATGCATTTATGGTTTTCAAGGTATACCGCATTGAGTTTTCTGTCCTGATGCTATGAAATGTTCCATGTCTTCCCATATGTTTTCCTTTATAAGCCTCCCATTTTGTTTATACTTGCACCTAATTTTAGACATAGCCAACAGGGAAAAACCAACATGGTTTGCCACTTTCCGTGTTGACTTTCCCTTGGAGCAGTTTTATAATCCTTTCCATTGTTTCAATCGCCAGCTCTCTCTTGTTGGTGCCACGATTCCTCTCAATTAGCCAAGTCTAACACCTCGTTAAGGTCGGCAAGCATTCTCTTAACTGTGGACTAATTTGCATATTCAGATTTGTGCTGGTATTAGAAATGCCAATTACAAGGTGATTTAATTTTTTTTTTCCTTTCAACATTGAGTGATTCCATATTCCCCCCCTTACTTGATTATGAAAAAAAGTTAATTTGTAAGAGGTGTGTTTCATGAAGCCTGAATATTGAGCTAAAAAACAAAAATTGTTTTCTGTCATATTTGCGATTTGTTTATTTGCTATGGAGGTAAAAAAGCTTGATGAACATCCTCTATGTGAGGTGATTCCATAATTTTGGCCAGGGGTTCAAGTATACCAGTCACACCAAGCAGCCCAGGGATCATCAAATTGGGCACTCCAATCCAACTCTAGTCCTGTCTTCTTCTTTTCCCCCCCTGGTACCATCCTCCAAGACAATGAGAAGAGGGAAAACTAGCATTTCTCAGCTCTGGAGGACTTGGGGCATGTTCGAGATCGAAGGATCTCACACAAAGGTCTCACAAGGGAAGACTCCAACGTTCTGAACGACTTGTGAGCTGGCTGCCAACTAAGGTTTGCTTCAAATTCCATTGAACAAGCAGTGACAATACTGGAGGCCATCTTGAAAAGCAAGGCGAGACTGCTCACAGATGTTCTCGCTGGTCTTCACAAGACCTGACGCAGGTTAATCGTTCAAAATGTCATAACTTGCGGGCTCTCGCTTGACCTCATGATCTTGAACATGCCCCTGGTGTAGCCTAAAGATAAACCGCCAGGTGTCTCAGCCAATCACGCACCTTCAGGAAGCAGTGGTGGTCCTGCATGAGCTGGAGTCTCTTCAGCTCCTCGTCCCTGCGGCGCAGCTGAGCCAGGTCCTGCTCCAGCCTGTGAATCTGCCCCTCGGCCCGGCTGCCCTCCGCCATCTCGTGAGCTCTCAGCAACTGCTGCACCTGGCTCCTCACATGCTCCACCCTGCGCTCCAACTCAGCAAACACCTCTTCAGCCTCACGCTGCAAGGCCTGCACTGCCCCCTGGTGGAGAGAAAGAGTACAGGGGAAATTTAGTGCGGCTATTGGCAGTTAGCTGTACAAGGCTCTGTTAGGCCACTGGTACATTATTTTGTAAGAAAAAACAGGCAACCAAAGAAATGAATTTCACAATGTGGTAGGTCAAAGGGATTTAAGAGGATCAGAAAAGATATTAAATACTACAGTAGATGAAGATAAAGCCATGAGAGAAGCTGACATTTTGGCATCATTCCTCAAAACACTCAGGATTCTGATGACCACCAATTCTTACTGTCACATTATGCCACACTTACTGCCACCCTCATTCACAAACCCTTCTTCCACAAATATTAATCCTACATTCCACACAATACAACATAGAAAAACCTATAATCTCTCAGAATTCCCTTTCACATAGGAATTCTAATGACCAGACTGCACTTTGAATACTTATTTATTTGTGATAGGAATGTCTGAGATTTTGAAAAATACGCCTTTTCTTCATTTGCATTTACCTTATGTTGCTTTGTAGAAGAGCATCAGATAATCCCAACAATGTAAAGAAAATGAAAATGATTGACAGAGGGACACATGGACATGTTGTGAGGCACTGATTGGGTGGGTGTGTAGTGATGTCACAGGGGTAGGCTGTGGGGCATTGATTGGGTGGGTGTGTAGTGATGTCACAGGGGTAGGCTGTGGAGCATTGATTGGGTGGGTGTGTAGTGATGTCACAGGGGTAGGCTGTGGAGCATTGATTGGGTGGGTGTGTAGTGATGTCACTGGGGTAGGCTGTGGGGCATTGATTGGGTGGGTGTGTAGTGATGTCACAGGGGCAGGCCGTGGGTCGATGGCAGGTTCCTGACCTTATGAGCCCGGGCGCTCTGGGGCAGCTGCTGAAGGCTCTGCTCCCTCTCCTGGATCCGTCTCTGTGTGTCCACTAGCATCTGACCCACCTCCCGCTGCAGGAAAAAAAAAAAATTCATACAGGCACACACACACACAGAGTGGAATGGCCGTACCACTATTCGATCTGCTCCATCTGCGTGGCTGAAGCTAAGCAGGTGTGGGCTTGGTTAGTACTTGGATGGGAGACCACCTGGGAAAACCAAGTTGCTGCTGGAAGAGGTGTTGGTGGCCAGTAGGTTGCGATCTTCCCTCTGGTGGAATAATCCCCAGTGCAGTGATGGGGATACTGTACTGAAGGAGACGCCGTCTTTAGGATGAGACGTTAAGGTCCTGACTCACTGTGGGCATTAAAGATCCTATGACACTCTTCGACAAGAGTAGGGGGTTCCCCAGCGTCATGGCTAAATTCCCCACCTGGATCTTTCAACCTGCCACCTAATCGGCCCCTGATCTCAGTGGCTGTGCAACTTGTCCTCTCCCTCTCCACCTCAACTCGCAAGGCTCCCTTGAAAAACAGATTTCAATCTCAACGGGACTTCCCCAGTTAAATAAAATGACATCTCAATGCAAGTGTCTCAGTCTCTATTGCTCTCACACACAGTCTCACTGCAGGTTTCTCACAAAGACAAACACAAGGTTAAGGCAGGCCACACACATCTCAGAACAGATTTCACACAGTCACAGAGCCTCAAAGCAACTCTCATGCACACAGGAAATCAAAGTCGCAAACACAGTCTCTCATGAAGCTAACTAGATGGGAAAACAGTCATGTCCTAAAAAACACACACACACACACACACACACACACACACACACACACACACAGCCTAACTCCAACTGTAACCTTAACTTAAACTAATCAACCGTTATCCACCATAATCCTCTGTGAGGGCCATTAAAAATATCCTCACAACATGTGTTTTCTCAAGAGTTGCCTCTCACAAGTACAGCTTAACAAGCCCACACACGCACACTGAAAAACCCAACGCAGTGTTCCCTGACCAAACGCACCTGTTTCTCTGCCCTCGCCACCTCAGCGCTGACCACGCGGTGCCCTCTGTGGGCGTGACCCGCACACCCAGCGCACACAAACGTCTGGTCCTCCAGGCAGAACAGCTCCAGGGGCTGTCTGTGGTCAGAGCAGAGGCCTGGGCCCACAGGGAGCTGAGGGTAGAGCCCACTCCCGTCTGTCAGAGCGTCCGAGCTCTGGGGGGGCAGGGATGGGGGCGCTGAGGAGATCGCCGGAGGGTCACCCCCACTCCCACCCCCACCCCGCACCCTCAACTTCTCCATGGCCTCCACCAGCAGAGTGCTTCGGGCCAGCGCGGGTCGGGGGCTGAAGGTTTTTCGGCACTGGGGGCAGCTGTACTCCTTCTTGGCCTCCCCTTTATCCCAGTGCCTCTGGATGCAGGCGAGGCAATAGGTGTGGCCACAGGGCAGGGTGGCCGGGTCCCGCAGCTCCTCCAGGCAGACCGGGCAGGCGAACTCGTCTTCTGGGAACGAAGCGGAAGCCATGTTGAGAGCGGAGTGAAGCCTGCCAAGAATGAATGTCGACGGTCAGCGTGTAAAATGTTCAGCAAAGTTTTCTCTGTGACGAGCTCCCTCAAATGAAGAAATACTCTCAGAGGAGGTGAATTCATTTTAAAAAGGGTGGTGCCAAGAACCAAGCCCAGAAAAACTGGTACAGCGAGATGGCATTTTCCTGACCGTTCAGATTCCTTTTGGGCTGATGTCACAAGGATTGGGAAACTCCGGTGGTAATGATTGAGGGTGGAGGCGCGTGAACATGATGAAAATGCCAGGGATATCGAGAAAAATCTGACAGACCAGAGACACCTTACAGCGCACAGAGCTGATAGCAACAAGAATAAAGAGTTGTTGGATTGGAGTCACCCAGATTTAGCTATACCCTTTGTTTTCAGGGCTGTATATTTAAAGGGCATCTAAAGTCGATTCCCATTGTTTTTGTTTATCGGCCAATCAGCAAGCCGCACCTGCGCAAACAAACCAAAATAGAAGGATTATCTACACATGTACACAAAACATTGGTTTATATGAATGAAATTGGTCATGTGACAATGCAAGACGACAACAAAAGCAAGTGATTTGTTTGTAAACATTGGACGTTCAACGTCCCGTCAGAGAATCGACTTTAGATGCCCTTTAAGTTACTCTCATAGTAATGCTAATACCAAAACTAATAAAAATATTACTACAATAGCAATAATAATTCACTATAAGTATACAGAGGGTAACTCAGGCACAAATAGGTTGCTTGTTTTCAAACAAAAGGCAACAGTTTGAAATTGGTTACAGGTGGTTTAGAGGCTGGTCAAAGGTGGCCTTGCTGCTTTGGCCAATCAGCTTAAATAAGGGTCAAAAACACTGCTGGAGCTACACCAATCAGCCAAAAGATTAAAACCACTGGCCTAATATAGAGAAGGTCCCCCTTGTGCTGCTAAAACAGTTCCATCAAATTAATGTCACTTGAATTCTGAAATTCAGGGTTTCCCAGCAGCACATTTCCTAGAGTATTCAATGCCCTCCACCAGCTTGTCTGGGAACACAGTGTATCCAGATGCCATCTCTTCCCAGGTAAATGGTGCGCATGTACCCAGCAGAAGCACATGATGTAAAAGAAAATGGGCCTCGCTAGACCAGGCAACCTTCAACTGCTCCAAGGTCCAGTTCTGAAGTTCAGGTGTCCATTGGGGGCATTTTTAGAGGTGGACCGGGGTTATAATGGGCACGGTTACTGTTCTGCAAGCTAAGTGCATTGCACAGCAGGGTCTGATGCACTGTGTGCTGTGACACAGTCCTTACGCAAACATTATTGAAATTCTCAACAACTTGTGTCACAGTTGCCCTTTTGACGATTTGGACCAGACGGAATAGCCTTCATTGCTCTCGGGCATCAATGAGTCTTGGGCGCCCAAAACTCTGTCGCTGGTGCAAGGTTTGTCCCTCCTTCAACCACTGTCAGTAGGTATTCACATCTGCTGACAAGGTGCACCCCAGAAATCTTGCCTCTGCGGAGATGCTCTAACCCACTTATCAGGTCAAAACAATTTGGCCATTGTAAAAGTCCCTCAGTTCCCATTTCTCCCACATCCATCATATTAAATGCAAGAACCTATTGTTTGCTTACCATCGAAGATCAGCCTGCAACCTTGACATATGCAGCTGTTATGAGATGGTCATCATTATTTGCTGCATCTGTGTGTGGTTTTGTTGCTTTGGGTCATCGGTGTATTTTAGGCAAATCTAAACAGGAATTTTCAACAGCGTGCTTCTTCCCAACTTTCCAGACCCAAATATCACACCCCTCAACTGTGACTTCAGATTACTCCACGACAGTAGGTGGCAGTACGTGAACAAGAAATGCATGGCTCTTGCAAAAAAAATCTGCTGAGAACTAGCGAATATGACATACAAAGCGAGGATACGGTTTAAATTCATACCCTACATATGCAGATTTTTTGCGTTTACACAGCTGAGCCATTGCCTGCATCATGGGGAAACCATGCGCAGTAACGAAGTGATGTTTTCGCCATCTTGAGCAGCGCCAGCTGATTAGGCAACAAGGGCTGGCTCGATAGCCAGCTGGTCATCCACCTTCCAAGGCAAGTCATGCTTTACATTTCCTCATTTAAGCTAACCGTTATACGTATGCACTGTGTACTTGGGATCCAACTTTCTTCCAAGAAACGGTCAAGATTTGAACAGTTATCGTGAATGTCTTTATGTACGGTCGTGCCGTCGGACTTGGGTATTCTTCTCTTTGAATTTTTGCTGTGCACATGTGGCCACAGGAACTTACTGCTAGGGACAGCCTAAAGCTGCTTTCACACCGCACGCGAAACGAATTTTTCGCACGACAGATTACATTCAAAGTCAATGCAAAGACGCGAATACACGCGAAATGCGTGTATTTGCGTCTTTGCATTGACTTTGAATGTAATCTGTCGTGCGAAAAAATTCGTTTCGCGTCCGGTGTGAAAGCAGCTTAAAGCTGGGTATGTAACGCGAGCAGATTGGCGAATCGAGTCCAGAAGTTCGTTCGCTTTAAGTGACTACATTGCTTTAAGGTTGGTATGTCGCATTTTAATGAAACGAGGAACCAGCACGGACTGGCAGGGCGATTTGCACTTGACCTACGCCTGTGGTTTAACGTTAATGGCTAACCAACTTTATGATTCGGGTAAAGCAAACCTTCTCAGGACCAAATTAAAGAGGCGTTTCCATTGATTTCAACGAAATTATAGCCTGATATTTGATTGCTCGGGAGAGCTACCGAAGATGCAGCTACAGTTTGCAGTTTTTCTACGTTGACGGAGTTATTTCATTTTACCCTTCACTGATACGCCAATGACATTGTAACTGGAACTCACCGTAATGCTTACCCGTATGACACCTGTAACTCACCGTAGGCCCTCGGTATCATGCCAACAGGGTGCCGTGAGGTGTCGGCAGCACTGGTAGCTAACTTTTACACTCTTAACTGCTGGCTCGTAAGTGCTCATCGCCAGTGAGTGTGGACTATTAATTAGTGCTTATGAGCCTTCAATCAATGACATGGCTCTTGCACGGCGTATGCCCTTGAAAAATTATTTACGCGAGCCCAATTCTTGAATTTATTAATTGAATTTAATCAGTTATCAGTCAGTGGATTGGAATGACTAAATAGGGACGTTTTCAAGATTGACCATAAATGTCCATTAAACCCTTAAAATCTACGGACCCATTTATGGGTCGGCCAAATGCAGCTGCTGTAATCAAACCTGTGGAACTTCCGGCCTATTTTAAATTTTTTTGGAGACCGCAGAGTTTCTAATGATCTCCAAATATGTCGTGCTGAATTACAGGGAAAGTGAAAAATTATAAACTAGACCTACATATTTTCCGTTTGATGTAATGCTGAGGCCATAGAAAACATGGCGTCCTGAGTTCGAATATTTCTCTCAATATATGTATGATGTATCTTTAGTAAGCACTGCAACCAACAGATACAGAGTATGTATGTGACATTGTCCAAAAAACATGAAAAAAAGCTTTTTCTGACTTTAAACCTACTTAAAGGAAAACTTAAGTGAAAAGCTAAGAGTTTAAGGGGTTTTAATATTTAGTTTTGGAGCACAGAAAGGTGCGTCCTAACCTGTATGTTTTGTGTATCAAATAGTCTTGGAAAGACTAGCGTATTAACAGTTTTTTTTTTTTAATTTAAAAACTGATTAAAGTTAACAAAGCTGTAATTTAAGACCAACATGTATTAGTAAGTTAAATCTGGTGTCAGTTCAAGGATACATACATTAACCTTTTCAATTAATGCCATGGTGTGTAGTGGTGATTTTGCCATTCATAATAACCTATCTTTGTTTTGCTTTTCAGGATGTTGCGGGGTTCATGGCCTATGGTTTCTTTGGGTTCTCACTGGACCCAGAGGTGGCAGCTGCGATTTCCAACAGGCTCTCATCTACCTGGCCAATCAGACTACCTCTCACTGTCAGGTCCACACCTACCCGTCCTATTGAACTGCCTTTTAGTGAAGCTGGGCTTTGAGAGAAATGTGAGGACACGATGTGAGGTTTCCCTGTGGGCACGGCAATGCCCACATGCTGAGAGAATGAAGCATCGGAGGTGGGGCAATGTACTGCACCCCCTGAGCAGAAAAGGCACATATAACATGCCTCAGGATGACAAGACCAAACACAGTGCCAGATCCATGTTACCCTCGCTGCCCCTGCCAGTTCAGTCACCTTTCGAAAAGACTATTCTCTCAGACTGCTTGTCTCTGCCTCTGTCACAGGACCTCAGCCAAGTCACATGCAGGAGTGCTGGAACATGTCACATGCCAGAGTCACGTAACCCCAGGAAACCAATTTCATGGGAGCTGCTGAGCCTTTTACATAGGCATAAACCACTGCACACTGACTATCGCAAGTGCCTGTCAGAAGATGTACCGACAGGCAAGAGCTTCAGTTTCACCTCAAATTTAACACGGTATCCTGTGTTTGGCTTTCAAAATATGTGCCGAAATCTTTCAGCCCAGACTGGATTCTTTGCAAGGACCTCTTCTCGCGCTGGGCTGGCTACCCATTGAAAGCTTGGTTTGCAATTGGCTCACTCACTCAGGCCCGCCCCCTGCACCAGGGGCCCGCCAGTGTGGTCCTGTCTGCGGAGAATGAGGCAAGGTGCCGGCAAATCCTGCTGCCCAATGTGGCAGTGTATGAGCGGGAGCGGGCGAAGGCACAGGCCCGGGGGGGCCAGCGGGGCTGGGCGGCAGTGCTGGTCTCCCTGTGCTCGGTGGGGGGGGAGCCGGCCTTACTCTTCACCCTGCGGTCTAGCAAGCTGAAGGGCCGACACAAAGGGGACGTTAGGTAACTGAGCCGCCGACCACTGCTGGGTCCGCGATTTTTTCACGAGACCCGCAGTTGCCTTGTTGGCCCCAATAAGGCACTGTAGGCCCCTCAGATGCTGTGTTAGATCCTGCACTGCCCCACTTCTGCCCATATGGCCCTCAGATGCTTTGTAGGCCCTGGGGCCATTTCCTGTCTTGACATGGTGCTGTTTCTGTCAGTTTGCAGGAGGTAAGCAGGACCCTTCCGACCGGGACGTTGTGGACACAGCTCTCAGGGAAGCATGTGAGGAGCTTGGCGTTTCCGTGGCTGCAAGCAGTGTTTGGGGCACTCTGAAGCCTCTGCGAGACATGGTGAGGGCAGATCATGTGACTGCCGACTACCAATGACGGCCTTTCATCTCTCCCCTACCCTCTCTATCTGATTCTGCCCTTGTGCTGTGTTCTGTCTCTCTCTGTATGTTCCTGTCATGGGAACCTGAAATAATCGATTGGTGAATTCAATAAGGGCTGGATGGGGGGGTGGTTTTCTCAGGTTTGCCGTTAACAGCTTTTACGCTCCAAGAAAAACTTTCTCAGATTCATCCATTTTACCTTGACATGACTTGCGTACCAAGCGAATGATCTACTTCTTGGCATTAAAAGTGATTAAATGCATCCAAATTGAGCCAACTTATCAACACACTTGAAAACTCATTATAGGCCTACTCCTCCTTAAAATCTGACACCTTGTCCACACCTCTATTATCCATGGCCACTAACCTATCCAGGAAAGCCTACGCCTGAGGTGAAAGATATCTGGCAAGCTTCTGGACATCTTGGACTTTGTTAGTCTTGACACCTGACTGCTCAGTGTTGAGTGGTTACTGTAGATAAGTTTTAGCCCTGAAATTAGGCTTAACAGGGAGGAACCTGGTTGCGACTTGTGACAACATAGTTTCAGAAACCTCAGTGTCATTTCTGAAGTCTGCTGAAAACCTTAAAGGTCCCCTATTATGCCACCAAGTGCACAGCTAATTAGCCATTACAAGCCAGTTCAAAATCTCCCCTTCCTGACATCACAAGGGGGAATGACCACCCAGAATAATGCAATCTGATTGACTGCTTGGCTGAAGTTGATCAGCTCTTCTTGTCTATGGTTGGTTACTTCCCCATGTGATGTCAAGAGGGGAAAGATTTTGAAATGGCTTGTTATGACTAATTGGCTGTGCACCAGGTGACATGATAGGGAACCTTTAACACTTTGTATTTACTCACAGAGCACTTTTCAGTGCTGCTGCCGCCTATTGGCCAAAGCAGAATTTCCTGCTGCAGAACTCTATTTGTAAAATACATCAAGAATAACCATTTATTCATAGGAGTCGGGACCTTCTTTCACACAATCAAAAGCCTTGTCACAGAGAGCACAAACCATGCTAAAACCTGAATTTTGAAAATGCTTGGAGTTAGGCCTTAATTGATTTCACTGATTGAATTGAAGTGGTCTGACTATCACAAAATACTCACAGGCCAACGGAATGTGCAACGTCCAGGTTTAGAGAGTGAATGTCATCCTCAGTTCATTTCCCACTTGCCTGGATTTGCGAATTACTGTCAGGAAGTAGATTTCAGGTGGTTGAGCCCTTTGGTGGAGGGAACGCGCGGCAGGAGATTTACCTTTGGTCAGTGTTCTCATAACTCCTTGCCGTAGAAAAAGACCTGCTGAAGGCCTGGGTTTTGTTTTTCAGTCTGGAATGCTGGTTGCCCCGGTTTTGGCTAATCTTGGTCCCCTGGAGGCGCTGTCATTCTGTCCGAGTCCTAATGAGGTACGTTAAACTCCCATGTCAGTGTCTGCTAAAAAAGATTAAAATTGATCTCATTCTCTTAAAATGAATTTCTCCTCTCATCTTGTTGATTCATATCCATTTATTATTATTATACCCCCGACCCAGAAGGGGCTGTAGTATAATGAATATACCAAAGAATTCCGTCCGTCCCAGTTTGTTCAACTGATTTCTGAAAAACCGCTCATCAGATTGTTTTCAAATTGCAGTCATGCATTCTGCACTTCATGGAGAGCTGCAGTGCCAAGGTTCATGAAAATGTGATGATTTTTTTTCAGAAATTACCTTTGTTTTCCATGTTTTGAACTGAGAAAATTACCACTGCAAATCTTGAGTGTTGGGTAATTCCATGCCAAATCACCAGATTTCAGAGAAAGTTCCCGACTGACCATCTCAGATTTTGTTCATATTTTTTTATTTTAATGTCCTTGTTACTAATAACTGCTATGCAAAATTTTAGGCCAAAATCTCCACTAGTTTTGGAGATATTAAGCCTTCAAAAAGGGGACGTGGCCCCATATTTAGCAGAAAAAGGAGTACTACAATCAAACATCCATAGTTTGATGGCTAATAACTTTTGAACTGTTCACAATAAATGGTTCAAATTTTCACACGATTCTTTGATATAATAAGGCTCTGTACACAGGAGGAGAGCTTTGTATGTGACATATTTGCAGATTATGGCATGCCAAATATGGCTTCCTGTCCATGGTTGCACTTTCGGCTCTCTATATCTCCAGATTTAATGATACCAGATGTCTGATTCTTTTTAGTATATGAGACATGTTATAGTACTACCAGAAAAACCTGTTATATCTATAACAAAAATTATACTTTCTCATATATAGGCCCCTAAAAATGGAAAAAGCTTGTCGCGTCTGTATTTTGAATGCTTATAGCAAAAATCTGACAAGGTCTACCTGAAAACAAATTAAATCAGTGAAAAGAGCAAGGTCTATTTGCCATATGTACCAAATATGAAGTTGGTGCTGTGGTGAAAACTATTTTATTCAAGTTGTTGAATATAGAAGGTTTTATGACATGCGAAAATGCCATTCACAAGGTTACATTGTCATGGATGTGCTCCCACCGCATGAATACTGCAATCCGGCGGGAGCTAGGACCATGGGCCTAAAAGAAAAAAAGTTCCATCTGGTGTGGCTAAAGAAATTGACCAGTTATTGAAATGCTTCAAATAGACATGCTAATTCTAGATAAATAGAATTAAATTTGTAATTGACTTTTGTGAGATTTGTAAATCATTTATCATATTTACAGATATACTAAATATATGTATTGTCAAGAGAATTGAATTAATAATGATGTAGCATGTGTGGTGTAACCTTGTGAATGGCATTTTCGCATGTCATAAAACCTTCAATATTCAACAACTTGAATAAAATAGTTTTTTCACAGCACCAACTTCATATTTGGTACATATATCAATTAGACCTTGCTCTTTTCACTGATCTAATTTGTTTTCTGGTAGACCTTGTCAGATTTTTGCTATAAGCATTCAAAATACAGATGTGACAAGCTTTTTTCCATTTTTAGGGGCCTGTATATGAGAAAGTTTAATTTTTGTTACAGATATAACATGTTTTCCTGATAGTAATATAACATGTCTCATACATTAAAAAGAATCAGACATCTGGTGTCATTAAATCTGGAGATGTAGAGAGCCAAAAGTGCTACCATGGATGGACGCTTATTCCAGGAAGCCATATTTGGCATGCCATAAATCTGCAAATATGTCACATACAAAGCTCTCCTTTTGTGTACAGAGCCTTATTATATCAAAGAATCATGTGTGAAAATTTGAACCATTTAGTGTGAACAGATCAAAAGTTATTAGCCATCAAACTATGGATTTTTGATTGTAGTACTCGTTTTTATGCTAAATATGGGGCCACGCCCCCTTTTTGTTGGCTTAATATCTCCAAAACTAGTGGAGATGTTGGCCTAAAATTTTGCACAGCACTTATTAGAAACAAGGGCATCAAAACAAAAAGTTAGGAAGCAAATCTGAGATGGTCAGTCGGGAGCCTTCTGGTGATTTGGCATGGAATTACCCTGTTATGGAAGAACCTAGTAAGTCTCATTTTGGTGAAACTGAGTAAGGACCATTTTTGTACTTAGTAGGCTTTGCCTCATCAGATACAATAAGATGCGTGGAAAATAATCATTGATATCCCATGTTTTGCAATGGCAAAACCTAGTAACTCATCGGTATTTAATCAGTAGTGAAGTAAAAAGCTAGCAAGTTGATCTTCCTTGGTTCTTCCACATAAAATTTTCTATTTTTTGTTATGACAAAACCTGGCGAGTCGAATTAGCCAATTATGAAGCAGCATGCCTATTACATGATATGTCAAGTTAGTCCCCATGCAGGGCATTGGATGCACAGGAGATTAATGGATAGAATTCGTAATTCACGCAATTCACGCCCTCATAACGACTGAAAAATGGCTTCAAGAGGGAAGCAGATGGTGAAGTTAACACTGAACTGTCAAATGCCACTGCAACTGCATAATTGTTAGGTTTTGTCCATCATTTTGAGAAATGACATTTTACATTTTCAGATGGAAAAATTTTGTATGTCATATTGCCATGGATATTGATAAAAAATGAAAAAAAAATCCTCCACAAATAGAGCTTATTATATAACGAACGAATAACTGCCAACTCAGTTTTATTGTCAGATAAGAGCTTAACCCCAGAGGGATACAGTTTTCTGTATTTTTCTCAGAATCTGCTTCTTGTGACTTACTAGGTTTTTCCATAACACTCAAGAAATGTTGACCGACCGGATTTCTCTAAAACTGCTTATAAGATTGTTTTCAAATTGCAGTCATGCATTCTGCACTTCACGGAGAGCTGCAGTGCCAAGTTTCATGAAAATGTGATGATTTTTTTCAAAAATGACTTTTTTTCCATATTATGAACTTAGAATACTTATTTCTGCAAATGTTGTCTGACCGATTTCTCAAACTGCTTATCAGATTTTTTCAAGTTTCAGTGATGCATTCTATACTTCATGCAGAGGTGCAGTGCCAATTTATATGAAAATGTGCCATAATCTCCTCAGTGCACAAGGGCGGGGGTATTAGTGAGCTTTGCTCACTTTTCCACTTGTTTTTTATTTATTTTTTTTATATTCCATATAATGATGTCAGTATTGTGACGCATGATGTCATTCATGCCCTCACTGTTCAATGGTTTATTAGGGGTTAGAACATACCCAGCATACCCCTGGCGTACAGTTTTTTTGACTGATCTTAGGCTCTCTTCCTTCTCTCCCCCACCCAGGTTGAGGAAATCTTCACAATCACCCTCGCTCACTTGTGCGACCCCAAAAATCGCGGCTACACCAACTTCCGCGTGGGTGACCGTTACGGTTACACCATGCCCGTGTTCCTCAATGCCAAGCACCGCGTGTGGGGCCTGACTGCCATGGCTCTTGACCACGCCCTCAAAGTCATCGTGCCTCCAGGGCGAGGTGTTCAAGCATAGCCTCAGACACGGACATCAGGACTGTCATCTGGTGCTTAACTTCCTCGGTGTCATCGGGATCTCAAGTCCATTTCTCCCAGGTCTATGTATGATTTTAGCGTACGTGTCAGGTTGCTTGTTCCATTCTGGAGCCATATCTGCACCAAAATTCTATTGAAAATAGAAATTACTATTTAACTGAGTTTTCATGCCATTTGTGTAAAAGAAGGACAATGTGTATATACTTGGTGCCATTAAAAACACACACATGAGGTGTCTTAGTGCCACTAAAAACACATGTGTGAGGTATCTTACTCGTGGCTGCTGTGGGCGGGGTCAGTCAGTGACGGTGCATGTTTCCTCTTCTCTGGGACACAGCCAGCTGATTGTTTATCGGTGACAGTGTATCATAAGCTGTGCCATTTTCTTCAAGCCGTTGCATTTTTAGGTTTTTTTGTGGCTTTATATAAGCTATCAACCACACCCAGAAAAACAATTTGAGTGTCACTGTGCACATGACAAGCAACTCAGTGTTCATTATTACCAAAGTGTTCAGCGTGTCACTGTGGTGCTCGTTGGGATTACATACCACGCGCTTTTCTTTATTTCACTCATCTCACTGGAAAAGCAATAAAAACCGACCTGATTCTTCAATTTGCAGAAAATGCTGTACATACCTGACACGTGTGTTTTTACTGGTGCTCAGTATATAAGGAAATGCTAAAGCATTTGAATTTTCAAACTCATGGGTACTCTGAGAGCGCATATGTCTGCCAGCAGGTTTTGATCCACTAGCACTCATAATCAGCTGCAGAATCTGGTTCTGTATCCGGATTGGTCTGGAAATGTAATCAGCTCTTCCCATTCATACAGTCCAACTTCCCATAAAATTTTGCAGTAATCCTACGGACAAACACACCCACGCAAGTGATTACAGTTTCTCCTGGCAAAGGTACTTCATGTATACACTTTATCCGGCTATGTTAAAATTTAATTGCAAAGTGTGTCGCATATTCAATTTCTTTAGCCCTCCGTGGCATAACCCTGTCATACTTTCAACAAAAATTAAAAACCACGTTGTTAATGAATGTCTCTTACTGTAAGCATATTATCAATGACTGAAATTGTAATTCTGGAAGTCATTTATGATTTCTCTTTCATGTCTTATTGTTTGCACAAGTACTATTCCGAACTTAATATGGAAAATGGTTAGCTCTGCCAAGAAGGTTATGTTTTTGCCGGCATTGGTTTGTCTGTCTGTCTGTTAACAAGATATATCTAACAGTAATGAACGGATATCTCTGAAATTTTGTGGGTGGGTTGCTATTATATCAGGGGTGGACCCTATTGATTTTGAGTGCAATCGGTGGAACAATATATGAGCCATGTTCACTCAGCAAGATTTCAACTGTGCTGCTTTGGCGGAGGTTTGCGCTCTCAAAGTGCCTCTAGTCTTGAATCATTTGAAATTTGTTCTGGATTTTGCACACGTCGAATGAAAACAAAATGTAATTATTTCTGTTTCATTTAGAATTTTGACATCATTATGCCTGGATATTTCACAGCAGGGTTACTGATAAAGACAGTGGTTATTGTACATGCAGTTAATACAGCAATGCCAGAACTGGGATAAGGACCTACACTGGAGCTGCACTTGTTGTAAAACTGGCCAGATGGGTGTCGTACACCTCGTTATACCTCATTTAAAATACTTCTCTATTTAATTATTGACAAAACACTTACCAGGTATGAAAGATATTAATGTAAATCATGACCCAGAGTAGATTTTGTTGTGTCTCACACAATGCAATAAAAGATTTAAAATTTAAGTTGTTGGTGTTGTGTGATTTTTTTTTTTTTTTTTTGTTTTTTTGGCTCCATGGCAGCATGAGTTGGGAGGCTTGGCCCTGAATTTTATCGTGGCCCTAGCGTCATGTGATCATCTGGTTTTTATAGGTCGAGTCAGGGCTGGCAACAATTGTAAGGGCAAGCCGTCACTCTATCAAACTCTCTGGCAACTCGTACCCCAATCAAAGGCCACCATTTGAAAAAACGGGGTTTTGTCTCGCTGCAAACGCACTCAGGCACTACTTTCAAGGTACATAACTCTGACATTTCCTGGTGATTTGTTTACAGTTCATTGCTAGTTTTCCTCGGTATATTTTTCTGTTGGTATTAACACTTAGATAATTTAGTATTTATATGTTTTGCTAGTACATATCCAAACATGCATATTTATGTGGAACTATTATGAATAAAACTGCAGAAGTTGGAACTATTTTGTTCTTAGTTTGAATCGTTCGGCTTGCCAGTACGTCTAACACACAATTTGATTGGTAGGGGAATATTCTTCTCATGGCTTCCTACCATTGAGGTCCGAGTTGATGTTGAGGGTTCTGAAACGGAACGAGGATGTTCTGATTGGGCTGACACGTCTTATCGACCAATCAAGCAAATCTGAACTTTTGAAAGATTGTATTCCTGGCCTAGCTCTATAAATGACATACCTTATTAATGCTGGGAGAGATTATCCGGAATATTCTGACATGAAAACTGGGTATTCGTTTTGTTGCAGCACCTCTGAGTTTTTTTTTCCACAGTTCCTTTTCATGGTAAGTCAGAATGCAGTCACAGTTTTTGGAAGTACATTTACAATTTGAACTTGTTTCAGTAATCCTGAGGTAAGAGCACAGGTTATAGGGGAGACTGGGGTCCGATGAGCCATGGGGACCAATGAGCCGTATCACTATTTTGCGATCAATCGATGACAGAGCTGCTTAAATATGCAAAATATTTGACTATCGACTGATGAGTCAATAGGATAAATGAGCCATATCACTATTTTAAACGCCTTTGGCATCGATTGATCGCAGAATAGCCATATGGCTCATTGGTCCCCATGGCTCATCGGACCCCAATCTCCCCTATGTTTAGGTGTTGACAGGTGTCTGCAGACAATACAATAAAATGCATTCTTAAACTATCCATGCACAATGCATTTATTGTTCAATATATTTTCAAATTGACCACCTTTGCGGGCCCTGATGCCAAACAAAACCACGCGTGCCAGTCATCAGTTCTATGGCGTTAGTGAAAAGGCACTAAAATTAGGGTAGAGGTGGCAATCAGACTCGCTGCTGGGCTGGGGTAGTGAGGAGAAGCGATGAAACATCAGCTGTCTTACAAGGGCTTATGCTGGCCTGTAATTTAAACCCAGCTGAATGTTCTCTCCACAATGGATGTCCTTGTGTAAGGAGTGACACAGGCTTGCTCAGATAGTTTCAACAGCTATTTTTTTTTTAAATGAGTGTTTTTTGGTTCACAGAATGTTCACAGGAACAATGAGATGGAAGGGAGTTGGCATTGCAAACGAGTACAGTGCCGTTGTTCTTTCTGTGAACGAAAGCAAGGAGGTGAACCTGTTTTGAGGGGAGCTCAGCTGTCTTGCGGTGGAAAAGTACTTGGAGCACCAGGGGTAAACTGTACTGAACATTCAGAGCTGAAGTAAAGCCTCAGGGCTCCAGACAGGGACACAGTTAAGGGAGAGAGCACTCCAGGGGGTCCTGGGAGTCCGGAGACAGGTGGCAGTTGAAGGGCCAGGAGAGGCCGAGCTGCTCCAGCGCGGGGCCACACTGCTGCTGGGCGGACAGACAGACGGACCTGCAGGGCTGCAGCACCCCTCCGTGGGGGCTACACTGGGGCAGGAACAGCCCACATGCCAGCTTGAGCAATGGCAGCGAACATGGCAGCTCTTTCAGGACCTGTGCGGGAACAACAGTCACGCAATCAGCATCAGTCTCATTACCACATCCGTCGCAAAGCCAGCATCAGTCACGTAACCTGCATCAGTCACTGGGGATAAAAATTGGATTTTTTTTTTCACTAGACATCGAGAGTTTGGAGCGCAATGGTTATATGTCCATTTTAGAGGTTTTGATAAAAATTGATTTTTAGGTTTGCAAATGTTCTATTAAATCACGTACATCATTTACATCAGTTTTATGTCAGTCACTCTTTTACTGCATGGTTCAGAAGTATACTGAACATGTAAGTTTTCATAAGAGTGGTACTGCAACATCATGGTCAAAATTGCCAAAATGGACATGTCACCTCCATGCTCCAACAATTCTAGCACTTGATGTGACATAACACAATGGTGATGGATTGAAGTTAAGTTTGTTTGCAATGGAAGACAGATGATTTTGTAATACTATTCAAGTTTATTCATCAAAATATCAATGTTTAATTCATATGAGCAGATTTTGTTGGACATACCAAAAAATGAAAATGTGAATTCTGTTTAAAACTGAGGTGCATGGACATATAATTATTGTGCTCCAAGAATTAGCTGATAGAAATATGTGTCAGGAGGTAAAAATCTCAAAATCACAAAATTTGGACATATCACCATTTTGCTCCAAACCCTCGACATGCGGACTAGTAATCACTCAGGTTTATTAGTCCTCCCAATCTTTTACTGGGCGGCCATTTTTTTTTTTTAATTTACAGCGTCAATAAGATATCTGTATCTCAAATCCTTTATATTTGGTTTTTTACAACTTAAACTCACACCTATGCTACTTTAACTCCAATTATGTTTTAATGCCAATTAATAATCAGTTATGCCAATAAACGTAGGAGACCGATGGCTCAAGCCCTTCAGTGAGACAGAAAGTAACTTCTTCCTCATAATTAACCCTTTCAGTGCTGTGGGCAACTATAGTTGCCCAATGATGTAAGATATCAAAATCAGACGCTGTTGAAAACCAATCATGTGGCAACTTGGAGCTCTTTTAAACAAGTTGCCACATGAGAGGTTTTCAACAGCTAGAGGATAACTACATTTTTAATTCCTTGAAAATGTATTCAGCGCTCAAAGGGTTAATAGCAACGATAAAAACTTAAAATTTCAAAGCCCTTCAGTACCGTGGACAAAGAGAAATCTCCAGTCAAGTATTGACATGATCTAAAATGCCGGTTTGTCATTTTGCTGGGTTAGAATCAGTGTCAGCGCTCGTGTGTTTGACCACTGCCTAGCGTCAGTCAAATCCAAGCATCAGACTCATTAGGCTCATGCGGCTGAGGTAGTCAACGTCAGATGGCTAAGATTTTTTGTTGGGATGCGGGTAAATTATGGAGTGTGATTGCAAATGGATGTAAGACAACTGCCTCAGATGTATGGCCACATGTCGTTCATGTGATGATTACATGCGCCTCTGAACTCTCTCACAATCAAGTCAATTGTGCCGTCACACACAACACGAGAGACCACTGCCGGTGTCTGGCCGGCCAAGTGAAGTTGCTCTCATTGGTTACAATAGTTGTAACCAAGACAACAAGATATAAGAAATCCCTTGTCATCCACACTCAGTAAAACTTAATCTGAACTGCAGTGCAACTACTCATCTTTAGGCTATTTCTTTCATAAATAACCAGCATGTCACAGTAGCTGCATCAGTCACATGACCTGCATCACATAACCAGCATCAATAACATTACCTGAATCAGTCCTATCACCAGCATCAGTCACATATGGTGTGTTTACTGCAGTGACTGGCTGTACTGACATCTGTATGGGACTAAACACGGGCATCTAGGGCGGAATCCAACTATACGTTTTCAAGACAAACGATTTTTATATTGTGTACGGCATTGGTAGTCATGACATTTATCATATCAACTGCCCAACGGTGTTCCTTGAGATTGACAGACCTGTGTGTTCATATCAATTTGGCACTTTCAATTCAAGGAATGAGGTCCCTTGCTGTTGACTGAGTTGTCCTTTGCCAGGGTTGAAACTGAAATACATGTGACAGTTGATCTCCTGAAACAGGTCAGAACATCCAGGGCCTACCAGCTTACCCTATACCGTTGCAGCAGATTGGCTGCCTCCATCTGGTCCGAGATGGAGAGCCAGATGTTTGGGAAGGAGGTGAGATTGTAGCTCAGGTCCTGACACATCTCCACCTGGATAGGCTCGCAGGCAGAGGCTAGGGTGGGGACAGGATAGTCACTGCCAGGCATTGTGTGAATATGACAGAGGATTGTTTAGACAGGGGTGCAAAGTTAAAGTAGTGCTTCAACATTCTCAACTAGTCTTTATCCAGTGATAAAGTGGCCCCGCACTCCAGCATATTGGGAATAAAACAATGAATATGAGGCTTAAGTACAGACCTTCATTTAATTTGGTGGTTGTGCATTCATGTTGGATGAGCCAAGAGGAAATTTCAGCCCTTGATCACTCTCCAAACTTATAGTCTGCACTCCAAATCACGAGTCACAGAAAATAAAACTTGAAATGTGTTTTTGCCATAAATGACTGCACAGAGAGTTCATGCCCTGCGTGTGGATGCAGTAATGTGCTCTACTTCCTGTGGGTAACAGCACAAACTGATGTGGTAGAGGTAGTGCTCACTGAATGGAGGATGGGTGACGTTTTCGCAGCCCTGCTCATCTGCTCCATCTGCGCAGTCGATCCATCCGTCACACAGCCACTCCTGATGCAGGCATTCCCCACTGCTGCAGGCAAACTGTGTAGGGCCACATGTTCCTGCCATCGTGTGTGGAGCATACGACACAGCGTCAGGTCTAGCAAAATGTAGTATGTAAATCCTACTATGTACAGACATCTACAAACATCTGCCAGCACCTATTTAGACATCCATTATCTACCCCAATTATTTCTAGTCAGGGTCCTGGGGGGGTGAAGCAGCCCCAAATACAATAAGCAAGAGGCAGGAATATACCCTGGATAGTCTGTCAATCAATCACAGCACCACACCCCACACCTATAGGCAGTTTACTCCTTAGAATTAGCCGAAAGATGAAACCAGGAGGAAATAACATAGCATGAGTGGTGAGAACAGGCCGTTCAGCCCAACTAGGCTCGCCAGTTTCTTATAACTACAGTCAATCTGTCACTTCAGATACTGGGTGACTCAGTGGTATCCAACTTTAAGTCAAGCCTGCTCTTGAAAACCAAGATTTCTGCCTCCACAATATGGTCAGGCAAGCTATTCCACACTGAGATTACTCTCTGGTTGAAAATTTTTTTTTCCTAATATCAGTGCTAAATTTGCTCTTGGCCAACTTGTGACCCCAAGTTCTATTAACAAAACTTGGCCTAAGTAATCCCCATAATTAATTTTGTTAATCCCTTTAACATATTTAAAGACCCCAATCAGATCACCCCTTGTAAGGCTCGCATGCCCTCATGCAGTACACCCTGGGTATTTTAAGATGAGCTGCTCATTGTCTGTCATTTTTTTTTTTTTGTCAGGTTTGTATCAGCGTTGAGTTTATCTGACAATTAACTTTTGTACTCAGGTAATGGATCCCTGCAATTTATGTCATATTATTATTATTATTATTATTATTATTATTTCTATTATTATTGTGGTTACTCTTGTTATTATTATTATTATTATTATTATTATTATTATTATATTGACCGGCGGAACTTATAAAAGGAGGGAAATGACGTCCCTCGCGAGGCGTGCACGTCCAGGTAGGAGCCGGCGTCTGTGGATCCCAAGCGGCGCTCTTTGTGGAATATCCCTGACGATTTGGATTTCTTTTTTTTTTTTGCTTTTTGCTTTTTGCTTTTTTGGGAATGAATTGGATGGCGACCGTTCTGGAACCTCTTTACCCGGCTTAAGGGAGTTGGTGAGCTATACCGCGGTGGAGTCAGAATCATCTACTGCCGCGGCGACTCTTTCTCTCCTCACCTGAACTCCGGATCCTACGTTAACTGTGTATTAAGGTCGACCTAATTTCTTTTGGGAACTTTGGGACTTTTTATATGGACTTGGGTTTTGCGGATAATAATTGATTTGTGTTGTGATTATTATTTCCTTTGTTTGTTCCGGCGCGCACCTATTCGCCCCAATGTCTTTTGTTTGCTTCCCGTCCAGTTAGGACGCGATTTTTTGTTTACTCGTTATATTATTATATTTTGGAAAACTGAACTTTCTCTCGCCTTTTTTCGTTAGAGTGTATTTTATTTAAATAATTAAGTCGCATCAAAGTAATAATTTTTTATGATTTTGGCATTATTCGTTACTGTTAGGTTGGTCGGTCGGCGCAGTCTAATTACTGCAGTGTCAGGTCCGCCTGCTGCCTTAATTTGCGTTGTAGCGTTTCATTTATCTATTTGGTTTAAGTGAATTGTTACACCCTAAGTCTCCTTTTCCTAAGACAAAAGAGATTAAGGATCTTCAGCCTCTTCTCAGAGCATTCGTCTTTTATACCTGGAATTAACTTTGTGACTCTTCTCTGAACTATTGCTAGAGCCTCTATACCTTTCTTAAAGTATGGTACCCAGAGCGGTACACAATACACTACATGTGGTCTGACGAATGTGTTTTACAAGAGAAGTATGACCTTCTTGGATTTAAACTCAATACTTTTGGCAATGTATCCCAGCATCCTGTTGGCCTTTTTTAACTGCTATGGCACAATGGCTAGAACCTGTGAGGGTTTGGTCAACAATCACTCCCAGATCTTTTTCATGTGGAGCAGATTCCAGTTTTAAACCTCCCATAAAGTAATCCTGTCTAATGTTTTTATTGCCTACATATAGAACTTTACATTTCACTACATTAAATTTCATTTGCCACATTTCTGCCCAATTCTGGATTCTATCTAAATCATCCTGAATCACTTTAGTGGACTCTAAACTGTTTGACAACAAATGACAATCAACATATTTACAAATACAACTGGAACAAAAAAATGATACTTAGAGATTTTGCAAAGTAACATACAGAGCAACGTGCTTTACTTGGCAAAATCAAAATCTTTAATTCTGCCTCATAATATAAAGTTGGGTGCCCCTCTGGAAGCGCATACTCTCAGATAAAGTGATGGCCCGGTATGTGGCGTAGAAACCGCTATCTGCCACACCCTCATCGGCCACGAACAGCAGGGTCATAACAGGCCCAGAAGAGGTGAGTTCTGGAGGTAAGCTGGTTCCACAGAACCTGGGAAAGGAGAGACCCCAGGGTATTTAATGTAGGATTGTTGAGGTTTTACTCTCAAGCAATTCCAGGTTCCAAATCTTACACAGTTTCAGCAGTTACCCCACTAACTCAAGAATCCTGCTTTGTGCAAACCCCGGCCCCCCCCCTTTAGGATATGTGCCAAATCTAAGGACACACGGACAGAACTGTACTCAAATTTCCATCTTTAAATAGACACTTCCCAACTCTGTTATTAGATTGCTTATATCCTGTAAGTTTTCACTCCAACCCAAAGCACAACTCATTCAATGGACAAATATTTATATAGTTACTATCTCACTCACTCACTCACTCACTCATTCATTCATTCATTCACATTAAAAGTTAAAATCTGTCCATGTATCCATACCAAATTAGAGTTGAACACTTATATTGAATCTCTTGTTTAATTTTTTATTCCAAATTCCATAATCTAATTCTACATTTTAAAAAAAATGTTTAATCATTTTTAGAGACTGTGAGTTCTGCAGTATTTTGAAAGCTATAGATGTATGAGGCATGGAATGCATTATACGGGCATATTAAGCCACACTGGGGTTGATGTTTTACCTGCCAAGGACATGCCCATCCCCTGTGTTGGCACTGTCATGCACCTCCACATAGTCAAACTCACAGACGTCCTGTGTCTCCAGACTGAAGTTCTGGAAAGCCAGCCGGATCACATGACCCTCAGGCACTGATATTCGCCATGTGCACAGCTAAACATGAAAAAAAGGGGCCTTATAAATCCAGTCATTTATTTTCATCTCCTCCTTCCTTTTTCATACCTCCCTTTGTCCAGCACTGCCCATCGGGAGAGACATGGTAAGGAAGCAGGAGAAGGACAGGAAGACAGGGGTATTGAGAAGCATGGACTCTTTTTCATTTCCGTCTTTCCTACATTTCACCTGACCTGAAATTTAATTTGGGTCCACTACCATTGAGGAGATTGTAAACCGTTAAATTATAAGATAAAACGATTGAAATCTCCTCAATGACTGTGGAAAAAGGAACATAGAAATCTGCAAAGTAACTTTGGTTGAACAACATCAAGACCATCCTTTGCAGAAGTATATTTTTTCCTGGAATGCATGACGTGAATGCATGACTTGCGAATCTCCACATGGGGCACTATTTCCTCTATTTTCTAAAATGATTTTTATGTTGGTAAAGGGAATATAGGGTTCCCCGAAGTAGCTCCGGTTAAAGAATGTCAAGACCATTCTTTCCAGTAGTTTTTTTTTTTTTTCTGGAATGGATGACATAAATAATTTATCTGTGAATATCCTCATGGAGCAGATGCACAGCTGATTAAAAGAGATGGATTCACAGGTAAATCACTCACACTACAGCTTAAAAGTTTTGAATCACGTGATTTTCACGTAGATACACGACAAGAAACTGTTTTACTGCAAGATAACAACGCCAAACATAAATCCAAATTCTGCAGGGAAATTTTGAAGAGGAAATTAGAGAATATGGAGAGGCCAGCTCAATATACCTGAAATACCTGACTGTAACTGCACAGAGCTATCGTGGAATTACCTGAATCATAAATTTGGTGAGGTAAGCCCATCTTCAAAGACAAACCTATGAGAAATACTGCAGTCCAGGAAGAAATCCATTGAGAATGATACCGTATTAAAAATCAACATCCCAAATGCATAAAATCTTTGAGATTAAAGCTCACAGGAGATACTTAGATGAGAAATCAACAAAGAGGGCCAACTATTTCATCTTTTTTTGTACACATATATTTGAAATACTGAATAAAACCTCTTGAAATACATTTTAGTGTTTGTTTAATATAATATACAATGCAGTGCATGCCACGAGACGGGCGCGATTGCGCCGGCGCTCGTAAACGCCCATCAAGTCCTCCTCACGGCCGCAATTTAACACGGCTGCCAGTCACCTCAGGGGCGCCACAATTTGATACATGCGTTATCCCATTTGACCTGCCCCGGTAACGACCATGACGATGACGACAATGTCATAATCAAAACTAGTAATCGCAACATTCTCTCAGATTGAGGCAAGCAGTGATTATATAATTACTTTCATCGAATAAAATAGCAACCACTTCTTAAATTACAGGTGATTCAAAACTTTTGCATGGTAGTGCACTGTAAATGTCACACATTGAAAAATGCTGGTCAACCTGCCTATGTGAGACAGGACACCTGAGGAGGAATGCTGTGATTCTGAGATACGACTGAGCTGAAGCAGGAAATTTCTCTCACTTCACTGTCAGTCTGTTTCTTACTTATTGGTGAGGGTAAGTTAAGACAGTTCCCTTGGATTTAACAGCTAGAGTAAGTTTAAACAGGTCTTTGTGATTTACATGCAGGCAAAGACCAGTATGGAGAGGTGTTTGTCTTTTACCTGAGGGTGAAGATTAAGTTAACCCCCCTATTATGTTTCCTGTCAATTTTGATATGTTATGTTCTGTACACATTGTAAGCATTGTTTTTGTTTGGGTCATTTTCACCCCAGGATCAATTATTACATAAAACCATGATTTTTATCTTGTTTTTGGAGTGTTGTCTAGGACTGGGGGCATGTTCAAATCAATTTCTCATTCATTTCACATACGGTCTCATTCATTTTGCTAAAATCATCTAAAATTGATGCTTGATGTATAAGGGGAGGATGGGGGAGTCGTGTTTTATTAACTTGGTTTTTAAAATGGTCAGTAGAAAGGCATTAATGAGCTGGGAGGAGATTGGGTAACACTTTTAGTTACAAACATCTTCTGTAGTTTTTCACTGCATGTATCAAACAGACCTCAAACCAAAAATGGTTTATTAATTTGAACATTATAGGAGGGTTAAGAGAGGTCTTTGTGATTTACCTGCTGGTGAGGATACGGCTTGGGGTGGTTTGGGCTGGACAGAGAGCCCTCAAGTCCAGTTTTCTGCCCCCCACACTCTGCACAAACAAAAACAGACCTCAACAACGTAAACAAAATATTAACATAAAAATACTGTGGCTAAAGCTACACAGCGCATCCAAAATATTCAAATATAGAGTAGTATGTAATACAGCGATATTCACAAAATGCAAGTCAATACTGGTGCTCTTTTTAAGGTCTTTGTTTGGCAGTGCATTGGCTATTTTGCAACACCAGGAGCCTATTCAAGTTAGTCTGTCCCAGCACTGAAAAAAAATATATCCACTTTTCAGTGACCCAATACTCAAGATGCGTAAAATGAACAATGATCGCAAACAATGAAGTGCAAGTGATGAAACTGATTTGCTTACTTTTGAAAATGACCAATGGCGGAGCTTTTGGACTGTGAAACAAATATTGTGATTGTCATAGCTCTGCAGTCCAGCAGACTTAAATAAAACATTCAATACAAGGCTAAAGTAGACTGTTAGCTTTAATTTGAGGGTTTTTACATCGATATGGGGAAAAATGTATGGGGTTTTCATCCAATCAGATAAATAGTGATGACTGAGAATATACTTGTGGGGTGACACTGTACAGCTGACGGACCTTTGTGCTTGTGGCTACAGCTGGCCTCATCGCTGTGGTCATGGCAGTTTGGGCGTCCGTCACACACAGAAATCGGCAACAGACACCGTCCATCATCACAGAGGAATTCATCTCGGGAACAGCTCTCTTAGAACATGAGAACACACGGTGAAGAGATCACACCACGCTGTCCACGGCTCAGACAAGTCCGCCCGAGGGCAGGGTTTCCCCACAGGACAGCACTCACTCTGTCCGGGCAGGACGGCCCGGTACTGCGCTGAAAATCCACTGCCTCCAATGCTGCTGTCAGAACGGAACGTCACCCACATGGTGCTGCTGTTGGTGTTCACTGTAGGGGGCGCCACATTACCGCAGAATCTGCAGGACAATGAGAAGTAAGAAGTTGGTATGCAAAAAATCAAGAAGGTAACACCTCTTTTTGGGCCTTATAGCCAGGTTAGATTATGCATTTAATTAATTAATCACTTTTTAACTGCACTACTTATTTTCATAAAGGGATAGTGTTTGAGAGCAGGGCTATTCAACATAAAAAATGTTTAACAGCACATTGGGGCACGGAGGTTGGGGAGCATGGGCTTGACCTGGTGATGAGCGTGGTGTCATCGTGCTCCTCTCGAAACTCCACCCAGTCAAAGAGGCAAGGGGAGGGACCCTCCACGCCAAGCGAGGTGACCCGTAGCTGGACCAGGGCCGGGGGCTCCACCCGAATCACCCAAACGCACAAGGAGTCAGGGGGGTACTGGGCTGGGTGGTTCGGGGAACTGAAACTTCCATCAGGGTGGTCCAGGACACCCCCACATTCTGGGTCAAGAGAGGAGAACCAGGACTGAGAAACTTTGAGTTCGAAGATGGGTATGATAGGTGTGATAGTTTATGTTTATCTTCGTTATACATGTCCGATTTGAGCCCTACTTCAGGCAATTGCCCTGCTGTCATCGCGGCTGGTTCGATTCCAGATGGTCTCTAGTTATACGAGAATCCCTGACATGCCCGTGTGTAACATCGGCACGAGCGTGGCCATTTCACTGTCCTGGATGAAGCTTTGAGGTTGTTTTATTTTCATACTTGAATAGACAGCTTTTTAAGCTTTTAAAAATATTTTAATGAAATTGTCACACTCCATTTATAGTTTTATTAATGAAAAAAAATAGTTACATTGAAAAACTACTTTTAAAGAATCTTACAAATTCTTTAAGGATTTTATGGATATTAACTGGAGGTAATGCAGGTGGGAACTCGAAGAGGCTGACATGTATGGTATCCTGCATTTTTCTATGTTCCTAAAATGTAAAACATATATTTCCGTGTATTGGACATACAATTTGTGGACTGTACAAAATGTGACAAATATGCAAAAATAGAGGAAATCAAGAAGAGGGCAAATACTTTTTCACAGCACTATAAAATTAGACATTATACAGTGCACAACTTTGTGATTCTATGACTGTGAAGGCCCACCACTCGCACCAAACCATAAATTTTGTGATTAAAATGCATTCAAAACTAACTAGACAGTACTTATAAATGATATAATCTCTTTGCACTTCACTAATCTCTCATCGGGGCCATTTCATTGTCTGTGTTGTACAGGAAAAGATTCCAATTCATTTGGGGTCAAAAAGCCCCAGAGCAGCCTCCATTAACAAGAGTCTTGTATTTTTGAGCAGTTTCTGTGGGAATCTATGGAACTGCGATGCAAAAGATCTGTCTCCAACCACTGACTGTATAAGAAAATGGACGAAGCAACCGTGACATCACCCATTGGTTTCAACATACCATATAGGAAGCCTCGATTTTGGCAATCTGAACTGCACCATTTTGTCATTTTGAAACCGGATGTGATTCCTATTGGACGAGAGTGTGAATTGAAGATACAGGGAGGAGCGAGGGGGGATCTACGGGTGGATCTGACCGTATCTGACGAGGACCAGAAGATAGCCATGCCCCATAAAGCATAGCTGGCTTTATCCTTTATTCTAGTCTATTTGGGACCATAATTTACAAAAATGAACATCATAATATATCGAAGGGGACTTGAAACTTGCAATAGATAGCATAAAATAACGTGGAAAATCAAAATTGAAATAATAAATCAGGTGGAAAAGTAGGGTCATTTTCTCATAGACTTCTATAGGATCTTCTATAGAACCTGTTTCTGCAACCACCGACATCGCCATCTGCTGGTCATTAAATAGAATGCAATTTTAAGAGATTTCCACATCGGCCTTACTTTTCAGACCCGGGCGCTGCGTCCATCTTTTTATACAATCTATGTTTCTGAAGGAATCTATGGAGCTGCAATGCAAAAGAGCATCTCCATCATGTGTATGGATGGCAGTATACTCACGGTGTGTAGAGTCAGCACCCCCAGCTGGTTGGGAGGCTTCGGTGCTATGGGACAGGCTGGTGTTTGTGGGATGAGGGAATAGTCCAGCAGGCAGACCACTGCTCCACGAATTTATGGGGGGCCCCTTTTCCCCAGTCTGTTGTTTATTTATTTCTGTGTGATAAAAAACAGGAAGAAGAGGAGAAGATTTAACCAGAGCTTGTGTAAATGTAAAAAATTCACAGGGATATTGATGACAAATTAATATTCCACATTACATTTTCGAAGCACAAAAATGGCAGTGAAATTAAATAGCAATAAAACTGCAAAATGCTCTTGTGGTTCACTGAACATTTTTTTAAAGAATGTGTACGGAGATATTTAAAATAATTCAACTATACAGATCTGCAAGTACCAAGCACCAGCAGTGATTGGTAGACTCATTCTAGTTGTGGCAATCATGGCATTTACATATGGTTCTTGGAAAAATAGCCAGAATGCTACCACCAATCACAGTAGTATCTAACATGAGCTCACCTCTGAATTATCACCTCATGGCCACACTATCCATGCTGTCATTTATATTATCTAACACAGTTTCAAAGTATATGCTTGGTACATAAAAGGCCTGCAATGCCAACATCCTTCACACAATGCAGATGGTAATTCCCCCAAATTACACATATGCTAATGGTCTGCACATCAATCATAAATGAATTGCTTTCAAATCACATTTGAAGATAGAGCCACAAGCTGTATCTCCTCAAATACTTACGGACAGTGAGGAATGGACGGCCAGTACTCACGTGTGATGATAAGCCCAAGAGCCAAGCCCAGGGCTGCCATCAGCAGCAACACAGAGACCAAAATCACTACGGACCCCAAGCCACACCAGGGGCCCCCAGGTTGCACCAGGCACAAGCTGAGCGCACCGCGCCCTGGAATTACCCATCAAGAGACAGAGAGGAAAGATTCCATGTAAAGGCTACCTGTGTTTCTGTGACTCACTGTAAACCAGGTTACTTGGCTTGTCTCTACTATTTCTTAATGGCGCCTACTGTGGTTCCTGAAGTCCTTTTGCTTTGATAAGGTAACCAAAATTACAGTCTCGATCGAGAAGAGGGTCCTCAGTGGAATTAGTTTTGGAACCATTCCAAAATGCATGGATAAATAATTTAATACTGTCTACTAGTCAATGTAGGATAGGCAGTGGGCTACGAGTGTGAAAATACCAATGGAAACTCCAAAGCACAATGTTTTCGCTCGGCAAGAGTTTGGCACATCATAAAGTTGGCCCTCTGGTGCTTTTACTTTGTCAGCTCAGTCATCTTATGAAGTTCCATCATGATAACGTTTCAAAAAAATTGTCAGCCATCTACCTATCCAAAAATGCAGATCTCCATTATTTAAAAACGGGAACGGGTCATTTGGACCCTGTTCCTGATGGACCCACAGAAGTTCCCAGACCAGTTGGACCCCTGACCCTAACTGTTTGGACCCCATACCATATGGACCCCAGGCAAGTTGGACCCTAAACCAGTTAGACCCCAGACCAGTTGGGTTAGGGTTAGGGTCTGGGCTCCAAACAGCATGGGGCCCAACTGGGTGGGGTCTGGGGTCCAGTACGGCTCCAAACGACTCTTTGAAAATATATTTAACTCATCAATGCGCACTGAAACCGTGGAACAAAATTCACGTAACATTCGGCCAGATGACGAATAAAGAACATCAATTTTTTGACGCAGTTTATCTGTACGCACTGATCGGATCCCTGGAGTCGATGAACTCTCTGGTGGTAGGTCTCTGCTTTGGCTCTGATGTGCTGAGAGAATTGAGCACGCCACGGACCTCTTCACACTCGTTCTCAGGTTCAAAAGCAGGGTTGCAGAATACTGTCTGAGAAAAAAAAAAAAAAAAAAAAAAGCATTGTTGGTTGTTCTACCAATTATCCACTCAAAATACCAAAAACCTTTGTGGTACTTCGGCTGCAGACAGTACCGTTACGCGCATAACTACGGCAACGTTGCAATGCAAATATCTGTTAACTTATTTCGGTCCTTTCTTGCCACGCCTACCCTACCTCGTACATGTCAGATGTCTCTCTTTCCACTGCAACTTCAGTGAAATCCGTCATCTTCGGCCGTGATGGTCGGTCAAGTTTTATAACGTAACATGGATCATCCCAGACCCAGTGAATTTTCTTACTCCAGCGCAGCACCGGCAAAATAATATCAGGATGAAACCATCACTCATTTGGATAAATCAGAGAAAATGTTTTATGCCATCCTTGCTAATTGACACAAATGTCTATGCGTCCCAATCGATGGAGAAGTTCTTCATCCAACCTTTCCCAGAAATTCCAGAAGTCTTTACCAAAGCTGATCAAATAAAAAGGAACGTTCCATGCTTCGGAAGCTTCGCTGTGCGTGAAAATATGAGGTTTACGACATATACGAAACCAGGTAGTTTGTGATAGGACTTCTTTTACAGGCATAAAATAAATGCGTAAAATGTGTCTCTTCTTATGAGGTAGTTGTGTCGTGATAAACTTTCTTGAAGAGGTCGAGTCGTTTCAGAATATACCCCGCTCAATTCCTTCTCTGCAAAGCCGGGTCAGCTGAGAGGTATCAGCTAGTTAAGAGGAGGCCAACGGGGAGCCGCGGTCCATGTAAATTCCCTGTAAGACCCTTAATGATTTTTTAATCCCCAAAACCGTTTTTGAACTTAGGCACTGAAAAATGCGCATTTACCATTTTTTATTTCGATTAAAAATGTATAAATTGTTAGGATTAAGATTTGAGTGGCCTGCACAGCGTAATGCAATCTTCATTATAAAACTACATTTTTAGAGTTTAATTAACCTTGGAGATTTCACTGACTAAATCATTTCTGAATTTATTTTGTTTTGCACATTTTCTATATTATTTGTAGGCTATTCGTCAAATGCTGCACTAACGCTTTACTTATTATGGAAATAATTACATTTTGTTATCGAGAATTCAGTGTCTCAGTATAGCGGTGTTAGTCTTTCAGACACAACACGAGCACGCACGCAGAAACACACGCAAACACACACACACACACACACATACACACACGCACGCACGCTCGCACGCACACACACACACACACACACACACACACACGCACACATGCACACACACACGATGGCATCGGTTAAATCAAAGGTCTTCCAGTATTACGAATTATCACAAACACACTCACACAAAACTTGTTTGCTGTTGAAGGTTAATAAATAAACCTTCAGCAAATATGAATGATGTCTTGTGGATGAAAATGAACTCTACGGACATACCCAGTGCAAAAGTGACAGCTGGTCATTTACAAGAAATCAGCATGAAGGCCCAGGCTCTGACTGTGCTATGCTTAGCCTTTTTACTCACGGTATACCCACAGGAAGGTAGGCGTTTATGGTTTTCAATCATATCTTCAGAGTAGTTGAACGTGCAGTAGGTAGCACTGTCTCCTTCGACAGGAGGGTTTCCTCTGGGTATTTCAAGTTCTGCCAACAGTCCACATGGGTGTTTGGCAAATTGGTGACTAAATGGGTATCCTGTATTCTCAATGGATATCATACAGTCACATAGATTCAGAATTAAGCAGCGTATGTGAATAAAAGTAACTTTTGAATGTGTGGAAACCTTCTGAATACTCATAATTTCTTGTGACACTATATTAGACAGGGACAGGGAAATTATGTTTTAACTTTGTTCACAAGTGACTGCCTTGTTTTCATGGCATATAATTATGTGGATATTCATTTAGTGGGATGAGTTTAGGAATAATGTGGATGTAGAAGTTTCCTGCGACACTAGAAAAACTGAGTGGAACGGTGTAAAATCCTTTTATGATAAATTGTGTAGCAAGTGCTGTAGCAATGGTAATGATGTCCTCCATTTATCATACCTGTTTGGCATCCAGCTGGGAATGCAAATGAAAAATAGCAACGATCAGACTGCTGTGATAGCGAAGCACCATGGGTGTTAATAACTGAGTGACTCTTCTCATCACTGACTGTAATTTTTTTTGGTCAAACTGAGGACTTGAGGTGGCATTTAAAAAAAATATTATGAGGTCTCCAACCGCATAAACTGGAGTCCTTAAGTAGTGGACTGTGACACACAAGGTTCCAACAATGTGCAGGTAAACCTAATAAGCTGACAGTGCCTACTTTAGCTTCATATTCATAATTTTAAAAATCCAGTGCGCTGGAGTGAAGACCCATTTGTAACAGTCAAAAAAGGTGCAGTCTGGACTGTAAGTTCTCATTTCTGTTTTGCTCTAAGTGCCAACACCAGAGATAACAGAATACTATGATGAGTTTGAGTTCCCGCTCCAAAACTGCTCCGTGTTTGAGTCCATCTCGGGGGGTTGGGTGACCTACTCAGCGGGCGGAGCCAAGGACAGTGAGCTGACTTATCACTGTACAGCTGGATACTATGCCTACCCAATCAGCACCAGGATCTGCAGTGCTACTGGGGAGTGGTCTGAAATGCGACTGGCCAGTGGGAGGAGGGTCACCCAGGCAACGTGCAAAGGTAAAATAAGTAACCGTCGACTTGGAAGGCCGCTAATCTTCCTCCTAGTTTGACTGCGGTTGGTCAGGCTGCTACCTGAGTTACAGTCCTGGAGATGGGGACCGATTTGATAGGCATGTTAAATTACATTATGGAATTCGCCAACTTATCACGGAGGATTTCATAAAGTTAGATTGTGATAATTCATTACTGTCTCACTTCCTCTACCCCTTGCTATTGCTCTCTGTCTCTCTCCATCACCCTCCCTCTCCCCTCTTCCTCTCTCTCCCCCTTTCCTTCCCCCCTCTCTCAGAGATACAATGCCCTGCCCAGCTCCAACTGGATAACGGGGATCTGTGGCCGAGGAGGCGCTGGTTCAGACCTGGAGAGTTGCAGGAGTTTTCTTGCCACGAGGGGTTCACTCTCCGTGGGTCAGCAGTGCGGAACTGCACCATATGGGGCGTGTGGAATGGCTCCACCCCTGTGTGTGATGACCAAGGTGAGGGAAGACCATAGACTTTGAAAAAATGTGCCATTGACCTCTATGGAGCTTTTACAATGGACTTAGATTGGGCAGCGCAGGCTCTCTGGTTCTTTTTTGCAACCAAGCACTGCAGTTCACTTGTAAGCTACTTGGGGATTGGGCTTTGCTTGGTTTCAGGGGTTATTTTCCCTTGGGCTGAGACCCCCAAAATTCCTCAAATATACCTCTCTGGCCATAGGCCTGTTGGTACACAATGTGGTAAATGTGTTGTGGTTTACAGGCATGAATGAAATCGGTTGAATTTGTGCATTCAAGCTAACAGGCCAATTTGTGGGGCATTAACAACTTAATACATGGAACTGGACAGGCTGCTAAGTGCAAAGTGGCACAGACAGCTAATTTTATTGCGAGATAACCTGTCTGCTTGTTGTCTTCGTGACTTTGCTCACACTCCAATGCCGTTAGTGAAGTGTTTGTATCTCTTCATCTCTCTTTCCCATCAAGCGGATGATTGCGCTAATCCGGGGACCCCACCGGGTGCCCTGCGAACTGGAGACCGGTTCCGGGTCGGGGAGAAGGTCCAGTACCACTGCCAGACCGGACTGGACCTTCTGGGCTCATCAGAACGGGTCTGTTTGGAGTCCCGGGAATGGAGCGGCTCCGAGCCCCGCTGTCTGGGTGAGTTTGATTTTACTACCACACATTTAATTGGCTGAAGCTTTTATAGTACAAAGCAAAATTCAAATGCAGTCTGATATTGACGCCCTCGATAAAAATGAATAAAAAAAGTCACCATATAATGAACAACTCAGTGAATACTGGTCCATGTCAAGTGCAGACATAAGGGGAGATATTTGCTTTTATTTCAGTACATAGATTTTTATGTTTCAATGTTTCTAATTAGGTAAAAAAAAATTTTATTTCGTCAGTTGTAAAATTATTGGCACCCAGTTTTTGCTTCTGTATATGTTCTCCACTGGCAAAGATAAGAGCTGTGAGTCTTTTCCTGTAACTTGTGACCAGATGGAAATGATTGGAGGGATTTTTGACCCTTCCTCAACGCATAGGTTCGAGATCATCGATATTCTTGGAATTTCCTCGGTGAACTGCCCTCTCCAGTTCACACCATTGGATTTGATGGAACTCCAGTTGAGCGACTGAGACGGCCATGGCACAGAATGGATGTTGTTTTCATGAAGACATTTCTGTTTGGATTTTTTATTTATCATTGTGAGCATCGTATGGATGGATGGAGGATCAACTTATGACCAAGTCCCAGCTGCTGAGTACAAGCCAAGAGGTGTTGGTGGGCCAGTAGGTTGCGATCTTCCCTCTGGTGGAATAATCCCCAAAGCCCCAGTGCAGTGATGGGGACACTGTACTGAAGGAGATGCCGTCTTTAGGATGAGACGTTAAACCGAGGTCCTGACTCACTGTGGTCATTAAAGATCCTACGACACTCATTGATAAGAATAGGGGGTTCCCAGGTGTCATGGCTAAAGTCCCAACCTGGCTCTTTCGACCTGCCTCCTAATCATCCCCTGATCTAATTGGCTGTGCAAGTTACCCCCTCCCTCCCCACCTCAACCCCACGGACTCCCTTGAAAAAGAGATTTTAATCTCAACGGGACTTCCCTGGTTAAATAAGGGTCAAATAAAGACTCTTTCCCCTGGACCACAGGCCACAAAACACTTTCAAGCCATCAATGACACATCGCTAAACTTAACCTTCTTCTTATATGCATTGCCGTTTTATCACCAAAAATGCCGGTGCCAGTGTTGGGGAAGAGAGGTGATGAGAACCCAGTTGAATACCATGTGTCTACAGAAAGGTTGCAGGAAAACTAATTATCATGCTCAGGTCTCACAAAAATACTCATTGTGTCGAAACACCAAAGCCGGAATGCACCAGAATGCATTTCACAACTTAACTTTCCCTATTCTGCTTTTTCACAAACTGTTGGGAAGGACTTTTACTTTCTGTGACTGGATTTTCTATCTCTGCCAAACGCAAGTGGCAGCTCTCCAAAAATGAATCTTTCCTGTCTCTCTCCAGCCCCGTTCACCTTTGACACCCCCGACTCAGCAGCCCGCGCCATGGCAAGCTCCCTGTCAGGAGTAATGGATGTCACCTCACCAGAATTCAAGAAGCAGGGACGTGAGTCAAGGACTCCAAGAGATAATTATTACCTCCGCCATGGAGGTTATGTTTTTGCCTGTGTTGGCTTGTCCATCTGCTTGTCTGTCTACTTGTGTTCAAGATAACTCAGAAGGTAATGAGCAGATATCTCTGAAATTTTGTGGGTGGGTTGCTTTTACATCGGGGATGGACCCTATTGATTTTGACAGCGATCGATGAAACAGTATGGCCGCCACGGCAACCATCTTGAAATCCTATGGCAAGCAATAACTGAACTTTGCTCCCAGTGATATCACTCAAATTTTGTGGGTTGATTGGTCTCACATCAGGGATGGAACCTATCAGTTTGGAATGTGCTACATCAAACAATATGGCCACCATGGGATCCATCTTGAAATTTTATGTTGAGTGTCATAACTCAGATTTAGCAAGCAAGATTTCAACTGTGCTGCCCTGGTGGAGGTTTGCACTCTTGGAGTGCCTCTAGTTGCTATATGTCTCTACATTCTACAGATAGAGTGATGTCTCTTTAAAATTTTGACAGGGACATAATTTTCAAGGCTAGTGAATCCTGCAAATCAAGGGTGCATTCAGTAATCCTCGGGACAAACCAGAACATTAACAAGCAAAGTGAATGTTGTGCTCCAAAATTTATTGGCTCAAAGATGTCTTCGCATATGGTTTCAAGGTTCAATTTGCTCCCCTATCCATAAAAAGTGCTATTATTATTTTATGATTGCGGGATGAACAGGCAGGATTCCAACAGTTCGAAACCACGTGATCACGATACGGACAAAGTCTCGCTGTAGAAGAGGAAAACTAGCACATTAATAGTATCCTTAAATTGGCTGTTGCTTTGCATTTCCTGGTCTTTTTCTTAGATCAGAGTAAATAATGCCAATGTTCGATTTGTTACCAAACGCACTTTTTTTGTTCTGTTTTCGCAACTGTTGCCTCAGCCTGCAAACAGGCTACTTTAAATGCCTCAATTACAAGCATTTGCAAACTGCAGAGCTCAACGTAAGTTTTATCAACGTTTTCCAGCAAGATGTACAGTATTCTGATTTATAAAAATGCTATCAATTTGTTGACCCAATACAGTGATGTTTCCTTACAAAGTGCAGATCCTTCTATCTTGGCTACTAATTACTTGAGTTTGGTGGCCCAGCGAAAGTTAATAAGCCTTGGTTACTTTGGAACCATAGATTGTAATCATTTCATCCTGCACAGATCAATGCTTTTCACATAATATATACATAGGCAAACCATCTTACCGCTAAATCAGTGTCTGACATGCGCCACTGAAGTTGCTATCTTTTTAAAGCTACTTCACTGATCAAAACAGGCCATCTTCACCCAACAATACATAGGAAATTGATTACCCTTTGACGAAGAAAGCTTTAGCTACTCCTGTTCTGATGGAGGTAGCAGAGTGCCATTTTTTTAAATTCTTTTTTTATTATTGGTGAAAAGTGCAAGCAAACGGTATACACAATGACATTTTTCATGTTTAACATCCCACCCACCCCATTTTTTAACAACATTATAAGATACAAAAATGGAAGGAAGGAGGCAAAAAATTAAAATGAGGGAAAAAAAAGGAAGAGGAAGGGAAACAACAATCGATGAGGAGCAATATAGTCATAGTAATACCACTAAGAGAGCAAAAGAGAGCAAATTACATTAAAGATTAGAATAGTAACAATGACAATAACAATAACAGTAGTAACAAAAGAAAAAAAAGAAGAGGGGGAGGGGGAAACACCTCTGAATAACTAATAAATATTTGGTTGTGAGGTTAAGAAGACGTTAATTAGGGGCCTGGTGTAGGCAACAGGCATTGTGTGGGAGCTTGAACAATCAAGCAGGAGGAAGGACTGATAAATTATTAAAATAAGCGATAAAGGGTTGCCATTTTCTTAAAAAGCGCTCACTAGACCCTCCAAGTGTGAACTTAATCTTTTCTAAATGTAAAAAGGATACATATCCTTCATCCAAGCAGAGAGTGCAGGGGGAATTGGTGATTTCCAGGTTAAAAGTATTCTTCGTCTGGCTATAAGTGTTGCAAAAGCGATCGTGTCCAACTGTTTGGAGTTAGGAGGAAGAGGCTCAGTTGGCACCCCAAAGATAGCCAATAATGGACAAGGGTTTAAACTGTAATTGAATACATTTGACAGTACATCAAAAATCGAGGACTAGTATGCTCTGAGCTTTGGACAAAACCAGAGCATATGTGAGAGGTCTGCTTGTTGACTGCCACAACGGTCACACTTGGGGTCAGAGTCAGGGTAAATTTCATGGTTTAGATTTACTAACGTAGGCTCTATGCACCACTTTAAGCTGAATCAAACTAAGCCGAGCGCAGGATGATGAGGAATTTACCCTATCTAATACTGCTTCCCACCTATCCTCCGCCAACTCCATTCCCAGTTCTTCCTCCCATCTAAACTTTGACTTAGTGACTTTGTCACTGTCCAAGGACATGGTGGCCTGATAAATTTTCGATATAAGCCCCTTCTGGGTAGGAGATAATTGAAGAAGGCTCTCCCATAATGATTCCTGAGGGGACCTGGGAAAGGAATCAAACTTCGTATGCACGAAATGGCAGGCCTGGAGAAAACAAAAAAGATTTGAACGTGGTAAGTTAAAATTACGGCATAAAGAGTCAAAGCTACAAAAAGTATCGCCATCATAGAGGTCCTTGAAGCAACGGATATCCAGTCTACACCAAACAGTAAATGTTGAGTCCAAAATGGAAGGAATAAATAAGCGGTTATTAGCAACAGGCCCCAAAATTGATGCAGAAGAAAAATGAAAATGACAGCAGAATTGTAGCCATATCTTTTTGGAGGACAGCACCACAGGGTTTGAGAAGTACTGCGAAGGAGATAGGGGGAGAGAAGAGCAAACCAAGGCAGGTAAAGAGGACGAATGACAGGATTGTGCCTCTAGCATGCACCAATTAGTTTCAGGGGAGTTTAACCAATAAATAAGTTTTTGTAGGTTGGACGCCCAGTAATAGTGCATAAAATGAGGAAGTGCACGACCACCGCAGTGTCATGGTTTGGTCCCGCCGGCTGTAGACAGCAAACCGGAGGGCACTGGGACCATGTACCCAAAAGGCGGTTTAGGGACCCACGCGCACAGGCTGAGTACAAAAATAGAAATGTTGAATAAAAACAGATAAACACACAACATAAAACTGAGGGGAGCAGCGGCAAAAACAACAGGGCTCAGACATCAGAATGCAGCTGCACTGCCAAACTGGCAGTGCAGCTCTTAAATACTCTTCACTGCACCTCCACCACAACGAGCAACAGGTGTGGCTCGCTGAAGAGGAGGTGCAGACAGCAGGAGGGGGGAGGGACTGCAGGGCAGAACCATCACACGCAGTTCCTTGGTCTCTGTAATATGGATTTACTCACTCTTGGAACCTTCCCTCCCCAAATAAATGTAGTAATTGCCTGATCAAGTGTACGAAAAAAGGACTTGAGAGTGCCATTTTAACGTCTCGCGGCTATTGTCCTACGGGTAGAAATTCACAGAGAATTTGCGAATGCACCTTTAAAGGTACAAACCCCGGTAATTTTACTTGTCACTCCAGTCAGATATTTTGACTCCTGTCTAGAGTCAGAAAATTTCACTTGTCCAGAAAACAGTGCGTAAAATGAGCCACATTCGTTCTTTTTCAAATGTAATTACAACAATGAAACACTCGTCGAGAAAAGTTTTTTCGTTGTAATTTTGTTTTGACCTGCTATCCACAGAATCCTATGAGAGGAGTTTTCGGTTTGGGGAGGGCGAGAACCATCTGAATGTGTACATACTGCTGGACTCCTCTGGAAGCATCAAAGACAAAGAATTCCAGAAGGCCAAGGATGCTGTCGCTGCTCTCATTACCAAGGTCAGCATCCTGCCGGACACCTATCATACTAGAGTAAAGTTAATGTCCACCCTGGGAAAATGTCTGTTTCAACTGTCTTTCTACCTTGTTTTAAGTTACTGTTTAATGGACAAGTTTTCTCCCTATGTCTCCTTATGTTTTCTCATTGGTACATTTTTTTGTACTCTGGAGCAAAAAAAAAAAAAAAAAATTAGGAATACGATTTAAACCCAGATGGAAGACTCAAGTACTTGTTGAGATTGAGTTATTTGGAGATGGATGTCTGTGAACTAAATTAAATTAACCCATTAATGCCCAAATTTATTTTAAAAGTTCCATTTTATTATCGGATACAGTGTACAATGAACATGTAACACTTAAATGCTGGTGAACAATAATTATTTCTTCAGTGAGGGCCCCAAATATGTATGTCCCATTACAAATGTACGCTGATCATTGAAAGCATCATTCTGAGAAAAAATATTTAGATAATGCTATAATCTCCAATTTTTGTTCTCAGTGTTGGAAAAAAATGTGTCTCAGAAAAAAAATGACAGACTCACCTTTTGGAGTGTTGCATAGTGCTGTTACAGATTCAAGAAATTCATGCAAATGGCGGCCCCCATCAGTGCTGTAAAGGGAGGCTACTCTCATTAGCACTTTTCCTGGATGCCAGTTACTCCCTTGATTAACCTACTGCGGCTTAGTCATGGTAACGCATTCACTTGGCTTACAGAGGTTAAAATGTGCCCTGTCCCAAAAATGGGACAGTGGTCATTAATGGGTTAAGTAAAGATGTGATTGCAGGATTGGAATTAACTTCTTGGTTCAAAAGCCACACAATCTGGTAGACAATTGGATTGATGTGGAAAGCATGCCCATTTATTCAGTTAGCAAACCTGACACGTTGAGCGTGGGCTTGTGTTTCAGCTGGACAGCTATGAAGTCAACATGAAGTTTGAGCTCATTTCCTACGCCTCCAAGCCCATAGAGATAATGAGCATAACCAATCCCTGGAGCGACAGCGTGGCCCATGTCCTGCAGGCGCTCACGCGCTTTGACCGCACTGGTAAATCAAACTTTGCCTGCCTATCGTTGAGATTTCTGCCCTCTGGTATCCCTTAGTCCAACATTCCTTGAATTTTTAAGGGAGCAACATGACAAGACCTTCCTCTTTGATTTTTTACTTTTCATGACAGTCCTGAATCAACCCATCCAGACACTGCATGCTCAGCATGTTCTCCCCGTGTTTGCGTGTGTTTCCTCCGGGTACTCCGGTTTCCCCCACCCACAAAAACATGCATCATACGAACACTCCTACCGGTACCCCCGACCAAGGTACTGGCTTTAGACCTGGAGTTGGTCCCCGGGCGCTGCTCTGTGGCTGCCCACTGCTCCTAACTATAGGATGGGTTATATGCAGAGGACAAATTACCCTATGGGGTTCAGTAAAGTGTTTCTTAATCTTAATCTTAATCTTAAAGACAGGGCTGGCATTTTCAGTATATCTGTCTGGTGTTGTCATTGGCATTTGTTTACTTACTTTGGACATGTTTTGCGCCTGATGCGCGGTTTTAACATGACTTTTCTGTTTGTCACCAGACGAACATAAGGGGAAAACTGGTACAAACCTCCGAGCTCCCCTCAGCCTTACGCACGAGAGAATGGCCTTCCTCGCCGAGGAAAGAGGCGGCAAATTCAACGAGACCCAGCATGTCATCCTCATCGTGACAGACGGTAACCCAATGAAGCCCTTCAGGCTCCTTACAATCACCAGTTTTTGCCACAATGCTATTTTTCTTCACATCCCTCCCTACTCCAATCCCCAGTCTTTGAAAGATTCTTGGGTAACACTTTATAATAAGGGTATATTAATTAACATTAGCTAATGCAGTAAGAAGCATTAAAGATCAGTTAATTAACAGCTATCTAAAGGGTCTACTAATCATTTACAAATGGTGTTCATGTTAACCAAGTTATTAATTTATACATTATTGAATAGTTTAATAGTTTGAGGTGTTACTTAAGGGATGTTTTCAACTTCATAATAAGGATGTCAAAGAGCCTTAATAAATAGTAAGTTAAGGTTACCTAATGCTTATTTAGCTCTCTGATGCATTAGTTAACTGTTACTTAATTGGTAGTTAATACTTTTTACTGTATTAACTAATGTGCCCTTATTGTAAAGTGTTACCGATTCTCGGAGCAGAAGTAAGGACAGGATGTGATGTCGGCAAAATTAAGGAAATTTACGTATATGAAGCAGAGTGAGTATCCCGGATCTCCCAAACATCAGTTTGAAGTCACGCCAATTCTAGATGTGGCAAATGAGTGGAGGGGTTTCCAGAGGTTTAACATTTTTCATTTTTAGGTCACATGATCCAAAAGGAATGTTTCACTTATGGATGCATCCAAAACTAAAAAAAAACAATGCAACCTCCTTACCCCACTTATTTCTTCCCGTCTGGAAGTATGGGGTGACAGGACAAGTACAGTGGGTGAATACATATTTCAAACTATACATGCTCCCTGTATTTCCTTGATCAAGAATACTTTGGGATCCTCCTTGCTCCTTGCTCCAAGCTCTTGTAAATTTCACTCACTGTATTATCCTCAGGAAATGTTGCACACTTTTGGCCCTATAAAATTTAGAGAGAAGCCCAAGTAATTAGAAAGGACAGGACATCTTGCAACACATCTCCTGTACCCGCAGAGAGCATCATGGAAGACATTTTACCCCTCAGTCCCGACTAAGGGGCAGACTGGTATTGTTGTCACGTGTGATATCCGTCCGTCCGTCTGTCCATGTGTCACGTAAACTTTTGTATTCTGCCCGATAACTTGAAAACGCCTCTGTCAATCAATGCCATTTTTGCTGTGTTGCTTGATCTTGTGTTCCTACAGAAGCCTATTGATTTTGACGGTACTTGGATCTCCAACATGGCCACCACAGCTGCCATCTTGAATTTTGTATTCTGCAGGATAACTTGAAAACACCTTTGTCACTTTATATTCATTCCAAACAATCCAGGGGGTGAGGGGTAATGCCCGCTTTGTGGGGCTATTTTTTTACATGCTACCTTTAGTGTACTACGTAATGCACAAGAAACAATGGTGGAGAGTAGACAGTACAGTATATTTTTGAGGACCCTGTATTCCGGAGGCTGTTTTGGGCCAAAATGGACTGGTATCCTTAGTGCATCTGTGATGTAAGCAACATTTTTAAAAAGTCTCTTCCTGTTCAGGTCACTCTAACTCAGGGAATGACCCCAAGGCAGTCCTGCGTAAGATCCGCACGCTCCTGGGCTATAGCGGCATGCAGAACAAAGACCACACGGGCGAAAAACTCCTGGGTGAGAAACCAGAGAGGAGGGGCTCCAACACTCCTAACTCTTGCTATGAGACTTTCAGACCTATTCTTTCATTCAGGTTGAAGACATTAGCTGGTTTGTTTTTTTGATCCCTTAACCAACCAAATTTGTCCACCCTTCTGGCAAATCTTGAGATGAGATGCACATTGGTAATATTGTTTTACCAGGAAAACAAGAAGTAGACAGGATTTGAATTCTAAGACTTGCATGTAACCAGTTCTTTGTGAGGTTAAGGTAATTTTATTTTATTTTATTTATTTTTTTGCTTTCAAATGTATGCTATTGAGTCTCAATCACTGCGTTCAATAGGCCTCAACCATGAAGCCAAACTTGATAAAACACATTAACCGGCAACATTCAACTCAATACACATTCAGCCAACAGTTATTATCTGTTATTATCAATCACTGTGTTCAATAGGCCTAAGCCATGGGGCCAAACTCAATAAAACACATTTACCGGCCACATTTATCTCAGTACATGATCAGCCGACTGTTATTACCAAGCATATTTCCATTAGCACCACTGGTGCTAGCTTTGCGATTTAAATACCTGAACTATATTTTACATAACGATCAAACTCCTGCATATTGCTGCCTGAGTAAGCCCGTGTTTGTCTGTCTATGAGCATGTCCAGTTCCTCTGTCACTGTCTAACTGTGTACATTCGCAGACATTTACGCATTTGGAGTGGGGCAAACTGTGAACAAGAAAGAGCTGAATACCCTGGTTTCTATGAAACAGGGAGAACAGCACGTCTTCGTCCTGAAGCAATACGATGACCTGGGGGAGGTGTTCGACAAAATGATTAGTGAGTTGCTTGAGTCAATAAACCAAAGGCACAGCACCCTCTTCCACACACAGAGATGAATTGCTCTGAAATTGGGGACAAGCTGTACTTCAACCACATGTAAATTATTTGAATGTAACTCCAGAATTTTGGAGTACTGCGCCAAATCAATAGAATGTTTTCGACCTTCCTGGTTAATACAGGATAAATGTACGGGGTGTGGAAAAAATATCAGAAGCACCCATGACAATTGGCTTTAACTTTTAAGTCTCTGCACTACAATTACAAAAGTATCTACGCAGCTCATTCCTATTCATTTAAATGCTAATTAGCTGTGTGGGTTTGCTTAAGAAAGTTCTAACCAGCAGCACTTTACAATCCAAGCTCCCCCAAAAAGATGAGGATACTAGAAGTTCCGAAGGGGCCAAGTTGTTGCTGTCAGAATTGCAGGCGTATTGGTCAAGAGAACAGCAAATTTATTTTACCTGGCAAGGGGTAAAGTGTTGAAAATTATGGCAGCCTATGCCAAACTCTTGGAACAACAACAGAACAAAGAACTTTGGCCACTACAGAAAGTTCTCAGAATGGTACAGAAGGACTTGTTTGGATAGCTGCTAATAACCACAAAACAAAAGCTCAAAAAATCTCAACAGGATTGATTCAATCCACAAATGAACCCTAACAACAGTATGCCATGAGATTCACAAAGCTGGTATTTATAGCAGTGTTTCTGATGATTTACAAGTATTGTTAAGGTAACTAAATTAGATCTACACATTCTAAATTGTTGTTTACAATGACTATTGAAGCCCTTTCACCTAGGAATTTCAGTGAAGTTTTGTCGGCGTTACAAAAGCACCTCAGTAACCTCGCCATAAAATGTGTGATAACTCCAAACCAGTTCTCATTTACATTTCCTGGTTAGCAACCAAGACATTATTGAGAAGAAATGCACACCAGTGTAGGAGAGGTGCTGGCCATGTTGAAAATATAAATATGAAGGGCAGCTGCACATTTGCAACCATGATGCGATAATTGGCCTAATTAAATTATTAAATTACTAAACGGTTTTAACGTAAGTCTTCGTTAGGATATCGAACCATCCCTCAATGCCCTGAAGAAGATATATCTTTAAACGTTGGAAATTTGGTAAATTGACTTACTGCATCATGGCTACAAGTGTGTGACTGCCCTTCTTAACGTTTAATTAGCAATCAAACATTAATTCACTTATTTACAAGGACTAATCAGTAGAATGACCAGCCAATTTGTTACTAGCTTGCATTATTATTGATTACATCACAAAGTTATCAGGCATTTTCCAATCCACAATTATGATGACATAAACTATCAGTATGTCTTTCGAAGATTCAGGATTCTTAAAGCTCATTGAGCTGTGCATATTTGTCAGATATAAGCTTTTAAGTGATGCCATTCTGCGCCTATTTTTTTAAATTCCTTACACTTAAGAAGATGCTTCCGATTTTAAATGTCTTCCATTTAACACTGAAAACATTTTGAATGAGTGCCACATTAAAACAAATTACAGTGCCGTAGATATACAGAATTCAGACTAAATTTTGGATTAATTGATTATTTGTATTATTGCCATTGTTAATATCACGTGTATTGTACGTATTTGCATTGTCAGGGTAACCAACTGGTGATTTCTCTGATATTTCTTAATTAATAATTTCTTAATCTTTATAGGCTTACGTATTGGTCCCATTGATTCAGCAAATAAATAGTTTGATTGTTAATCGGGGAGTCTTATTGGGAACAGGCTAAGAGCATTAAAAGCTGTTCCTCTGATGGCACGCCACGCCACAGAAAATCCACCAAAAAACCGAGGGGTTTTCAAAAAGCACATATACAGCTGTACAGGCTGTGAGTGCAGCACTTCAGGCTCACTCCTGTCTCTTTAAGGGCCCCTCCCTTAATGCCCACTTTGTTGTGATTGGCTGACAACAGTTCAGGAAGCAGGATTCTGTAAAAATGAAGGGACCACAATTAAAGGTTGGGGGTGTACTATAGGAAAATAGCAGTAAAAATTCATTTTAACCTCTGATTCTTCACTTCTTCATCCTTTTGAAGTTGATGAAAAGGAAATTTCCCTTGGCTCTGAAGAAAACAACATCTTTTCAATATAGCAATAAGTACTAACCAAACTCCTCCCCACCACCGCTCTACCTAGCTTTGCTTGAAGGAGCGCCAAACTAGCCGCTAGTAGGGCATTATGCAAATGTATTACATTTAGACAGATATGATACGGGAGAAAATGTTGGACTACAAACAAGGCTACTGAGGCCGTTCAGGAGCTTTGTTTTCTGTCAGAAAGAATAACTCTCTTAGGTGTGGACTTTGGGATTTGTAAATTTGCTGAATTTTTGCATGCACAAAAAAACTGTATGACATACATAAAGGTCCCATATTATGCCACCAGGTGCACAGCTAATTAGCCATTATGAGCCAGTTCAAAATCTCCCCTTCCTGACATCACAAGGGGGAGTGACCACCCAGAATAATGAAATCTGATTGACTGCTTAGCTGAAGTTGATCAGTTCTTCTTACCTCTGATTGGTTACTTCCCTGTATAATGCCAAGAGGGGAATGATTTTGAAATGGCTTGTAATAACTAACAGGGCTGTGCACCTGGTGACATAAAAGGGGACCTTTAAGAGACGGGAAAAACTGATGCATAATGTTAACCACACAGAGGTCTAAAGCAGGGATGTGCAGTTATATCTGTGAAGGGCCACTGTGGATGCAGGTCTTTGTCACAGCCCAGGGCTACAGCACCTGATTCAACTAATAAAGTGATCAAGGGGTTAAATCAAGACCTTTATAATTAGAAGCAGGTGTATTGGTGTTGGGCTGTCACAAAGACCAGCAACCACGTTGGCCCTTTATGGATAAGAATGGACACCCCCAGTCTAATGGCTGGTGTTGTTGTATTTCGTTGCATTTTTTTTTTTTTTTCCCAGAACAGAGATTCATGACTCTACTCATCAAGTTCTTGATGTAAGACAGTATGTTAATTGGTTGAATCACATGCCACATTTTTGGGCTAAAACTGAAACCAGCACCCTTTGTGGATAAGATTGGACAGTCCTGTTTTTCTGCCCTTTGATCAGGTGACTCAGCTGTGACCATGTGTGGCATCGCACAGGAAGCGGCTGGGGTATTCTCAAATGAAGACTTCACCAGGCCATGGCATGTGGAGATCAAGAGCTTGGTGAGAGCATTCACCTAATGACCACACCCACACTGACAGAGAGAGAATTCATACAGCAACCACAATAATTTGGATAGATTTATGAATAATCAAATTACCACCTTATGTGGTTAACTTAAACATTTCAGAGAGATAGTATCGCGATACAGCGAATGCATTCCAGGAAATTGAGCTTTAGGGTTATTCCAGTCAGGCACAGGAGTCAGGCTGGTCACAAGCCTGTTTCTGTCAAATCATTCTTAACTTTAGCCCCTCCCACCCAATTGGCGACCTTTTATAACCAATACAGTGTTTGTCATTTTCTCTGGCTCCATGCCCTCTATAGCGCTCCTACAGGGGTTTAAAAATAAATATGCTTCTCATCTCCCTCCACCTCCCCAGACTCCTCCTTTATAATTATAATTGTTCATCGTAAGCAGCATTTGTTCACATCATGTTCAATAACTTAAACCTTAATGAGATTCAAAATAATCTCAGGCTCTGCTGGGGGATTTGTGATCCCAGGGATTGTCTATGTCATGCTTGCTCAGGTTGTTCCAGAGCATCACTCCAGCAGTGTCACCGACAATCTCAAATGCATATCGTCCTGTAATAAATGGTTAAATCTGACGTACAGTGCTTAACAAATTTCTTAGACCACCACCCAATGTAAGGTTTGTGCCACAGCTGCCCTAAATTAACAGTGTTGGTAATTACCAAAATAATTTTTGTGCTTCTGTAATGGTTAATCCACCAGTATGCACAAGCTCTTTAACTGAAATGATATTTTCAATGCTAAAATACAATTACTGTTGTTATCCATGAATTTTCAAATTTACTTTTTTATAAAAAAAGCTGAAAAAATAGTTAAGCACATTATTATTTTTTGATTAAGATGCCAAATAACAGTTATTTTCTTGCATTCCTGAACATAAAAAATTGTTTTGTGGTTGAATGCAAGAATGCAAGTTGTTATCAAGGCCAAAGGAAGCCATACAAAATATATATATTTTTTGGTTTTTACGTGTGAATTTCAGTTTGTTATTTGCCAAAGAAATAACAAATTAATTTTTAATTTTAAACAAGTTTTTAACACATTTCTTAATTATTCATATTTTCTCGTTTTTTTATGACAGGTGGTATTATAAATTTGTTTAGCACTGTAAGTGTCCTGACTGAAATTTAGGTATATCATTTATATAACATGATTATTATTTTCCTGGGAGACAAACACTAGAAGAAGCATAACAGGTCAGACTGCATTGAGTAGTGACTGGAAAAAAGAAATGTCAAAGGAGTGGTCCCTACTGTCTAATGAAGGCAACCATGTTGGGTTTGTAGTTGCTCAACATTTTTGCCGGTAAAAATCTTGTGTTTCTGAGTTTGATCATCCATTATGGTCACCCTCCCTTGGAAACTTTTTTCAATGTGATTTCATAACTTCTGTCAAATTTTCTAATTTGATGGCCATGGCTGTTGCTTTACCTGCACGAGTGTTTGAGTGATGAAGCTGAGAATCTGGAGGTGCTATGAGTGATTTCAGATCTGCTAGAAACAGGAAGAAACAGGGGAGGCCTTAATAAATACCAGCCAATTTGCATCTGGCAGAATTTGAACATGCTGTACAAGAAATTACTTCATTAGTTTAATTAAATTCTTCACGAAATTATTATTTCCCTTGATAGTCTTTTGACCATTTTTGCCATGTGATGAAGTGCACGAGTACCCTGCATGACAAACAGAGCAGATCGCAGTATGTTTCAAAACAAAGATGAAATATATTTAACATTTTTTTTTTGACAATGAATGAACGCTCTATTTTCATTTTTTTGCACTCTCCAAACCAACCAAACACCTGGGTGAAGGCTGCTGCCAAAGATCAGAAATGCAAGGGCTCCATTGTGACGGAGAACTGGGTCCTGACTGCAGCACACTGCTTCAAGCCGGAAGCCTTGGAGAACCCAAGCCGTGTGACGATTGTGCATGGTCAGCAAATGGTCCTCTCTCTTACCACTTAAACGTCAGCGCTGCTTTTTGTTTAATATTCCAACCCTTTGAGAAGTTTGCTTTTCGGAAGGTTTCATGAACATTCTAACTCAGTGTTCTTGAACTGTTGCTTTCCATCTCCAGTCGTGCGACTGAAAGCAACAATCGTGTGACCTGGATTATTGGTTATACTTTGGGGAGAACGTCGGCTTATAACGCATCAGCTTGTGTTGCCTGACCAGTTAAAGAGAGTTAGAGGTTTGCTAACTAATATTAGCTGATGTCAGTTATTGCTACTGGCTGGAATGAAAGCCTGCACATACACTGGCTCTGCTTAGATCAGAGTGAGTACTGCTGTGGGGTCAACACAGAGTTTAGAACAGGGTAGTTAGACCTTAAGTCCAGGCATGTCACCCATTCAAAATGTGCAGTGCCTCATGAATAGGAAAATACAATAATGCAACAAAATAAAACAAAATGACCCTGTACATCTGAGCAGCTGAAGATGTACTGAATATTAAAAAAGAATGGAACAAGACTAGGTGCAACCTAGTATATGGCTGGGCCGCCAAGTGCTGTCTGAGAATGTGCGCCCAAGAAAAGGGTGCGCATCGACGATATTAAATATTAATCTGAAATTATAAACCTCCCTTCTCCCTCCTAAAAGGGCGCCGCCTTTTAAAATCGTTCTGGCGAGTAAAAAGCAGAAAAAAGCGGAGGTTTGATACGTAATTCTTACCCTTTCTCTGAATCCCATCTCCCATTTCAGCATTTTTTACATTTGAAACAGAAACCTCTTCCTGTCGCACCCTATGAAACATTGGCACAGAAGGATGTGACTTCGTAAGCCTAGCCATCATGTGCCGTTTTATGAGCTACTCCAGGTCTGCAGTCCCAAAAATAAACAAATAATCCTCGGATAAAATCCTAAATTTGAATAAAGTGATTCATCGCATTATAAAAGACTTAATTTTTTAATTCAATCAACTATATTTAAAGAATGTAACTTGTCACTTCCGCCAACAGAAATAAAATAATCCCATAAAAGGCATAAAATAATGACAGCCTGATAATCGTTCCCTTTGGGCTCATCACCAGCATTCTTAAAATGCTCCGAAACCGGCGATTTTATTTTAGGCCGATGATATTCGCACTTATAGCCTACTTGTGGCCAATGCTGAATTTTTTTCTTGGCCACACTTCGCACTTATACCTGTGGCCAATGCAGAAATTTTCCCTTGGCCACAGCTTAAAAAATAAGTTTGGCCAAGAAAAAAATTTTGGCTTTGAACACGCTTAAAATAAGTCTGGGCAATGGAGCAATTTGCATCTTCGCCACACATGTAAGTGCGTCTAACACGAATTTCGATCAATTTTTGTGCTTGGACGCACTTAAATAACTGCGAAGTCACTTCGTTTATTTTATTTTCACCTTTTTACTGCGGATATGTGAAAGCGATTCTCAAGCTTTCGGTAACAAGTGCATTCTCTCAAACATAAGCTGACGCAGTACTCGTCGCGATGACTGTGCCCTCTGGGTGGTATTCCTTCATGGCCCAGGAATTTAGCAGATCTGAATAAATTTTACTACTGTCCTAGCAGTATGTTGATTCCTAGCTGCAAACTCCGACAGCATAGCGCTGATTAGAGTTACTTAAAATCGTTCTGGTGAGTAAAAAGCCGAAAAAAGTGGAGGTTTGATACGTAATTCTTTCCCTTTCTCTGAATCCCATCTTCCATATCAGCATTTTTTACATTTAAAACAGAAACATTTTCCTGTCGCATCCTATGAAACATCGGCACAGAAGGACGTGACTTCGTAAGCTTAGCCATTACGTGCCGTTTTATGAGCGACTCGAGGCCTGCGGTCCCAAAAATAAACGAATAATCGTCGGACAAAATCCTAAATTTGAATGAAGTGATTCATCGCATTATATATGACTTAATTTTTTAATTCAATCAATTATCTTTAATGAATGTAACTTGTCACTTTCGCCAACATAAACATCCAGGCAGCAAGGCTAATCCCATAAAAGGCATAAAATAATGATAGCCTGATCATCGTTCCATTTGGACTTATCATCAGCATTCTTAAAATGCTCTGAAACCGGCGATTTTATTTTATTTTCATCTTTTTACTGCGGGTACGTGAAAGCCATTCTCAATCTTTCGGTAACGAGTGCATTCTCTCAAACATAAGCTGACGCAGTACTTGTCGCAATGACTGTGCCCTCTGGGTGGTATTCCTTCATGGCCCAGGCATTCAAATGATCTGAATAAATTTTACAACACTGTCCTAGCAGCATGTTGATTCCTGGCTGCAAACTCCGACAGCATAGCGCTGATTAGAGTTACTTAAATCATAGCGAACACATGTAATGAATCAGAGTGCAGGCCTGACAACTTATGCTGACCAAGTTTTTCTTTTGCCTTTTCCCAGGTGCTCAATCCCCCCATAACAAACAAACTGTCACCGTAGTTGTGCAGATAAATCAAAGAATACCGTCGGTTTCCTTAACACAATGCAACTTTTGCCATTTTTCAAACAAACCTCATTGAAAGGATCTGTCAAATCACACCGTGCCGAATTTTCTTCCAGGAAATGCCATGCTTGGTTGGAAGGATCCCAAGTGCATGGCAGCACTAAAGTTAATGATCCGCTGCTGATGCTCTTCACCGGAGCGACAAGCTAACTGGTGCTCAGTGCAAGCTATTGCGGTGACAGTATTGTTGCTTAACTCTATCATCTGTAATGTTATTTTCATCACTGTCCTTGCGTCAGTTGTCAGTTACTTTATTTTCTTTTAAATATTGTTTGGAGGGGAAAAACATATCCCTCTCTGCTTGCTGTCGTTCGCCGTTTTCGCTTCCCACTGCGTTTGTGTCAGCGCCTTCCACTTCCTTGAGAAAGCGTTCCCTCGATACATAATTAAAAATGTAAAAAAAAAATAAAAAATCAACCCAGATTTTTTAAACAAAGGTTTTAGACATAGATTGTACAAAACAGTTTTAACCCAATTCATGTTTTTATTTTTCTGTCTTCATTTTTACTGTTTAAAGTTACTGTTACATTGAGAATGCTTTAAGTCTGCAGCCGCCACCAGGAAGTCCTTCAAAGGGAGGGTTTTTCAGGCAGGCTTGCTGGCAGAAAGTTTGAAATTTCATCTTTCAAGCGCAAACAAAACCTACGTCTTCTGCGGTAGTGTGTATAGGATCTGGTAGTACAGTGCTGACCAACTCATTTTCCCCAGGAAATGTTTTTTCTGTTTAATGTATCATAGCAGGAAATCAGTTATTCTTTCTGGAACAGGATATTTGACTCAAATCTCAAATTCTGGAATGGAGTGAAAAGTAATTTCTCTCTGTGTCCCTTGTGATTTTATAGGGAACAGGAAGGAGAAGATAGCCGGTTCAATTATCTTGCACCCGCAGTACAATGTTGCAGGTTTGCGGCATAAGAACGTGATGGAGTTTTACGACTATGACATTGCGTTGATCAAGTTAAACCAGAGCATCGAGCTGTCAAGAGAAGCCAGGTGGGCCAAGCACGAAGAAAAATACAATGAGCACCGGAATTCATTGGACAATAACACATTTTCTATTTAGGTTCTGTACTCCAACACTTTGAGTTTGTTGATGAGGTTGAAGTGCATACTTCAACCCCCCCACCACCACCACCATTTTTGGGTGCATCAAAAAATATTGGACTGTTCAACACAACGTAGAATGAAGTAATCATTCTCCACATTTGGCATTTGGTCGCATATCCTTTGCATATTATGACTACCTGAAGCATGTGACGCAAAGACATCACCAGACACTGGTATCTTCTGTAGTGATGCTGCCGGGCCTGTACTGCAGCCACATATAGTTCCTGCTTCTTTCAGGGACTTTTTGCCTTCAGTCTCCTGTTCAGCATGGATCCATATCTGCAGTACGTTTCCCGAAATCTCAGATGCTAACTTACATAGTTGGAATCATTGACCGTGAATGGACAAACTACTGTGCTTTTTAGAGACGCAACCCTCGTGATTACTTGAGGCAACAGAACCTAATTTAAAAAAACATGTATTACTGTCTTATAAATCACAGTGCTCACTGTATATCTTCTTCCATTTTATTATTATTTTAATGAATAACATGGGACTGATTTCAGGTTTTAGCCTGTCAAACATGGCTGTTCTGATTACTGGCAAACCTACAATCAGTCTGAATCTGCTGCATGAGTTGCATGACTTACTTTTATGGGCTTGCCATTACTGTCTATATTCTTTTTTTCTGGTGTAATTTTGCATGACTGCTTTTAATTCTTCCTAACTTTGATGTTAAATTCACTCAATTTTCCTACTTTGTACTATTGCTTTTTATATACATTTATTATCCACCGCAACAACATTCTTGTGGGGAGTATTAAAATGAGCTCTGTCCATATGTACGTGCGTCCGTCCGGAGCCATAACTCAAGAACCAATTATCAGATTTCAACAAAACTTCAGAGACAGATACATTATGGCATCACAAAGTATCATGCTGAAAAGTAGATCACTAGGTCAAATATCCGTCTGTCTGTTGTCATTTGTTGAAATTTCCTGTCCGGGTTGTATCTCTCTTATTATTTGGCCAATCACTTTCAAACTTGTCAGAAGAACAAAGCATGACCTAAAGGTGTGTCATGATCCAAAACTAGGTCACTAGGTCAAATGTCCATTTGTCCGTCACAACTTGTTCTATTCAGCCATGTTGCTATGCAATATATTCCTGTCCGGGCTGTAACTCTCTTGTGGTTACAGGGGATGTCAATGACTGTCAGCTTGTTTATTATCCGTTTATGAAGCACTTTGTGCTGAATTGCTTGAAAGGTGCTATATAAAAAATTTATTATTATTCTAATTATTAACTGAATCACGACACAGCTTAATGAGGGAGTTGTTTGAGGGAAACACTCAGTAGCTACATGGGTGAATTTCACAATGAGAGTGCTTTCCCCAATAACCCCATTGTGCAAATACAGACGCCGGCGTCCATAGATTCAGAGATTTAATTGCTCAATAATTCTGTAATTGAATTCCCAAATGTCTTGCTTCACTGGAATAATTTTCTCCAGTCTCTGTGACACAAATACTGAGTTTTAAAGCCTCTAAAAGGCTTATGCACAACAGGCAAAAATTGGCATTATTTGTGCTATGCATAAAGGGTAGACAACGCTCACATATATGATGGAGCTGCAGTTTACTAAAATCTAAACTGGGGTAAGAATAATTTTCACACATTCAAAAACCTAATGATAATTGTGTCATAAAAAGGAATTTTGATTGCTACTTTTCCAGGAGGAATGTGAATTAAGCTGAATTAAGAGTAAAAAGATATCTATGTGCCATCCTGCATGCGATTTTGACATACAGACATGCTGTGTGTGCAGTAACGTTATGTATGAGGAGTCACATGAAACGTGGGTGTGGCAGCCCTGCACAGCTGACACAGACTGGGATCATTTGCTGCACCCTATGTAAATGTGATGCAAAGGCCCTGCACTAAGACATAATGCATTGTACTGCAGGCCTATCTGTTTGCCATGTACAAGGCCAGCGAACAGCGCTCTCAAAATGAATGCTGACTCTTCCTGTGAACAGCATGGTTAGTGCAGTCGTCTGTTCACCCTTCAGTCAGGGTCTTACAATTGCAGTCTCAGAAAATGTCTAATCCACTTGAAATTATGATAATACAGTATAATAATATAGTGTGTTCCAAAATTATTCCAAAAATGCAGTGGCGGTCCGTCGGTAGAAACAAAGACCTTCAGACACCTCGCCCTTCAACGCTCATTAACTCGAACCTCTCGCAGTTTACTTTTCCCAATCAGCAACAGTTGCCCAGACTAATCGGTAGGACCAGTGACAGTATAATTTAGTTTTGATAGCATTGTTATGCATTGCACCACAAAATTATGAGGCCTTTCTACCGTACAAAAATGATGATGTAAAATATGATTGTCTTTATAATTTTTGTGCTCTTGTTGCTCGTGAAACAGCACAGATTTGCTTAGTTTGCAAGGCTCAATAAGCAATTAGCCACAAGAATCTGTTCTATATTCTGAATGTAGTCGCGCTAAACGGCGTTGTTAGCCACGATGCACAGCTTAGTGATGGCGAAAATAAATGCTGCAAAGTCAGCGGAAGTTTCGGATTTTTTGCATTTATGTTGCTGTTGCCGTCCTTACAATGCCATATCAATTATAGAAATGTAGGCAATAGGCATTCAGTTTTTCAGTATCATTTCTTATTATAGGCCATGGATTGTTCTTGGTTGTTCAGTCGATAAATTGTTTGATTGTCAATAAGGTGAATTTGAAAGAGAACAGCTTGAGCACAATCGAGCGGTAAAGGGTGAGGTTACTGAAGGCCTTCTGAACATCTGACGGCACGCCACTGCAAAAATGATTACCATATTCACTACAATAATTACCTGCAGTCCAAATGCAGTTTTTTTTCAGGCATGTGTTCACTGAACTGTATCTTTCCTGTGTGAGTAGAGCAAGCACTGTTCCATCTAGAGGAGACTCAAGCACACTTCCTGACAGAGCGGTTCATTCGAAAACAGACACACATCCAGACGGGATCCATGGTGAGGCTTCTTTCTGAAAACACTTGATCATTTAGGACTGGTTTTTGAGGAGATGTAAGCTTAGTCCTGGCCAAAGTGCCATATGGATAGTCTCCATTGATAATTGAATTCAGCCCAGGACTAGTCTAAATCTCGGCCTGTGAATTATGACTATTTGTTCTCTCTAGGTGTTCTGCACTTGCACAAATCTTTATTGACATGTTGCAATGAACTAATTCACATGAACACAATTTAGGACAAGTGATATATAATGCAGTTTTTATATAGTATCACAACTACTAGGGAATAAGTTTTAAGGATTCAGACAGAGCGAATTTTAGTCCACCCACCCTACTTCACTTCTGCACTGTGTAATGGTACCAAAGCCCCCTGCCATTAAAACTGACCAATGATCAGCAGAAATGGTGGGGGAACCCTGTCGGCTAAAATTGTTTATAGCAGGGGTTATAGAGGGCATAATTCATGAAGGATCTTTATAAATATTGCACAAGTTTTAATAATCATTAATAACCAGTCAGTGTATCTGACAATGACAGAGGGCGGGCTGTATCAAACATGCAACAACCATCTTCACTCCGAAGACCACTGCATCTCTGACAGAGGTGATCACAAACAGGTTTCTCTGTACCGGAGGCTCACAGGACTACAACGACGCAATCACCTGCAAAGGCAAGTATGAGGCTCCACCCCTTCCTGGTTTTGATTGGGCAACTGATGCTGTCATTATATCCACCGCTGTCTTCTGAATTTATTCTCGTAAATAACAGTGCTATGTGGAAAATGAAAACTCAGTATAAACCTCAGGTACTGCAGAAGGCTGTTAGCCTAACTCACTTGGATTATGGAGCCCAATCATTAGCAGTGGGGGGGGTCAAGAGTGTGCTGGTTTTCATTCCAACCGATCACAATACATTCTGAATTCACAGCATAGATTGCTTCTTCCTAGTTGGAGGTGTATTATGAAGCAAAATCAGCAGATGAAGACATATGTTAGAAAGAAAACCTGAATGCTTTCACCCCTTTCTTGCGTATAATTGGGCGACTGAGCAAGAAAGAGTTATCTGATAAAATCGGTTTGTCATTCACATTCTGCATTTCTTCCTTTTTTAAAGGTGATTCAGGAGGATCTCTCTTCCTTCGGAAAAGGCATCGCTATTTCCAAGTAAGACTGTGGCTATAGCCACCTAAAGAACCAAAAAAGTTATAATATATAATGCTTTCTCCAGGTTCTCCAGTAATTTGCCAAAGCGTATTAAACTTATGCAACAATTTCAATAAAACTGTAGTCCGCACTTCCATTTTCTGACTGACAGAATATATGAATAATCAACAAGCCAAGTTTTTATTGGCCCATTTTCCTTGCCTTCATTTTTCACCCAATCAATGAAGGACAACTGATCTGTTCTGTCATTTGCCCCCCCCAAGATCAAAAATATACATGTCAAATTGTTACTACACACTAGCTTAAGAACAATGTTGATTAAATCCAATTCAGTCTCTCTTGCAGCACATTGAGGAGAGTACATCACTGATTTTTTTTTTTTCCCAATAATTGCAGCAGAAGCAATAAAATACAAGGTGTCCTTCGTTTAGAGATCATCGTCATCCACTCAGAACTTGATAAAATATGAGAGAATATTATGTATCCCTTAAATTAAGGACTGATGAATGATACATTGAACTAATGACAGATTCAGATAGCAAATGGTCTCCACTGCATGTCAGCTGCTATCATCAATCAAGCAGAGCTGGAGGAAACAATGATCCAAACTACTGTGCTAATTTCAAACAGCAAGCATTTGATGCTTAAGAAACAGAATGCTATCAATTCACGAATTAAAGAGGTGTTAAATAATACCCAGAAATCCAAATGAACCTCCCTAATGGACGGTGAGCAGAATGGGTCCGGAGTAAAGACATGGGTCATGCACAAATCACTGCATTTGACAGCAATCATGTGTACAAGTTGAATGCATTATTTCATACAATTTTATGCCCTGTGTTAAGCTAGTTTGTTGATTTGGACATAAGCCAGGAATAATAAAAAAATACACTTTAACATGCAATTTTTCGATTGGTAATCTGTTGTTCCTCCTGACCTACAGGTGGCAGTGGTGAGCTGGGGCAACAAGGACGTCTGCCATCTCAGAGACAACCCCCCGGATGACGCACGGGATTTCCACATCAACATTTTCTCTGTGTTGCCGTGGTTAAAAGAGCACCTCGGCAAGGAACTGGAGTTTCTCCCGATAACGAGCTGAGGCTACACTTCGCATTTCAAACAGACTCTCAAAAAATGCAGAGAAAATCTGACCGCTTCAACCACATAAATGCAAGAGTAATTGTAGCAAACTAGCACATGAAAATAGAAGTCTTATAGGATGCTGCTGTCCCTCCTCCTTCCTTCCTTCCAATTAGAAAAGTCAGTCATGAGGACAAACCCAAACCTGCTGGAGCCAGGGGCTGCCGCCCCAGAGTTGGATTTCAAGGGTATTTTGTCGTACCTGAAGGAAACACTGCCGCTCGACAAATCATTCAGCATGGCTACCAGTTGACCTATGATGCAAAGCGTTAACCACTCTGAAGATACTGTATTTTTGCCCATGAATGGTGAGAAGAGACATGGTTTTTCAGATGGTGTTTGACTGTATACATCGCACAGCTCACTCCCTGCAGCATGTCTGTCCCCATAGCAGAGCTGGGTAAAATCCTGAGTGCAGGTTTTGCATCAACTACATGGCTGCAGTTGAGGATCGACCTGTGATATCTGCCTGGTAACACCCCTGAGATGAACTGAATTGCCACATAAATGGACAGGGAAAAAAAAAAAAAACGTGAGAGCATTGGAGCTTTAAGAGATCAGTTGGACGCCTGTAATGCCTTGAGGTCTAAGAGCAAGTCAGAGAATCGAACCAGCTAGTCTGGCGATAGACTCATATGACAATAACAAACTGACATGATACTGCTCTCTCCTCCAACCTATGCATGAAAGTGATGAGCCCAGGAGCCAAGTAACTGTTGACCATGCATCCACTTCAGAGATATGAATGTGTAGCAAAGTGGGCTGGTATTTTTCGCCCCAAAGGCAAATGGAAAGAATGCAGGGTCAGGAAAATAAATCTAACCTGTCTCACAGTGAGAAGGGCTGATAAGATGTATGGTTCACATTAATAAATACACAGCGCTATTTTTCCCTTCACCTTCAGTAGACTGATTTATTGTCAGGTTCAGACATTTCTGGATTTAAAAAAAGACAAGAAAACAGAATTTCGACAAAAAACTAGTGTTACAGTACTTGGCCCTGCTAGTTAAAGGAAAGATTCGTTAGCACACACCATCATTAAAACAATTATTTTGCAGTTATTAAAACTTAAAATCAAGCACTCATTTCTCCCAAAACAACTGCTGTAAAAACTTTCCCCGTGAAAAGTTTCATCTTTCAGTAGGACTTCATAATGATGGCTAGTAAGCTACCCAAGAGCTATGCAGCTGATTTTTTGTTTGTTTGCGTACTCTTGATTGTTCTTGATAGACCATGTGATTTACCCCCACCACTGACAAGTGCATTCCCAGTCAGTGGCACTGCCACAAATGATTGACAGAATTTCAAAACTTTTCTCTGGCTGACCACTCAGCTTTCCGAGAACTGCCGAAAGAGAGCTTCTGATTGGCTGTCAGCGAAGCTGGGGACAAAATTTATCTTCAGAATCTCAGAAAAGCCTTCAGAGACACTGGGCGCGACAAACTTCTTCCTGTGAAGAGAAATATCAGGTGGGGTAAGTGATCTAGCCCATCAAACCAGCCTGCCAGACCAGATTTGAGACAGATGGATACAACTATGCCAAAATTTCAAAATATTGGCTAACCCTTATCAGACAGCAGTCAGTCAGCCCGGTAAATGAATGTGAGTAATTATGAGTTCTGCATTGTAACTATAGCCAAAGCCCTGAGCCAAATAAACTCACCTGTAGCCGTAGAGCACCATATCATTAACAGGGGCATGTTTGTTCTCAGAGGGCATCATTTCCCGAAACTGCAAAAACACATTGATGAAGAGGTCAAACGGACAGAGATAAAAGGGAAAGACTCAGAGCCAACTCTTCTGTGGGGACAGAGATGGTCTGTCAGTACTGACCCTGTTATTGTGCTTGGCCTGTTCCAGGCTCGCTGTGAAGAGGAAACAGCGACAGGGCACCCCCATTTTCTGACACACGTCCACATACCTGGAGAGGGAGAGGAAGGAGTGAGAGAGAGAGAGAGAGAGAGAAAGAGAAGGAAGGAGAGAGCAAGATGGCTCCGTCAGTTAGGAAGAGGAATTTATAAAAGGAGAGATACACTTGTAGACAAGCAGACAGAAAGAAAAGCAGTCATGCACACGCACACACATAATACACTCACGCACAAGGATTGAAAACGAAATGTTCTTCATTTCGGTTTGTTCTGAGCAGTAACGTTTCTTTTACGTTCCTGTGCGAGTGCTCCAAGGCATCTGCTCCAATTAACAAGCATGAAACACTCGGATCCTCCACCAGGGAATGGCTGATCTCTGGCCTGGAAACAAAATGCGGTGGATGGATGGATGGACAGAAGGACGGATGGAAGTATGAAGACTCAAATCTACACAATAAGATGGATCCATAGATAAAATTTCGTTGAGAAAGACTGAACGGTTTGGGAGTTCTGTCCCGGAAAATATGCCTGATGGGCGGATGAACAGAGACACCTGGAAGGACAACACTCATTCCTATATCTCCATCCACTTCATGGCGCTGGACATTGACTGGTTAAAGTGTCATAGAAGAACAGTTAATAACATTCATTTTAAAATGACATCACCTTTACAAAATAATTTATATATACACTATGACTTTAAAATGAAATAAAATGACTAAACTAAATCAAGTTTAGTTTTATTACCCCTCCCCACACAAAGTGGTGCGGTGACGGTATTATGATCGACTTGGTTTGTTTGTAAGTTTATTTATTTATTAGTTTGTTCGTTAGCAAGATTACGTCAAAATCACAGCTTCAATTTACACCATATTCACCCAAAGGTTGGGTCATGACCCAGAACAGATCCCATTCAATTCTGGAATCGACTGGATCAAGGTCTTGGTCAAGGTCACTGAAATGGTCAAAATTGTTTTTTTGGCCGTAACTCAGTGAAGAACAGAGTCACAGGCACTGCAGCTCACCTGGATTGTTTAACCTGTACAGTTTAAAGTAAACACCTACGAAAGTGGGCATGGCCAAAGTGCTGAGGTCAAATCAAGGTCAAATTTGAAAATTTCACAAAACCCGTCAAATGTGTTTCAAGTAGAGGTGGGACGTGATTTAAAAAATTAATCTAATTAATTAGAGGCTTTGTAATTAATTAATCTCGATTAATCACATTTTTATCAAACAGCAACATTTGACACAATAAGCAAAGTTTTTCAATTCAAATAAAGTTTGGTTGACGACTGAATAGACATATACGCGAACTTAAACAACAAAAATGTTTATTTTTCATCTATAAATATCTGTGCATTTTTCATCTGTCTACTACATTCACAGATTAGTGCAAACTCCAAGTGCAATTATAGCCATTATATTCAACATCTTAAGACTTTAGGCGCATTACCGCCACCTACCGCCCTGAAGCGTGTGCATCAGTGTTACGGGTGTGCCAGAAATTGGGGAACTGAGAAGGGTGCGATTAATTGCGTTATTTTTTAAAATGCGTTATTTTTTCTGTAATTAATTAATCGAAATTAATGCGTTAAAGTCCCAGCCCTAGTTTTAAGGCTTTTTTTTCCAGCTACCCATATACCAAATATCAACTTAATCTCTTCAAAAACTGCATCTCAATGGCTCCATGTGGCATTTTCAATATGGCCACGTTTTTGCTACTGTTTTCGAATACATTTATCCAAATATTTTGTTGTTTTCTACTTTTTGTTTTTGTTCTTTTAACGATTTCCAATCCCTGCTCACACATGCATGCACGCACACACTGATGCAGGCGGACACACACGCATGGACGCACACGCAGGAGGGCTACCGTTTGCGAGACTCCAGGTCAGGGTTGGTGTTGTCGACGGCGACGCTGCGTCCCTCCTTCAGAGCGCGCTCACACGCTGAGACACAGTTCTGCCAGGAACCCAGTGTGTCCTACAAGAGAACACATTATCACAACACACCCTATGTACTACTGCAGTGTCCTACACGAGAACACACTGTCACTACACACCTTATGTACTACTGCAGTGTCCTTCATGAGAACACACAGTCACTGCACATCTTATGTACTCCTGCAGAGTCCAATATGAGATAACACAGTCACTATATGCCCTATGCACAACCACAGAGCACTATATGGGAACATGGTGTCACTACACACTCACAAAATTGAGGGTATCGCCAATACGCAAAAAATGCCCGGTTATAGCGCTTTCGGCAAAATATCTTGCTACTTCCGGAACCCACTTACTTCCGGTGCGTTACTGAGATCATGGCTATCATTTAGCATCAGCTAGCTGCAGCTCGGCCCTACACGCACGCATACGTAAATCAAGCCGAGGAAAATGTAAACATTCACCAAGCGCACAGCTAGTTTCACGAGCGTACGGGCGAGTATGCAAGTAAGTACCCGATGCGGTCGGCGGAACCACGCACACCTAGGCAGCGTTCGATTTTTTCCCGCAGCCACAAAAGAGACCGGAAGTGACTGGGTTACCGAACTATCCCATAATGCATCTGAAACGGGGCACGAATGCAACATCCAGGAATTTTCTGCGTATTGGCGATACCCTCAATTACTGCAGTGTCCTATAAAATACACAGTCACGACATGATGATGCTACTGCAGAAGAGTTCACAACCTCTCTCAATACACTATAGGTGCTACACAAATCCTCCATTCAAAGGCATTTTCAATAACAAAAACCGACATGCAAAGCATAAATAGTTCATCGTCTGAGCTAGAGTGAGGCATCCATCTGTCTTCGTGTTTAACACGGGGCAGTAGTGGGCAGTGGTAGTGCTCACCCTGTTCACATACTCGTAGCCCTTCGGGACGACGTGCTTCTGGAAGAAGGTGGATTTTCCCGCTTGCAAGGAAAGGAGGGAGAAAAGAGAGGATATTTGCTGTGAACGAGCAGGTGATCACAGAAAACACTTACACTGCAGTAAGTAAGTGTTTGAACAGCAACTTCATAAAAAAAGGTAGCATTTCCAACAAGACCAATACCATTTGAACGTAACGGAGATTTAAATTATTGAAAACCTTCACTTCAAACTCATATGCACTGTGCTGGACAAGAGGCAAAAATATAAGTAGTCTCAAAGTATGGAAACTGCACCTTATCAAAAGGATTGAAACTGGGAGAATTATGCAAACTTACAAGCAGGAAAACCCACAGCGACAATGACTTCCTGTCGTGCGGATGTGAGGGAGGCCTTGGGGGGGTCATACAGAGGGGCTTTGGGGTCCAGAGTTCTCTGAATAGGAGAGAAGAGCAGCACTATGAGCTCAGAGTGCAAGTGGAGCGCAATACTACTGCATTCATCGCACCCAGCCGGGGTCAACATGAGCAAAAAGACAGACAGCAAATAGGTTAAACCTGCATTTCAAAACACATACCTAAAGTTAGATATGATCAGCTGTTCAGCATTTTAATCTACTTGCTACGCGTGTGTATATGTGCATCGCCAATGGCAACACCTGTACCATGGTCAGCTCCAGCACTCACCGGGTCAAACTCAGGCAAGCTGTAGGGGGCGCTCTTCCAGCCGAGGAAGAACTCTTCCGGAGTATGGAAGGGTATCCCAATGTTGAGAGCAAACTATAAAAGCAAAAGGAGATAAAGAGAGAGGGAAAACATGACACAACATAGCATAGCATAGCATAACGAGTGGCGAGAACAGACCATTCAGCCGAACTAAGCTCGCCATTTTCCGAACACTTTAAGCATCTAACACTTTAGATGCTAGATTAGTGGATGCTGTCTAGCACTAAATCAAGCCTGTTCTTGAAAACTCCCAAGGTTCCTGCCTCCACAATATGGTCAGGCAAGCTGTTCCACACTGAGATTACTCTCTGGGTGACATTTCCTAATATCAGTGCTAAATTTGCTGCTGGCCAACTGGCCATTTGTGACCCCGAGTTCTACTAACAGAATTTGCCCTAAGTAATCCTAAATAGTTAACTACAGTATGTTAATCGCTTCAATATATTAAAAGACCTCAATCAGTTACTTTTTCTCTTCCATCCTAAACAGCCCAGAATAATAAACACGTGAAAAATGCATAGTAAACTCATCACATTAATCCTACACAGTTTTTGCTGCTCCTATGATTCCGTAACTAGGCAACTAAGATGCTGTATATCACTGGCCACAAGAGAACGGTAGAAAAGAAATGAAGAGACATGATTGAAGAGGAATATAAATCTTAGATTTCAGCTGAAAACACAATACTAGCATTTAACGGAAAAAGCTAGTAAGTCACATTTTTGAGAAAATTGTTTTATGTTACTTTGGACTTACTGGCTCCTTCCACATCATTTCACACTGGATCTGAAAAGAAATAATGCACAGGTTTCCAAAAAAACACCAAACAGAGGAATGGCGAAAGGCATGGCCTTATTGACAGGGTCGGATATGTTTCCCCATTTACCTCAAAATGTCTGAAATGTGAATTACAAGCTTTTTCCATTTAATGCCAGAATATCTTACAAGAAAGCTCATCCGACTAATAACTGCTTCCACGATGAAATGGAGTGTCCAAATGCGTATTTTGCCAGACACAAACTTCATGCACAGGACTCAAATTATCAGTGCCAGTACATGATCACGTAAGCAAAAAATGCTCAGAAGACACCACCTGCTGTGCACCAAAATCACAGAGTTGTGTGATGGAGCATGTATTCTACAAACTCACCCTTAAGATATGCTTAAAGTCCTGAAATATGGGAGACAGACAAGCTAATTTAGCAACACCATTATATCTAGACGGTTCCATTCACCTTTGTTAATCACAGACCCATCCAGAGACTTGCAAAGAGGTAATATCACAAAATAACACCCTGAAGAGCATGACTTTACTTCTCCAAGGGGTTTCCCGTCTTACCAGTCTGTCACTGCAGGAGAAATCCTTCTTCTTTTTGCCCGGAGCCCAGTTTACCGGGCGTCCAGCAGCATCTGACAAACACAAGAGGGCGCCACAGGGCTATGAGCACAGGAGGCACGTTTGCTTAACATTGCTGGGCTTGTACACCAAGCAGTAGGTCTACGGAGAGTGATAACCTACATTTATTAAGTGATACAGCAAATCCACTGCTACACCTCTGCATCCAGTTCATACCAGGATTCAGCAGATCCCCATTACAATTCTCTAGGACAACATCTCTAAACAATTATCGATTTAACCCCAGAAAACCTGCGGACCCATGCATGGGTCTCTCAAATTCAGCTGCTGAATTCAAGCCAGTGGAACTTCAGACACATTTTAAATTCAAGTGGAGATCCAAAGCGTTCCCATATGTCCGGATGAATCAGAGGAAAATGTGTGTAAAATGATGTACAAGACATTTTCCATTTGATGTAATGCTGCAGCCATTAAAACATGGCCTCCTGGGATTGAATATTTATATAAATACAAGTCTGATTTAGCTTCAGTGAAGTGCTGCAACCAGCAGATACATAACATGTAAGGGACATTGTCCAACAACATGAAAAAATGCTTTTTCTGACTTTGTTCCTACTTAAGGGAAAACCTAAATGAGAAGTTAGTCTGATGGGTTGATCCACACTGAGTGCAAGGGTAAACTACAAACTTACGGTTCAGTGAACACCAATTTCCACATATTAACCCATGAAAACCGGACTCATACCCACACCACTGATGCTGAGTAGGTTTCAGCTAGTTGTAACAACCAAGCAAATGGGGAGCAGAGTGTTGCTGGTGAGCGTTGGGATGGCAACAAATGAATTTAAGCCAAGCGGGAGAGGAAAATAATGCTAGGAAGACATACTGTGCGTGCATCAGGACCGCACAGACATGTACACACACGTACTGAGTATCCTACTCACCTCCCACAAAGAAACTCTGCGATTTATCCACTGCCACACCATCATTAGCCTGACAAAGAAAGGGAAAGAGTGAGTACAAAAGAAAAAAAAGAACAAGGTTTTATCTGACCGTACTCTATAAGCACTGTGCAATAGAAGGAAAAAGGTACGTTTGACATAAGCTCAAGGTGTGATAAATCTCCATAGTTCATTTATTGAAGGAAACAAGCTATCCATTACATGTAGCATAGAGGTAACACAGCATTTTATAAAAAGAACATCATGCCCATAGTCAAACATGGTGGTGGTAGTGTGATGGTCTGGAGCTGCTTTAGGACCAGGGCGACTTGCCGTGATTGACATAGCCATGAATTGTGCTCTCTACCAAAAAATCCTAAAGGAGAATGCTCAGCCACCAGCTCCTGACCTTAAGCTCAAACGCAGCTGGGTTATGCAGCAGGACAATGATGTGAAGGTCACACGCAAGTCCACATATGAACGACTCAAAAGAAACAAAATGAAGGTTTTGTGGAAGAGTCGAAGGCCTGACTTGAATCCAATTCAGATGCTGTGACATGGCCTTAAACAAGTGGCACATGCTTGAAAGCCCTGCACTGTGTCCAAATTATAACAATTCTGCAAACAACAGTGGGCCAATATTCCTCCATGGGAATGAAAAAGACTCAGTGCCAGTTATGGCAAGTGTCTGCAGTTGTTGCTGCCAAGGGCAGCACAACCAGTTGTCATGTTTTGGAGGAGGGGGGCAAATTTTTTATTTTTATTTTTTTCCAACATACAGCGCTTGACAAATTTATTTGACCACCTGTCATAAAAATGAGAAAACACAAATATTTTAGAAATTTGTCAAAAACTTGTTTAAAACTTAAAATAGTGGCAAAGCCACAGCATCTGCTTGGCAAAACGTGGCCAGAATGGAACGCCCCCTATTGGCCATAGTATCGGTCCGACTGGGCTGAAAATCGAACTTGGTCTGGACCTTAAGACGCTATATACTGTTATGTATGAGTTTTTATGTAAAGCACTGTATATCATTTGTAAATGGAGATTTGTTACATACTATTTGTGCTGCCTTAATGGTCAGCTATTTGTTTATTTTGTTCATCATTTAGCATCCTCTGGTGGTATGTCTGTAGAAAAACATGATCTGATGCAATACCACTTGTTTGTGATGAAATAAACTAGTGCTTTCTAGAAGTTTCTGGCTTCTTCTTGCCTGGAGGGGGCCAGATCACCCAGGACTCCTGTAGATCTTTCCAGAGTGTTCCGTCTATATAAATGCTGTGATTTTGTTCAGTGAGGCAGAGTTTTTGTTTGGCATCAGAGTTACATAGTGGCATTAGAGTGTTATTATAAGATTACAGTGGATTATTTGTAGAAGTTTTTTTTTCCTAATCAGTGAAGAATAAATTTGTTTAAGTTGTCACTGCTGGTTTTCTTTAGGGTGTTTTTCAAGTCATAACAATACACATATGAAATTTGAAAAGGATCGGTGAAAAACTGAAGACGCTAGAGCGCAGACAAGCCAAAAGTTTACGCACGCACGCACGGATGCACAACATACCACCATTAAAGACCCCAAGCATAGCATAAGCCCCTTGGGCCTTTTCGCCAAGCAGGCAAAAAATTGGAGCATCTTAGCTCGTAGAATAAGGGAGCTAGAGCTGTCTGAAGTTTTGCAGAAAAAGCCCCCTGGTGGCCAAACCGAGAATCGCAGCAAGCCCAAAATTGAACTGGGGCTAGATCTTGGGCCCATATACATGCATACAAAATAGGAGAAGGATCCGTTGAGAACTGAGGACGCTATGGCGCTGAAACGAAACCAGCACATTTTATGACCGTTGACCTATATAACCTTTAAAATTAGGTCAAATCGAAAACCCATTATATATATGATGAACCCTTGGCAGAACACCCTACAGTAAAAATTTAAGCATCCTAGCTCATAGAATAAGGGAGCTAGAGCTGTTTGAAGTTTTGCAGAAAAAGCCGCCTGGTGGCCAAACCAAGAATCGCAGCATGACCAAAATCGAATTCGGGCTAGATCTTGGGCCCATATATATGCAAATAAAATAGGTAAAAGATCCATTGAGAACTGAGGGCACTATGGCACTGAAATAAAACCAGCACATTTTATGACCTTTGACCTATATAACCTTTACAATTAAGTCAAATCAAAAACCCATTATATATATGATGGACCCTTGGCAGAACACCCTACAGTAAAAATTTGAGCATCTTAGCTTGTAGAATAAGGGAGCTAGAGCTGTTTGAAGATTTGCAGAAAAAGCCGCCTATTGGCCAAACCAAGTAAGGCAGCATGCTCAAAATCAAACTCGGGCTAGATCTTGGGCCCATATACATGCATATAAAATATGAAAAGGATCCGTGGAAAACTGAAATCTGTATCGCGCTGAAACGACAATTGTGGATGCACTAACGCACGCAGGCACGCAAGCATGGACGCACAACAGACCACCACTAATGACCCTAAGCACAGCATAAGCCCCTTGGGCGTGTTGGCCAAGCAGGCTAAAAATTATATTGTTATTTATTTGACAAATAACAAACTGAAACAACTAAATAGTCCTTATTCACATATAAAAGCTTAATATTTTGTATGGCCTCCTTTGGCCTTGATAACAGCTTGCATTCTTGAATTCAACCACTAAAACTAATTTTTATGTTCAGGAGAGCAAGAAAATAACTGCTATTTGGCATCTTAATCAAAATAATAATGTGCTTAACTATTTTTTCCCCTTTTTTTGTAAAACAGTAAATTCGAAAATTCATGGATAACGACAGTAATTATATTTTAGCATTAAAAATATAATTTCAGTTAAAGAGCTTGCACATACTGGTGGATTGACCATTACAGAAACATAAAAATTATTTTGGTAATTACCAACACTGTTAATTTAGGGCAGCTGTGGCATAAACCTTACATTGGGTGGTGGTCTAAAAAATTTGTTAAGCACTATAGGTGATGTAGGTTTTGAATAACTCTCTACCTTAAATAAAGAAAATGATCACTTAAAAGCTGAATTTTGTGTTTATTCATGTTGTCCAAAATTAGTTGGATGATCAAAAACATTTTGAATGTGACAAATTAGCAAAAATAGAAGAAATCAGGAAGGGTCAATTGCTAATTCACAGCACTGTAATCGGAACCTAAAAAGCGAATTGTAGTTCACTAGAGCGGACTTGGAACGACAAAACAACAAAAACGAGAAAAAGAAGAATGGTACAGCATTTATTTGGGCTGATCCAGCAGGAAGTAATATTTCTGATGGTGGAAACAATCAACTTCCAGTGCACAGCACTCATCAATCACAGAGAACACTGCGCGTGTGACTAGAATTCAAATGAAAAAGCTTCATAGATAAAATAAGTCTCACACCTTCTCACAGAGATGATCCCACATGCCCGTCACAGGCTTTCTGTAGATCCCAGGCGCGGTCGCCACTAACACCTGAAATATTCAAACATTCAAATATTCAGGACTTTGCTTCAAACGAGCTGCACCCAAAGTAAGGTGCACCTGTGTTTTGGGTGTGCAGAGAATGCGCAAGTTTGCTTAAGTCCACATATGTGTGCTTGTGTCGGTGTGTGCGTGCTCATGCGCGTGTGGATACACGTGTACTCATGTATGCAGGGTGAGCATGTGTGTACGTTGGGGTGTCTCGGAGTGTCTGACCTGTATGGGCAGTTTCAGAGTGCTTAAAATATCCTCAGCTTTGGACTTGAAGACCTCCGGCCTCAGTTTTCCTCGAGCGATGCCCATCTGGTTGGTAAAGAACACCACCTGAGAGGCAGAACAGAAAGCAAATTAATCCATTATCACTGACAATCATCACCACAAACACGGTTCAACCACACAGCCATGACAATTACCAACATACAGCATGAAATGTTTTTTTCCAGTACCATGCAAACACAACCTCATTTACAAGTAATTTGGGATGGTTTGGAAAATGCAAATTAAGCAGGCATTTGTAAATAATCTCTAATCAGTATTAAAAAACAATCCTCCTCAGTGTATGTGGGGTCAATGTACACACACACGTCCTCTTCCAGGCAGATTCCCAACATCTTCTGCTGCTTTAAACTTCTCAATTATTCTCCAGACAGTGGAAAAGGGTATTTTCTACTGTTTATTGAGATTTTCTCGTGTCCATTTCTTGATTTGTGCATTTCTACAACTTTTTGTCACGCATTGTCACTGCACTCTCCGGTCTTTCCCATAGTGATGAATAGCCAAGGGACTTTGGCCCGTATTACCTCATATCTATACGCCAGTGAAACAGGAAGTCGTGGTTGACCACTTGAGGGTTCCCAACCAAACATATTCACAAAGGGGGGGCCAACAATTTTCAAGGGCACTGCAGAGTGTCCTCATTTTGGATTTGATGCCAGCAATACACTCCAAAAAGGTAGGGACAGGGGCAATGCAAAATTACAAAAAGAGTAGTAAAAAAACAAATCAATAAAAAAAAAAAAAAACATGGTCTTGAGTCAGTGATACCATCATGCTTAGGTATAAAAGGGGTTTCCATAAAAGACCCAGTTGTTTGCATGAATTTGTCACGGTTCACCACTTTGGGGACACCACGTGATTGAATAATCCAGGAACATCATTTATCAATGCGTCGTTGCACGGATTTTGAGGATTTCACCCTCCACAGAGCGTAGTATTTAAAGCATCATCATCAATACGCTGTTTTTGTGCCCTAAAATTGAAGTTAACAGTACTAAGCATGGTCGAAGCCATAGGTAAACATCGATAAAAGGCCACCGTCCTCTCTGGGCTCAAGCTCACTTGCAATGGACTTAACGAAGTGGTCTGACGAGTCAACCTTTCAAATTGTTTAAGATGATAATGAACATTATGTTCTTTAGTCAAAGAAAAGGAACGTCTGAGTAGGTACCAGCACAAACTTCAATAGCCAGCATCTGTCATGGTATGGGGCCAGTGAATGCTTCTGGCAAGAATGAGCTGCATGTCTGCATAAGGACCATTAACAATGAAGGATATAAATGAACTTTGAGGCAAAATAAGTTGTCTTCTAGATAACATCTTTTCATAGACATCCAAGCGTATTTCAGCAAGGCAAACTAATGAACCGACTGAAAACCATGTGGCAAATAATGACGCTCAGTACAGAACAGCAAAGCACCATTTGAGCTGCTGAAGACTTATGTCAAGGAAATTCTGCCTGAAAAACTGGAAAAATTAACCTCCCAAATGACTACTAAGAGCAGTCAACAAGAGAGGTGATGTAACACAGTGGTAATATTAGTCAAGTCCAATCTATTGCAGATATCAGTTGTGGAATGTCTGCATATTTCAAAAAAAAAAAAAAAAAAAAGCTGAGAAAGTAAACAGTGAACATTTTTTTCTGAGTACTGCTTTCAATTTAATGTAGGTCAAAGATTATTTAAAAATCACTGCTTTTTATTGGCATTCTCCATGAAATCCTAACTTCCAGGAAATGATTTTGTATTTCAATGAACAGAAGCTAAATTCCCACCTTGTATCCCTCCTTTAGAAGATGCGCCAATTTGGGCTGAATCTCAGGAAACAAAATTCTGTAAAATAAATAAACAAACTAATTATAAATTTAAAAATTAATTAAATAAATAAATAAACTAATAAGCTAATGAATAAATAAATAAATAAATAAAAGCAGATGATCGGACACAAGTGCCCACAACATAAACTGAACAATTAATCTATTTTCAAAGCTCTGGGGATACGACTGGACAACAAAGCAGGGATCGAAAAGACCTGAACACTTAAAAAGAGAGAAAAAGGAATGAAGAGGAAAGAACCAAGGGATAAACAGAAAAAGATATGGGAAATGATGCGGATTACGCCAATTATCTCAAAATGGCTGACCTCCAGTCATCCGGGCTGGTCGGGAACACTTTGCCTGACTTTGTGGTGATGATGCACCCATCAATGTCAAATCCTGCAATCTAGAGAAGCAGCAGCAGCTTTGAGAAATATTTCCACGTCAGTGATCAACAAACTGGCTGCCGCTGCCATTTCATCGCAGCTGTGCCAGGCCAAGCTGGCTGTTCATGTTTGTACTTGCAATCTGCTCGGGTTTATGACGAATATTGTAATGACTCGCAAAAACTAGTTAAGCTGATTTTGCTGTGCCAGGTCAAGCCAAACAGTTTAATTTAAGAGCCATTCCACGAGAGATTGACATTTGGTGCACAGTTGACCCCCCTGGAATTGAATGAAACTTGGCACATAGGTAGATACGGGTGTCTCACGGAAAAAGCCAATTTTTTAGGTCCGTATCTTACTTTGCCGGCTGGTAGTGCCACTTGGAAACCATTAAAGTGGCTTACTTTTGCTGTCAACACCACATTTTACATCAACGATCATGACTTAAGGGTTCACAGTACCAAATATATTATACTTTTATCATGACCTTAGACACTTCAAGTCTGGATAGACATCAGCACCACATCAGCGCCAAACTGGGTAACTATGTTATTGAGCCAGAATTATTTGAGAAATAACAGTAAAAATTCAAAATGGGAATGGGAATAAAATAATATCCCAGATATATACCAATCTAGAATGCTTTATTATGTGTTTACTCACAACAAGACTATCACTTTCAGTGTACCTTGGTATCTTGCTGGGTTAGTGCAATGGACGGCCGGAAAGATGGTCGAAAGTGATTTTGGTGCATGTTTGCAGTATATTTTCTCAGTAACCCAGATATGTACTGTGGCGGTAAATGCCATTCGTTTTGGTTTTGGAACTCTATTTTCAGGCATACCAAGCATTTCTTTGGTATTATCTACAATTTCAAGCTAGACAGAGCCAAAGTTGGAGGAAAACTCAAAACAGCCCATTTCATAGCAGATTGTGCCTATGTTTAGGTGGCATTATTTTGTTTACCCAGCAAGATAGAAAATCTAAAGTTCTCTGGGTACATACTCCCTTTGGGGTACATTACAGCATTTGTAAAATCCCAATTGTAGTATTTTCAGTGTAGATGATATTCAACATCAAAAGTTGGAAAATTTCACCTCAGAGTTTAGCTTGCACTATGCTGGGTGGATAGCTATCTGACCAAAGGTGGCACTCTAAGGAGCTAAACTTCAACTCACCTAATATTCCATATTCCCAGACATATAACAAAATTCTGTCTTTTGACATATATAAAGTACATGCGCAGTTACGCATAAAATTTGTAATCTCTTTGGTATAAAGCTGGGCTGGTTGTAAATTGGAAAAGAATGCTGGTGGTGATTGTAGCATTGTGTCAACTTGCAAGAATCTTACCAGTAGTCAGTACAGTGTACAGTTTTGTAGTGTTGGTGCGTTTTCAGAAAATAACAAATGCTCAGCATTTTTCCTTTGCTATTAAAATTAGTGAGCAGGCTTCAGTGTTAATTCTAGGATTTCCCAAGAGCAGGGTGCTTGGGTAAGAAAAAGGCCACAGCAGTCTTGTCACAAGCGAGTGGTTGTCCTGAAAAAGACCACAGAGTTCGTAGTAAGCAAGCAGCAGCCTGCCAAGATAAAGGCAGTTCATTTGTAGTGGTATTTTCAGGCATACCAAGCATTTCTTTGGTATTATCTACAATTTCCAGCTAGACAGAGCCAAAGTTGGAGGAAAACTCAAAACAGGCCATTTCGTAGCAGATTGTGCCTATGTTTAGGTGGCATTATTTTGTTTACCCAGCAAGACAGAGATCTGAAATTCTCTGGATACTCAGTCCCTTTGGGGTTCATTACAGCATTAGTAAAATCTCAATGGTAGTACTTTCAGTGTAGATGATATTCAACATCAGAAGTCGGAAAATTTCACCCTAAGGGGGCACTGTATGTTGGATACAAGTACTGGCTATCCCCAGCAATGCACCAAAGACATTTTTTTTATTTTATTTTGATGCACACAGCTAGTTTTCTGAGAAAATGAAGCGTTTGGTTTAGTGCTATGCTGGGTAGATGGCTTTCTGACTAAAGGTGGTGCTTTAAAGAGCTAATGTTCTACCAGCCTAATATTCTGTATTCCCAGACATATACCAACGTTCTGCCTTTTGAAATATATGAAGTACATGCACAGTCATACATAAAATTTGTAATCCCTTTGGCATAAAACTCTATTGGTTGTAACCTGGTGGTGATTGTGAGCGTTACAAACACACAATACATATAATATTACCAAGTACAGGTACAGCCCAGTCAGAAATGTACAGCAAGTTATAAAACATGACCAGTCCAAAAATAAATAAATAAATAAATAAATAAATAAATGCCAAAAAACAACTAATGTAAAAGGAGTATCACCATAAGCATGTACACAGACATGCATCAACAGTATACATACACTTGCATAAAATAACAGTCCATGATTTGAACTCTGAAAAAGAATCTTAGTCACACAACCGTGTACATGAAGACAGGATGTTTAGTACAAAAGTTAAAACTGTTTTATACTTTTCATGTTATCCAAAGTGAAATGACATCAATCCAGCCTGTGACTTGCTCAATCCCTCAGTCTGTTTTTGGAATTGGACTGTGGGTTGGCGGCACCTGGTGGTGCGCGCCAGAGGTGCTCCTTGGCCTTGGCCCCTGAGCGGCTATCCAAGGCCTTCGTTCGATCTGGGTCGATGTTACCCTTGGAGCCAGCTGAGCCCTAGGCAAGCCCTACTACACTAGATCTTGGGTCTCTACAGGGCCGTTCACAGCCCGTTGATAGTGAGCTTGTCTGTCACTGAATTAAATGGCTGGCTACAGCCTATATGGCACAATAGTTGCGTCAACACCCACTGCTTGGTATGCACCAAAATGGGAAGTCAGAAAAAGAAAACCCGCCCCCCCCACCAACGGGCATCTTGTAGGCTAGACATCATGGGCTGGTGCTAGGAATGAGGGCATGTGGGTTACCACTACAAATGAACAGCCCTTTTCTTGGAAGGCTGCTGCTTGCTTACTACGAACTCTGCGGCCTTTTTCAGGACAACCACTCGCTCGACACGACTGCTGTAGCCTTTTTCTTACCCAAGCACCCTGCCCTTGGGAAATCCTAGAATTAACACTGAAGCCTGCTCACTAATTCTAAAAGCAAAGGAAAAATGCGGAGCATTTGTTATTTTCTGAAAACGCACCAACACAACATAACTGTACACTATACTGACTACTGGCAAGATTCTTGCAAGTTGACACAATGCTACAATCACCACCAGCGTTCTTTTACAATTTACAACCAACCCAGCTTTATGCCAAAGAAATTACAAATTTTATGCGTAACTGCGCATGTACTTTATATATGTCAAAAGACAGAATTTTGTTATATGTCTGGGAATATGGAATATTAGGTGAGTTGAAGTTTAGCTCCTTAGAGTGCCACCTTTGGTCAGATAGCTATCCACCCAGCATAGTGCAAGCTAAGCTCTTCATTTTCAGAGAAAACTAGTTGTGTGTATCGCAATTCAAAAATAATTTCTTTGGTACATTGCTGGGGATAGCCAGTATTTGCATCCAACCCACAGCGCCCCCTGGGGGTGAAATTTTCCAGCTTTTGATGTTGAATATCATCTACACTGAAAATACTACCATTGAGATTTTACAAATGCTGTAATGTACCCCAAAGGGACTATGTACCCAGAGAACTTTAGATTTTCTATCTTGCTGGGTAAACAAAATAATGCCACCTAAACATAGGCACAATCTGCTATGAAATGGGCTGTTTTGAGTTTTCCTCCAACTTTGGCTCTGTCTAGCTTGAAATTGCAGATAATGCCAAAGAAATGCTTGGTATGCCTGAAAATAGAGTTCCAAAAGCACAACAAATGGCATTTACCCTCACAGTACATATCTGGGTTACTGAGAAAATATACTGCAAACATGCACCAAAATCAATTTCGACCATCTTTCCGGCCATCCATTGCACTAACCCAGCAAGATACCAACTGCAAATGATAGTCTTGTTGTGAGTAAATGCATAATAAAGCATTCTAGATTGGTATATGTCTGGGATATTATTTTATTCCCATTTTCAATTTTTATTGTTATTTCTAAAATAATTCTGGCTCAATAATGCAGTTACCCAGCTTGGCGCTGATATGGTACTAATGTCTAACCGGACTTGAAGTGTCAAAGGTCATGATAAAAGTATAATATATTTGGTACTGTGTACGCTTAAGTCATGATAGTTCATATGAAATGTGGTGTCAACAGTAAAACTGAGGCACTTTGGTGGCTTCCAGGTGGCGCCACTGGCAGGCAAAGTGAGATACGGACCTAAATATTTGGCTTTTTCCGTGAGACTACCATATCTACCTATGTGCCAAGTTTCATTCAATTCCAGGGGGGTCAACTCCTCAACTTCTTCAAAAGGTGCCATTTTCTCACGGAATGGCTCTTAATAAACAAGGCAAAGAATCAGGTTGTCTTAGTAGCTCACCTTTGTGCTAGCAGTTACGCCCTCTGCCGTGAAAATCAGCAGCTTTCCCACCTGCTCCCAGCGAGCCATGGCACAAGGCAAGGACCCGAGGGGAGGCCCCGGTTCTGCCTGTTCGACTTTGGCTTTTTTCCGCTAACTCCTGCAGTCGTCTGAGCTTCTCCTCAACCACGTTCTCTCCCTCCTCCTCCCCGCTAGAGGACTCCTCCGTCCGTGCGCGTTTCTCAGGGATGCCGTCGTCTTGGCCGAGTTGCCTCTTCAATGTCTGCGAGAAAAAACTGATGTGATTATGAAATGCTGCAACAAGAATAATGTGGCTAAGTCTTCAAGCATGACTCAACAACATAAAAACAAACCGTTTCTCCCAGTAGCTACTCAATTACTATATCCTGAAGCAGTGTGTTCAGGGGTATTACAGATTAGCCTTGGCCACCACCGCAGATCTTTCCTGTTAGGGCAGTAACTCAAACAGCTTTATGAGAATAGCACTGAGCTTTTTGGGTTAATTCCTGATATCAAGAGGACAAATGCTATCGTTTTTTGGGACCTCGTGAGATTTCCTGTGGCAACACCATCAGGTCAAACTTTACATTTCCAAATGCAGTACCTCAAAGAGTTTTGATGGGAATCATGTCACACTTCCTGTGATTGTTTCTGGTGCCGAGAGAAGGCCTGTTATTGATGTTAGTCGCCCAATGAACTTTGCCATAGCACCACCACTCAGCCAAATTTAACATTTCCAAATCAATGACTCCAAATAGTTTTGATTGGAATGACATCTCACTACTAGTGATCGTTTCCAGTGCATAGGGAAGGGCTGTTATTGATACTAGTGAGCCAATAACCTTTGCTGTTGTGCCATCACCAGGCCAAAGTTTTCAATTCTAAAAATTTCATTAACTTGAACAGTTTCAATGGGAATCATGTCAAATCTGCTTTCAATGTTCCCGGTGCACAGACTGAAGAGATTACTGATTGCACTTAGTTTCCTCTCGCACCACCACTCAGCCAAATGTAATATTTCCACAGGCAATAATTCAGAGAGTTTTGATGGGAATTACGCAAAACCTTCAGTGATTGTTCCTGGCGTATAGAGTTGATTCTGACCACTATGGGACCTTCCTTGTAGCACCATCACCAGACCAATCTTTTATTTCTCAAAATGCAATAACTTGAACATTTTCATGGGAAACCTGTCAAGCCTGCTGTCAAGATTCCTGGTGCAGAAAGGGGCAACCTCATTGATTTTTATGGCTCTATTCCTTTTACTGTAGCCCCACTGTTGGGTGAAACTACATTTCCAAAAGCAATCAGTCCAACTGTTCTAAAGGGAAACAAGTCAACTTTGCCTGTAAAACTCTTGGTGCGAAAATGAGCAATCCTGTTGTTCTAGTGATCCTATACCCATTCCAGTAGCGCCACCACTACGCCAAACTATGAATTTTGCCGATGGCGGGAATGCAGCCATTTCAAGGATATGGCAGCAATCATTCAGTGGCAGCATTTGTTGAGTTTTTATTAGAATGCAAACCTGAAAGGTTGTCAGGAATGACAGTGTTGACTGGGCAGATGAAAAGAACAACGCCTGAAAAACAATTATGCGATGACTGGGCTGTCAACCTTGAAACGAGCAGGTACAGGAATGGATGGTAAAGTTAAGTCAGTCAAATTGGTGCTCCATACCTTTCTGGGTGATGCTGTAAAGAAATCCTGGATTCTGCGCTTGGGAGCAGGCTCAGAAGAACCCCTTGCCTTGCCTTTCTTCTTCCTACTTTCAGTCTCCTCTCCCTGTGGAGGGGTGGGGGAGCATGTGTCCTTGGAACACCCGGAAAACTGCACTTTGAAGGGGTAACTTTGGTTCACCAGGAACAGCGTGTCTTGCGGGGTAAGATTCCCAGACTGGCCGCGGCCCAGATCCTGCTCACCTATAGAAGAGGGGTTATGGCCCAGCTGGGTGGGGTGGGGTGGGGGGGGGGAGGGAAGAGGCAACACCAAGTTTCCAATGAATCAGGTAAGGAGATGGGGATTGACAGTACACTCAAAAAAGTCCCGTCAAGATTAAGCGCATCTAAAGAAGGAAGGGATACCAAAAAAAAAAGGTATTTCAGCATTACTGCACAAAGAATAATGATATATTTTCCCTTTACATGGTGAAATTTCAGTGAGAAACAGGAGGCTGGTACCTGTGTCACAAGCACCTTGCAGTCTTCATAGCAGGCCACCAATTTGACTGCATGTGGAGACAAAAAATAAATGACAGAACTTTGATCAGTTAGCTATTTTTAAGCAGTGTCTACGTGTCCGAAAGTCGGACAGGGTTTTAATATATCTCCGTGTCCGACAGTCGGATGGTTTCAATATAACTCCGTGTCCGACAGTCGATTATTGTTTTTAATTTCTTCAAATCTACCGAATCTTTTAGATATTAAATGTGAATGTTTTGATAAGAGGGCTCAGTTCTTCAAGATGAGTACCGAGAATTTCAATCAATGTTTCTGTATAAGCTCTGCTCAATAAAGTGAGTCGACATTGGCGCGGGACAATGTACAATGCCTGTCGGACATTAAATGCAAAAGACTCCGTGTCTGACAACCAAAAAAAAAGAGGATGATTAGAACAGATTGATAACGAAATAAAGAATAAAAAGAAACATTTTAACAACAAACAGAACATCCAATGAACACTGCGATTTATTTATTTGCGGACCATCTTTTTTGGATGTTCTGTTTGTTGGCGATATATTTTTATTCTTTATTTCGTTATAAATCTGTTCTCATATCAATACTTTTACTTTCTGCTGGCTGCCGGACATGGAGTATTTTGCATTTCGCGTCGGACAGTCTTGATCCTGCATGCGATATTTAATTCACAATGTCAATGGTCATGGAATTGATTTGCTCACTGACTACAAGCACTATTTTATCTCTGGTGTGGAAATAAAGCGTGAATCTGTTCTATCCATCTGACTAATTTTCTAAAGAGAGACCGAATAAAGACTGCTGTCCATCTTCAACGGAAGAAAACAGACGAATAAAAAGACCAAGAAAAGTCGATAGCTATCAATCTGCATTTTGTGAAGGTCGAACACAAACATGGCCAAGTTTGTACGTCTAATAATTCCTGGAATACTCGAAAAATTAGAACTTTTATGACTTTCGGACACGGAGTATTTCAGGATCTCTGCCCGACAGTCGCTAAATTCGTCATAAATGCACAGTCCCGCGCCAATGTCGACTCACTTTATTGAGGAGAGCTTAAACAGAAACATTGATTGAAATTCTCGGTACTCATCTTGAAGAACTGAGCCCTCTTATCAAAACATTCACGTTTAATATCTAAAAGATTCAGTAGATTTGAAGAAATTAAAAACAATAATCGACTGTCGGACACAGTTATATTGAAACCATCCGACTGTCGGACACGGAGGTATATTAAAACCCTGTCCGACTTTCGGACATGTAGACACTGCGTTATTTTTATAGAGGGCAGTCAGTCACTTGCAGATGGTGGCAGTCTGAATGATGAACTCACCCTGGTGTCTAGAGCACTTCTTGTCTGATACGCCAGTCTCGGGACTGCGGCCCAAGATCACTGCTTGGCCATCAGGAAGAGGCACACTAGCTCCAGACTCACTGACCAGCACACACAGCATCTCTGCGAACAAGGGGGAGTTAGACTGACGCGTCATTTTCTAATGAACTCAAACTCAGAATATCCATATTATTGACAAAAAACGTGGCTATAACATAGCTGGATAGCTATACAGGCAAACTTGGCCGCCAGGTTACATTCCACGAACAACGAATCAAAGTACAACACCGGGCTACACACACACCGGAAACGGGAAACCGATTGCTCAGTGAAATTAATAATAAAACTTCTCCAGTGCCTTCCGTAAAGAAAAAATCATCATGAAAATCCACCAGATATACGGATATTTCATCACAAAATTACGACGAACGGAAAGCGCTGATACAGCTTGTTATTCTTCTTCTTCTTTGAGATTAATGGCGGATCGCAAACAACTTTTAGGTGCATACCGCCACCTACTGTACTAGAGTGTGTAACAACATGCCCTTCACTTCCTAAATTCTTCCTATCAGTCTTGTGTCTGAAAGGAAAATAAAGAGCGCCCTCCTGACTGCTCTTACACCTTCTGCCTCCCCCTCTGTTCCTAGCAGTCCTGCCAGACTCCACTCATGCCCTGCTGCTCTGACTCTCTCCTGGAGTTGCTCTCGCTCAGCCGCATACCTGCTACAATTCAATATCACATGCTCAACACTCTCACTCACTCCACACCCCTCACACCAATCATTGTTCCTTTTCCCTAATATATACAAAGTGTTATTTAACCCTGTATGTCCCACCCTGAGTCTCATTATAACAACTTCCTCTCTTCTCTTCTTTTTCCTCATAGGTCTTTGTTATTACTGTTTTTGTATTTTGTATAAGTTCCTTCCTTTCTGGTCTTCTTCCCACCTTTTCTGCCATATTTCAGTTCCTTTCTTTTTAATTACTGCTTTCCCTTCCCCTATCCCAAGAGGTATTTGTACTGTTATGTTCTTCTCCAGAGCCCCTTTTGCTAGTTTATTTTCGCCTTGTTTCCTTTCACCGCCTGGTGTGCTGGTACCAACAAAACTGTCGTCCACACCACCCCTGTTAATCGAAGCAAACTGTGCTGTATATCAATGAATAGATCTTTCCTTGTGGTGTTTGATGTTTGTATGCTTTTCTAGAACAGCCACTGAATCGGTGCACACCACCACCCTGTCTGGCCTGACCTCCTCCACCCACTGAAGGCTGATAATTACAGCCACCATTTCTGCTGTGTACACTGATAATTGATCAATTTTTTTTTTTTGGACATATTGATTCCAAATTCTGGTATACAAACACCAGTTCCCACATGCCCACTTGTGTTTTTAGACCCATCTGTATAGATTTTCAGGTAACTAAAATAATTGCTCCTCAGGTACACACTTGTTTTAACTCCAACCTCATTCATACTCCATTCTCTCTTCACAGTAAACTCATGTCTATTTTAGCCTCAGGATAGAGCCAAGGGGGAATGTTACTGACTGGAGTGGGCTGAGCAAACTCAATTTTGTCAATTCCAAATGCTTTGGCACATTCATTCATACTCCATCCAAACCCTTTCCTCTGGAACTTAGAGTATTCCCAACAGTTTTGTATGGTCCTTGCTGCAGGATTTTCTTCCCCACTTCCTTTCAACTTAGCCCAATAAACCAATGCCAGCTTTTCTCTCCTTATTTCCAGTGGAGTCTCTTTTGCTTCTATGAGTAAAGCGTTAATGGGGGTTGTTTTAATAGCACCGGTGCACACACGAAGGGCTCTATACTGTAACCTATCCAGTTTTTGTAGGACAGTCTTAGCTGCTGCTCCATACACACAACTTCCATAGTCTAATGTTGGCCTCATTAATGCCCTGTATATGTCCATTAACGACTGTTTATCCGCACCCCAGTCAGATCCGGCTACTGCTCGTAGTAACTGTATTACTTTTTTGCATTTTGTTTCCAAGTGTTCCACGTGGGTTTTCCATAGATATTTGCAGTCTAGCCATAATCTGCAGATACTTAAACTCTGTTACTCTTTCTAAAGTCTGACCATATAGTGAAAGATTCTCAATATCGATTTTTCGTTTATTAGTGACCACCATGTAGCAGGATTTGCTCGTTGACATCTTGAACCCCCAATCATATGACCACTTCTCTACCTGATTTATAGCTCTCTTCATATTTCCTATCACATGAGATATATTTCTTCCTCTCATCCAAATGGCCCCATCATCTGCATACAGTGCTGATTTAATACACCCTCTAGGTTGGCTTTTGAACTGAAAATATTGTTTATCATAATATTAAATAACACAGGGCTGATTGCACTCCCCTGCGGTGTTATTTTCCACCCTGAAATCAGTGGAGATGTCTGACCCAACTTGAATTCTTATTTTCCTGTCCGTCAAAAAATTCATTATCCAGTTAAACATCCTCCCACCAATTCCTATTTGGCTCAGCTGTATAAGTAATCCTTCCCTCCACATGAATCATATGCTTTTTTCTATATCAAAGAATACGATCACCATTATTTCTTTCATTTTAGGGTCTTTTCCATGTCATTCTTGTCTAACTAAAGCATCAGCTGTGGATCGACCTTTCCGAAATCCACACTGGTAGTTTCTGTAAATTCTTCTCTGTTCCAACACATGTGTCAATCTATTAACTAGTATCTTTTCCATCCACTTGCACATGTGGGATGTGAGGGCTATAGGTCTATAGTTACTAGGTTAGATGGGTCCTTCCCTGGTTTGTTAAACGGTAGTATAACTGCTGTTTTCCACCAGCTCGGCATAACCCTCTCACTCCAAATTCTATTGAAAAGTTTTAACACTTTTTTCCAACGTTGCATTAGGAGCTGCCTAAACATGGCATAGCAAAGTTTATGAGACGGGGCCGTGTATCCCGTTCCCTTTAACGCTGATGTAAGCTCTACCATTGTTATTTCCATATCTATTTTGATGATATATTCTCTCCTCTTTTCACATTTTTTTTTCCTGAGCGCCTTTTTTCCTTCTGCTGTCTATGTTTGTCTCCAAGATGTTCTCCACTATGAACTGCAGCAAAGGCCTTGCCTAAACCTCGCCTTTTCTTTTATCTGATATAGCTAATTCCTGACCATTAATTAGTGTTGGTATTTTGTTATACTTTCTTTTCCCACTCATTTTCTTAAGCATAGACCAAATGTCTTGTATTTCTGTTTCTTTTCCGATGGTGGAACAAACAGCTTGTTATTCATTCAATTCCATGTTAGTTAGCTATAATGAGAACTTCAACTCGCTGTCCCACCTTTCGCAATCCCCCACGAAAACACTTCCCCGGAACTTCAAGCGGACTACTTTGGTTCCGAGTGCGTCATCGGGTTATTTTTTAGACGATTGCGGCAGAAACTACACCATACTGAATATGTCAGTCATGCAAAATCAATTTAGTTCTACACCGTAATGCCTGAAAAGCAGTTTTACTTTTCCCGGAATACAATGTGACGGACGTCATGAAAAGAACAACAGTGAAACTCAAAACTCTTTTTCTGCCTTTGGCAGCTCTACCACCCAGGAAGTGCGATATCACCCTGTAGCCAGTCCTCTGTTTCTTGTCAGGAATAAGGTGGAGGCCGTTATGGATCAAGAGGATTCATATGTTTATAAAAGAGTATAATTATGTATCCTAAAGATTATGGGTGTTTTCCCAGTCCTAACAAAATTTTTCAAGGTTGTCTGCTGATCATAACACAGAAAATCTGACCAACTGTCATAACACCCTCCTCTTTTCTGATGTGTACCTGCCCTGCCCAAGGCAACAAAGTATTTTGGTGTGTACAGAGATGCCAAGTGTCACACATTCGGCGTTAGCCTGACTCCGCCAGCCTTCATACTTCCGCTAAATTTCATTTCGCTTCATTAATTTTTTTAATTTTTTTTTTTTTAATTGATTTCTTATGCACAAACCAGCAAACCACATGTCAGGTCTATACAACCAGTGACATATATGCAATGCGAGCAGCAAACAGGAATACAAACATACAACCCCAATTCCGAAATAGTTGGGACAAAGTGTAAATTGTGAATAAAATAAAAACGCAATGACTTTCAAATCACACCAGCCAGTATTTTATTCACAATAGAACATAGATAACATAGCAAATGTTGAAACTGAGAAATTTTTAAATTTTATCGACAAAATGAGCTCATTTCAAATTTGATGGCCGCTACAGGTCTCAAAAAAGTTGAGACGGGGCCTGTTTACCATTGTGTAGCATCCCCTCTTCTTTTTAACACAGAGTGGAGGCGTCTGAGCATTGAGGAGATAAGTTTCTTGAGTTTAGCCATTGGAATTTGATCCCACTCTTGTTTAATACAGGCTTCCAGCTGCTGGAGAGTTTTGGGTGTCCCTTGACTGACTTTTCATTTAATTATGCGCCAAATGTTCTCAATCGGTGAAAGATCAGGACTGCAGGCAGGCCAGTTCAGCACATGGACTCTTCTACTACGAAGCCATACTGTTGTAATAGCTGCAGTATGTGGTTTTGCATTGTCCTGCTGAAATACATAAGGCCTTCCCTGGAATAGATGTCATCTCGAGGGGAGCATATGTTGCTCTAAAACCTTTATATACCTTTCAGGATTCATGGCACTTTTTAAAACATGCAAGTGTCCCACACCATATTCACTAATGCATCCCCATACCATCAGAGATGCTGGCTTTTGAACTGAACGCTGATAACAGGAGGGGTGGTCTTTCTCCTCTTTAGCCCGGAGGACACTAAGGCCATTATTTCCAACAAGAATGTCAAATTTGGACTCGTCTGACCACAGGACACTTTGCCACTTTGCTACAGTCCATTTTAAATGAGCCTTGGCCCACAGAACACGGCGGCACTTCTGGATCATGTTCAACAATGGCTTCCTTTTTGCATGATAGAGTTTTAGGTGGCATCTGTGGATGGCAGGGTGGACTGTGTTTACTGACAGTGGTTTCTTGAAGTATTCCTGGGCCCATTTAGTAATGTCAATGACAGAATCATGCCGGTGAGTGATGCAGTGGCGTCTGAGGGCCCAAAGATCACGGGCATCCAGTAAAGGTCTTCGGCCTTGTCCCTTACACACAGAGATTTTTCCAGATTCTCTGAATCTTTGGATGATGTTATGCACTGTCAATGATGAGACCTTCAAAGCCTTTGCAATTTGACGTTGAGGAACATTGTTTTTAAAGTATTCTACATTTTTTTTACGCAAGCCTTCACAGGTTGGAGACCCTCCGGCCATCTTTACTTCTGAGAGACTCATAGCCAATCATGTTACACACCTGATGCCAGTTAACTTAATTACTTGCTAAAGGTTCTTTCAGCTGATTCTCTTATATATTAATTGCTTTTTCAGCCCTTTTTTGCCTGTATCCTAACTTTTTTGAGATATGTTGCAGCCAGAAAATTTGAAATAAGCTCATTTTGTGGATAAAAATGTGGAGACACTTCGCACATCTATTTCTAATGACAGGTGCGTCGGACTAGGATAAACAGTTCAAAGGAAACAAAGGAGTCCCAAGACACTGTCTAACTTGCAAATAGCAAAAGTTTTTCTGTGACGTTTCGGTCTTAAACCTTCATCAGACAAATACAAACCACATTGAAAGAAGCCATCTTAAATAGGGTGTGGTGGAGAGTCTCGACCAGTCTTTATCCACAGCTAATCCATCCCATAGTTTTAAGGAATGACGTGGCACCTATTATTTCCTGAAAAACACCCAAAAACATGCATAAAAACCAGAAAAAAAATCACCATATCCCACAGAGTTATTTATGGGGATTATATTCAGAGGATCCTATCACAACGCCCATATATCACAGTTGTACATGTCATTATATAAGCTAATCTATAGTTTGATTACAACAAATATGAGCAAAAAAAATCCATTACAATCAATTTTTTGGGGCAGGAGACAGACTGGCATCATAACAGTAGCACACAAAGCATTATAAAAATACATCAAATGATAATTCATCATTCAGTCCTTTGGGAGACAAAGTTTGGAGGGCGTAAATCCAGTACGCCTCCCACTGCTTCAAAAGTTTCAGGAAATAATGGGTGCCACCTCATTCCTTAAAACTATGGGATGGATTAGCGTGGATACATACAGGTGACTGGTCGAGACTCTCCACCACACCCCATTTAAGATGGCTTCTTTCAATGTGGTTTGTATTTGTCTGATGAAGGTTTAAGTTCCGAAACGTCACAATAAAACTTTTGCTATTTGCAAGTTAGACAGTGTGCGGGACTCCGTGGATAAAAATGTAAAATGTCTCAGTTTCAACATTTGAAATGTTATCTATGTTCTATTGTTAATAACATATTGGCTCATGTGATCTTAAAGTCATTGCATTTTGATTTTATTCACAATTTACACTTTGTCCCAACTATTTCGGGATTGGGGTTGTACAAAGAGTATAACTTATAGAAATGTATGTATAAAATTTAACTAAATAAATAAAAATAAATGACTAAATAAATAAATAAAAATACAATAATCAACATAATAATAATAATAGTACCATGCAGAGCATGTTTGGGTGAGCGCAGCCAGCAGCAGAGCCCACCTTTTTAAAATCTTTTTCTTCTATCCTGGGGGCCTATTTAACGGGATAAAATTAGCCCAGGACCAGGATCATATGATCTTCCCCATGCAACTGAGAAAATATCGTGTAAAGTAAAAATGCCTCACTCAAAACTATGGAACAAAATTTCAAACCTTGAGTTCTGGAGCATGATTTTATTAACTAGCATGCTCCTGTCTCCAGCCAATTTCATTTCACCTCATTCAGGCACGGACCCAAATTGAAAATCAATTTTTTAACAGTCATTCTGAATTGTCCACTACACATTGCTATCTAAATTATAGTAGGTCCAGGGTAATCATCTTAGAAACTTGTGACCATTGATGTCACTCAAATGCGTTGTCGCTCGATATTAAGTCTGTCTGACAGTGACGGCTTATCTCGTTCACGGTAATGCCGAAGTGCATCAGCTACTCCTTTTTGACGTTGCTGAAACACCTCCTCAGTTTACTTTCACTTGAGTTTAGCTCACTTTAATACTCCTCTCAAACGTCTTGCACCATTCAGACAGAAACTAAAGGAATAGCAAGCAGAGGTATTTCAGCGATCCCATCGTCCCTCTGTCTTAACGTGGTCTTTGAGTGTTGCTGGCGCATGCGTTTGCTGCAGTTACTTAGTGTCCATGGTGATGATCAGCGATTCTGTGATCGATCTCGGGGTCTCTTTGAGGTAGCTGTGTGCGCGCACTCAGCAGGATCAGCGGCACCGGGCTTCACTGAGCCTATCCTCCTCCACCCGCTGCTGGCTTTGTGCAATCAATTAAGCCAGCGACGCGCTGTTTGGGATATGGCAATCCTCGCTTTGGCGTTGATCCAGGATCTCAGGATCCGACTTTTGTGCAATAGGCCCCTGGACGTCCTGAGTATTTATTTTAGCAAGCTAAATAGACGTAGCGGGGATAAACAACAACAACAACAACTCTAAAACCAAAACAATAACAAGAGGCTCCTCAGAGCCTGTACTTGGGCCGGGTCTAGGCCTGGGCCAATCGCGAAATCACGCGCACGCATGAGCAGAACAATCGCAACCCCGATAAAAACAAGAGGCTCCTCAGAACCTGAGAGATATATCATAAAGCAAGATAAATGGGTTAGCGAGGTATGTCGAGCCTACACCTAGGCTTTTCCATGTCACGAAAGTACCTCTTTTTTAACGTGGCTAGATTACCATGGTAACTTACGCTGCGAACTTAACCTGGTCGGGAGCAGGTAATCTGACGAGTTTTGGCTGTAATCGGCTATACATGTGCTGCCTTATCGCTAAGCACCTCCTGTGAAGTTGGCATCACCTTTCTTGAATAATCCTGTGGACTTTGGTGCCCGAAACGTATGCGGTTCTCTTCGGAGGGAGACTGGCATGACCTGTTCGCTTTTTCTGACGATACTCAGTATGAATTCTACAGATTCTCAGCTGAGGGAATTCGTTACTTATGTGATCTATTGGAGCCATATATTGGCACTTAAGTTGCACGAACAGTATGCATAACGTTGCGTTTTTTTTTTTTTTTTTTTTGCCACAGGAACCGACAACATTCAGGTGGTGATCCAGAAAATATGAGCAAGAATATTGTATGCTGTGCTGTACATTTTACACAGCATATCATAAAAATAATTTAAATAATTATGAAATCAAAGCAGCATAGGGCGTACTACTTTGAAAAATGTTCTCATGCTTTGTTTTAACTTGCTGCCATGTCCTCTTGACAGTGCTGGTACTGCAAGTATTAAAGCGTATTCAACTATTAAATAATATTTTATGCCACAGGACTAGGCCTACTGTAAATTTGCAATGGTGCAAATGGTTAGGGTTAGTGGTGGAATACGATTTTATTAAAATCATGCTGTATAAAAGAAAAGCAATGGAAAAAATACTATAAACCAAAAACAAAGAAATAAGTAAAACGGAGTTTACTATTGGTATTTATCAGTCAGAAAATATTCAATCTATAATTTAATTTCACTTTGTTTCATTTGGCCGTGAAACTAAAGTGATTTCCACTAGTCCTTCATCAGAGGACTTACGCATTTACACGGTCAGCAATTTTCTGCCAGAATTCCACTCTGGCCTCATTACAACCAACAAGAATACATTTACTAACATAAATCTCAATGACAATTTCCCAAGTGTCTATCCGAGTAAGCGCATGCATAATCGTGCAGTCTTGCAAAGTGTCCAACCAATCAGTGTAAAACTTCATATGTCTCCCACTAAGCCGCTGGGGCGCCCCCTGGTGCCGCGGGGGGAGATATTCCGCAGTCTTCCTGATCCTGGATCAGGGATAGATTCCTCGGTGGAACATTCAGCACGCGAGCCGGTTGATGACAGACATACATACAAACATACAAACATACATACATACAAACCATACATGCAAACAGAGGGCGCATTGAGCTGACCAATAAGGGACTCGCTACGCTCGCCCCAATAAATAAAAATAATTAAGCAGGGGGGTTAATATACACCACAAGTAATTTGTATAGTTTGGAAGCATTTCTACTGTTTATTTTGTGTAGAGATTTCAGGAACACCTTCAAATAATTTGTAAAAGCAACAAAATTTGAGGGAACTTTAAAGAATCTACTTTTGTGTATGTAAAACTTCCCCATGATTAAAATTCTGTTTCTTTGTCACTAGCAAAATTCCAAATTTAACATCATGATATTCCAAAACAGGTATATGTTGTCTACAAACCCAATCATATATTCTGTTCCAAAAAAATTTGACTTCATTACAAGAGTAGAAAACGTGTTCCTGAGATTCAATTTCATCTTTACAAAATGTACATGTGCTATCATCCAAATTAAATCTGAGTCTTAAAAATTCTTTAAAGGGATAAATATCATTTATCATTTTGAAATGTACTTCCTTCATCTTTGGGAATAAGGGAAATACTAGATAACTGGTTCTAATTTTGACAGTTTCCGTTATGGAAAACTTTGGTGATAACGTTTTCCTTTTGACAGGGAGAGGAAAACATTCTTCTGTTATTAAGGACCTCAAAAGTTTGTTATTACATTTAGTATCTAAAAAATTGTGATCATCAATGACCAAACTAGCAGATGCAGGTATTACCGATGAATATTGTAATGTACCTTTTACGAGAATCAACAAAGCAACTGGAATAGCTTTGAGAACTAAGGAATATTGTTAAATTGAGCAATCCAGATTAAATTTACCTTTGAAATCAAAATAACACAAAATATTTCCATCTTCATTCAATAAATGTGTTATAGCCCAAACCCCTTTCTCCATCCAATCTTTATAAAATAAAGATTTCCTGTTATGCAAAATATATCTGTTGTTCCAGATTATAGCATTATGATGAGTGAAATTATGCTGAAAAAGCATTTCCCAGGACAGTAACACCTGCATTTGATAATCTGACAGTTTTATAGGTAATTTTAAAGGATCAAAATCACACCTTAACAAAAAGTTAATTCCACCTACCTTTTGAAAAAGATAAGAAGGTAAACTGAACCACAGAAAATGTTCATACTTTAAAAAATTCCGCAACCATCTTAACTTGATGACACCATTCATCACCTCAAAATCAATAACATACATCCCACCTTCTTCGACTGTTTTGACCACATCACCTTTTCTAATTAAATGTTGCTTATTATTCCAAATAAAGTTACAATGAAGTTGGTTTATTTTCTTAATACAACTTTTTGGAACAGCCAAATAATAAGCTGGGTAAATTAATTTTGAAATCCCTTCCATTTTTGTCAACAATATTCTGCCAAAAATTGAAATATTTCTCTGTAGCCAGCTATTCAAATTTTTTTTTATTTTTTTGTAGAACAATTTGAAAATTAGAATTTTCCATCTCTATAGAATTCTTACTGATGGTTACCCCCAAATATTTAATCATATATTTAACTGAAATATTATGAATTACAGTCTCTGAATTATTGTGAATGGTCAAGATCTCACACTTATTCAGATTTAAATGCAATCCTGATGCACCAGAAAAAACAGACACTGCCTTTAAAGCATCAGATATGTGGTCAGAATTCTTTAAAAATAATGTTGTATCATCTGCTAATTGTGTAATTATTAATGTACAACCTAAAACATTTAATGGTTTTTCATTTTTAGAATTTTTAATATGCAATGCTAGTAGTTCAGCTGCAAAAATGAAGAGGAGAGGGCTAACTGGATCTCCTTGTCTTATTCCTCTCCTTACATCAAATCTTTTCGTAGTTCCCGATTGAAGCAAGACAGAGCTAGTTATTTCCTTGTATAGCATTAAAATAATGTGTTTAAATTTCTTTCCAAATCCAAAATGTTGAAGTATTAATTTCGCTTCATTACTCCGTCTGGTCACTCGGAGCTCTGCCTCGTTTACCTCGGCAGAAAAGACGCCAGATCAAACAACGAACAGGGCGTGGCTGAGAGCCATGATGTAGCCGCTGCGCCGAGTTTGACACTGTAGTCTCTGAAATCAACAATGGCCACGGACATAGATACACGGGAGTATGGAAGCCCATAGTGGACAATATTCAAATGAAAATATAATCCCACTATTGCATTATAATTTTCCACTTATGAATGAGTTATTTGAAACAATATTAAATTGAAAATGCATTAACCCAATTATAACTTTCATTTTCACATACACATATGGGAAATCTATGACTATATTCAAATGATAATGAAAAGCTGTTTGGCATTTCATTTTCAAAGTCATGCTCAGCAATACAGTGGACAATATTCAAATGCAATAAGCAAAACAACACCCCCCAGCCTATTGCATTTACATTTACTTATGGCCCCAATTTGTTATGGCGTCACGGACAGCAAGGGATGACAGACAAAATCCTTTAAGTTCAACAGATTTAATTAAACAAACACATAGAACTAATCTACACCCTACACTACTGACCAAGAATGAAAAGAAAATAAAAAAATGAGATATTTACAATTCCCTGTAATGGAGATGGGCTGCTATGTTGCGATGTCCTGGGACAGGAAAATGCTCCAACACAGGCTAAAATCCACAAAAAGCTTAACAGGTCTTGAAAAGAGTGACAGGTCTGGTCAAATGTATCCTTCTTGCAATTTCTCCTACTACCACACACTCTTGATTTTTCTCCTTATATACTCTTGTCCAGCCCCCTCCCATTTCTGGGACTTTCCCCTCTGGGCATGCCCTGGACATGCCCAACCTAGCTTCAGACTGGGCTTCACAAAAAAAAGTCAATACTGCCATCTAGTGGCTATTTACCACATTACACTTGTCAACACGCTCTTTTAGGGTCAACATGAAAATGTAAATGCTATTTTCTGACTATTTGAAAATGATATTGAAAACGGCATTTAACATTTAATTTGCAAAGACTTAACTTGCTCTACTGAGGACAATATTCAAATGCAATAAGATAAACAGCTCTCCCAGCCTATTGCATTTACATATACATGTCATCACGCTCTTTTAGGGTCAACATGATAATGAAAATGCCGTTTTCTAATCACTTGGAAATAATAATGATATAATAATGATGACGACATTTGACATTTCATTTTCAAAGACTTATCCTGCAATACATGGGACAATATTCAAATTCAGTAAGGGAAACAGCGCCTCCCAGTCCATTGCATTTTCAAATACATGTCACCACGCTCTTTTTGGGACACAATGAAAATTAAAATGCAATCTGTTAGCGTCTCATCAAGGCGGGTCTTCCGCTAGGACGTCACTCATTAGGGGCGCGAACGAGAAGCTTGTTCCCTCATTTGCATACTAACCAATCAACTTCTGGGTAGCGCTTGTACGGACAGAGGCTTACCGATAATGTCATGATGGCTAGGCTTCTATGTATTGTGAGCCATCGCGCATTAGGCTACGTTGCCCTTTAGATGTAGCCATCTCGGCAGCTAGTATGCTAGCTAATGTTAACTAAGGAAAATCTTTGTAAATGATCATCACATTAAAGCGATATGATTTGATTTTTGCCCCAACTCTATTAACTGATCTAGCTGTAATATGCATGAACTTATCCGAAGCTTCGCGGCAGTGTTGTGCAACTGCAACCCAAGTGTGCTTGCAGATTTCAGAGACGTTAGCTAGCTTGCTAGTAAGTCGAAAAGCAATCGCTTAGGTACAGTTGGCTACTATGATGCCTACTGGAGAAGCTCTTACAGCTCTGATTTGTCACTTTCAACGCCATCTCACGCACGCATACACACACACACACACACACACACACACACACACACACACACACACACACGACCTCTTTCATCATTGATTAGCAGTTTCTTTTACCTAAAGAACAAACCGACAGTTCAGCCTGAGACATGTTACAAAGCAGCATAATCCTTCCATGCGTGCAATAGGGGTCACTCCATACTAAACTGTACAATTCACTGTAGAATGGTCAATTATTTTTTTTCTAAGAGAATAAAATGATTTGCATTGTTCATATTTATTCACTCCCGGATTGACGATATACATAAGAAAAAAACAGTCATAGGTCCAACAACACAGCGCGCCCCTTCCGCAGAAAGTGAAAAAATCGCGCCTCGCCTGTTTTATGAATGAATCCACATGTAAAATGTTCACCTTCACACTTCCGTGTACAGCAACTTTACACCCTGACCTCACGGTTTATGTACCACTCTCAATGATGCAACTTCACTATTCCTGTTGTCATGCATCATGGCAAATTTATTTGAATCCAATTGTTTATTTTTGCTTGACCGAGAAACTTTTTTCTTGCAAATAAAAAACGATACATTGACTTAAGCTATGTACAATTTATTTGATTTTTTGTTTTCGTCCTAAAGTTTAAGAGGGCAGGCTTGCTGGGAAATTTGTTCGACTAATGGCCTTTCTTGTCCCCTGTTGCGGTAACAGTCTAAAACCGCGTTTCAACGACTATAAATGTGAGAAAGCAATGGAAAGGCGGAATAGCTTAGATAATAAAGCAAACCGATATTTGAGGCTCAGCCTTTCAAATGCAAAAAAAAAAAAAAAAAAATGACCAGCTGTTTGGCCATGATGATCCTCGTAGCAAGCAGTTTTTATTTGCAGGGGGCATGGAAGCGGTAAGATTGATGTTAAATTAATAGGCTATCGCAAGTAGCCTATGCGTTCGGTTAAAATTTGCTTGAGCTTACAAAAGGACACCACTGGTGAACCAGTTGTTCATAGCCTACTATTTGATGCATATGGAATCGTTGTTTTACGGTGCCAAATAAAATTTGTCCTGGAATACCGGAAGACTTTCCAAATTTTCCATTCCAAAACCCCGTCTTGACGTTTAGAATCATCCGTCATTAAACTTGTAACCAGACTGCGGTTCTGAAGCTAGTGAGCTATTCTATGCCCTTTAGAGTCAGTAAGATATGTAACATTATTTTAAAAAGGTTATGTATGAGTCAATCCAAATAGTTCAATGGTCTTATTGAAAAATTCTAAATGGCCCTAAAGTCACATTTCTTTTTCACATTCATTAATGTAATAATAATAATAATAATAATAATAATAATAATATTTCCGTAAAAAATAGTTTATATGTTGACAATGTTATGTTTTAATATAGGACAGCATCATTGTATTAAATTTATATCAGATCAACTTGAGGATAAATAGGATCTTTAATATAAATAAGTTTGTTTTTGGACATTACCCACCCAACCACGGCCTCAGATTAGTAAATTCACTCACATGTACAGAAATTCAACTTAATGGTGACTTGGATTATGTGTATGACAAGACTTCCCAGAAGCATTAAAGCCTCAACCATTTTGAAAAAAGGCAATCACAGCATTGTAATAACTTTTTACAAGCTGTTGAGTGTGGTATCTTTTACTAAACCTGGTTTAGGGACTTGGGGGGTAGGGGGGATTTGGTGATCTGTTAACATCTGCTAAAATCACAGATGCATTTAGCCACTGGGTTTGCATGTTAGATATACACTACTATTATTTTGTTGGAGGCTATTTGGTGTTATATAAACTCAAGAACTAATAATATCAATGTTTTGTGGGAAATATGGTCAAACCCTTTCACTACTAGTGGTGATTTTGTCAACAAATTCTGAAACATCAAAACCATTGAAAATCGCTCAAACCAAAGCACATTGGTATTCACTGGAAAACTCTCATCAAGCACTTTCCAATGAATACCAGCACTGTAGGGTTTGAACGATTTCAGAAGATTTTCTCCTCTTTGAAATTTTGACCAAGTCACCAACAGCAGTGAAAGGGTTAAGGTTACAAACTTTGACAGTAAAGTGAAAGTCTTAGGTAAAGGTTAAAGTTGTCAGTTAATGTAAAACAGCGTTATAATGGTGCTTTGAATGTTTTTTAGCTTAATTTTTGGAACCTTGGGAGGAAAATTGTTGAACAGATAGGCCAGATTTTTTTTCCCAAGATACCAGGAAAATGTGTTTTCAGCACATTAATTTTAAAAATTTTTCTGGCCCCCCCTCCTTGCTGCGCCCCCCCTTCACAAATTCCTGGATCTGTCCCTGCAGCAGAAAAAGTGGTGTCCTGATGTCAGCCAAGGCATTGTGAAAGCCGTATTTTGTGACAAAATTTGGCAGCCAACTTCATGAAATGCTCATGACATGTCTGTTGATACTTCGAAAGAAAGTGAAATGAAATATTGCAGAGAAACACCCATAATAACGGTTTCAATTGTCTGCACTAAATTACCGGGACTCATCTGATCAGAAATGCAATTTGAAATGACCGTCGTGGGCGTAACCAGTCGCGTCCTCATGTGTTACGTCCAGACCTGTGGGTTAATTTGTATAATATATGCAAATGGCGTAAAGATGACCTCGGCAAACAAGGGGTGCGTTCGAGCGCGTCTGCAAGTAAGCCGGCTGCGCGAGATTCCCGAAAAATTACGCGAGAATCTTGCCGACTCACTTCCTGCATCAAACTTTCACAAGGCGTCAGACAATCATATATACCATGTTTTAAAAAATAATGATTGAAAAAATAAAAATTTTCCGTGTCCTAATATCGTGTTACGACCATAACAACATAAAGAAATACGCGTAGATTGTGTCCTGTGCATTGACTGTATAAAAAGATGGACGCAGAACCCGGATCTAAAAAGTGAGGCCGATGCCGAAATCTCAAAAATGTGCATTATATTTAATGGCCAGCAGATGGCGACGTCGGTAGTTGCAGAAAGAAGTTCAATGATACTGAAGTCTATGAGAAACTGACCCTACTTTGCCACTTATTATTTCATTTTTATTCTTTGAAATGCCTTCTTGTGAATAAAATAATATACTCTTTTGGTGATTTAGAGCAACACGTAACCAGTTACAAAATTTTAACAATGCTTTGCACTGAAGTCAGGTGAACGGAATACAAACATTGAGGACAATAGACATGAAAAACATTGACTGGCCGTAATTGTCCATAAATGCTACTGATAGACTGAGGCCATTTATCACACAAAAGAATTGACCTTGGAATGTATCTGATTTTCAGGAATTCAATATCTGTTTTGTCTCCTCGTTAGACCCACAACGCCTGCCCCCTTAGCAAATTGTGGGGTCACTGAAATGAAGTGATCACTCGGTTTATCTTCTTGCTTGCTTCTTTGTGATGCCCATGGATGGGGTTTCACCACTGCAATGAAAAACTTTGGAAAAGGTGTATTTTAATTTTCATCACCATTGTAACACATTTGTGCAGTTTAGTATGGAGTGACCCATAGCGTATTACATTACTCCAGATAAAACGCTATACGTCTTCCCACCCTGCTGACGCTAGTTAGGGGAAATGTTTGTCATCATTTTTATACTTAATCGCTGTGATTCGGTTTTTGCCCTAGCTTCACAAATATAATAATATAAAAATATAATAACATTCTTGGTTTTATCTGGAGTAAAGTAATACGCTATAGCACGCATGGAAGGATAATGCTGAAATGTCAGTTTGTTTGTTCTTGGGTAGGCACGGTGGCTTAGTGGTTAGCACTGTCGCCTCACAGCAAGAAGGTCGTGGGTTCGATTCTGGCCTGGGGCCTTTCTGTGTGGAGCTTGCATGTTCTCCCCGTGTCCGCGTGGGTTTTCTCCGGGTACTCCGGTTTCCTCCCACAGTCCAAAGACATGCATATTAGGGTAATTGGAGACACTAAATTGCCCATAGGTATGAGTGTGAGAGCGAATGGTGTGTGAATGGTGTGTGCCCTCATGATGGATTGGCGAGCTGTTCAGGGTGGATTCCTGCCTTTGCCCGTAGTTAGTTGGGATAGGCTCCAGTTCCCCCGCGACCCTAGTGAGGAATAAGCGGGTATAGACAATGAATGTTCTTTAGGTAAAAGAAGCTGCTAATCAATGTTGAAAGAGGTCGTGTGTGAGAGATGGCGTTGAAAGTGACAAATCAGAGCTGTAAGAGCTTCTCCAGTAGGCATCATAGCTAGCTAGCTGTACCTAAGCGATTGCTTTTAGACTCACTAGCAAGCTAGCTAACGTCTCTGAAATCTGCAAGCACACTTGGGTTGCAGTTGCACAACACTGCCGCGAAGCCTCGGATAAGTTCATGCATGTTACAGCTAGCTCAGTTAATAGAGTTTGGGCAAAAATCAAATCATATCGCTTTAATGTGATGATCATTTACAAAGATTTTCCTTAGTTAACATTAGCTAGCATACTAGCTGCCAAGATGGCTACATCTAAAGGGCAACGTAGCCTAATGCGCGATGGCTCACAATACATAGAAGCCTAGCCATTATGACATTATCGGTAAGTCTCCGTCTGTACAAGCGCTACCCAGAAGTTGATTGGTTGGTATGCAAATGAGGAACAAGCTTCTCGTTCCCGCCCCTAATGAGTAACGTCCTAGCGGAAGACCCGCCTTGATGAGACGCTAACAGATTGCATTTCAATTTTCATTGTGTCCCAAAAAGAGCGTGGTGACATGTATTTGAAAATGCAATGGACTGGGAGGCGCTGTTTCCCTTACTGCATTTGAATATTGTCCCATGTATTGCAGGATAAGTCTTTGAAAATGAAATGTCAAATGTAATCATCATTATTATATCATTATTATTTCCAAGTGATTAGAAAAAACAGCATTTTTCATTATCATGTTGACCCTAAAAGAGCGTGATGACATGTATATGTAAATGCAATAGACTGGGAGAGCTGTTTATCTTATTGCATTTGAATATTGTCCTCATTAGAGCAAGTTAAGTCTTTGCAAATTAAATGTTAAATTCCATTTTCAATATCATCTTCAGATAGTCAGAAAATAGCATTTACATTTTCATGTTGACCCTAAAAGAGCCATGTTGACATGTAAATGTACAAAACCCAAAACCAGTGAAGTTGGCACGTTATGTAAATCGTAGATAAAAACAGAATACAATGATTTGCAAATCCTTTTCAACTTATATTCAATTGAATACACTGCAAAGACAAGATGTTTAATGTTCAAACTGAGAAACTTTATTTTTTTTAGCAAATAATCATTAACTTAGAATTTAAAGGCAGCAACACATTGCAAAAAAGTTGGCACAGGGGCCTTTTAACCACTGTGTTACATCACCTTTCCTTTTAACGACACTCAGTAAACGTTTGGGAACTGAGGAGACCAATTTTTGAAGCTTTTCAGGTGGAACTCTTTCCCATTCTTGCTTTATGTACAGCTTAAGTTGTTCAACAGTCCGGGTCTCCATTGTCGATTTTACGCTCATAATGCGCCACACATTTTCAATGGGGAGACAGGTCTGGACTACAGGCAGGCCAGTCTAGTACCCGCACTCTTTTTACTACGGAGCCGTGCTGTTGTAACACGTGCAGAATGTGGCTTGGCATTGTCTTGCTGAAATAAGCAGGGGCGTCCATGAAAAAGACGTTGCTTGAATGGCAACATATATTGCTCCAAAACCTGTATGTACCTTTCAGCATTAATGGTGCCTTCACATATGTGTAAGTTGCCCATGCCTTGGGCACTAATACACCCCCATACCATCACAGATGCTGGCTTTTGAACTTTGCGCCTATAACAGTCCGGATGGTTCTTTTTCCTCTTTGGTCCGGAGGACACGACGCCCACAGTTTCCAAAAACAATTTGAAATGTGGACTCGTCAGACCACAGAACACTTTTCCACTTTGCGTCAGTCCATCTTAGATGAGCTTGGGCCCAGCGAAGCCGGCGGCGTTTCTGGGTGCTGTTGATAAATGGCTTTTCGCTTTGCATTGTAGAGTTTTTAACTTGCACTTGCAGATGTAGCGACGAACTGTAGTTACTGACAGTGGTTTTCTGAAGTGTTCCTTGAGCCCATGTGGTGATGTCCTTTACACACTGATGTCGGTTTTGATGCAGTACCGCCTGAGGGATCGAAGGTAACGGGCATTCAATGTTGGTTTTTCGCCTTGTCGCCTTCGTGCAGTGATTTCTCCAGATTCTCTGAACCTTTTGACGATATTACGGACCGTAGATGATGAAATCCCTAAATTTCTTGCAATAGCTCGTTGAGGAATGTTGTTTTTAAACTGTTCGACAATCAGCTCACGATTTGTTCACTAAGTGGTGACCCTCGCCCCATCCTTGTTTGTGAATGACTGAGCATTTCAGGGAAGCTGCTTTTATACCCAATCATGGCACCCACCTGTTCCCAATTAGCCCGTTCACCTGTGGGATGTTCCAAATAAGTGTTTGATGAGCATTCCTCAACTCTCTCAGTCTTTTTTGCCACTTGTGCCAGCTTTTTTGAAACATGTTGCAGGCATCAAATTCCAAATGAGCTAATATTTGCAAAAAATTACAAAGTTTACCTGTTCGAACATTAAGTAACTTGTCTTTGCAGTGTATTCAATTGAATATAGGTTGAAAAGGATTTGCAAATCATTGTATTCTGTTTTTATTTACGATTTACACAACGTGCCAACTTCACTGGTTTTGGGTTTTGTAAATGCAATAGGCTGGGGGGTGCTGTTTTGCTTATTGCATTTGAATATTGTCCACTGTATTGTGGAACATGACTTTGAAAATGAAATGTCAGACAGTTTTTCATTATCATTTCAATATAGTCATAGATTTCCCATATGTGTGTGTGAAAATGAAAGTGATAATTGGATTAATGCATTTTCAATTTAATATTGTCTCAAATAACTCATTCATAAGTGGAAAATTATAATGCGATAGTGGGATTACATTTTCATTTGAATACTGTCCACTTTGGGCTTCCATACGGGAGGCCATTCGCTCTGTCATGGAGAAAATTCCGGGTATCAGCGACTCATAGCCACAACAAGATGAATGTTTGGTTAGTTTTTTGAATGGAAATGATGTTGTAGCGCTACTTCCTACAGGTTTTGAGAAAAGTTGTCATATCTACTTAATATCCATCATGAAACATATGAAATAGGCACCCTGTTCATCTCTGAGAGAGACAGCCGAACCACCTCAGCTAGCGTGTAGCTTCTAGTGTTACGTTGCCTGCGAATTTCACACTATTTAAGTTAGCAGCGAACTTCTTAAAAGCCGTGTTTTTGTTCATGTCACAAGACCTACTCGCTGTCTCAGTGTTATGTTGTCATTATCCACGAATGAAATAGAGCCAAACTATGTTACTATGAAGTTAGATAGCGAGCTCGGTATGATGTTAGCGCAAGTATGGTTAACGGTTTGGTTTTCGTGTCAACGCAGATTTCATCCTGATGTAAATAATGCATTATTCTCGCCCATTCTGCCGTTGGTTTCGGGTCTCTTACGTACTTTTTTTTATAGCAGCAGTATCGGCAGGAGAAACGATAGTTCAGTTTGTTTCTTGTAAGGAGAACAGAAAGAGCACCTTTGGTTCTTTTAAGTGAATGAGTGAAGGCTAAAATTTGGTAGATGGGCATATGTATGGGTACAGTATTAACTTTAATGTACTGATCAGTTTGTTTTTATGGAAGCCCAAAGTGGACAATATTCAAATGAAAATGTAATCCCACTATTGCATTATAATTTTCCACTTATGAATGAGTTATTTGAGACAATATTAAATTGAAAATGCATTAATCCAATTATCACTTTCATTTTCACATACACATATGGGAAATCTATGACTATATTCAAATGATAATGAAAAGCTGTTTGACATTTCATTTTCAAAGTCATGCTCCGCAATACAGTGGACAATATTCAAATGCAATAAGCAAAACATAGCCTATTGCGTTTACATTTACATGTCATCACGCTCTTTTAGGGTCAACATGATAATGAAAAAATGCTGTTTTCTAATCACTTGGAAATAATAATGACATAATAATGATGATGACATTTTGACATTTCATTTTCAAAGACTTATCCTGCAATACAGGGACAATATTCAAACGCAGTGAGGGAAACAGCGCCTCCCAGTCCATTGCATTTTCAAATACATGTCACCACGCTTTTTTGGGACACAATGAAAATTAAAAATGCAATCTGTCAGCGTCTCATCAAGGCGGTCTTCCGCTAGGACGCCACTGATTAGGCCGCGAACGGAAACCATGTTCTCATTTGCATACCAACCAATCAGCTTTGGGTAGCGCTTGAACGACGGAGGCTTACTGATAATGTCATGATGGCTTGGCTGCTATGTATTGTGTGCCATCGCGCAGTAGACTACGTTGCGCTTTGGAGGAAGCACCTCGGCAGCTAGTATACTAGCTAACGTTAACTAAGGAAAATATTTGTAAAATGATCATCACATAAAAAAGCAATATGATTTGATTTTTGCCCCAACTCTATTAACAGAGCTAGCTGTAATATGCATGAACTTATCCGAGGCTTGCAGTGTTGCAGCAACTTTGCTTGCAGATTTCAGAGACGTTAGCTAGCTTGCTAGTGAGTCTGAAAGCAATCGCTAGGTACAGCTAACTAGCTATGATGCCTACTGGAGAAGCTCTTACAGCCGATTTGTCACTTCAATTTTTTTTACCTACAGAACAAACTGACAGTTCAGCCTGAGACATGTTATTTCATAGCTAGTTAAAGCAGCATTACCTTCCATGCGTGCGATAGCGTATTACATCACTCCAGATAAAACGCTACCGTCTCCCCACCCTGCTGACGCTAGTTAGGGGAAATGTTTGTCATCATTTTTATACTTAATTGCTCGGATTCGGTTTTTGCCCTAGCTTCACCAGCTAGCTAGCTGACAGCGATTGCTCTTGTGCTTGCCGAGTTGCAAGTTCACCACTCCTGAAACATGCACAATGTAGGCATCATGCAGAACGTTCCGATAAACGGCCAGCAGTCAGGCTGCCGCTGTTCCTAGTTAAATCGCGATTCCCAAGCCATGTAGCAATGGGAGAAGTTCTGATGACTCTGACTCACTGAAAACGATGTTCCTCACTTGCTAACTTAACCTGCTGAAATATGAACTTCTTTGATATGTTTGGCAGCACTTCTGTACGTCCCAACAGTACTATCAGATTTCTGGGAGATTTAAATGAATAGCTCATTACCTGGCTCGCTCAAGAACAATCGGCAAGCACAAGAGCAATCGCTGTCAGCTAGCTAGCTTGTGAAGATAGGGGAAAAACCAAATCACAGCGATTAAGTATAAAAATGATGACAAACATTTTAACTAGCGTCAGCAGGGTGGGGAGACGGATAGCGTTTTATCTGAGTAATGTAATACGCTATAGCACGCATGGAAGGATAATGCTGCTTTAACTAGCTATGAAATAACATGTCTCAGGCTGAACTGACAGTTTGTTCTTTCGGGAAAAGAAGCTGGTGATCAATGGTGAAAGAGGTCTAAAAGTGTAGATGGCGTTGAAAGTGGCAAATCAGGGCTGGAAGAGCTTCTCCAGTAGACATCATAGCTAGCTAGCTGTACCTAAGCGATTGCTTTTAGACTCACCAGCAAGCTAGCTAACGCCTCTGAAATCTGCACACTTTGGGTTGCAGGTGCACAACACTGCGAGAAGCCTCGGATAAGTTCATGCATATTACAGCTAGCTCAGTTAATAGAGTTGGGGCAAAAATCAAATCATTCTTTAATGTGATGATCATTTACAATTATTTTCCTTAGTTAACATTAGCTAGCATACTAGCTACCGAGATAAGCCTCCGTGCATACAAGCGCTACCCAGAAGCTGATTGGTTGGTATGCAAATGAGGAACATGGTTTCCGCTTGCCCCCTAATGAGTGACGCCCTAGCGAAGACCCGCTTTGATGAGACGCTGACAGATTGCATTTTAATTTTCATTGGTGACATGTATTTGAAAATGCAATGGACTGGGAGGCGCCCTTACTGCATTTGAATATTGTCCCATGTATTGCAGGATAAGTCTTTGAAAATGAAATGTCAAATGTCGTCATCACTATTATGTCATTATTATTTCCAAGTGATTAGAAAACAGCATTTTCATTATCATGTTGACCCTAAAGAGCGTGATGACATGTAAATGTAAATGCAGTAGGCTGGGGGTGTTGTTTTGCTTATTGCATTCGAATATAGTCATAGATTTCCCATATGTGTATGTGAAAATGAAAGTGATAATTGGATTAATGCATTTTCAATTTAATATTGTCTCAAATAACTCATTCATAAGTGGAAAATTATAATGCAATAGTGGGATTACATTTTCATTTGAATATTGTCCACTTTGGGCTTCCATATGTTTTAGCTGCATTCCTGGTATGAAGGACTGTGTTTACAGCGGAAGTACTAGGCGGCTGAGTCGGCGCATAACATACGTCATCGCCAAACGTTTGTGATTAGTTTACGGGTACACCAATGATTTTAAACTTCAGACAAGCGCCCACCACCAGGAAGTAAAAACTTGTCAATGACGACTGTCCAGACTCTGTGTACGAAGTTTTGCCAGGCTAATTCGGCATAGGTCTCACACATTTTTTAGACTTATTCTCTGTAGTCCGCAATTATTCAATGAACGCTGATTAATGAGATTCTCACGTGGAATTAAAATCCTAGTGCATTAAAGTTTCAGTTTCGCTTGCATAAAGGTGGACCTAACCGCAGTAACATGGAAAGCGATTATGACTCCGGACTTCTCTAGTCAACTGCAAATATGGCTTGATCCCAAAAAAATTCTAACAAAAGGTTTCTCAGGGGTTTACAATAGTATCAGATGTACTTCAAAACATACTAAAAGTTTACCAAAGTTTGACTCAAAGAAAGGCCCCATTTTCAAAATGGCGGCTGTCAGGTCCTTAAAATGACCATTACTCCTTTCTATTCCTCCTAGACCAGGAATACTGGTGCCTGATACATGTTTTGGCTGTGTAATATTCTAATTAGCATATTTGCATGATAGATAAGTGATTACAAGTACAATTACATATTAAAGCAATTGGTTACAAGCATATCACTCTTGAAAAAGAGATTTTAAATCTCAATGAGTCTTACCTGGTTAAATAAAGGTTTAATAAAAAAAACTAAAAATATTTATGCAAAAAATGAGTACAATTTCCCTTAAGTAATTGCATAGTTCTCCTTTCTCATATCGTTTTGCCTAGTGTTGGTGGTTTCTGTGGTTCATAACCATTCTTTTGATTCCAATAAAGAATAAATTAATTAGAACTGTGTGGTACTGTAAAATTACTCAAAACAGGGCTGCTACGTGAAGGCTCAGTACCGCTAAACCCTTTTATTTTTTTATATATTTTTAAATATTTTTTATAATGCGTTTTTTTTTTTTGCCCTTTGTTTTTTTATATATTTTTAATACTTTTTTTACTTATACATATCTTTTTCTATTTTCTTCAGTTGTTTCCTCTTATTCTGGTTTTTTTTAATACTTTTTTGCACTGTGACCTTCACTAGATTTACCATTAGTCGTCACACTCCTCCTCCAATAGAGGTTGATTATAGTGATTCTCACAATTCCCAACTTGACATGGTCCGCAAGCAGGCATGCATGGTAGTCCATAAGCCCTGCAACTGCACCATTGTGTCAGGCAGGCAGTTGTGCAATTACAGTGGATCATCTGCAGGAGACTTTCTGGGGCAGCAGTCTTACTGGTCATAACTGGCAGGAACTGGTTGTCCACCAGTTCCCATCCCCAATCCACTGTGTTCATGTCACCTTCCTTTCCAATCCACACCATGATCTGGAAGTAAGCTCTTCGGCAGTGGTATTTGGTTGAGGACTCAGTTGGAGGCAGACGTTCTGGGGTAACAAATGATTTGGTGGTAACGATTTTCTTGCTAAAAAGGTTGTAGTGCAAAGAGGCAAGTGAATCGGTACTCTTTCTGCCAAACAACACTGCCATTGCCTTGGTCCCATGGTCCTCTATGACATTCCTTGCTTGATGTGGGTGCAGAAACACATTTGCACTGGACTGGATGCAGTGGTGGGCCGTGGACAGAGAACAAGGAGGGCGATAAACATGCCTTTAAACTGCTTATTAGTCTTGATCTGTTTTCAGTCAATTTCCCTGGTAAAAGACACTTTAACCCTCCCCTCTCAGGTGTATCTAATTGTCTTCGTTAAGACGAGAAAACAAACGCATCAGTTGAACGCAAAAAAGAGCGCATTTCAATCTTTTTCAATTAAACAATCATTACGCACAGGTTTGACGACTTGCTTAGGATGTGACAAAATTTGACACGGAAAATCCACAGCGGTTTTTTCGTGAAGAGTTGCCTATTTAGGCATGTGAATTAAACATTTTTATAGAATTTATTATTCACTCGCCGAAACATTTCATTATAAGGGAAACTAACATGTTGACCAAGAACAATGATTGAAATCGGGTCACTAATCTCATCCGTTTCAAGGGATGTTTTCCGCCCCCTCGGTTTTCTGTCCTCCTCCCGCCACTGACTGGATGGTTGATTCACCATTCACAAGTTTCTGGAATGCTGTCTGTTTGCCAATACTAAAAATACGTGAAGTTGTATCACATCCTGTGGACGTGTGAATAAACAGCAACTGGGAACACAAGTCACTACCCGGGACTTGTTTCATCTCACTGATGCTGTACACTTTAGCAGCTTTGGACTTGTCTGAACGAAAATGGAGGCCTCTATTGTTCGTACCAGCATAGCAGAGGAGAAGAATGAGTAAGTCTGTATCCTCCCCTATCAAGGTTATGGGCTGATGTTCTGAGGCCTTGACTGCAGCTTTGACAATGTCCACGTCTGCATCACCTGATGCATTGATAACAGTGCAGCCCTTCTTCTCCAGCTCCTCAGTCATAAGATTGATAAGTCCTTGTTTGTTGCAAGATCTGGAAAGGAAAACATCCTTTCTTCCCACAAACTCAGTTTCTGCATTGAAGTTAACAATGGGGTGAGTGTTTTCACCACATCTCTGATGTGTATTGTCTTTGATGGAAGGACCTTCGCTGTAGGCATCAAAAACAACTGTTGCTTTACCATAATGGCGTATGGTAAAGTCTGCATATGACTGTGCAAAGGCACCGTAACTGTCACCCTTTTTCCATGCCATGTAGTGAACCAGGGAGCCACCGTCAAGGACATAATGCTCAGTTGGTGGGATTGGAATCCAGGACAGTTTTGTTAGATTTCTTGCTTGAGAACTCAGTGACTGCCTGCGCTAGTTGGGGCTTGTTGGCTTTACGGAAGATTTCCTTGCCTTCGAACAGGGTTGCAGGAAATGAGCTGAGCTCATAGCTCATTACATCTTCCAGTGAAAACTGTCCAGTTTTCGACATGATCAGGAACCGTTGGAACATGTACTGAGTAGGAGTTACATGACATAGGCTAAATCGTTTACATCTCTGGTTCACCCCAAACAAAGATAAAACCTTACTGTAATCTCACAAAATCATGTATTCCATTAGTATGTAATCATGTCAGTGCAATTTAGGCAAGTCCAATGGATTCATAGACCCAGAAAACATGAGGTTAGACACAAAGATTACTTGGCAAGGTCAAATAATGAAGCAGTTAGGATATTTTAAGGGCTTCCTGCCCATCTGGGACACCATCTTGAAATTTACACCTTTCTAGCGGTCAAACTTTAAACTTTTAGTACGTCATTAAGGACACCTAATTCTGCAAAAAAAACAGCTGAGAAACCTTTTGTTAGAATTTTTCTTTTTTTCATACATGCAGCCGCCTACTCGTGCTTCTCTTTACTCAGGGATTGGAAACAATGCATGTGTTTCATGATCGTTTAAATTGTCTAAATGAAATAGGACCATTTGAAACGTCTTTATGCAATTCCATTGTTTTCAATCCCTCAGTAAAGACAAGAGTGAGCATTCCCGAGTCATAATCGATTTCCGTGTCACTAGTGGGGAAAGCCACCGTAATGCACGTGAAACCGATTGACTTAAAGGACCAGTATGTGAGATCTAGAGCCATCACGTGGTGAGATTATAGATTGCAACCAAATGATCATTCCCTTTCTCAGAGAACCTACGGTGGCCGCAAAACTTGCAAAAAACGCGAAAGGCGCGCTCTCGTGTCAGTGCTTTATTTAATTACTTTTTTCCCCTTCTGGGCTACCGTAGAAACATGGCAGTGCAAAATGGCGAGCTCCGTGGAAGAGGACCCGCTCTCCCTGTTGATATAGAGGGCTCATTCTGGATAAAAGAAAACACTATGATTCTTATTTTCAGGAAATAATTCACTGATGAAAATGTACTTTTGAATTCCATTCCTGCCAGTTATTCAGCCACATTGTCCATCTAAATCTTACACACTGGTCCTTTAAAGGAGGAGACAGCACCTCGGCAAAGTATATTTCAGAGGAAAGTAGAATTCTTGAAGTGTCTAAAACGCATAGTTTTATAAATTTTAATTTGGTAATGATCCAGTGCAACGCATTTTTAAACCAGCAAGTCTTCAAATCGGCTTCAACACCGGGGGCAGACATTTTTACATGGGGAATCTTATGATTTTGAATTTGATCTTCGGAAACCTCTCCTTTAAAAATGCTTAATAACCTTTTGCAGTTTACATCTCCTGATTAGCCACAGTTGCACAGACTAATTGGTAAAAACCGACGACCTTCTAATTTACTTTTGATAGCATTGTTATGCATTACACCACAAAATTATGAGGCGTCTTCTGCGCATAAATGACGATGTAAAATATCAATATGTTTTTATAATTTCAGCGCAAATGTTGCTCGTTAAGCAGCACATTTGCGGAAATTAGTTTGCGAGGCTGCGAGAATCCGTTCTATATTCTGAATGTTGTTACGGCTAAAGGGCGCTGTAAGGTTGCACAGCTGTGTGACAATTCCAAGGACGGTGAAAACAAATGCTGCAAAGTCAGCGAAAGTTTTGGAATTACAATGCCATATTAATTATATAAATGTAGGCAATGGGAATTCACCTTTCATTACCATTTCTAATTATAGGTCATGTATTGGGGTCTTGGTTGCTCAGTCGATAAATTGTTGATTGTTAATCAGGCCAGTTTAAATAAAAACAGCTTGCAGGCAGCCAAGCCGTAAAGGGAGAGCTTACTGAAGGCCCGTTCAACTACTCCATGGCCCGGATGAAAGGAAAGACAACAACTGACGTCACTTAAAAGAATTAATGATGCACAAGCACCGCGGCACTGGCGTTTGATTGGATAATGCGTTCGAAATGCACACTCACCCACTATACAGGGCACTGTGTAGTGAATGTTCTACACTGAAAACAAAATAGAGAGTGAATGAGCGAGTGGACAAGTGTGCATTCTGAACGCAGCCTTAGATTCCCCAAGTAAAAATGTCTGCCCCTTGGTATTGACGCCGATTTGAAGACTTTCTGGCTTAAAAATGCGTTGCACTGAATCACTACCAAATAAAAATTTATAAAACTATGCGTTTTAGACACTTCAAGAATTCTACTTTCCGCTGAAATATACTTTGCTGAGGTGCTGTCTCCTCCTTTAATGCACAATGACTTAAATGCCGCAAATGAATTTCTTCAGTGCCCGTTGATTGAATAATTGCTGACTACGGCACAGGAATGTGAATGCCACTGAGGCGAGAGACTCACGCCAAATGCGTGAGACTTGGCATCTCTGCACTGTGTATGCTAGGTGCACTGCAAAAGCCCCTGGAAGTTTGTTACTCAAAAATTACTGCACATAAATCAGAGCAGAAGCATGCTTCTGCTGACTACGTCACCGCTAGGCAGATGATTCAGAGGAATAAGAAGTTTTGTTATGGAATAGAAAAAAACAACAACATAATAACAGTATTTGGCCCCTCTCATAAGTTTTGTGATCTTGATCCTGAAATCTACACAAAATGCATCATTCTACTAGCAGCCTCCATGGACTGCAGATCTCATCTGCAAAAGATTATTCCTGTAGGAAGAGGTATCCATGGTCCAGTATACTCGCCACTCTATGGGCCCAATTATTAAGATTTTAACCCTAGTCCTGCCAGTCGCAAATAAATAGAGAACCCACACTTTTTTACCCGTGTGCTGGTCGTCGATATATCGTTCCCTGGTAGCTATTTTCGTGTATGCCGCCCTCAATAAGCACTAGCCTAAAGGCAGGACTAAGGTTATGCTTTATCGCAAATATAAACTTATAGTTTGGAATATTATCAGCTACTAAGGAGGAAGACCTACATAAAGATGCATGAGCCATGACTGCTGTATTGCAACTGAAGAATCGTTTGACACACATTCACACTCTCAATATTATTTTGACATACACTTGTATACATGCTTATTCTTGCAATTTTCCAATCAGCAGCAGTGCAATGCAGATACAGGTCAAGAGCTTCAGTTTATGTTCACATCAAACATCAGATTTGGGGAAACTGTTATCTCAAGGGCTTTGACAATGGAATGGTTTTGGAACCATATGGGCTAATTTTATTTCTTACATTGCTGATCTTCAGGGATTTTCACCCACAGCAGTCTTCAAGAAATTACACAGAATGTTGCAAAAATAAAAATATATATATATATACAGTACCATTCAAAAGTTTGGACACACTTTGCCAATGTCGCAGCGCTCTGTTTTTAGAGAAATTTAAATGGCTTAACTTCTCTATATAATCTCAAATGGAATCTGGTAAGAGATAAACAGTCAGAAGTTAAAAGAGAATAATTTACTTGTTTGAATAGTGTCGAAAATTTGAGAATTCTCAAAGAAGCCATATTTTGCAAAGTAAGCAGACAAATAAGCTCTTTCCATTTTCCAACAGCCAAATCAAAGACAAGCTGTTTTGGAACTTATTGGGCAAAAAAGTTGATGAAAAGCAAACCACACATCTTTGGGAACTTAGACGGCCACTCAGCAGCAAGCTTATTATAGCCATATAACTGCTCTTGTAAAAAAAAAAAAAAAAAAGAAAATATGTGTATGCTCTGTAAATATGACAGAAAATGCTGATTTACGAATTAGATCTTTTTTTTGCAAAATAAACGGTACTTATTTCTTTATTCAACATGTAAGAAAAATGTGGGTATGTCCAAACTTTTGACTGGTTCTGTATATATTCACTGAGTGGCAGTTCTGCAGACTGAAGAAAGACTTGTTTATAGGAGCAGTCAGAGGAAATTGCCAATTCTTGCTAAAGCTGACAGAATGACCACAGTAACATACATCGATGAGCCAAACATTAAAACCACGTACAGATGAAGCAAATAATGTTGATTATCTCATAACCATGGTGCATGTCAAGGTCTGAAGAAAGACCTTAGATGGTAAGTGAACAGTCAGTTCTTGCCATCGACATGTTGGATGAAGGAGAAATGGGACCTGAGCAACTCTGACAAAGGCTACATTTTTATGGCCAGACAAGAGGATCCGAGCATCTCTGATGCGGCAATGCTTCTGGGGTGCTCCCAGTCAGCATTGCTGAGTGCCTGCCGACAGTGGTCCAAGGAAGGACAATCCATTCTGGAAATATGGTGTTGGGCATGCAAGCCTCATCAATACATAATGGCAACAAAGGCTATCCTGTTTGGTCCGAACTGACAGAAGGGCTGCCATAGCACAAGTCACTGAGAATTTGAATACTAGCGTGAGGAATGTGTTCAGCACACAGCACATTGCACCCTGCTGTACACTTTGTAGCTGCAGACCAGTCAAACTTCTCATTCTAATCTTGGTCTACAGCAAAAAGTGCCTACAATGGGCAGGTAAGCATTGTAACTGGACTTTGGATCAACTGAAGAAGGTTGCCTAGTCTAGTAAGTCCAATTTTCTTTTGACGTCGTGTGTACCGTCTTGGTATGTGTGCACCATTTACTTGGGAAATGGTGGCACCAAGATGCCCTGCAGGAAGAAGACTATGTACAGCTGTGAAACTCTGGGTCTGGGAGTTCAAAAACCTTGAGGCAACTGGGCTACAACAGCAGGACAATCAGATCAGGTTCCAGCCCATCCGCCAACAGCAGAAATCTGGGGTTGCAGTGGCACACGCTCACCAAAACGGACAGAGGAAGATTGGAAAAAACTTCCCTGGTCTGATGAATGATCATTTCTACTGTGAAAACGACATTGTATGACATCAAAAACAACTGAACTGACCCAACCTGCCTAGTGTCAACAGTTCAGGGTGCTGGAGTTGATGTTCTGGTGGGGAATGTTTTCTTGGCACACTTTGAGCCCTCAGACCAATCAATCATTGTTTGAATACTGCAGCCCATTCGGATATTTTTGCTGACCCCGTATGTAGAACTGTTTATGGCCACCGTTTGCCTTGTGTTCAGATGGCAGCTTCCAACACAATTATACACAATTTCACATCGCAAAAGTCATCACATACTGGTTTGATGAACATGACAATTAGTGCAGCTGATCAGATGCATCTATAGTCACCAGAACTGAATCAATCATAGCTCTAATGAAATGTAGAACAGACATTTGCAGTGTGGATATGCAGCAGCTAGATCTGCAGAAATAATGGGACACAGTCGCGTCATCATAAACCAGCATCTGAAAGGAATGTTTCCCACATCCATTCCACAAGGAAACGAGGCTACCCTGCAAAAAATGTTCTGTAGAATTTCTATAGAGGAAAATCTATAGAAATTCTGTAGAACTTTAGGACTGAAGTTTTTAGAATATGGTTCTATAGAATGCAGTTCTCTAGAAGGGCAGTCTTTAGAATAAGGTTCTATAGAGCGGTAGTCTATTGAATACAGTTCTATAGAGCGGTAATCTATAGAACTGGTATTCAGTGAGGGAATGGACCTGAAACTGTCCCTTTTGAATATGCCCTGCAACAGAGATTATCAGTTCACATCATACACTCACTAATATTTTCCTGGGGGCCCAACTCCTCCCCCAAAACACACACGATACTTCCAATTTTTTTTTCCCAATGAAATAGCAGTTTATGCAACAGACATAGATGTAAAGCCCAATCTTCGTAAGCTTGTCTATTCTGCAGCAACATACTGTAGATGAAATCACCATTCGAGGCTATTCACTTATTCCTGAGTGCAATTAACAAACCTCAATATTTTGTTAAATAGAAACATTTTCTCAAGGGATTGGAACGTCCAGAAGTGCTTCATTCCTATACATGTACCATTTGACTAAGGTCTCAAACTGTTCAGCAGGGGATTGCATACATTATTAAGAGGGTGATTTTGATAACAGTGACTATTTTGCCACCTTGATCAGCTGAAGTGATCTTTGCTAAGTGGCTTATATGTAGTTTTGTCCTACAGGAGTTGTGAAGTGTGTTTTGACAATATCTGAACTAGAAGTTGAGAACTACTTCTGTAGAACCATTTTGTACATGGAGATATTTCCCGTAGAATTTAGATAGGAAATATTCTATTGAGTTCCCAGTTCTGTAGACTGCTCCACAGAATAAATAGTGGACACAGCTCTTTAGAATTTCTATAGAAATCCCTTTAGCCTTCTATAGAATTCTCAAGGTTTCCAGACCTGTAGACCTGTCTAAAGAATTTGTTGTGGATAAGACAAAGGTCTGTAGAATTTCTACAGAATTTTCTTCAGCCTTTCTATAGAACCTGAATTTCTGAAGAAATTACAAAAAAGTTCTATAGTTGGGCAGCAAATGTGGGCAGCCCAACAGTATAAGTATGGTGTTGCTTATAAAGTGTCGCAGCCTACCGTTCCAACCGCGGGACAGGAAGCAACGCGCATACTTGCCAGTCATATCAAAGATAGCCACTTCATGCTACAATCACTTCATTGCCAGGCGTGGAACAGAAATCCAAATTCACAACATTTTCAATAACAGTCATCAGCAACTACTTGTCTTTTCGCCGAAGACAAACATCCAAGTAAGTCCAGTAAGTTAGCTAGCAAAAACTCAAGTTTTTGGGCTAGGTTGCTGTCGCTTTGCAAACGTATTTCCTAATGATATGATGCTGCTAAAACGTTCTTTTTTTTATTAAAAATGAAATGAGCGGTCATCGTAAGATAAAATTGATAAATAAATTTCGCTTCCTTCGATGATTTAGATTTTAGCTTTGGCATTTTGCAAGATTGATGATGATGATGATGAAATACTTTATTAATCCCCAATGGGGAAACTGAATGTCACCGTTTGACATTGGACAGACAACAGGCAAGGAACATATACATCTCAGACAGTACAAGGTAAGTGCAAAGCACAGCAGCACAATACAAGAGACGTCACTGTAATGTTATGTAGATAAATAAATACATACATACATACAGACAGACAGACATTAAAATTACCTATGCAATCTCATCATCAACAGAAGTTTGATCATCAGCTTCCACCAACATGGTCATTAAAAAACCTAACTGCAGCAGGCGCAAAGGATTTCCTAAACCTTTCCGTAGAGCACCTCAGCAGAAGTCGCCTCTTACTAAATGAACTCCTCAGTTTATTAAAAATGTTGTACATGGGGTGGTCTTTGTGCTCCATCACACTTCTTGCATGTTATAACTTTGTTAGCTTAGTAATAGTAACATTAGTAACGACTGATAGACCCTGCGTGCCTCCGCTAGTCTCTCTTCTGCAAAAGATAAACTAGCGAAGGTACGCAGGGTCTGACCGGCTGGCAGCATCATGTCTGTCATAGCGAATGGTCACAGCTTTTGTTGAGTAGCTTTTTGCCGCTGTTGCTAAAGTATTTAGCTATCTTAAATCAGTTGATGTGAATCACAACTGCGAACAGGCCGTCATTTTTTCTGGTTGTTACCTTTCAGCTACTCATTTATTTAGCACAATAAATATTATCCAAGGAAGGAATAGTGTGATTCTCACGTGTTCAAATAGGCAGCGAATGATTTAATGTTGTTGCTGGTTTGATTGACAGCGCCCTAGACACTTACGGCGCTATTCCACTAGACAGTTTTTACTGTTAGAAGTTGCTGTCGGAGAGAAAATCTCTAGTGGATAACGAAAGGACAGTTACTTCCGAGAGTGCAGAAAAACTTTCGGAAGTTTGTCGCAGAAGTTATTGGTGTCAAGTGGAAGGACTATTGAAAGAATGTCATAATGACTCGCGACAGCGCTCTCAGAGAATAGAACCGGTTCTATTTTGGGGAAGCTACTTTCGGGAAGCGCAATAGTCCGTGAATGGTGTGGTGTATAAAAGGGCGTGTAGTGAGGATTTCTTCCTATTTGACAAAATGGCAAGCACTAGTGGCCAAGAATGGACGAAATCGGAGACATTTCAGCTGATAAACAGCTACCAAAACCAACCCAGTTTATGGGATGTTAGCTCATCAGAATATAAAGACAGGATGAAAAAAATCGCTGCTTGGGCTGATGTTGCAAAAGCATGTTCCAGGGACGTCGCTGAGGTACAGCGGAAGATGCATAATTTACGGAACCAGTTCAATGGCGAGCTATGTAAAATTAAAACCAAGTCAGGACAGGGTAGGGGAGACCGGGTCTAGTTGTTACACGTCCATGTTGTTACATTCTAAATAGTTCCGATAATAAAACACAGACGGCGCTCTAATTTTCCTGTTGCTCCACGAAGGTGACCCGCGTCTTTACGTGACAGAAGGACGTACGTCGAAAGTCGCAGGTTAGTGTTCCAAACAAAATGCTCGAAAAGTAACTTTCTTTGTGTTTGAGAGATTTCATTAACATGTAGTGTAATTGATACATGCCCGAGATTTTCTGGATTATGAGAGAGGAAGACATTAGCCACTGTATCATGACACACCTATGTAAAGATTGCACTGGAACATTTCAAAATGTCGGGACAATGGCGAAGGGTTGCTGATGGACTAGTTGATACACCCAAGTTGTTGCAGTAACAACTTGGACAAGATCAAATGACCGCACTGAATGACTTTCTACCTTTTTTTATTTCAGAAAGATGCCTCAAAATTACAAACGAATAACGGAACGTGGCAAATGCTATGAGAGAATGACTCAAGAGGTTCCTTACTGTAGCTTCATGGGACAATAGTAGTGAGGCATCCCCTTAACTTGCCTACTTAAATGGGAAACACGTCTCACATAAGCAAATTCTTAGTGTAACAAAATGCCCCACATCCTGTAACAAACAACCCCATATATGGGGTAGTTTGTTACAGGTGACGGGGGTCTATTTTTTCCTCACCAGCATTACGCATGTGCAGAATATAGGGGTTGCTGCAGATCAGTCATATTAGTCTATTAAACTTTCTATCTTTACTGTGCATATTGATAACAGAAACCTGATAATGTCAATTCTACAGCTGTTAAAAGAAAAAGTGTAACAACTAGACCCTGTCTCCCCAACAGAGGTTTCCTCCTTTTTATTATAATGAAGGCGGCAACAACTGCCGCGACCTGTTGTCTCCTTGCCGGCAACATGATAAATGTGGTCGAGTAGAGCGAGTAGAGACCCTCGTGTCACATAATATGGTCATCGATCGATACTGTCAAACTGTAATGATCTCTCAAGTGGAACATCATGGGAAATTTTATGATGACAGTTGCTTCCAGAAACATAGTTGACAGTCGATCGGAGCTTCTGTCAGAGACTTTTTAATCTGAGGTGGATAGGCGTTTGATATTTCTGTCGAGAGTTGGCTGACAGAAAGTGTTGACATAATCTGTCAAGTGGAGTAGCGCCTTTAGCCTACGTTAGTATCGGAATTTCGAACCGGACCGTCATTGGGTTTGCTAACTTTTAAAAGAAGTCATAGCGAGTTGGCAGTCCATATCCTTCATATTTTACCCTGTGGCGTTGATTGTTTACTCAGTCGGTAATGTCAAAAACTAATGCGGCCTCTAGTGCGAGCTATCAAGCTAATATTTTATTGTTTAGTGAAGTGCACTGAGATACTTAAAGCTATAACACCCAGAGGGTATTCCATCAAGCAGGCTAAAGGAAAATCCGGATTTAAATGGTCAAGTCTGGCTTATGATAGCGAGAGTTCAGTTCCATCAAAGTGGTTGAGATTAGCACCACATCGGTAACCATGGAAACTATGGTTCTGGCTAAGCCTGATACACCCAGCTAAACTCAGATTTCTGTTCCATCAACCTGAGCCACATCTCCGTTCCATCAAGGTGGTGAATGTGAATCCCAGCCTAGTAACCATGGTGATTTAAGCTGCAGGGCAGTCCTGCCCTGTAGCAGGTTTAAGGTGAGGATTAGCTTCATCTATGTTCAAAGAATGTCCAATAGACTAGAACAGACACCCAAAAGGCAGTTCTGCCAGTGCATTTACACACTCACAGCTGTCATGTAATGATAATAATATGTGAAACATAAATATAATTCATTAAGAAACATTAACTATTCAAAAATAAAAAGTGCTGACGTGACGCTGTTCTGCGGCTGCCTTGCGGCGAGTCATGCGTGGTGAAGCTGCCGGCAGAGTTGCCGGTATCATCCGATACAGCAGAGAAGCCCTATTTCTGTTCCGCGATCACACATCACCGGACTCATCGGCTGCTCTACACAAAATTCCCAAGTGTCTTAGAGCAGACCACGGAAAGGAAAGGAAAGTAGACTGAAGAGACGAAAACGCGGATGTAGGAGCGGCCTCCACCAGCGTCTGAAAAGGCTGAAAAACAAAGTTCCTCTGCCAACTGTGCTGCTCATCAACGCTCAATCCCTGAAAGCGCAGACAGACGAGTGGTCAGCCAACACCCGCTTCCTGCGTGAATACCGCAGCGCCTGTGTCTTGGCGATCTCCGAGACATGGCTGGACAAATACGTCGAGTCCAACGAGGTGGAACCACAGGGATTCTTGGCGTTCAGAACAGACCGGGATCCCGCTGTCACCGGGAAGGCTCACGGGGGCGGAGTCTGCCTCCTCATCAGGGACGAGTGGTGTCGAGCGGTTGGGGTGAGAGAACAGCTGTGCACATCTGACATAGAACTGTTGTGTGTTTCTCTGCACCCCTTCTACCTGCCTAGGGAGTTCCCACAAATTTTCATTACTGTTGTTTATATCCATCTGAGGGCAAACTTCTACAAAGCGTCAGACACCCTGTTCAACCTTTCACAAAAACTGGAGTCCCTCTCACCTGATGCTCCCAAGTTTATTCTTGGAGATTTTAATAACTGTCTTGCTAAAAAATGTCTCCGTACCTATTATCAATATGTGAACTGCCCTACCAGGAGAAATAAAACCTTGGACTTGTGTTTTGGTTCTGTCAAAGATGCGTACACCTCACCCCAGCTCCCCCCACTTGGGGCTTCTGACTACACTGGTCTATCTCCGTCCACTCTACAAGAGGCCACTAGAGAGAGAGAAGCCTCTACAAAAAACTGTAAAAGTATGCAATAAGGACAGTATAACTGCCCTGCAGGGGTGTTTTGACTGCACTTTATGGGAGGTATTTGACTGTGCTGATATTAATGATCAGGTCTCATATGTGTCTGATTATATAAACTTCTGAGTAGATTCTGTGATCCCATCCAGGAGCTTTAAGGTATACCCCACTGATAAACCTTGGGTATCACACAAACTTAAGCATCTTTTAATGAAGAAGAAACAGGCATACAGAAATAATGATGAGGCAAAAAAAAGGGAATTGCAGAGACAGATTAAAAATCAAATAATTCAGGACAAACTAATATATAAACAGAAGACAGAGGGCGCTCTAACATCTGGTAGACCCAAAGAAGCATGGCAGGGCATTAAAACCATGACTAATGTCCCCCACAAGGGAAGGGGGAAACCTTCCCTTGACTTAAATTGTAGCGAGGGAAAGGAGATGGCTGACCAGCTTAACACCTTCTTCTGCCGTTTTGAGAGTAACTGCATACATTCCATCACCACTGTGACGGCCCCCCCCTGCTGCTACCCCGCCTCTGGATTTTATCATTACGGTATCTGAAGTCCAGCACCTTTTTAAAAACTGTAACCCCCGGAAAAGTCCAGGCCCAGAAAACATCTCTGGAAGTGTTTTAAAAAACTGTGCGGAACAACTAGCACCAGTTTTTACTAATATTTTCAACTGTTCCCTGAACAATCATATAGTCCCAAATATCTGGAAATCGTCCAAAATCACGCCCATCCCAAAAACTGCTAGACCATCAAATCCAAATGACTTCTGGCCAATAGCACTAACATCAGTTGTGATGAAGTGTTTTGAGCGTCTGGTGAAGCGGTATATTGTGGGACAAACTGAGCACCTGATAGACCCACTGCAGTTTGCGATCAGGCCTCAGGGGGTGTGGAGGATGCTGTTCTTACTCTGCTGCATTTTGTGCATACCCACCTGGAGAAACCTAAGGCTCATGCGAAGATTTTATTTGTGGACTTTTCATCTGCTTTTAATACAATCAAACCATGTATTTTAGCAGGCAAACTAGCAACCGAATTCTCACTCCACCCTCGTTTGATTTTATGGATCACAGACTTTCTTAGCAGTAGAACTCGACAGGTCAGAATGGGAACATCATTGTCCGAAAAATTAACCATCTCCACAGGCTCCCCTCAGGGTTGTGTTTTATCTCCTTTTTTATTTATTTTATACCTAATTAGGAAATTGAAGAAAAGCTGTAGCCCTGGTATTGATGGTATCTTAGGAGAGCATCTGCTGTTTGGGCTTTCTGACATTTTATGTCAGCACCTTGCTATGTTGTATACTCTAATGTTGAAGTGGCACGTTGTACCCTCAACATTCTCAACTGGTGTCATTGTACCGGTCTTAAAAAAGACCACTCTTAACCCCCGGGAGACGCGCAATTATCGTCCTATTACACTTAGCTCTACTTTGTTAAAGTTGCTTGAGCAGTATATGATGCCCATGGTGAATGTTTCTAGGTTGCAGTTCAGATTTCGTCAAGGTATGGGTACAGCCCAGGCCTGTTCTTTTCTGAAAGACCTTTTTTTGTGTTGTACAGAAAAGGCCTCTCCAGTTTATGTATGTGCACTTGACGCTGAAAAGTGCTTCGATAAAGTGTGGCATGATGGTCTCTTCTTTAAATTAAAGGAAAAATTGCCTCTCCCACACTGGTTATTTCTGTTGAAGTTATACAGGTCTGCTAGTGTTGTTGTTCGTGTTGGAGATAAATATTGCTCCCCCTTTTCCATCACTAGAGGGATACGTCAGGGGAGTGCTTTGTCTCCTATTTTATTTAATTTATTCATTGATGACCTGTTACAGCATCTGTCAGAATGTGATGTTGGGATTTGTATTGGTAAAGACAGGTTCAATTCTATTGCCTATGCTGACGATTTAACTGTGTATGCCTTAACTGTCCCTGGACTACAGCGTCTTATTGATGTGTGTTATGATTATTCACGCCAATGGCGCTTTACGTTTGGGATTAAAAAGTCTAACTGTATGGTTGTTGGTAATAGTTTGCTCAAGAGTGAACCGGTTTGGCATCTGGGAAATGATGGACTGAAGGTGATGGATTCTCTTGATGTCCGGGGGGTGAGGTTTTGCTGCACAGGTAAAGCGAGCATCCACGTAGAAAACAGGGTAAGTGCCGGGCGTAAAGTTGCCTTTGGTTTAGCCCAGAAAGGGTTTGACTTCCCTGGTCTTTCCTGTGAGGCAAAGGCTTACCTCTTCAATTCTGTCATTGAACCCACCGTCCTGTATGGTACTGAATGCCTTAGTCTTTCTAAAGGTGATTTGAAGGTGTTGTATTCTTTTCAAGTGTCTGTTATGAAACGAGTATGTGGACTTCCTAGGAGATCCAAGCATGGCAGACTTCTGTCTGCACTAGGCATAGTTACTGCTGCCAAGAGAATCCAGAGTCGAAGCTGTAACCTATATAGGAACATATTCAATGCCGAGTCCCTGGCTAGAGATTTAAATTGTACACTCTTGGCAAACTTCTTCAGTAGTGGGACATTGGTCCCTGGCACTCTTCTAGATAGGATTGTGTCTGTTGGTTACAACCCCACTGTTCTTGCGCTTGGGTTCTATAAAATGTGCAAGAAAGTCCCCAGCCAGGAAGACGGTATTACCGACTCACTTCGGGTTTTATTACACTCCTCATCGTTCAATAGTCATAACTGTCTTGACCATAGGATGGCGGGACTTTTAGTGCAATCTTTCTGACTAAGGTGTGAAATCCTCATCGGTGCGGCCACCACTGTGCATTTTAAGGGGTTATAGTTATTTTATAGTTTTCTTTCTGTATTGTTTTATGGTGTTGTGTATGTTTTTCTCCGATGTTTTAATTTTTTATGTATTCTCCACTTCTGGAGGTTTTAAATAAATAAATAAATACACCAACTCCTGCACCAGCACTTTTCCAAACAGACACTTTATTAAATATGCAGACGACACAGCCTTAGTGAGTCTCTTACATGATGGAGAGGAGGAACATGGACCGGTACTGGACAGCTTTTTAAATTGGTGTAAAAACTCCAATCTGGTGCTTAACTCAGCTAAAAAAAGGAAATGTCCATTGATTTTAGGAAGAGTAGACCAACAAACTCCGTCACTTTTATTAATGGGGAGCAGATACAGGCTGTGTCTGAGTACAGGTACCTGGGCATTGTACTTGATGAGCATTTTAAGTGGGACGCCTGGTCTGACTGCCTGGGCACAAAAGCACAACAACGGCTGTATTTTTTAAAGAAACTTGCCTCTTTTAATGTACATTCTAAAGCTCTCTGTGTGTTTTATCATGCTTTTATTGAAAGTGTTTTAACTTTTGGATTGATTTGCTGGTTCGGAAACGCTACAGAAGCCCAGAAGAAAACAGTTAGAAAAACTGTAACAATAGCAAGCAAACTTCTAGGTGTCACACTGCCCAGCCTGGAATGTATTTATAAAGAGCGAGTTACGCAAAAGGCAACTTTTATCATTAATGACGAGAAGCATCCTCCAGCCCCAACTTTTAAATTGCTTCCATCTAAGCGCCGCTACTGCCCCCCTCTGTTCACAAAAAACAGATCGAAAATGTCATTTGTGCCTAATGCTGTGAAGTTTTTAAACTCACTGTGAATCTTCTTCATGCAAGACTGTCCAAACCTGAAATTTTGAACTGGTGCGGGTACATGGTATTTAAAGTGTGTCTCTGTCTGTCCATGTTTAATGTTTGTTTTTGATTTGATGTGAAATGCCACGTGTTTGATTGTTTATGCGGCGAACAAATTTCTCCCACGGGGACAAATAATCTATCTATCTATCTATCTATCTATCTATCTATCTAAATAAGATAATTCTAAAAAAGGCAAAATAAAACTTTAAAAAATTAATAAAATTCCAATTGGCTAGCAAATCATCTACAATTTTCGCAGCAATCAGTTCATAAATGTGGTATCACTTTCGAAAATAAATTAATAAATTTGGTGAATATCAGTAAGCCTATCTACATTCATTTTGTCCCTTTCGTGCGGGATATTTTTATTATAAAATACAACCTATTGAATGATCTCTGTGTCACTTTTGCATGTAGCTTGTAGGCGATATTCTGCCAGGCCACCTCCTTCGCCCTGTTGATGGCAGCAGTGTTCCCTTTCCTTGTGATAATTTCGCGATAATCGTCATAAACCCCCATAAAGAGGGTTTGCTCCGCTGAGGAGAGCGCAGAGACGGGGTGCTCTGGTAGAGTGAAAGGTGTGAATTTCGAAAGAATAGCCTTTTGTTTGATTATTAGATAGTTGTCTTATGAGTTTGTGCAGCTCGGCGCATATCGAGACGGGAAGGAGCAAGGCAGCATGGTGGTATTGCTTCAATTCGAAAAAGTTACCGGACAGAATATTTTTGAACTACGTGAGTTATATAGTGAGGGCTCATGAGAGGGTGCCACTATGTTGCTCCTGGAGCCAAGAATGTTGCCGCAGTTTGTAGGGAAAAGACATTCAGACATTTACATTTTTGGCTTTCATTGCAATGGTCATTAATTGCGCAAAAGAAATTGAATCTAAGATGGAAAGAATAGGATGGTGGTCCATGCAGGGAGAGAATTTCTTGGAATTATGGAAGTGAAGGGAGAAATCCAAGAAATTTTAGAAAAAGGTTTTGGCGAGAGCCAAATGCAAATTAATTAGTTGTGTAGGCTACAGTCATGTTTCTAGGAAGTTAGGCGCTTGGGAAATAGAAAAAAAAATTGTTGAAAAAGAACTGTGGATTAGTTTTTTTTTTTTTTTTTTTTTGTATATAGAGATAGTCACACTAGACCTTACGTCACCATAGTGCGTGGCGGTAATGCAGCTTAACGTTGGTACCGACCCTGAGAAAACCAAAAAGAAGAAGAGGAGCACGCCTCCGCTCGTTCCTTTTCCTTGCTTTGAGTCATTTTGCGACATTCTCGGCACTCGGCAAGTGTGGGATCTTTATTTTCTCCGGGTACCTGCACGAAGTGCGGCTTCGCAGATGAGACTCGAATTAGCGTTAGTTGGAGCTAGTTTATTTCACGTGATGGAACGGGTCGAGGCTAGATTGGGAATTAGTGCTAATTCAAGCCTCAAGATTACGCCTTAGTGTGGATGTTCTTAGCTACGTTGATGGAATAGCCTACCCCCCTGCTGTCTCAGACAGAATTGTTATTACTGAAGAGGATTGAAGAAAAACTTTTCAATGTGTTAATACAAAGAAAGCTGCTGGGCCAGATGGTTGTAGCGCCTTTCTTTTGAAGATTTTCGCTACTCAGCTGGCTCCAGTGTGGCAACCAATTTTTCAAGCTTTTGTGGATACACACACTGTTCCTTCGCTATGGAAAACTTCCCGTATAGACGGGTTTCTTGTGTTCAAACAATACTAGGTGCGCACGCAACCAGGGGGCAAAAGACTGCAGTTCGGAGTGAACTGATATCAATGTAGGTGCCGTATTGTTTGTAAGTTCTCGCTGACTCAATTGCAATAAAATGTCATTTCATAGAAAAATCTGTTTGTTTTTCATTGCATCACAAATCAGAAAAACACTTGCTGAAATGTCCATGAATTTTACTCAATTTACCAGGTTGTTATGGTTGTTTTGGATGTCTACAATATCAGGAGCATGGTGCTTACGTTAGTGAACGCTAACAAAGTCAAAGTAAAAATGTTAACGATGAGGCTACTTTACGGCCTGCCAACATTTAGAAGAAAAAAAAATTACCGCCAATATCACTGTAAATATACGTTGCACTACACGTCTGATAGCTCGTTAGCTAGGTCTGGGACAGAGATGGCTCAGACCAATTATATCAACAGCCTAAGCAGCTCAGACTGCACATATGGCCCGACATATACTGTTATCTCATAGAGAAACCCAGTGTGTACACAATTACAATTTGCGTGCATGTAAATCTTTAGACGCGAATAATTACGTACTTTGTGGTCGTGTGCAAAACTTAAAGTTTTATGACACGGGTTCAGGGTTTTGCACTTTGAGGGCAGGTGTCCTGCCCAGCCAGAGACAAGGACTAAAGACAAAACCTTATGATGCCTGGGTGTACGTGCACAGGGATCTTGGGTACATCCTAACCGCTAACTGCACATGCATGGCAGGGTAAGTCTCACAGCAGATATTGTGAGCTCATGATTTCACTTACTTTTGCTAATAGATCTATGCATCGCACCAGTCTCGCTTCTTGCTGCAGTCATGCTGCAGCCATCATGTGCCAAGTTGAACTGTCAGGGTGCAGACGCACCGAGGAGGAGGTCGCCTGCACGTCCCAACCAAATCGTTGGAAGGACATGTCCCGAAAAAAGGTTGAGCCACAAAAGCTGAAAAACATCAACTTCAGCCGACCAAAGCGACACCTGACAGAGTTGCCTCAAGTCCATCACACACCAACACCCCAAAATATACCAAATATAATCTTCTTCGTCTTTTGGCAAAAGGATGAGATCCCCTCGGGATATTATAAAATTTCCATCCATCCATTTGCCGGTTTGTGCAGATAACAGCACAACAACTCCTCGTCATCTTCTTTTTGCTGCTTGACTCCACTTGAAAACAATGAAAAATGTCACGCTTTCTGCCCACTGGCTGTGCACGCAAATCTGCGATGACGTTGCACAGAAACCCATCTATAAAACCTGTAATGAGTGAATGTTAAGGGTAAGCATCTTTACACTTAACTATCTTTGATAGGTAGGGGAGCATTGTGGGTGCCAGGAGGTTAGGGCATGCGCGGAGAGCACTAGCCCTTGTAAGTTGTTGTTGAGCAAGACCCTTTTGAGTAGAGAAGATGGAAACGAAGCCACGGACTCAGTGTGTGTGTTTTTATGTCAGTTAGTAAAATCTACAGGCATTACAAAACCCATACCTAAAATTCCGTTCCCAAAAGAATATAAGGATTATAGACCAATAGCCCTTACCTCAGTGATTATGAAATCTCTAGAAAGAATTTTGCTCAATCATTTTGTTAGTACAACTAATAACTAACTCGACCCAAATCAGTTTGCCTATAAGCAGGGTTGTGGCACAGAAGATGCTGTTGCCTCTTTTGTTCATATTATTACAAAACATTTAGATGAATCTTACAAAAACAATTTTGCAAGAGCCCTCTTTCTAGATTTTTCTTGTGCTTTTAATGCGATACAAGCTGACATTTTGGTGGCAAAAATGGTCCAGCTGGAACTAAATCCTTATTTGATTCACTGGTGTGCTTCTTTTCTTACCAACAGAGTACAGTTTGTAAGGGTGAACCAAACTCTCTTATCTGCCATCACAACCAATGTCGGTGCCCCCCAGGGTTGTGTGAGTTCAGCAGTTATTTTACCTTTTATACGGATGACTGCCGTATAGATACACCAAATCAATATGTCTTAAAGTAGTCTGATGATACAGTACTAATGTCTCTGTTAACCAACTCTTGCAACCCTGGGCAGCACCAACTTGGCGTGAACAAACTGGGCGAGTGGAGTGATTATAATGCCCTTGATATTAACAGAGAGAAAACAACAGAAATTGTGTTCCTTTACCATCTGATTCTCATAAAGCCTCTGTTATTCATAATGAAAAAATTAAGCAAGTATTTTTTTTTTTAAATATTTGGGGGTAATTATTGACCATCAATTATCATGGAAAGATCACAGTGAAGCTGTTTGAAAAAAGACAAAACAAAGAATTTGGTTTCTCCGCCGACTGAGGCCTTTTGGAGCAAGTGGGCAAATCCTTCTATTATTTTTTGCTGCTGTGATAATGAGCGTTCTTCAGTACTGCTGCTCTACACGGTACAAGTGCTTGTCTGTTAACTGAAAGTCAAAACTGCTCCATCAACTAAAAATCTTCTCAAAAATTTTGGGTCAGCCACTTGAAAAACTCTACAAATCAGCTTACCGTACTAGCGTGTTAAGGTTGGCCAACAACATTGCCTCTAACCCCAACCATGTCCTCAATAGTGAATATAATCTTTTACCCTCAAATAGGAGATACAGGGTTCCATCTTTTAATAGGGTTAAACTGAAGCACTCTTTTGTGCACCAGTCAATCCTAAAATTAAATATGGTGCTTAATCCCAGATCAAATGCACGTTAATGGGTCTTAAATGGTGTCTTTGTATTTTTATGATAAGTGTATGAATTTTGTGATTGTATGGGTCTTGTATTATTGTCTTCCTGTTTGTAATTTTATATTGTAATGGAGCATTTTTTTTTTTTTGCGCTTCGGAAAAAGATAGGCTCTTCCGTTGTCGTTGTACATGGGAAAGTAGTGTTTTTGTTTGAATCTGTTTTTAATTTAATTTTTTAATTACTAATTACAGACTAAACAATAGATTGCAATTAAAAATCTGTCTTAAAATTATTAGATATCGAACAGTAATTTAGCTGCGGCCGGTGGGGTAATTAGAATAGCGGAAGTAAGCGGATGGTAGCCAAGAGGTAAAATATGGGGACCGGTGGTCCGGAAGACCTCAAGCATTTCTTTGCAGCTGTGCTAGGCGTTCAGAGACATCTGCTGAGTGTTCTCAAAGCTAAAAGGTCCTGAGGAGGCAGCTGCCTACAGTCTAGTGGCTAAGGGAAATTATTGTTACAAGTTGGATAAAAGTATCAAAATTGGCACAGACATACTTTGAGAGACAATAAACAAATTTATGATGGGAGCCCTCTTGGATTTTTTTTTCACGTACATATACCAAATTCAAAATGACCGACAAACCACAATATGCAAAAAGTTGAAAGTTGAAAAAGTTTTTTAAGTCTACTATGTCATGTTACTTATCAAATGATACCTCTGTATGATAAATACACATATAAGATTTTGTCCCGAGCAAATGTCCTTATTTAAATAAGTATTTTAGAAATTTGATGCCAAAGCATTAGATGTGCCATTGACAATATACGTAATACTCAATTTGCAAATATGGTAAACCACATTCAGGAAATAATAGCAAATGTCTAGGGTTCGTTCATGGTATACACAGGAAAGGTGAACTATCAAAAATTGTAATAAAAAAAATAAGTTTTGATCAAGAAATCTTACTTCTAATTCAGGGCTCGAAATTGCGACCGTTTTGGTGGCACATGCGACCAAAATTAACACTGTGCGACCTTTGAAATAAAATAGTCGCCCCTGTGCGACCGCTTTTCCCCCAATTAAACGCCTCTTTTCGGGTACATTTGGTAGTCAGAAGGCATGCCAACCGCTGCTGCAGCTTAAACAGAGATGGGCGTATGTCTCGGAGCAGTCAGTGCATGAATCTGCTGGACATGCGGCAGCCGGGCGCACCGGTATAAGAATGGAGCGCACCCAGTGTGTTCCCTTGAGAGTGACCATTCTGACCAATCAAAGGGGAGCTTGACTTCCTAAACCTCAGTACTGATTCTAGAATGGTAATATTAGCCGTCAATCACTCCATTTCGCGGTACTGAGAGTTACTGTTGTAACAATACACAAGATTTATTCGGAAAATGAAACGAAGAGCAAAGGAAGACTTTTTTTTTTTTTGGTATCGTTAACGTTCAAAAAAGTCGAGTCGGTAACAAAAGTTACTGAAACTGAGAATCGTAACGGTGATTCGGATGAACCGGCGGGGAAATCAGTTTGTTATTTTCGCAAGGAGTTGCTTCGAAATTTTGAATGGGTGAGGTTATAAGAAGGTGAAGTGCACCGTGTTCATTGTAAAGATAATGGCTCGGATCTCGCAGGTAACAGCGCGTTATCTACTAAGTCCAAACACTTTAAAGTGAAAGTCCTTCCAAACATGGAGAAAGCACGAAACACAGAAAATGCTGTGACAAATGTGCGTCAACGAGTAGGTCCGGTGTTCTGTTAATATTTGCAACCTATCAAAATATGCTGCCTCGCGGGTCTGCGCTTGCGCAGACCTAAAATCTTCGTCTCGTTTACTTCGCTCATATCTTCAGTAGCCAATCTGCAAAAATCATAAACACACATTTTTTTCAGCGCGTCTTTAGAGCAGTAAACGTTTATATATTTGCATGCCCACGCAACGTTTTCCTGAAAATGCAGAAATTAGATGACAATGGCGTGTGGCATACTATGGGCTCTAATTTCTTGGCGCAGCGCAGGGTGGCGCAGCGTGGCGTACCGTGGCGCAGGCCACGCAGTGGTAATTTCGTCCGGTGCAGCCCGCGCAGTGGTAATTTCGTGCGGTGCAACACCCTGCGCTGCCACTTTGGCAATTTGGTAGACGGACATGCGCCGAGATGGGTGTGGCGGCGTTGTAGGGGGAGGTGTCACATATTCATCAAGACGCCGTGACAATTTTCGTAGCAAAAGTCTCTGCTGAAGTTGCGAGAAAGCTCGCCAGCTCCAACCTGGTTTACTTTCTGTGCAGTGGTAATTTGGCTGACCGGCACACAGTGCGCATACGTCACCGAAACCTCACAGGCAGGTTTCCAGAATGTCAGGCACATCTCAATGCAATAAATAATTACAGCAACCACTATTTAATGTCTAATTAATCTGGATCACCGCATAAATGGTAGTATCTACATCGATTGTCCTGATGTCAGATCAAAAGAGAGAGAGAGAGAGAGAGAGAGAGAGAGAGAGGCGCATATGTGGGCGTTTGTAGGCTATGTAGGGTATGTGCCCTTCAGCTGCTTTCACACCAGACGCAAAACAAATATTTCGCACGACTGATTACATTCAAAGTCAATGCAAAGACGCAAATACACAAGTGTATTCGCGTCTTTGCATTGACTTTGAATGTAATCTGTCGTGCGAAAAATTCGTTTCGCGTCCAGTGTGCAAGCAGCTTAATACTATTATTGTCAAGGAATACAGCCTGATTGCTATGATCTCGTACTGAGTTAAGATCACATATTGAAAATAAATGTGTAACGTATCTTGCATTGTTGTCCATGCATGTTAATCCCAAAATTTTAAGCAGCAACAGGGTGTAATAATAGGAACACGCTATCAATCATTTCTCTTCCCAATGATGCAGGCAGAAGAAATAAATGAGCAACCGTCATATTTCATTCCAACTTCATAACTTTGAATGATCTGACATAGTTTCGTTTTGAAATTCCATTCAAGTTCGCTAATGGTAATAATTCGCGAATGCCCTAGCTAGCCAGCTAAGTCATATTCGTAATACTTAATATAGACATAAGCGGTGCAGAAAACATGCCTGAAGCAGCAAAGTAAAATGCAACATTAATGCATCATGCAGATATAGGACAGAGGCTTCTGTATTCCAACACATTAAAGGTGAGGAGAGGAGCTCATTTGATTGGTGAAGATTTGACTCGGCTGTGTTATACCCAAACATGCCTTCTCTCCTCCCTCTTTGCCACTTGCGACGGCAGGAGGGACAGAGGCGGGACAGAGGAGTACTTGCGCCAGGCTGCACCGGGCACGAAATTGCAACATACGCCTGGACACACCCCGTTGGCGCGGCGCTCCCCCCTTCGCTGCGCCTGGCCCACGAATTTAGAGCCCTATATCTTAAAACAAACATATCCAACTCATTATAACATCTGCTTAAGTTACAATAAGCTAACAAATAGCAAAGTTACCTCTGTGGACTGATTCATATTGCAATATTGAGGCGAAAGCAAGGACTTTACGACTTCACGTCAGATCTGCATTTAACCCTAACACAATTGAAGATTGGATTCGGATCAGTGCGGAGGGTCCTCCTCTGGACATATTTGATGCCTCACAGGCAGTGAGGAGATGGATGGAAGGGCAGAGAGCAAGGAGACCCAATTTTGAATCCTGGCCTACGGATATGGCATAAAGCCAAAGTAGTGGAAACCTTTGTTAATCAATGAACTCAAGACTCTCATATTGTTTAATAACTGTCATTTGTTGGAGACAGTTATATTGCTGATGTGGAGTGTTATATTGTAGTTTTTTTAAACATTAAAAATATATATATATATTGGTGCTTCTTAGATTTTGGTGTTTGCGCTCCTAAGTTTTGGCTCGTGCTCCAAACTTTTTGAACTTGGGAGCGCAGCGCTACCAAGCAAAAAAGTTAATTTCGAGCCCTGCTATTAAGAAGTCATGAAAATGTGGTTCACCTATTTGAGAAAGGAAAACTATCAAAAGATGACTTTAAGAATTTAGTATGTTATTTTCAATTTTAAACAGTTTTAATTTAATACATTTATTTTAAAAATCATCTATTAAGTTATTCTTCCAAAAAGTATTTTAATGAGACATCAAAATAATGTACGATTCGTCTGAGGTCAACTCAGGAAAACCAACCAATAAGAGATGTTTTGGGAATATAGTCTCTTATTTACATTATTTTATATTTTTATTAAATCATCTTGAAATGATTTTATTTCAAAAATGTAAAAATATGCTTTGGTTCATCTGAGGTCGTAGACCTTCTTTCTGAAGAGTTTTCAAGGAGGGAAGCTCAAATTAGTAGACCATTAACACTAGTTTCAGATATTTCCTGAAAGCATAATCTGTCTGTTTTTATTTCTATGCATTTACAAGTTTGTATTCAATATATGTGCAAATGCATACTCACCAAAATGCGCAAAATTGTGTGAAATTTCATCTGAATTCTGTCCCACTTCTAACCTTGTTTCTGCACTGTCACTGTATTTCCGGTTCTAGTTGTAAATTTCTCTCACAGTACCATAACCAACATCTAATATTTTCAAAAATAATGTAATAAAATCAATCTAAAAATACCACATCATATATGTACAACATACAGTAATGTACAAATGCACAATAAATACAATAGGACAATATATACCAAACAATCAACATATACATGTTGAACATTTTTTGATGGTTCCCCAATAGTATTTTCCAAAAAGGACTCAGGCCCATAAGGTGTCAAATAAGCTAACTATTATAGGCGCCTCTATCTAATCTACTAAAAGGAATTAACACCATAGAGGAAACATGCACTTATTGTCCCATATAAGCCACTACATGGAATTGATGGGCACTCTGTTCATTGCATATTAAAGGTTTCATTTGCAGTTTGTCGAAATATGAATTAGACCATTTTATGCAAAAAATAAGTATGAAAGATGAAAAACCTAGGCGTTATGGAAAGTTGGGTTGACCTGTCACTAACTTTTGTTAAAAGAAAAATACTTGTACACTTTTCTACATTTTTGACACTGGTGCAATGCGCCTAGCAGCTGTTGAAACCATTGCCGGGAAATTCAGCTATAAAGACTCATAGGTCTCCCATATGCTGCAATAGTGTCATGTTAGTCCACGATCGTCTTTTATTATCGTCCACTTTCAACTGGGCTTGGGGGAAACAGTTTCACTTAATATAGCTCTGTATATTAACTCGGCAAAATAAATTTATCATTTTTCAAATTCATCCAGTTTCGCTCTTGAAGAGCTAAATAAACTGAAATGAAACATTCAATGTTGTCTTAATTTATTTGTCAAACCTAACCATGTTCTTTGGCTGGATTGAAGTTGAAGTGCATTGTGTATACGTATGCTACCACTGTGTCATGGTTTGTGAGGTGTGCGTGTTGTTTGGACTTTTCTTTGCAGCTCTCGTCCCGGGACGATACCGAATTCCTGGGCATTGAATTCTTTACCCAGCTGGTTGATTGAGCTGGGGCGGCGCTTCCCCAGAATCTATATAAGCAGGATGTCCGGCACGCCTCCTTCGCTAGAGTGTCTGTGTTTAGCTTTGCTCTATAGCCAAAGATATCTGTAGTCAGGTTTTGTATGACTTTCTATCTTCTTATTTTTGGAGTTTCTTCTCCCTTTTTCTATCTCGCTTTGCTTCTGTGGTTCGGACTATTATATGTCCTTTGGAAGCACAAGTACTTGCGTTTGGTCTATATTATTCTCTGTGTTTGTACTGTGTTCGTGCTGCTCTCTTTCTCTTTGTCGTTGCGCTTGTCCTCCGTATACTACCGGCCATTACACACTGTGCATTAGTTATTTTTTCATCACTATTAAATAATGCCTTGACATATCTTTTGATGAAATGCATTTTGACTTACTGCTTCTTTGGTTGGAATACATTTTTTAGAGGCAGATATACATTTTTGCATGGCTTCAAATGCATCCTCAAAATATATTCTGGAGATCCCATGCATTCTAAATGTATTTTAAATGCATTGTGGCCAAAATAAATATATTTTATATCTATTTTCATTCCATATGGGTAGACCTGAACAATGGAAAAATACAGTAAAATGTACACTCCCAACCACGCTTTTGCGCGGCCTGAACTGTCAGGGAACGCCCGCTGGGTGCCAAACAACTGTCCGGCGAGCAGGAAAACAGGGGCAGGACTCAATTGCAAGGCTCTGGAGTGAGGGAAGGTTTAATAGCAAAAGACAAAATGCAAAACAAAAGGGAAATAATGTTCGACTTTAATAACAAAAGACAAAAAGCAAAACAAAAGGGAAATAATGTTCCACTAAGCATAAAACAAATAGAATGATGAACAACACAAAACCTAAATGAAACTAAGGTGAGTGACGACTGCTAAAACCACTAGTGGGAACTCAAATGCAACGCGACTCAGCCTTATATGCTGCCCGTCTGCCGTTCAATGCAAACAAGCCGCAGGTGCAGACAATAAACAGGTGATGGTGATTGTTGTGAGTGGGGAGAGGGCTGGAGGCAAAGCCTCACATGAGCTCTTTTCCATTATTCTGTTCTCGGGCAACGGGGCAAATAGAGCAGAAATTTACACCTCTGGGTGTGACACAAAGAAACAGCAAAAAAGCAGTCAGACCTGATCACTTAGCTGACAATGTCACCCTTTATAGCATTTAGCCACTAGCTAAGTGACATTGTCACTTTTATCACATCTGGCATCACCTGCTGAATAAGGATGTGTTATTTCACCCTTCACAAAACATGACATTTGCTTATGTATGATTTATGAAGACATTATGTCTCATTTATGAATGCATTATACATACTGTATAAAGCCTTTACGAGCAATACTTCATCTAAAGTGTGACCCTGGTTATTTGCTTGTTTCTTTATATGTTTCTATTATTTTTGTTTCAACTCTTCCATCATCTAAAACGGCCTTCATTTTTCCATTTTTACAGCTTTCGCATGGGTAAAAACCCACCAAACGTCTGAAAACTCTCCAGTTTGCCGTTTGTAATTGAGTCACAGACTGCAGCACCATGTCCTGTGTGGAGACCTACTCTGCCTTGATGCATGATGTTGGCGAGGTGGATTTGCGGGGACGTCCCGTGCCCAGCAACCTGGCCCTGATCGGGGACGAAGCCTTCCCCCTGGTCATGAACCCGCAAGGGCAGGTTCTGATGGCGGCATCAACCTACAGAACTGGTCGGTTGGTGGCACTGGGCCATGAAGACATGCTGACAGCCTGCGCCGCCTTGGTGAAAAATGCGTTGGTGTGGCTGAACCCCAACTCTGGCATTGTGGGTATCAACCCATCCTGCAAAGGCATCTTGACCAACCTCTCCAACACCAACATCCGTTCGGAGGTCGGCAGCTTCCGGGAAGGGTTAGGCGCTTACGTGACTGACGCCTACAGCGTGGGCGAGAATGTGAAAGAGCTGGTGGCCTTCTTGAAGGCGGGGGGTGGGCTGCTAGTGGCAGGCCAGGCCTGGGAATGGGCCGAGCAGCACCCCAAGGAGAACCCCCTTCTAGGTTTCCCTGGCAACAAGGTCTGCAGCGTGGCGGGGATATACTTCACCGAGCTTAAAGGGGAGCGGGGCGTGTTCACCGTTCCCCAAGATATACCGTCCAGCTGGCTGGCAGTGGCGTAAGTACTCAAGAACCCCAGACAGTGATGGCATGTACAGACATCCTAACCAAGTAATCGATTTTCGGGCTGTGACACAGTTGTTGCTTTTTCAGCTCTATGCTCCAGCAGATTAGATTTGAAAACAAGGGACATAAGAGTAAAGCAGAGAGTTTCAAGCTTTGATTTATAAGAATTAATGTCCATATTGTGTAAATAGCATGGGAATTCTTACTCTTTTTATTCAGTGTCAACCTCCAAATACTCACAGGACTCATCTAACATTATTATATATGAGCTACCTCGATGCTTACCCTGCTGGAATTTTCTTTAAAAGTTCTCGTTGGTCTTACTTGCTGCCCTCTCTTTTTGTCCCATCCCAGAATTGACCAAGACTACTCTGATGACTTGGAGATCCTGCTGCAGGGGGTGTCCGAATTTGATGTCCAATCCGACTCGATCCCCTCTGAGGTTTTGGTTCATGGGCCGCTGGCGTTCCCCATCGCCACCGATGACGCCCACAAAGCTGTTTTTGCAGGCGCCTATTACGGGCAGGGTCGGGTCATAGTTACCACCCACGAGACCTACATATCCCGCCCGGCGCTGGGCACATTCTTGGTCAACGCTATTCGCTGGCTTGATGCGGGGCGAAACGGGGAGGTAGGCATCCTGCCCGAGCTCAAATATGCTAGTGCTGTGCTCGGCAAATCAGGTTTAAAATGCACCCAGACCGACTTCCGAAACAACCTCAGCGTGTACGTTTGCATGTCCTACAGTGACATGCATGCCGCTGAGATCCAGGAGTTCGTGGCGGAGGGCGGCGGACTTTTGATTGGTGGCCATGGCTGGCACTGGGTCCAAATGAATGAGGGCCGCAACGTCCTGACTGAGTACCCTGGAAACCACATCCTCAACAAGCTCGGCTTCAGCATCCTGGGAAACTATGCAAGTCCCGGAAAGTACAAAGCTCCCGAGCTAAGCACGGCCTATTCTGAGCGCTACCACTTCCGCAACATGCTCAAGCAGTTCGCCGGCCACGTGACAAAGGGAAATGAGCTGAAGCCACACGAGCTGAACTTCCTGAAGCGACTGGGCGGAGACTGTGCCTCATTCCTGCGCATGGAGGCGCTAAACCAGTATTCCTACCGCAGTGTATTGGACCTGCTCGCTGACATTGTGAAGAACACTACTGTGCCCCAAGTGAGCCAGACCAGCCCCGTGAAAGACCCCAAGGACCACCTGCTCATCAGTATGTGCAATGATTTGTACAAGGTTTGCCCAAACCGGGATGAGCTGCTTGGTCACATCATCCACAGCTTGGCTGTGATGAAAAATGTTGCTGTGAAGATTGACGGAAAGGCTCCAGGTAGGGTTTGGTATCCTTTTATGATTCAATTCCGGAATCAAAAGAAACAGGTTTGATTGTACTGTAAGCAACTGATTTTATACATTTTGATAACTTGTATTAATTCCGAGTACGTGCATGCAGCTCGAAAGAACATTTTTTTGTTTTAGCACATTTTTCCCTCATGCTGAGCCAAAACATCCAAAATTAAGCATTTTAGAGTGTGATTTCGCCCAAGGAAACACCGCATGAGTTTGGTAAACACAACCAGAGTGGCAGATATATCTGCACCTTACATTTTTTCAAATTTACATCTGGCTTTTGGTGTTTACTTTTTGTATTCCACATTGGTCTTGCTGAAGATAAAAAGTAAATTTGAAATTCCAATGCTAATTAGAAAAAATAGGTTTACAAATACATGTTTTCATTCCATTAAAAACAGTTGATTCAGAAAATATAGTCTTGACAGAGCAATGATGTCAACATCATCATGACTGTCCGCAGTTACTTGGAGGGATAAACACAACTGAGTCAGTCAGGCTGCAGAAGAACGGTGACAAGTTTTCCACTCGGCTTGGAACAAGCAAAAAGCCAATCATCTTATAAAACTATAGCACAACAGGACAGTGTCCCAAATTTTTAGGCAAAATGTAGTCACCTCAAATACATTTTATTCACAATAGAACATAGACATCATATCAGATGTTGAAAGTGGGACATTTTACCATTTTGTGAAAATTATCAGCTCATTTTGAATTTGATGGCAGCAACACAGCTGAAAAAAGTTGGGAGAGGGGCGACAAAAGGCTGGAAAAGTAAGTGGTACTAATAAAAAAGGAGCATTCTGCAACTAATTAGATTAATTGGCAACAGGTCAGTAACATGACTGGGTATAAAAAGAGCAATTTAGAGAGACCAGAAGTAAAGATGGACAGAGATTCACCAATCTGCAAAAAAAAATCTGCATCTAAAAATTGTGGAACAATTTCAGAAAAATGTTCCTCAATGGAAAATTGCAAAGACTTTGAATTTACAGTATATTATATCATCAAAAGTTTCAGAGAATCTGGAGAAATATCTGTGCGCAAGTGACAAATCCAAAGGTCAATATTGGAGGCTCATGATCTTCGGGCCCTCAAGCGGCACTGCATTAAAAACAGGCACGATTCTGCTCTGGAATGCACTGCATGGGCTCAGGAACACTTCCAGAAATCATTGTCTGTGAACACAGTTTGTCATGCAATCTACAAATGAAAGCAAAAGCTGTATCTTGCAAAGAAAAAGCCATATGTGAACACGGTCCAGAAACGCCACCATCTTTTCTGGGCCAAAGTTCATTTATAATGGACTGAGGCAGAATGGAAAACTGTTCTGTGGTCAGATGAATCAAAATTTGAAATTATTTTTGGAAACCACGGATGCAGTGCCGTGCGGTCTAAAGAGAAGAGGGACCATCCAGCTTCTTGTCAGCACGCACTACAAAAGCCTACATCTCTGATGGTATCGGGTTGCATTAGTGCCTATGGCATGGGGAGCTTACACATCTGGAAAGGCATTATCAATGCTGAAAAGTATTTAGAGGTTTTACAACAACATATGCTCCCATCCAGACAACGTCTCTTTCAGGGAAGGCCTTGCATATTTTAGCAAAATAATGCCAAACCACATACTGCATCCATCATAACAGCATGGCTTTGCAGTAGAAGAATCTGAGTCCTGACCTGGACTACCTGCAGTCTAGACCATTCACTAACAGGAAACATTTGGTGCATCATAAAATGAAAAATCCGGCAAAGCAGACCCAGGACTGTTGAGCAGCTAGAATCCTACATCTGACAAGAGTGGGACAAAATTCCTCTCCCAAACATCAGCATTTGGTCTCCTCACTTCCTAGATGTTTACTGACTGTTGTTAAAAGGGGATTCTAAACGATGGTAAACATGGCCCTGTCCCAACTTTATTTAGATTAGTCGCCGCCATCAAACTCAAAACGAGTGAAAATTTTTAATGAAATGGTAAAATGTCTCACTTTTAACATCTGATATGTTCTATTCTGAATAAACTGTCAGTTTATGAGATTTGCAAATCATTGCGTTCTGTTTTGATTTACATTTTACACAGCCTTCCAACTTTATTAGAATTGGGGTTGTGTGTGTGAGTGTGTGTGTGTGTGTGTATATATATATATATATATATAGGTTTTTAAATCATTTCAGAAACTGAATCATGTCAGAGAATCAGAATTGGTGTTGGAATCATAAAATTCCAAATGGTGCTGTACCTGGAGTGGCCTGCAGCCCTGTTGATACGATGCTTGACTAGGATCTGGAAAGTTTCTGGTGGTTTTGGCCACAATTAGTGCAGCCACAGAATGATCAGTACAGCTGTTGCCTGTATAGGACAGGATGGGACAGGGCAATCCCTGGAGTAAAATGTTCCCCTGTTGTGATCACTCTTTTAACTGATGTCCCAAGCCTCATGCCAACGCATTTATTGAATGGCTGTGCTCTTCTTTATTTTGAAATTTGATTGTGTCAGCTGCATTTGTGAGATGCAGTTCATCAAGACAGCTTTGATGTAAGCTGACATAATTTTTGTTTGTTTGATAATAGTTTTGTATTACAGTATAAAAGTTTTTATGCATAGTCGATGTGGACGGATTGATGTGGATTGATAAATGTGGAAAGTCAATATTTTATGGCTAGATCTTTTTATGTGCAAAAAGCATTATCCCTCCAAATGAAGGCCTCTCTCCTCACACCTTGAAAAGAGTAGGTTGAGGCTCGAGGGACCCCACACACTCAGAAACACACACAAAAGTGATTATTTATTGTCTCTATAACACCACCAATTGAAAACCAGACTGAAAAAATGGGAGCAGGGGCATTGTAGGACTGTTAATGATGTGATCAGTTGCTGTAATGAGGTGATGTGAATCATGTGATGTTAAACAGGGGAGCTTAACATGTAAAAAGACCTGAGGACATCTCAAAGTGGTAACTGCGCCAACTTTTTTTTTGACTCTCATGCAGTCATCAGTGTATTTTTTCAGGAATAGGTTAAATTTACTTGTTAGAACGGCAAATAACATGTTGTTCTGTTTTCTGTACAGCAGAGGGTGAATGGCTTTTCCTGAAGTCAGTGGCGCAGCCAGCAGTGGTGCTAAGACACGTCCCTTTTTGACTGCAATTATTAGTTCTCAATCATTTTCCTTTATTGACGTGTTTACCAATTATCGTAATTGGCAACCAAAGACACAGTTTCTCTCCATATGCAATCTAACAGCGATTAAATCATGGGCTAAATTCAGTACAGTTGCAGAACAAGAACAGAGAATTGGGTTGCACAAAACTTCCGTTTAAAACAATTATTAGTCCTGACCTGTTCTCAGTCATTTTCACAATTAACAGAAGGTTCACTCCGAGAGCACTCCACAGTTAACAGGTGCTGCTTGTTCTCCCCGATTAGGTAAGACGACAATCATTCATTTGGACGCGTATTTGCTGTATTTAAATCAACGTCATTCAAAATTGCATACCTGTCAACTTTCGCACAAATAGCTTGAGCCGCTGGCTTTTTATAGCCTATTTAACTGCCAAATGCCACCTTTTTTTTTTCCAACCCACTCAATACCGAGAATGAAAGTCCGCGTTTCATTGGAACACGGACCAGTTCAATCATCGTGAAGCATTGGCCTATTAAGTAGCTAAATTATTTTTCTGTACTGAATTTAGCCCATGATTTCATCGCTGTTAGATTGCATATGGAGAGAAACCGTGTCTTCAGTTGCCAATTAAGATAATTGGAGATTGCGTCAATAAAGGAAAATGATTGGGAACTAATCGCAGTCAAAAAGGGACGTGTCTTAGCACCCCCGCTGGCTGCGCCACTGCCTGAGGTCAGTCCTGTTTTGTATGATTTGCAATTTCCATGACATGCCAACTTTTTGGCAAGTCAGGTGGTATCAAGTGGTCAGGATTAACCAATTAAGAGTTCAGGGTTACTGTCACAGTTATTCAGTTATTTTCAGCCTTGATTTTACGAAACGTCTGTCTCAGAACTGTCATAGTGTAAGAGCGTGGGATGTCTGTGCAGTGTATTGGATGGGACGTGGAGTGATGTGGAATGTAGAGTCTAGAAAGGTGCGAGTTTAGAATGTGGCAGCAATAGCTGAACTGGGGGGTGATGGGTGTAGATCACATTTAGAACTGTTCATAATTTATTCTGTTATGGAATCATTAAATCTTAATTTATTGATGCATAGTTATTCAATAAAGTAAAATGATCTATAAATGTTAAAATTCAAAAAGGAAAACAGACGTTTTCGATCAAAGGATCATCATCAGGTAGCCTGTACCCTGTTTTCTAGGTGGACTTGAGTGGAAAAGCACAGGCTTGTATCTGTCTCCAGGAATGAAGACGCACATGCGATTCCCTGCTGAAATGGTCAACAAAGGCTGGAGGGTAAGAGAACAGCAACACTACACCACAGAGCCAAAAACGGTCAATCTGAGTTAACCTTTTCAGGCTTACTATTTGACCAATCTTATCTCTGTGATGTTGAGGCAGTCATTTCAATATTTGCCAGTGGGGGGAGCACTGGTCCAGCAAAGGGTAACATAAAATAAGATTATGTTTTCAAATTGATAGAAGTACAGTCTGCCTCATTTGAAGTGCCATTACAAGACTAGACCTCTTGTTATAGTCTTATGATAAGCAACTGCATATCATTCACTAGCTAAGACAGAGAATTCATGATGGGTTAATGCAAATGGCTAGTGTCCCGCCAGGACTGGGTCTCTTTGGCCAAGGTAGCCCAGTTACGGCTGCTATGACTCTGAGATGCTCTAGCCCATCCACTAGAAAAGAGTCATCTCTGGGGATGATCACTCAGCAAATCTCGGCCGATTTGCTCCTCATCAACCCTCGGATGTGTGACTGCGGAAGCCATTAGCCGGAACTTTTTTTTCTGGATAAACATGGCGGCGTCCAGTGGCAGTAGCGCTGGGTTTGATGTCAAATTAGTGAAAACATTATGTTGCCTCTTGTGTCAAGACACGAAGAAGCGTCGCCACACATAGATTTTGCAAAGGACAGTTTTGCCTCCATTTTTAGGTGGCGATGTAGTGCGCAGATTTAGACAACTGCGCAAATCGGTCTTCTGGCAAAGAAATGTCCGGCAGAGCAACATATCAACTTTCTGTCACACGTCCGAGGCTTGATGAAGAGTAGCGGAATCTGCCGAGAAGTTCCGAGTGGGGATAGATGTAACAGGGATGTAGCTTGGAATTGTGGGCTCTTTTGAATTCAGTATAACTCTGGGCCCTCTAATCTACTAAAATTGCAGAGGGCAGTCCTTGGCCGAACGGCTTAGCTGTTCAACACGGACAAGCCCCAGTGTAGCCGCTAGAAGATCAGTGCAGCCTTTGTGGGTTAGACCCAGCCATTTACCATTGGTCTTGGGGAATGGCTCCAGTTCAGTCAAATCTACTGCAAATTGCGTTTGAAAAAAGCATCGGCTGAATTAATGTAATGAAATGTATGGGTCCCATCCATATAGATCCCATTCCCTAACCTTACCATCTTAACCACTGTTTACCTCATTTGTGACAGCCCTGGATGTACCTGAGTATTGACTATTGTATTCCAACTGAAGACCACAATGGAAAAATGATCAGAGTCACATTTTCACGTTGTGGAGAAATGATGAATTAAAAATTCAAAACAATCTTAGAAACAAAGTGCTGAAAAAATATGCAAAAAATATAAAATCTTTAAAATATTAGAATAATATATAATATTATTATATATTATTATAAATATTATAATAGTATATAATATATAAAATATACAAAAATGAAAAATTTGGACTCTGATCGTTTTTCCATGGTCTTTGTGGTCAACTGTGATTCTCATCAACTAGCACATATCCCTGCCTGTAGTGCTGTGCGGGTGGTTATGTGTAAAATAGTCATTGCCTGGCCTGATGAAAGCAAACAGAAGAAGTTTACGGAAGCTGTAGTGTGTCTTGTATGGCTACATTTGTCATGATTTTGGGGAGAGTGTTTATCATTTTTGTTCTGTGGGGAGTGCCCTTCAATTTTTACTCGTTTTTGATGTTTCCTTTCCATGTATCTGCCTTACCACGGCTGGTTAATTGATGATTCGCAGCACCTGCGTTCAGTCTATATGTATGCAGAAGTGGCACTCGGCCCTTGCTTGATCCGGTAACAGCTAGAGGGTATTAGCTCTAGGGTTGTTTGCGAGGTCCTCGCGTTTATTTTGAGGAAGGATCTGTAGAAACTTTGCATTGGTTATTCTCCTTAGTTCTCCCTTTTCTGGCACCCAATTTTGGTGACGTTTGGGAGGGTTATTTCCTACAGGAGATTTTTCTGGCTTTTTGTTTTTGTTATTCCTCTGTCTCTGTTGAGACCTCAGTGGCTGGTTGCTTCTTAGTACCAGCTTTTAGTTCAGTTCGTAGTGGCATTTGATGTCTGCTAACTTCCGCCACATCACAAGATTAAAGGAGCAAACGTGTTAAGCGCTGCAGTTCTTGAATGGTTGCATCAGCTCTTAAATGGCTGCAGTAGCACACAGCACACATTGGCTGCTGTGGTTTGTGCACAATACAGGGAGTAACTGTAGGGGCACAGTCCAAAGTGGGGAGGAAAAAATCTTGGGTCCAGGGTGGTGAAATGATAAAATGAAAATGAAATGCCTGGGTGTCATGAACTTGTATTTCTGAGGGTGGAACTGCAATGAGCTGCTTTGTGGGGTGGTCACACATACGTTAGCCTCCGTAGCTATCCCTAAAGGGGGATTACCGTCGCCCAGATTACGTAGAAGTATGTTTAAATACGTTCAACTAGGTTAAAGTAAGTTAAAGTACTTCAATGACATACAGGCTAGCCTAGTACACCACAGTTAGACGTAGTGAGGCGTTCTGACAGCCGTAGTGTAACGTAGTAGCCCTTAGTTGCCTGTAGATTCACGGCAAATTTGTTGATTAAGGGGTATGCTACATTTGGCTATGGTAGGCTACGGTTGTTACTATGGTAAACTACGTGTAACTAAGTCACTGCTACGTTAATTAAAATGCCCGCTAACATGGCTATCTTTTAAACATGCCCAACAGATAAACCTCCGCACACAGTTTTCTTACGTTAATGGCCAAGTTATTTTTACAGATAGCCACAGTAGGCTACGTTAAGCTACAGAGGCTTCCACTACGCTTAACTACGTTATTGAACGTATGTGTGACCACCCCTTTAATGACACACAGGTGCAGATTGGGTGCCAGACAGACTTCGTCGGGAATGCGGCGGAACTGGTAAGGGCTCCAGTGGTGCATCAACAGTTTGACATCGACTCAGAAATGATGGAGGTCTACAACCTGTGGGGAGGCCTCATCTACTTTGTGGCTCCGGCCAGGAGTGCGGCGGGGGAGCTGGAGATCCTCGTGCAGCAAGCGGTCATGGCTCCCTACTACAAATCCGGTGAGTTTCACTCGGGTCTACAGTGTAGGCCCATACACTGTTTACAAAGATGGACGAAGCAACCGTCCCTGAGGATGTAACAGAAAGCGGTGTTCGCTGATGAGCAGTATACTCACCAATATATTATGAAACTGCTGCGGCAAATGGTGGAACTCAGTCAGTCAGTCAGTCAGTCACGGACATTCATGTTTGTAGGGCTGGCCCCTCTGTTGTGGTGCAGACAGAAATTCAAATATTTTCGTGTAAGATCCACTGAAAATCTAGACTGGTCGGTGTAGTCCCCGATCGCCCAAATTTGTCATTTTGGCTTATTTTTGACACAAATAGTCTATAATTTTGTGAATTAGGTTACCATGGCAACCAAAATCCATAGGCGCCATGTCCTATCCTCTGCCCATATACACACCAAATTTAAAAGAAATAGCTTTAAAATTGTGGCCTGTGGGGCACCCACAAAGAAATCTCTACAGCGGAGGCGGACGCGTGACGAGGCCAAATCTATAATAGGCCCGACTTCGTCCGAGGGCTACAACAGGTACTGGGCAATTAAATGGGGACAATCGCCGACTGGAAACCTTGCACTCTTAACCGATTTAAACCGGGACAGCATGTGCGCATTTTAAGAACGTGTGTTGCCAACACAGACATGCGCGTAATTTTGAAAGTACCGTAATTACTGTAAGTTTTGCACAATACAAAAAATTCCAACTGTTCCTGAAAGCTGAGAAGCTGTGCTTCAGCACAAATACAGGTTACTATGGTAAACATGGCAGCATGATTCTCTGCTGGGATTTTTGCATTAGGCCTTAAAGGGTTAAGTGAAATCCTGCTCATCACATTTAGCACTAGCATGGTGTGGTTTGAAGCTAAACTATAAGGTGTCTCTTCAGTGGAAGCAAGTGATTTAGAGCAAAATTGCCACCCTGGAACTTTCTCTATCATCTACACCCTCAGTTGCAAAGATGTTGGGATGGTATGGAAAATTCAAATGTTGTAAATGATTTTTGACCTTAATTAAATGGAAAATTGTATTTGCCGTTTTACCCTCTCAATGCTATTTCTTTCTTTAAAATACAAGCTCATTCTGCTCATTTGATGCCAGCAACACCTTCAGGAAAAAGACTGGAGCAATATAAGACTTTGGAAGTGGAATGTTAAGAAACTGGTGGATAATAGTTTCAGAGCAACGATTCTCAACATACTTTTGCAAGGATTGTTGGGATTTCATCCTCTGCAATGCATAATGTTATTAAAAGATTTAGGGAGTCTGGAGAAGTCACTGTGTGTAAAGGGCTTCTTTGAAAACCGGTACTGAGTGCCCTGATCTTCGATTCTTCAGATGGCACTGCAATGAAAACCGGGAGGCTGTGTGATGAATATAATCAGATGAGCTGAATTAGTACCTTTGTTAGTAAACACCATCCGGTGTTGCACAAATGCAAGTTAAGACTCTACTATGCACTACTTGCTGTTTACTTTACATTGCAATCTGTATGATTTCATTGAGTATTTCCTGGTATGTACACCGTGTCCCAAAAGTTCATCCACCCCAATGGGCAACATGTCTGTCTCCTAAATGGGTTGCACCTGGTCAGCAAGGTGTTGTGAGGTTGTTTAATTACAACCTCAATTCCGAAATAGTTGGGATGAAGTGTAAATTGTGAATAAAATCAAAATGGAATGACTTTCAGATCACGTGAGCCAATATGTTATTTACAATAGAACATAGATAACATTTCAAATGTTCAAACTGAGACATTTGACATTTTTATCCACAAAATGAGCTTATTTCAAATTTTATGGCTGCAACAGGTCTCAAAAAAGTTGGGACACAGGCAAAAAAGGGCTGAAAAAGCAATTTATATATAAGAGAATCAGCTGAAAGAACTATTAGCAAGTAATTAAGTTAACTGGCATCAGGTGTGTAACATGATTGGCTATAAAAGGGATGTCTTAGAGAGGCTGAGTCTCTCAGAAGTAAAGACGGCCAGAGGCTCTCCAACCTGTGAAGGCTTGTGTAAAAAAATTGTGGAATACTTTCAAAACAATGTTCCTCAAGGTCAAATTGCAAAGGCTTTGAAGGTCTCATCATCGACAGTGCATAACATCATCAAAAGATTCAGAGAAACTGGAAAAATCTCTGTGCGTAAAGGACAAGGCCGAAGACCTTTACTGGATGCCCGTGATCTTCGGGCCCTCAGACGCCACTGCATCACTCACCTGCATGATTCTGTCATTGACATTACTAAATGGGCCCAGGAATACTTCAAGAAACCACTGTCTGTAAACACAGTCTGCCGTGCCATCCACAGATGCCACCTAAAACTCTATCATGCAAGAAGGAAGCCATTGTTGAGCATGATCCAGAAGCGCCGCCATGTTCTGTGGACCAAGGCTCATTTAAAATGGACTGTAGCAATGTTGCAAAGTGTCCTGTGGTCAGACGAGTCCAAATTTGACATTCTGGTTGGAAATCATGGGCGTCGTGTCCTCCGGGCTAAAGAGGAGAAAAATCACCCCTCCTGTTATCAGCGTTCAGTTCAAAAGCCAGCATCTCTGATAGTATGGGGATGCATTAGTGCATATGGTGTGGGACACTTGCATGTTTTAAAAAGCACCATGAATGCTGAAAGGTATATAAAGGTTTTAGAGCAACATATGCTCCCCTCCAAATGACATCTATTCCAGGGAAGGCCTTGTGTATTTCAGCAGGACAATGCAAAACCACATACTACAGCTATTACAACAGCATGGCTTCGTAGTAGAAGAGTCCGTGTGCTGAACTGGCCTGCCTGCAGTCCTGATCTTTCACCAATTGAGAACATTTGGCGCATAATTGAACGAGAAGTCCGTCAAAGGAGACCCAAAACTCTCCAGCAGCAGGAAGCCTGTATTAAACAAGAGTGGGATCAAATTCCAATGGCTAAACTCAAGAAACTTGTCTCCTAAATGCCCAAACGCCTCCACTCTGTGTTAAAAAGAAGAGGGGATGCTACATTATGGTAAACAGGCCCCTGTCCCAACTTTTTTGAGACCTGTAGCAGCCATCAAATTTGAAATTAGCTCATTTTGTGGATAAAATTGTAAAATTTCTCAGTTTCAACATTTGCTATGTTATCTCTGTTCTATTGTGAATAAAATACTGGCTGGTGTGATTTGAAAGTCATTGCGTTTTGATTTTATTCACGATTTACTCTTTGTCCCAACTATTTCGGAATTGGGGTTGTAGTTCATCTGTTTGCAAGAGGCCTATAAATTTCTTGGTTGACCAAGGAGCATGTCACTGAGAGAACGTTTTTGGTAGTGCTGCCACGATGGCCAAACAAAGACCTGGAAAGGCTGCTCTTTCAGAGCCTCACGTCCGTGCTCAAGCCATTGCCTTGCACAGGGCAGGGACAGCTTGCACGGAGGAGCTCAGGACCTTGGCAGAAGCATATGATGGGTGAAGAAGTGGTGGCAGAGACACCAGCGTTGTGACTCCCTTGAAGACGAGCCCCGTGCAGGTCGCCCCTCAGTCCTGAGTTCCGAGAGGCCAAGGGAAAGAGACACCAATCCTGCCGCAGACTCAGTCGAAGACTGAAGAATCTTGGGGAAGCAGTCTCTAAGAGCACCATCCATCATTTTTTGACTGAGAAACTGGGTCTGAGAGCATACAGAAGACAGTGGATTCCTCGCCTCACCAAACTGCAAAAGGAGAAGCAGCTGGCTTTTGCAAGGAAGTATGCCACAATGACCCCAAGACACTGGGAAAACTAGGTTTTCTCTGATGAGTGCCCACTCAACTTATTTCCAACTCCCAACAGCCAAAACGACCGCATTTACAGTGACGATCGAAAGAAAGTGCCACCTTCTAAACAAGTCAAGTTCAGCGCCCATTGCATGGTCTGGGGGGCGATGTCATCGTCAGGGCTGTCTGAGTTGCATGTTGTACCCCAGGGCACCACCATCAGTGCTGAGCATTATGTCCAGAACATTCTTCAGGCAGTGCTACTTCCCATTCTCACCAGAAAAAAAAAATCGGGCCCCGTCACTGCTAGGAAGATGTTCAACAGGCCTGCGGAATTAGTCTTTGTGCAAGATTGTGCCCCCGCACATACTGCTCGTACAACTCAGCAGTGGTGTTCAGAGCAGCTTCCTGGCTTTCTGCGCAAAGAGGAATGGCCACTCAACTCCCCGGACCTCAACCCGATTGAGAACTGCTGGGGTATCATGAACAGTTGGCTCTTCCACAGCTCACCCCCTACCACCATGAAGCAGCTCAATGTGAGGGCTGTGTGGGAGTGGGGCAACTTTGAGCTTTCTGTTCTAAACAACTCAGTGCATTCTATGCCCCGCAGGCTGAAGGCAGTAATTACGATGCAGGGGGATACACTGGCTTTTGAATAAAAACATTCTGTTGAATATTCACAATCTGAGTTGACTTTTTCTGTGGTGCATGAACTTTTGGGACATGGTGTAGCTCAGTGTTAGGCCCTTCCCTCCAATGAGAGAACTGTGTGACATGCCTTTTAACTCCTGCCCCACCAGGGGTCACAACTGTGGAGGACTGGGTGAAAACAATCCGGAATGCCCCGGCCCCATGGGCGGAGATGGAGTTTGAGAACATCATTATAACGTGCCACTTTCGACCACGGTGCGGGCGTGGAGCGGCCAGGCAGGTGGCAGCTTTGTGGGGACGAAATCATGCGTGCCGTGGCCGACTTGGGCTCCAACCCCCAGAAGTTCCTCCGAAAGGAACGCTTCGTCGCAGACGTTCAGATCTCGGCTGGTGAGTCATCTTAGATCACTGACATCATCAACATGCAGCCAATAGCGGCTCGTCCTTTGTTCGGGGTGCCTCTCACTGGAATCCCACACCTCCTAACGACACAACAGGAAATAATGATGGGTTCTGGTTTAATGACGCGTAAGAACCTAACAATGAGTTGTGAGTTGGGACAATGATGGATCAGGACCTAACAATTGGTCCACATCTTGCAAAATACTCCATTTCTGTCAGGTACCTGTGGTGATTGTTACATCAGCATTACAATGTTAAGTTAATTACACTGTGAACCCTGACAAGTGTGGTGAACTCAAATGTTTTGTGGAAACCGATTACCTGAAAATAATGCCAATTTAATGATCTTGCGTTCACAGCACTTAAAAACATATCAAACATAACTTTACCTCATTTTCTAAAAGTTCCTTCCACACAATGCAATGAAGTTGGCCTACACAATTTTTTTGAGTTAATCAGTTTCCATAATACATTTGAGTTCACCACACTATCAGGGTTTACATTGTATATTCTTACTCCTTTTTTGTGATCTTTTAACTTTAGCCATTTAACATGAGGAGCTCAAATGTGGTCTTTACCCCTTACAGCGCTGAAATAAATAAAAAAATATATATAAATTTAATTGTCTTGTGCTGTTGAAAACCTATCATGTGGTTACTTGTTTAAAAGAGTTCCCAAACAAGTCACCACTTGATAGATTTTGAACAGCTTTGATTTTGATATCTTACATTCTTGAGCAACAATAGCTGGATTTAGCGCTCTAAGGTATAGCATCGCTGGTTCACCACTGCTCATCTATCCCCATCCCCTCATCCCCACTGGCCTGCAGGGTTTATGCACAGCGGATATCCGATCATGATGCACGCCGACTCGGCAATTGACCTGATGAAGCCAGACGTGCTCAGGGAGAACGGCTGCTGGGGGCCCATCCATGAGCTGGGCCACAACCAGCAGCGAGGAGCGTGGGAATTCCCGCCCCACACCACTGACGGCACCTGTAACCTGTGGTCTGTCTACGTGCACGAGAACGTGTTAGGCATTGAGCGCGGCAAAGCGCACGAGGCCATCGCCCCTGCTCAACGAAAAGCCGTTCGGGACGCTTTCAAGAAAAAGCCCGACTTGGCCAAATGGTCTGTTTTTACTGCACTGGAGACTTACTTACAGGTGAGGTGGGGAAGTGAGGAGCCAGAGGTGTGGTGTGACGTGATGGGATGGGATGGAGTCCAACTGAAGCGCGATAGTGTTGGCAGTTACCTCACCTTTTAACACACGATTACTCTCAGTCGGTTCCAGTTTACACGGCCTGATTTATAATCAAGACAGACAGATAGAAAGATATTTCTTAACTAGAAAAGGCTACATTTTCTGAAGAAAGTTTGTGTGCTTGCTTCAGTGAGAAAAGTTGAAGAGGTTGGCTTATAAAATGAAGCTGCTTGGAAACTGAGAGGCAAAGGAAATGGCTGAAGAAATGTTGAAAAACTGCTGAAATGTCAACACAAGACTTTAAAGCTGAAAGTAATTGTTTAAGGAATTCTGACTTTTCAGCTGCATCATGACCGCGTCAACTCCGCGTCAACCGAGCTGTAAAAAAGAAATAGTCAATTGGAGTCAATGAGGTTGACGCATTTGGCTCTGTGCGTATCTAGGTCAAAGCAGTGCATGCTGAGAAATTAGCTTTATTGCGGAGCAAACATGGCAGGCCACATTTTCAGACTGCTGCAGCTGTTGTTGCTATAGCTCATTGTCAGTGGCTCCCCCAGTCCCGAACTGTAAAACGCTGACCTGGCCAAGTAGTGAAATGCTACTATTCGCAGCTCTCTGTTCATTTCTGTGCACTGTGTGTTTGCTAGCTAAGTAGCTAATAATAGCAAGCTGCAAGATATCATTAACTCATGTTGTGATATTATTTACGGCTCCCTTTTTACAGTCCTGGTCAGCATTATTGGCACCCCTTAATTTTTTGCATAACTTTTACAATATCTTCAGAAATAAATGGAAATGTACCAAATTTATATCATCAGGATCTTTTAATTGGAGGTCCAAAATACTTTAACAAAAGAAATCGTTTTTACAACTTACATATTGTAATTTCAAAGAAGAAACAGAAAAAAAGCATGTGCAGCAATAATGGCACCCCTCTTCAGTATTTGGTTGCACACCCTTTGGCAGTGATGACAGCCTCCAAAAGTTTCTTGTAGTCATCTATAAGCTTTTTGCACTTCTCAGCTGGTAATTTCTCCCACTCTTCCTTTGCAAATTGTTCAAGCTCTTGAACATTTGCAGGCTTCTTTTCCCCCAATGGCAGATTTCAGCTCATACCAAAGATTTTCAATCGGATTGAGATCAGGACTCATTGCTGGCCATTTTAAAGCAGTCCATTTTTTTCCTTTTCAACCATTCCTGCGTGCTTTTGGATGTGTGCTTTGGGTCTTTGTCTTGCTGGAGGACCCAAAATCTTCAACTCAAACCAAGTTATCTTACACTGGGTAGGACATTTCGCTCCAAAATCTCTTGATAATTCTCTGATTTCATGATTCCTGTGATACGGTCAAGGCCTCCAATACCAGATGCAGCAAAGCAGCCCCACAGCATAATGGAACCTCCACCATGCTTAACTGTTGGTAGGGTGTTCTTTTCCTTATAGGCTTCATTGCGCCGTCTGTAAACAAACTGTTGGTGTGCATTGCCAAACAGCTCTATTTTTGTTTCGTCTGTCCACAGAACATTTTCCCAGAAGGATTGTGGTTTGTCCAGGTACTCTTTGGCGAAGATTAGTCGTTCCTTTTTATGTTTTTTCCTCAGCAATGGTGTCTTCCTTGGCCTTCGCCCATAAAGCCCTGTTTGGTTTAGTGTGCGTCATATGGTACTTGTTGAGACCATGACCCCAGACTGTTCCAGGTTGGCCTTCAGGTCTTTGGATGTTAGGCGTGGTGTTTTTTCCACCATTTGCACCAACCTTCGAAGACTTCTCTCATCAATTTTTCTCTTCCCCCCACGTCCAGGGAGGTTCTTGACAGTTCCATGCTTGGCAAACTTCTTAATAACATTACGCACAGTTGAAACAGGGATACCAAGGTCTTTGGAGATGGCCTTATATCCTTTGGAGGTCTTGTGTTTGCTAATTATCGCACATCTGATGTCCTCAGACAGCTCCTTTGTCTTCACCATTGTGACAAAGGAACAGGGGACAACAGGTGGCTTTTTAGAACAGAGTTCATCATTTATTGGCTAATTCATCTCACATGAGCACAGACAATTTATCACAAGTGATTCTCAGTTGTGATTTACCACAGGTGAGTCACAATGGGGTTCCATACTGATTCACAGCCAGGGTGCCAATACCAGTGACATGGCAGGCTCAAAGTTTTTCTATTTTTTCCTCTCATTTTTTATTGTTTTAAATTGCTGTTTATCATTTGCTCTTTTGTATCAAACACAAGTTCTCTATAGAAAAAAAAATGTCTCACTTGATTCATTTTTTTACAAGATATTCCACATTATGTACTTAAACTTCATGGGTGCCAATAATGGTGAGCAGGACTGTATTTCTGTGCTATTATTAGCTAGTTAGCTCATGAACACAGTGCACAGAACGTGCTTGAAATGGGTCGAACTTGAGCGTTGAAATTGCCATCACTGCAGATGACATAATCAATAGCTAGCTAACGTTAACTATTAAACTACTCAATGAGTATGGAAAAGTTACGTCTGCTGGCTTAGCAAGGATGGCAGTTACGGTCATTTTGATACCAATATTTCGCCTGTTTTAGATACGATCGTAAATATATCTAGCAAGTGCAAACAGTTGCCTGTATATCCTGGAATAGGAGCTCAAGCAATTCTTTTCTGTTTTGCAAATTTTTTTACTGTAACATGTGTTCTACATGGACACGCCCTGAAAAAAGACCAGTCTTTGCTGCCCTAAATGTGCTCTCCTGGAGCTGGTTTGAGCGACTGTACCAACGACAATATCGAGAATTCTTTCACTGAGTTTGCCGCCGAAAAATGAGATTTGTCGAACAGTTGTATCAATCTTAATCCGAACAATGATAATGGTGAGACCAGGAAAAAGTCCAGCGGAGTTTAACCGCAATACCGCTATGCCACAATTGCGCTGAGTCACTCTGAGCCATTTGAGTTAATGGCTATAGCATTTGGTCCAATGGAGATTTTAGTTAAGGTGTCTCTTGCATACCTCTTGCATGCCTCTACCTCAAAGATAGTAAGTCCAATCTACGAAATGGAGGCACAATACTGAAGAGGAGAGTCTGCTGAGCAAAATATGTCAAAATTGTGTGTGTAGTGCCAAAAATGAGGGAACACAAGCAAGTTAAACTGTGTTTTTCTACTTCCCAAACTGAATTTTCTTGTCTGTTTTAATATAGGAGTTCATGGAGTTTCGGTTCTCGCTCCCGCGGCTTTTTGGCTTATACTGCCAAAATCATCTGCCCGATTGCTCGCATAGTTACATTTTCATGACCAGCACAACTTTTGCCACAACTTGGATATAAAAATATTTATGTGGAGTGAAAACTGTGGGAGTTAGAGCAAGTTTAAGAGAAGACCTCTTGATGATTTTACAGCTGTTCGCCACTCTAACAGTGACGTCACCACACTGTAAGTTCCCAGAATGTTTTGTAACAAGAATTATTTTAAAAAATTGAAATAAAAAAATAATAGAAGTTATGAAAAATTTGAACAATGAAGAAATTATACAAGCTTAATGTAACATTTTGCAGTTTGAATGACATTTCTAGCTAAAAGTATGACAGTAAAAAAATAGGAGAAAATAGCTGAATCTACTGAATCAGCGCAAAAATTGCTTGATTTAATAGGACCCCAAAAAATATCTCAAAAACTAAAAAGAAAATCAAATATCTGCGCGGATGCAACATGATTCAGAACAAGCTACATTTTTAGTTCCGCTGTGACAACAGTCACAGTCAGCGGAGCTTTTCTAATGTTGAGTCGTCCGGCGTCCGTCTGTCTGTCTGTCTGTCCGGCGTCAACTTTTCACTGCAAATCTGAATATCTCAAAAACTGTCTGATAACTTTTTTTCTCATTTGGTGTGAGCCTTCCTTATGATATTCTGAATATTCACTTTGAAAATTAGCAAATTCTACTTCCCGGTTTTTGAGAAATTAAGCATTTTGGACTTAGAAAATCAGTGTTTGTGCTCATTTTCTCAGTCTTTCATTAATATCTCAAAAACTGTCTGATAACTTTTGTTCTAATTTGGTGTAAGCCTTCCTTATGATATTCTGAATATTCACTGTGAAAATTAGAAAATTCTACATCCCGGTTTTTGAGAAATTCAGCATTTCGCACTGAGAAAATCAGTGTTTGTGGTCATTTTTTCAGTCTTTCATTAAAGGTACACTAGGCTCCCGCAGATTTGTTACAATTTTTTAAAATTCTTATTCTACCTCTACAGTGATCGATAGTGCTATGAAACACAAGATGTTTGACACTGGAATGAAAAAAATACGTCTATCCTGTAAGGGGCAAGAGCTAAAAAACAACAGCCAATCAAATATACGACCAACTCAAATGATTGGAATGATACAGCTGTCAATCAACCCCCCCCATAGATGCCCACGCCTCTATCCGCATACACAAATGGTGCGCTGTGATTGGTGGTGGGCGTAGTCACATTGAACTGCAGGATTTGAAAGTTCCGCCCTCAAACCCACGGGCGCTTAGTGTTACTTTAATCTCAAAAACTGCCTGATAAGATGTTCTGAATATCCCTTGCGAAAATGAGAAAATTCTACATCGGTTTTTGAGAAATCCAGCATTTTGGACTTAGAAAATCAGTGTTTATGCTCATTTTTCAGTCTTTCATTAATGTGTCATGTGTTCATATTGCAATAGTTTAAGGATTTCTGAAATTAAGTTATGACATGGACATTTCAGTCATCCTCAGCGGAGCTCTCTAGGCCAACAGGCCTCTTGTTTAGAGTTTGAATGGAATCAATAGCTTAAACGGTGTAGGAGCAGTTAGTCGGCCAAATTTAGGCGGAAGAAGAAAAAGAATAGGAAGAAGAAGAAGTAAGAGAATAGAGTGTGCTGCTTCACTGAAGCGAGCACACAATTAAACCTTGTGGGGTAGTGCTCTGCATTTGATCATATTTACTTTAGAGTAGTGGGCATGTTGAATGCAGCATCCGGGGACCAACTCCAGTTCTGGAGCCAAAGCTTTGGTCAGGGACACAGGTAGGAGTGTTCCTACAGAGCAGGGGTGGTCTGCCCTGGTCCTGGAGAGCTGCAGGGTGTGCTGACTTCGGTTTTATCCGCCTAATTTAAACCTAAGACACCAGGTGAGAGAAGTTAAGTGTGTAATCAACTGCTTCAGTTGATCAATCAAGTGCTGAGTGACACCAAAAACCAGCAAACACTGCGGCTCTCTTGGACTAGGGTTAGCCACCCCTGCTATTGAGCATCTCTTTAACAAAGACCAGGGTTCTCACCAGAAATTTTTGACAGCGTAGTGGGGTGGGACATCACCCAAACCAGCTGAGGGTTTTGGGGGCCGCCGAGGCCCCCAAGGGGGTCCAGAGGCAGAGCCCTGGTGGGGGGCCCGGGGGAGCGAAGCCACCCGGAAGCTCTGGCAATTTATGGTTTTCTGAGGCCTATTTGACAGTCTAGATGGCCCAGTTTAAGGATATATATACACACTCACCTAGAATACAAATCTTGCATGTAAAATCTCTTGAAACAATACCTGGGACCACTGTAGCTACAGGTAAACTTACAAAGGCTTTGGTTCTGATTTGAACTCAGGAAAACACAAACACAAACTGAAAAATACAGCAATTGTTTATTTACACAGCTACATAACAACAAGATGCTCCTCAGAGCCTGTACTCCAGCGGGTCTAGGCCTGGGCCAATCGCAAAACCGCGCGCGTGCATGAGCAGGACAATCGCGAGCCCGAAAAAAAAAAAAAAAAAAAGAAGAACGGAGCCGAAACTTAGACTCGTGGCCAACTGGCCTGAGTAAAAAGGAAATCATTCAGAGACATCAAGCCTCCTGTTGGCCATCTTTGCATGTTGCGAGATTCAGATGGACACCAGGCGCGAGACAGCAAGACTTGGTTGAGAGTACTTATTGAAACAAAAAACAAAACAGGCACGATGGCCGACAAAAAACTCGGCCCAAAGGGTTTCAAAAATCCAGCTAAGAAAAGCTTCACAGAGCTGATAACAAAAAATACAAAATGAGGAAAATAAAAAGCCACTAGAAACTTTAGGGAAGTAAACCAATAAACAAAAATAAACAAACTTTGATATGTCAGGAGGCACATACGAAAATACAAAACGAGATCTATGAAGAAACCACAAGGCAAGACTATGAACAAGAAACGGTATGAATACAACCATGAAATGAACTAGAAACGTGAAACAGGCAGGAATCCTGTGGAAACCGACAGGAATGAAACACGTTTCCCCTGGAGTTCTCGGTGGCAGCTTGCCACCTGCCAGCCAATCAAAAAAAGGAAAGGGGCTACACAATAGCCAATCAGATAATAGCACGATCGTATCTGGGTAAGATTTAGGGCAACAACCAATGAAAAAAAAAAAACACAGTTATCCTGTGAGGCCCCTGTTGAAACAAACATCCGCTATTCATTAGCAGCGAAGACGACGAAGTTTTTTTAGGAAAATTTGCACGTATTTTACTGGAAAATGTGTCAAATTTTGCAATCACGCAGCTTGAAAGACAGCGCAGCGGGCCAAGACACAGCGTATTTTTTCAGGTAACAGCGTAGAGGCCCGCTACACTGAAATACAATGGCGAGAAGGATGAAGACGTACAGGAGCCTAATGGCTACAATACAATGTGTGATTGTGTGGCAATGATCTATTTAATAAAACTGAATTACATCTCCCAATTGTACTGCTTTTCTCACCGAAGATTATATGAGATTAATTAAATATTATGAAATATTTGTTTCATGATGGCACTTGATTTTGCTCTATACATTAAAAAGCATACATGCAGAGTGGAACACATCTTGTTAAGTGTATTGAACCAGCATTTGAAGCAGCATATAAAAACCAAAAATGGTTTTAATGAGCATTTAATGGTTTTACAAGCATTTTAAGTTCAGCATTTTTATAATACATTCATGTTTTACTTCATAATTAACATAGATGGGAAAATGCCTCATAACTTAGCGATTCAATGAACAATATTACAATATTAATATTGGTCAGCCAGTTATTATACCTGATAGTCTCTATTATTGATGGAGTCAATTATTTGATTGCTATTCAGGAAAAACGAACTAGACTATGTTGAGAGTATTGTGCGTTGAAAGGTGTATTTCCTGCCTACTCCATAATACTTCCAATAACTCATCTGTACGAGAGGCTGAGGAAGTTTTTGTGATGCAGACCCAGGTACAAAAAAATGTGGCAGAGTGCTGTAAGGCAATTTTGTTAAATTTAGAAAGGAAGATACAGTTCAAAGCGTGCAGGGGCTGTAACCTATAGATGACGCTAAGGAGCAAGAAGTATGTCTGTGGCGAGATGGAATAAGTTTGGCAACAGTCTTTCAGTTCTAAAAGGGTCGTTAGGGTCGTTTGAAGCAATAATGCTTTGCAGCATCACGATAAAGGGATATGACATCTATCTGCCTGTTTGTCTGTCTGTCCCTCTGTCTGTCTTGTCTGTCAGCTCCAGGAAGAGTTTGGATGGGAGCCCTTCAAGAAAGTCTTCGCTGCCTACCAAGATATGAGGAATGTTCCAAGTGCCAAAGATGCCAAGATGAGCCTGTTCGCGGAGATGTTCTCCCGCACAGTCGAGAGGAACCTGACCCCTTTCTTTAAAGCCTGGGCCTGGCCCATTACCGCTGACACTGAGAAGAAGCTGGCAGACCTGCCTGAGTGGACCGACCACCCCATGAGCTAATGTGAGCCAATCACGTGCAGGGCTAGCGGCGGGACTTGGGGGAGGAAGTGCTGTTGTTATTTACAGTATACAGCGCTAACTGTCAACTTTAACTTTAGTTGCCTGCGTATCTAATTCGGCAGGAAGCCGTTTTCATGTACAGTGACTGTCCAAATATTAGCGGACAGTGTGGCATCATCAGGACAGTAATCTACTGTATAGCTGAAGAAGAGCTTTTGAACATCGATTCTAATTCTGATTCTGATATGAACGTTGATTTACTATCTCTAGGATGCAAGATATGTTCAAGAAAATCTACCATTAATGCATTTGCCTTCACTGCCGTCCTTCAGCATTTGAATAGAGACACAATTTTTGCTTCATGGCACTGTACTCCATCACATTACACTTGAAAACAATGAATTGGATTTTCAAGCAGAGACTGTCTACTGATTTTCAATTCCATATTCTACAAACGAGTAGGAATCGCAGCCTTTCTCATACTGCCCAACTGCTCACAATTTTGATTGTTTTTGCACGTTTTTATTACGGAGATAGAGGCGTACAGATCTGCTTTGCATAAAGTAAGCTTCCATAAAAGTGTATTCAAATCAACACAGTTTTGTTGCTGCCTGAGAATGATGAAGTGCAATGGCTATTGTCTTTGTTTAGATCGCACTCTGGAGGAGATACGTGGGAAATAGCGAGACAATCCTGAGCAGAGGAGGTCAACAGCGCAAAGACTTACGGCGAATTCAGGAGGACTCTGGACTGCTGGAGCTTCATTGCACATGCGCACTTAGGCACTGGACTCCTTTCTTGCTTCTTCTTCTTTTGTTCTTTTCCCCCCCTTTCGTGAACTGCTGCACTTAAAGACTTGGGAAAAGCCTCATCTTGGCGTTTTTATCTTCTTTAATATTTTCCTGGTTTCTGGGATCTGCAATTTAATGCAATTTGTGCCCTAATTTCTAATCACTCAGTTTATTGTTCCCGCTTGAAATCATATTTGTATGGCTTATTCCCTGTAACTTATGATCAAAACAATAAATATTTGAACATTTGATTTCTCATTTGTTTTCCCGCTTTTTTAGCTTACCGGCCCTCTGGGCCGATAAGCTATTGTCGTGGTGTGGCGTCCACCGTCCGTCATCCGGAACATTTTATCCTTTTTTTGGCCGGATGAATTTTCGTGTAATTTGCAATAACATACTACTTGACCATATCTCCAGACGTTTTTCTTGGATTTTTGATTGAATCATTTTTGTCCGTTTTATGGGCCCTTGAAATTTTGGCTCCAATGTTAAAGATAGGACTGAGAAATTTTAAAAAATTATTTCTCAAAAACTGCGTGATAAATTTTTTTCTAAATCAGGCAATCAACTTACCTTGGTATCGTCAATGTACAGTGCGAGCGCCATTTTGATTGAATCGACGGAAGTGGGTCTATTGGGGGCGCTGTACTTTAACATTGGGTCATATGGATGGAGAATGGGCCAAATCGCCTGTAGAAGCTAAATGGTTGCAGATAGAGATTAAGTTCGTATAACTGACATATAGGAAGTAATATATATGACCTATATGTCGGCTGTGTTAAAGTTGACCTCAGATGACCTTGAAAGGTCAAACTTGAGGTCAAGCAAAATGTTACAATTTTCAAAGGTTTCTAGGCTTGAAAATATTGAAGATTGGGAACATATGTGCATTGAACACTTATAAGAAGTCATGTATGAACTTTATTTTGGTGGCCTTGAACTTGACCTTCGGCGACCTTCAAAGGTCAAACTTCACAAAGTGAAATTTCAATGACTTCTATCCCCAAAACTATTACAGATAGAGCTTAGGTTTGTATTGTGGCCATATAGGAAATCATGTATGAAGTTTCATTGGGTGACCTTGAACTTGACCTTCAGGGACCTTCAACAGCCAAACTATACAGAGAAATTTCAATGACTTATATCAGCAAAATCATTACAGATTGAGTGTAGGTTTGTATTGGAGACGTACAGAAAGTCATGTATGAACTTTCTTTAGGTGACCTTCATATTGACCTTTGAAGGTCAAATTTGACTAAGAGAAAATTCAATGACTTCTGTCACTGAAAAGGTCACAGATGGAGCCTAGGTTTGTGTTACTGACATAGGAAGTCACATATGAACTTTCATTTGGTGACATTCAGCTTGACTGTTGATGACATTTGAAGGTCAAACTTGACATAACACAATTACAATGACTTGTATTGCCAAAACAGTCACAGATGGCATCTAGGTTTGTATTAGAGACATATAGGAAGTCCTATGTGAACTTTCATTTGGTGACCTTTGTATTGACCTTCAAAGGTCAAATGTGACCTTGTGAAAATTCAATGACTTGTATCACTAAAACGGTAACAAATTAAGCCAAGGTTTGTATAGAGTCATTAAGAAAGTCATATATGAAGTCCATTTGCTGACCACAACTTGACATTCTGTGACCTTTTAAAGTTCACAATTGACATATTGAATACATATTGACATATTATATTGCTTGTATCACCAAAACTGCTTCAGAGCTTAGGATTGTATTACAGGAGGTCTTATAAATGTATGTGAACTTGTATTTAGTGATCTTGACATTGATTTTCATTGATTCAAATGTCAAACTTCACATGAAATTTTCATAACTTGTATCATTGCTGTAAGACTGCTTGCCGGTAAGCTACAGGACCCTTGGTCCTATTTTTATTTCAAGGCAGAGGAATTTGAAACATTTACTTAATTATGCATATTAGGGAATAAAAATGTGATTTTGTCTTTTCACTCACTGACAGCAGATCATTCAGTTGAGCATGGATCATCTAATACCCGAGGACAAATCCCTATTTTAGTTACTTACATTAGTATGCAGATGACTATTCTTCTTTTAGAAGCTCCTAAGACATCTGAGGTTGTAAACAAAACTCATTGCTGTTTTAATTCTATCCATCACACAACATCAACCCTGTTTATGTATGTGTGTGTGTGTGTGTGTGTGTGTGTGTGTGTGTGTGTGTGTGTGTGTGTGTGTGTGTGTGTGTGTGTGTGTGTATATATGTCATCGAGAAGTGCTCTGTAACTTTGCCGTTGTGGTAAAGTGGTTTCAAATTTTTTATTTCGTTCAATTTTTGATATTATATAAGACCGGCAGGCCACACGATGTGAAAAAGTAGCATAATGGCCGTCCTCGGCGACACATCTTTCCTCAGTGACTCACTGAAATATCAGACTTGTTTGTCAGGCAGAACAAATGAGATGCCATGAGCTCTCGCACCCACAGACAGTAAAATTACTCTGCTGTGTAATTAGTATTCCTTCTTCTCCAGGTATGGCTTCCCTTACGAATTATTCTCCCCATTTATGGTCACAAATACCCAAGGAGAAGTAGCACGGGCGGCTCTCTCTGGCCAATCTTTCAAATCAGCCGCAGTCCATCCTCCCTTCAATCTTAACAAGTTCTCCAGTCCCTTCAGATGAGAAACATCCCCATAACATTATGCTGCCACCACCATGCTTCACAGTCGGGATGGTGTTTTTTTGGTGATGAGCGGTATTGGGTTTTCGCCAAACAGCATTTGGCATTCATGCCAAAAAGTTCTATTTTGGTTTCATCAGACCACAAAACGTTCTGCCGGTTTATTGCAGGTTCCCCAAGTAGTTTTTTTTTGCAAATTTCAAGCGGCCAGGTGGACCTTTTTGAGAAATGGCTTTTTTCTTGCCACCCTTCCATACAGGTCAGATGTGTGCAGTATCTTTGATATAGTCATATGATGCACAAGTTTCCTGCTGTTGGCCATAAAATCCTGGAGCTCTTTCAATGTTGCCATTGGATTCTTGGTAGCCTCTCTGACCAGTTGTCTTCTCTCCCGGGCATCCAGTTTAGACGGACGCCCAGATTTTGGAAGACTGTGAGTGGTGCCATGCACTTTCCAATTCTTAATTATGGTCTTAACAGTGCTCCAAGGTATCTTCAAAGCCTTAGAAATCTTCTTATATCCCTCACCTGATGTGTACCTTTCAACAACTTTGTCACGGACTTCTTTTGCGGGATCTTTGGAGCCCACACTTCTGCCTTTCAGTGAGACTGCTCTTGCATACTAAGGGACCATGGTAAACAGCTGTTTTTATTCATGTCATCAAGTTAATTGCTGTGATTCCACACAGGTGTGGGGCAAATAGCTATTGTTTGGCCTTGAAGGCAATTTGTCATTTCCTGAGATAGTTTATGGCAGGGGTTCCCAAACTCGGTCCTGGGGCCTCCCTGTGTATGCTGGTTTTTGTCCCAACCATAATTACCATCATAGGACTTTAACAAGCTGTTAATTTGTCCAAATTGGGTGCATTTTGTATTTAAATATGTTATTTGCTGTTTTAAGCCAAATTTTAATAGAAATATCCATTTGCGCAATGAAGAATAAAAGACAGAATAAAAGACCCTTGCATATAAAGTTTTTTTTTTTTCTGTGTGGCAAGCAATTTCAGGTAACATTTTTAAATGGATCACATCAGGCACTGAGAAAATCAGTAACCTCCAAATCAGGTTGCTGAAGACAGGTGATTAGAATTCTTTCAAAATAATTTGCTTGCACTCAATCACAAAAACATAACATAAAACACGTTTGACTTGACAGGTTTCTTTAGTAAATTGTTAGTTTTTGCAACCATGTGCCCGCAGTTTCACAAATTAGGAACCCATTGATTTTTTTCCTTTGATTGGGTACATTTTTTCCCTCTTTTTATGCAGTTGTTACTCATATATTGCAATGTGGATGCGGAATTTATTCCTCACTGTTTGTATGCATATCTGTCAAAATACTGTTTGTCAAGAGAGGATAAATTGCTGCTCTGAACAAAAATGCACCGAATTAAGACAAATTAACAGCTTGTTAAAATCCTATGATTGCAAACCAGGGTTGAGCAAAAACCAGCATACACAGGGAGGCCCCAGGACCGAGTTTGGGAACCCCTGGCTGGTTTATGGGATGATTCAGTAAAGGGGGTGGACACTTATCAAACCAATTTATTGCAATTGTTCAATTTTAATAAATGTTAAAACAATTTTTTAATTGATTTATCACTTTGCATAGGTTTAGTACTGTATGTAGATTTGTGGGGAAAACAGATTAATTGCACTTTAATTACAGGCTATATGTCAAGTAAATCTGAAAATGTTCAGGGGGTGTATTCATTTTCTATCCACTGTATGTGTGTGTATGTATGTATGTATGTTATATACATACACACACACACACACACATATATATATATATATATATATATATACACACACACACACACACACACACAGTACCAGTCAAAAGTTTGGACACACTTTGCTTATGTCACAGCGCTCTGTTTTTAGAGAAATTTAAATGGCATAACTTCTCTATATAATCTCAAATGGAATCTGGTAAGAGGTAAACAGTCAGAAGTTTAAAGAGAATAATTTACTTGTTTTGAATAGTGTCGATGATTTTGGAATTCTCAAAGAAGCCATATTTTACAAAGTAAGCAGACAAACAAGCTCTTTCCATTTTCCAACAGCCAAATTAAAGACAAGCTGTTTTGGAACTTATTGGGCAAAAAAGTTGATGAAAAGCAAACCACAAGTGCAGCACACCTTTAGGAACTTAGATGGCCGCTCAGCAGCAAACTCATTATAGCCATATAACTGCTCTTGTAAAAAAAAAAAAAAAAAAAAAATGTGAGTATGCTCTGTAAATATGACAGAAAATGCTGGTTAGTTTTATGGATTTAAGAATTAGGGGCCCTATCTTACGCCAGAGTCCCTGAACCCGTTATTTGGGGATTTCGCATTGCGTAAGAGGCGTTCCCCCGCGAAAGTTGCTATCTTGCACACCTGCCTATATCCCTAAAACACCTGCGCTACCCATTATATTATGCATAGGGGTGGTTTGGGCGTTACGCCAGTTAAACCAATCAGTGTGCCAGGTGCCACTGCCTTTCGGAGCAGGCTGCGCTATCCCAAATCCTCAAACCGAAATCCGTGATGGAGAGAGGAAGGTCGCCACGTTTCTCCGTTGACGAAGTTAAATTGCCCGTGCATGAGGTCAAATCCAGTCAGGGGAGGATCTGTTTTTGTTAAGTTAATCATGAATTGTATTATTATTATAATTATTATTATTATTATTATTATTATTTGACATTGACATATTGTTTAATGTTTGGTATGTAGTAAAAAAAAAAAAAAAAAAATCAAGCCTACCCCTTTTGTGATGGAAACTTCAAAAAAAAAAAAGAAAAAAATGAGTTTCGCCATGCACTTCCAACTCCCTCTCCCGTCTGAAATAAAGCATAGAACATAATCCCATTTTAGACAAATAAAATTAGGTATATGCACTGGCACTCAGTGACGTAACTTTTTTTTCCCCCCAGCGAGAGCGGCATTTCAGAACTCTACAGCGAATGAAGGTAATTCTGGTGACAAGCACGTGGTTTCGTCCGTTTGCATTTTCCAATCGGACAGCTGTCTATTTTTTTACAGCAAGTTGCGTGACCGTGCTGCAAAAACAGGTGTACATACTTGTCGCCGAAATTACCTTCATTCGCAAGAGAGTTCTGAAATGCCGCTCTCGCTGGAAAAAAAAAATTTCCGTTGCTGAGTGCCAGTGCATAGCGCTCTTGTGAAAGCCCAAATGCGGGTAGCGGGTGGTTTTAGGACCCGCTATACGCTTTCCCTAACGTGTGTGGTCAAGATAGCAATTGTAGGGAAAGCGCATAAACACGCCCACGGGCACACCTCCAGGCGCAAATAAAGGATTCGGCATAATACAAAAGTACATAGCGGGTAGTGTGGCCGCAAGATACCGTTTAGGGATAGTGGAAGCTGCTAAATGCGTAATTCAAGGGTTGCGGGTAGTGGCAACGGGTAAGGCAGTGTGAAAGATAGAGCCCTAGATTTTTTTTTTTTTTTTTTTGCAAAATAAACAGTACCTATTTCTTTATTCAACCTGTCTTGTAAGAAAAATGTGGGTAGGTCCAAACTTTTGACTGGTACTGTATATATTCACTGTGTGGCAGTTCTGCAGACCGGAGAAAGACTTGTTTATAGGAGCAGTCAGAGGAAATTGGTAATTCTTGCTCAAGCTGACAGAATGACCACAGTAACATACAGAGGCGGACTTTGCCATTAGGCAATGTAGGCAATTGCCTCGGGCCTCCAACATCCAAGGGGCCCCCTGTAGACCTAAAAAAAATTAAAATAAATATTTATGGTTTCGCTTATTTTTGACTCTTTCTTTCTTAATCACGTCATTCTAAAATCTATACGCTAAAATTGCGTCAGAGAATTTCAATTATTCACGAATTGCTGGGCTAAACTCCCCCCGTCTTATAACAGTTGACTATTCCAAGAGCGCGTCTAGGGAATTACACCGGTGAAAACCATGGGCTGTAGGCTGTACATAATAGTCCAGGTTCTAAGCACATGGAGTGTTCACTTTTTGATAAAAGCATCAAATTTGGTACACGTGTCATAATCTAAACACAGACTCACTTGACTCGATTAGGGCACTGTGGGAGGCGGATTTGGGAGAGGAAATATCATGTGAGGTTTGGGGAGAGATTTTGGGTAGAGTACATAGCTCCTCTGTTTTTGCAAAGCTTGGCTTAATACAGTGTAAGGTGGTGCATCGCACTTACTTTACCAAGGCTCGTCTATCTAGGATTTATAAAGATGTCTCCCCGATCTGTGACAGATGTCATCAAGCCCCTGCCACTCTTATACCTATGCTCTGGCTCTGTCCATCGTTGTTTAACTTTTGGACAATGATTTTTAATACCTTGTCTGAAATTTTAGGTCGGAAACTTGACCCTAACCCTTTCAGTGCTCTTTTTGGGGTGTCAGTCTCTTTACCCTCCCTCTCCTTATCCCAAAAGAATGTAATTGCTTTCACCACTTTACTGGCCAGGAGATTGATCCTGATGAAGTGGAAATCTTCTGCTCCTCCGTCTCATACACACTGGATCCGGGATGTGCTGTATTTTCTTAAGTTAGAAAAAATAAGACTGTCCCTTCAAGGAAGGTCCAATGCTTTTCCCAAGGTTTGGGGCCCCTTTTTCAAGTATGTAAAGGATACAAAGTTTCCAGATATCTCAACTTAGTATATTATCTATTGTAGGTAAAGGGTGACAAGTTTTGTTTAGTTTTCTGTGATTATGAGTGGAAAAACAACATTACTGGTTACTGTATGTTTTCCTTTATATGTCGCCTTTTTTAAAATGATTATTTTATTTATTATTTATTTATTTATTTATTTAATTTTATTTTTTTTATTTGGTTAACAAGTTTCTTGTCAGGTGTATGTGTATGAAGGTGTACGTTCGTATTTTACTATTCCGGGTTTAGCAGTTTACTTTATAAAAATAAGTCTTTGTTGTTTTCGGATGAAACACTACAAAAGTCAGTTATACTTGTCCCTGATACAAATGTTGTATAATCCTGCAAAATCCAATAAAAAAAGTTGGGAAAAAAAAAAAAAAAAATTTGGGACATGTGTGCTCTGACATAATCTAAACATGATAAGAGGTGGACCCCATGGTAATTTGCCATTTAAGGGGGCGTGGTACCTAATTTTCAGAATGGCTGCCATGAAATATAAAAATTGGCATATATCCACATCTAATTAACATTTGTGAGTGATTTTAAATGTTTGATTATATTCTCCAGGCACAAGGAACCAATTAAGATCAAATTAAGACAAAATTTGTCGTTTTAGGGGGCGTGGCACCATATTTTCAAAATGGCCACCATGAAATATCATAACAGCATTCATTCACTTCTAATTAATATTTCTGAGTGATTTTATATACTTGACCATGGTTAATAGACACAAGGGAATCATTTAAGATCAACGTAAAAATTAAGTTTCCCATTTGAGGGGGCGAGGCAACTTATTTTCAAAATGGCCACCATGAAATATCAAATTAACATTCTTGAGTGATTGTAAATATGTGACTATATGTTTTTAGTCACAAAGAATCACTTAATTTAAAATTAACATAATTAAAGGATAACTCATTTGCATATATGCAAAATGTCTATTGTTTTGTTTCAAAAAATAGAACAACTTTTATTATAAGTAATCAATAAAGAAACACCAGACGTAATGCTTCTATTGCCATCTGTACAATACATGTACTCAAAACTAAACATGTATAATATTTTGCAGATGTCCAGTTACTTTGAAACTCATCACCACAGAAACAAATCCCATGTGCTCAGTTAAAATGATACAGTGGCTTGTTTCAAATCTTCGGTAATGCATGACAATAACTGTCTACAGATAATTTGTCCAGGATTTGTAATTCCTTTGATTGGGATCGAAAATTGCCACTTGAAAAGCTCAGATGTGTGAAACACCCTATTGTAATAGGTTGTGATTTACAAAAATAAAGGCTTTTTTGTAATTCGTAATTCCACTGTAAATAGGTCCGAATGTTATTGAACAGATCGATAGTTCTTTTATGAATAACAAATTACAAAACCAAATTCTTTCTAATTTAATGAGGAAATTTAAAACATTTGCCATACGTACCAGCAGGTTTTCTTTCCACGTCCTGTAAAGGATGAAGTTGTGTCACACCCAGTCAGACTACGGAAGAGTGGCAGAGCTGCTGCTTTTTGCTGCCCAAGATTTGAGGCAATTATGTGGGCCTAAATGTATTTAAATATCTTTCCTGTACCAAAGCCAACCCAGAGTTCTGAAATATCCAGTGTTGGTACTACGGAAACTGCAAGTACTACCACATCAGTGCCCACTGTTCGAATGCCAACTTTCCTGTATCCTTGGGCTACACAATCAGCTACATATACCATTATCCGGGTATCACCCTCCTCATGGGTACATGGCTCTAGTTTGGTTGTGTCCTTATTGGCACGTGTGCATTAGCCTTCTATAGAATTCTCAAGGTTTCCAGTTCTGTAGACCAGTCTAAAGAATTTAGATAAGATATCTAAGGTCTGTAGAAGACAAAGGTCTGTAGAATTCCTACAGAATTTTATTTAGCCTTTCTATAGAACCTGAAGTTCTGAAGAAATTACAAAGAAGTTCTATAGAGTTGGGCAGCAAATGTGGGCAGCCCAACAGTATAAGTATGGTGTTCCTTATAAAGTGTCGCAGCCTACCGTTCCAACCGCGGGACAGGAAGCAACGCGCATACTTGCCAGTCATATCAAAGATAGCCACTTCATGCTACAAGCACTTCATTGCCAGGCGTGGAACAGAAATCCAAATTCGCAACATTTTCAATAACAGTCATCAGCACCTACGTGTCTTATCGCCGAAGACAAACATCCAAGTAAGTCCAGTAAGGTAGCAAGCAAAAACTGTTAAGTTTTTGGGCTAGGTTGTTTCGCTTTGCAAACGTATTTCCTAACGATAATGTGCTGCTAAAACGTTTTTTTTTTTATTAAAAATGAAATGAGCGGTCATCGTAAGATAAAATTGATAAATAAATTTCGCTTCCTTCGATGTGCCGATTTAGATTTTAGCTTTGGCATTTTGCAAGATTGCATGTTATAACTTTGTTAGCTTAGTAATAGTAACATTAGTAACGACTGATAGACCCTGCGTGCCTCCGCTGGTCTCTCTTCTGCAAAAGATTAACAAGCGACCATAGACGTTGGAACTATATTCTGAGAGGGGGGGCGGGATTTTTGATGGGGGTTTGTGCTCATATATGTACGCACAGTGTTTTTGAACAAGGATTTGATTTTAAGCAGGATACTTTGATTACCGCACAGTTATTAAAGGCTGTATCGGCGATATGACGTCACTATTGTTGACAGTTGAAATGTTCTCAAAACACAACAGAGCCGCTCGCCCCTCTCCTTCAGAAGCTTGGAACATGAACGCGCTTTTCTTAAAGTGAAACTTCTGAGTAAAGCTGCTTTCAAACCGGACGCGAAACGATTTTTTCGCGCGACAGATTATATTCAAAGTCAATGCAAGGCGCGTCTTTGCATTGACTTTGAATGTTATCTGTCGCGCGAAAAATTCGTTTCGCGTCCGGTGTGAAAGCAGTTTCAGAATGGCTCACTCAGCTGGGTAAATGGCCGTGTACAGCTCGTTGTGATAAACGCCCGGTATCATTCCAAGCTGATACAAATAACTTATTTCAGGATAATTCCACAGACTTTAATTTTCACATTTTAAAACATTAGTTGTTCTATCTTGAGGTCTTTTGACTTGGAATGAATTGAACATACGAACTGCTGATCATTCATTACAGCAAATTAGCAGACTTTCCACCATGTAGGGCTTATTGTGAAGAATTAAAAACTCCCCAGAGAGTTATTCATTAGCCTATTTTGTACTTTGAAGAGTCCACTCGTGGTAGAAACTCTCTGTGCCTTTAATGAATGAAGTCGTGGTTGTTTCTTTCCGTAATAAAACAAAACGACAATGAAAACTGCCGTTTGCAACAAAAAATAAATAAATAAATAAAAATGAAGAGCTACGCAATTTGTTTTGAACTGAGAGAATGTCCTCGGTGTGTCACACGAGCAATATGGGGGCTGAAAATTTTTTGAAATAAATTAGGCTATACAGTGCGTTGACCGGTTCCGCAAACGGAATTTGTCTGAAGCGTCTGGTATCGATACAGCATTCGGTGGCGGAAAGTTAGCTGTTCACGAATTTGCGGAAATTACTCACGCACTTTGTGGATCAATTAGTTTTCTTCAGTCATCAGGAATAAAGCCTTGCACAGTCATTTTTCAGTGGCACGTCCTTTGACCAGTTCCGCAAATAATTTCCAGTTTCGCAAACAGCGCCCTTTGTCAGGCCAAACTTATGATATTCTTTGTTTATTGGCATAATTGCGTGCCCCTGGCCACTAAGGAACATACACATGTATTTTCCACCAATTTTAGCCAGCATTACTCGGCAGGGTATATCATAATAATTGGTCAAATTTATGAATAATTGTTCCGTGTGTCGACATTGTGTCAGCTGGAATCCACGTGTGCTGGCCTCAGTTCAAGACGATTTTGTACATCCATCGATATTCAACTGCTATCAGCGACTATGGATGGTTCTTTCTACTCTTTCCAATTAAAGTACATACCAAGTATACATTAAAATTATCAGGATGAGACTACAAATTCAGATTAACACAGGACATGAGTAATGATGAACCCGTTGAGCCACTGAAAAACAGTTATGGCGGGGGAAAAGATGTTTTATTTCACATTGACTACATTAAACTTTAATAAAATTATTTCAGAAACATAAACAAGAATAAACATATCTCATAAACTACAAGTTTGAAAACCTACAAAATGGCGTTTGCGGAACTAGTCAAACGACAAGCAGTCACTCTAATGGGTGTTGATGAAAAAGTATCGAGAGTACGAAATTGGGATTTATATGGTCAAATATACGATAATTTCCGATCATAATGACACTAAAACCTGTGATGAATCCCCGGAATACACGCGTTTAACGGCCACACACTGCGCTGTGCTCCTTATCACAGGCGTTGATTTGGTACTGCTGCAACGGCAAGCAACAGTTAACGGGCATTTATTTCTCTATCAAGCCGAATATCTCGAAACGATAGTTCAGAGTTAAATCCACAATAATTTACCGTTCCAGCGGTGTCAAACTCAAGGCTGGCAGCGAAGTCGTTTTCCCCTAAATAAAGTTTGATTTCTGCAAATTGCGGAACCGGTCAAATTGCGGAACCGGTCAACCCACTGTATATTCCACAGAGAAACGGAACGCTCTAACAAATATTCGTCCGAAAACGATAAAACATCTAAACGTGGTCGGATAACTCTCTCCTAACAGAGAATTCTTCTCAGTATTTGCGCTTCAATGCCCCTGTCTCTTCAAGGAACGGACACTCAACCGCAGTCTGCAGTTTCAGGAGGAGAAGAAACTGAGTTATTTGAAAACGTGCCAGCGAGCAGGTTAGTTTAACGGAGTATGTTGCCGCGGTAACTGACTCAGAGTTCGACTGAACTCGCATTGTGAACCGGAGTTTCCTGCAACTCTGAGCTAACAAACTCAGAGTTACCACTAACCCCGCTTTCTGAAACGGGGCCCAGCTCTACTCACCTCAAGTAGAAACAAGGCGACCTGGGCGTCAGAATTAAAACCATTCAACTCCCGGAATTCTCTCCAACGTTGGTATGCTTTCCCTATGTTTATTCGGGACTTCGCATAGCTGCGATCGCGTTCCTTTTTCCTCGACATGCACTCGTTCGAGCGTCTCTTTTTCGGTTTAGCTTGGCTTAGACGCTTAGCAGACTCAGTGCGAGCTGTGGAAAAGAATTCGAAATCCGCCTCTGTGACTTTGTCTGGATCATTGCTTGGGGGGCGGGTGCGCATGATGCTCCCGTTTTCAAAGGTGCATAGTAACGATGTACATGTAACTCGTTACAGTATTTAAGTAGTTTTTTTTTGAGGATTTGTACTTTACTTAAGATTTTTTTTTAAACTGGGAATTTTACTCTCCTACATTTAAAAGATAAGTATACTTTCACTTTGTTACTTTGACACTGGCAACTTAGTTACTCGTTTCAAATTAAAATTAATTTAATTCATCATTTACGGATTATCTGGATTTGGCGTGTTCGAGAAGAACAACGGTGTATCTTTGTGCAGATGTGTCCGCCAGTGGACGTGGAGCTACAAATTTCTGCACGCAGTTACAATATTCTATCACTAGATGACACACCAGGATCAGTTATTGAATATTCACAACTGCCAGTAAACTCAAATAAGAAGAAGTGACTCCTCATTCCCCCCAATATCTGTGCTTTTTTAATTTCAGTGGGACTCCCCAGTATAATAAAGGCTAAATTAAATAATTCTTTTGTCTATTTGTATCGTTTTGTCTGTCACAAACAAGAGATGTTGCGGTACCACCTCTGACACCGGATCGGAGCAGGGTTTGTTTCATCCAAAATACTCTACATGGAGGGCCACCACCCTCCACGTAACAAGTCACAAATAAATTCATCTAACCATAACCGTCCAAAGCTGTTTCACTGAGGAAAAAAATGATCCATTAAGCAAATATCCTACACAGTTCCTCGACTTTAATAAGCAGTTATTGTAAAAAAAAAAAAAAAAAAAAAAAAAAAAAGTGATGAAGTGATTACCTGATTTCGGGCTTCCACCTCCAGCTCTTCTTTGTCGTGTGCACACAATAGCATTCGCGCGCGTGTGGAAGACGTGATTACGGCGCTGCTATTTCACCTGGCAACAAGAAATACTATTTTCTGATTGGCTGATAGGTTGCTGATTCAAGCAGAGCCGTCTGCCTTCGCCTCATCCATTCATAGATTACTAATCTCTTTTATATACAGTTTATGTTACTAATGCGCGGCGAGTTTTATCACTTCTCAGCGTGAGAAATGTCATGCGTGGCGTGTGAGCGTGTGAACTTATTGAAATGCGTGTGTCTCACTTGAGAGCCCTGATACAAAAAAAATAATAAGACTTGGGGCAGTATGGGGCTGATGGAGGGGGCGGGGGGGAGAGAGAGAGGGGGGCGGCCGCTCCCCCCGTGCCCCCTGTTCCAACGTCTATGCTAGCGAAGGCACGCAGGGTCTGACCGGCTGACAACATCATGTGTGTCATAGCGAATGCTCACACCTTTTGTTGAGTAGCTTTATGCTGCGGTTGCTGTACTATTTAGCTATCTTAAATCAGTTGATGTGAATTACAATTGCGAACAGGCCGTTATTTTTTTCTGGTTGTTACATTTCAGCAACTCATTTATTTAGCGCAATAAATATTATCCAAGGAAGGAATAGTGTGATTCTCACGTGTTCAAATAGGCAGCGAATGATTGAATGTTATTGCAGGTTTGACTGACAGCGCCTAAGACAATTACGTTAGTGTCGGAATTTCGAACCGGACCACCGTTGGGTTTGCTGACTTTTAAAAGACGTCATAGCGAGTTGGCAGTCCATATCCTTCATATTTTACCCCCAATGATTTTACTCCGTGGCGTTGATTGTTTACTCAGTCGGTAATGTCAAAAAACTAATGCGGCCTCTAGTGCGAGCTATCAAGCTAATATTTTATTGTTGGCAAAATAATCGTTTTTTTTTTTTTTTTTTTGCGCTTCGGAAAAAGATAGGCTCTTCTCTTGTATATGGGAAAGTAGTGCTTTTGTTTGAATCGGTTTTTAATTTTTAATTAGTAATTACAGTCTAAACAATAGATTGCAATTAAAAATCTGTCTTAAAATTATTAGATATCGAACAGTAATTTAGCTGCGGCCGGTAGGGTAATTAGAATAGCGGAAGTAAGCGGATGGTAGCCAAGAGGTAAAATATGGGGACCGCTGCAGGGTGAAGTTGCCTTCAGACGTCTACTTCCAGGCTGCTCAGCCTGTCAGGCTCTTAAACACGCCCCAAGTACAACCAATCAGATCGTGAGCTAGAGTACAACCAATCCGCTCACGAGGCAGCCAATTCAATTCGGAAGCCTTTACTCGGAAAGTGGGCTTAAGAACATTAATATTGTTAAAACAATGCATTTAATCGTGAGTTTTTCTCATTAAAAAACTGATTTGGGAGGTAACATTAGATATTTCGGCTATTTTGATTATATTAACCAATGCAAACAAGTGCAATTTTTTTTTGTCTTCAAGTGAACTTATAGACCTAATCTTAGCTAAACAGGTCATACTTGTTAACTTAAATACTTCTACAATATAACTTTAAGTATAACTCTGTTTGAAACATGAAATTGGCCTACTTGTGAGTTTTTTTTTCAATAAGCTGTCTAGTTGAGCTTCTTAAAAACTTCAACTGCAAGTTGCTGTAACGTTAACTGCCTTCAAGGCTGATTGTGGAGACTAGTGCCTTGCAGGCTGGTTAGAAGGCTAATAATCTTCAATAGTATTGCCTCAGATGCCTTCAAGGCTGATTGTAGAGACTAGTGCCTTGCAGGCTGGTTAGAAGGCTAATGTTGATTTCATATTGTATAATCTTTGATAATATTCAGTCAGATGCCTTCAAATCTGATTGTACAGACTAGTGCCTTCCAGCCTGACAGTAGAGACTAGTGCCTTGCAGGCTGGTTAGAAGGCTAATATTGATTTGATATTGTATAACCTTCAATAATATCGCCTCAGATGCCTTCAAGGCTGATTGCAGAAACACTAGTGCCTTCAAGGCTGATTGTAGAGACTAGTGCCTTACACGCTGGTTAGAAGGCTAATGTTGATTTCATCTTGTATAATCTTTGATAATATTCAGTCAGATGCCTTCAAGGCTGATTGTAGAGACTAGTGCCTTCCAGCCTGACAGTAGAGAATAGTGCCTTGCAGGCTGGTTGGTAGGCTGATGATTTCATATATATATGTGTGTGCGTGTTTACAATTCTGATGCCTTCAAGGCTGACAGTAGAGACTCCCTCAGCATTACTGAGGGGTCTCTACTGGGAATCTCTACTGAGTTGGAGCCTTCCAAGGCTAATTTAAAATCTTCTATTTTTCAGCCCATAGATTTATTACCGTTGAAACCAACCACGTTACCTCAGAAAACTGACCGAGGTGTTGTTGCATATTGATGTTGTCTTAACTTTTTACACTCTTTTTAGGAGTTGAAACGATGTCTCGGCGCCATCGTGGAGCCCTATCTACCGCCCCGCTAAAAAGTAAAAAAAAAAAATGGCCCCAGCACCCACCGGGCCCTGATGCCTTGAAGGCATCTGACTGAATACTATGAAAGATCATACAATATGAAATCAACATTAGCCTTCTAACCAGCCTGCAAGGCACTAGTCTCTACAGTCAGCCTGGAAGGCACTAAACAATCAGCCTTAAAGGCATCTGAGGCAATACCATTGAAGATTATACAATATCAAATCAACATTGGCCTTCTAACCAGCCTGCAAGGCACGAGTCTCTACTGTCAGCCATGAAGGCACTAGTGCTCTACAACCAGTCTTGAAGGCATCTGACTGAATACTATTAAAAGATTATACAAGATGAAATCAACATTAGCCTTCTAACCAGCCTGCAAGGCACTAGTCTCTACAATCAGCCTTGAAGGCACTAGTCTCAACAATCAGCCTTGAAGGCACTAAACACTCTACAACAGCCTTGAAGGCATCTGACTGAATACTTTCAAACAGATTATACTTGAAGATGAATTGTAGACATTAGCCTTCTAACAAGTATGACCTGCAAGGCACTAGTCTCTACAATAGCCTTGAAGGCAGCACTTCTTTGTTTTGGCAACATTCAAAAGTTGAAGTTTTAAAGCTCAACTAAACAGCTTTTTGAACAAAATATCAAATGCATTAGGCCAATTTTATGTTTCAAACAGAGTTATACTTGAAGTTATATTGAAAGAATTGGGTTAACAAGTATGACCTGTTTAGCTTAGTTTAGGTCTATAAGTTAACTGTAAGACAAAAAGCACTTGTTCTCGCAGGTTAACATAATCAAAATAGCCTGAAATATCTAACGTTACCTGAAATCAGTTTCTTTAATGAAAAAGCGATGGGGACATTCGTTTTTAAAAATATTGATGTTCTTAAACTAGGCTTTGAGAGACAATAAACATTTGAATTGGGTGCCCTGGCTTTAGGATTTTTAATTTTCTTACGTACATATATCTGATTGGCTGTATAAAGAAGCCAAAAAAGTTGAAGGCCAGCCTGGAAGTTGAAAAAAAGTTTTTAAGTCCACTGCCCCTGCAGCATGATGGGAGCCCCTCTGTATGCTACCTACAGCATTTCTTTGTCTGTCTGTGCAAGAGATGTTCCTTTCTGAAACCATCTATTTTGGGTTTGTTCTCATCCAAAAAGTCCATTGGAGGGCCACTTGACCATGTAATAAGTAGCAAATAAATTCATCTAACCATAAGTACTTTAAAGCTACAAAAACTGAGGACAAATGTCCATTAAACAAATTTTTTACACAGTTCTTGGATTTTTAATTTTCTATCAACCAAATTCAAAAAAAAAAAAAAAAAAAAAGTGATGAAGTGATTACCTGTTTTGGGTCCAAATGTCTTGTTTTTATCAAATGATACATAAAATGTATTCTAACTACACAATAAGTTTTGATTTACGGAAATAAAACAAATTTCACCTGGCAACAAGAAATACTATTTTATTTTTGGTTTGATAGGTTGCTAATTCAAGCAGAGCCGTGCCATTGACAATCCATTCATAGATTACTAATATCATTTTTATACTTACAGGAAATGTTAGCAAATGTCTATTTTATTAATTTCACAGGAGAAATGTGAATATCAAAATTTAAAAAAACTTAGCTTATTGCTATTGTTTTGAACAAAAAGCCTTTTAAAAAAAAATCATAAAACTTGGGATTCATCTGAGGTCTGATGGAGAAAAAAAAAACTAATAAGAGATGTTTTTGGGAATAGTATCTTATTTTCAATTTTTTATATTTTTAATAAAATATATTTATTTTAAAAAAAAATCTAAAAATAGTTATTCTTTCAAAAGGTTTTTAAGTAGACTTTTAAAATAAGTTTGATTCATCTATTCAAGCTAGAAAAAATCAACCCCAATAAGAATTACAGAGGGGGAACATATCCTTAACCCCAAATTTTGTAGGGAAAAGCAAATCATTTATTTAATTAATTAAAATATCCAGGGAAGGAATAATGTGATTCTCACGAGTTCAAATAGGCAGCGAATGATTGAATGTTATTGCAGGTTTGACTGTAAAAAAAATTGTAAAAATATGCTGCTGTGGAATTTGAAGGGTATAGTGGGTTTGCTGACTTTAAAAGACGTCATAGCAAGTTGGCAGTCGGAAATTTCAGATTTTACCCCTGAAAGCCCCATAATCTGATTGTTTTTTCATTCAATGTAATTTCAAAAAACAAATTCAACATATGTGGAATCATGCCAATATTTTATTGTTGGCAAAATAATGCGTTTTTCATTTTTTTTTTGCCGAAAAGATTGCTTTCTGTATATGGGAAAGTATTTTTGTTTGAAATGCAATTCCAATTTTTAATTAGTAACAAAGTCTAAACAATAGATTGAAAATTAAAATCTGTCTTAAAATTTTAGATCTGAACAGTAACTTTATTTTATTCTGTAGGGTAATTAGAATAGGGATAACATTCAAGCGGATGTAGCCAAGAGGTAAAATATGGGGAATTTGGTCCGAAAATCAAGCATTTTTTTTTTCAGCTGTCTGGGCGCTCAGAGACATCTGCTGAGTGTTCTCAAGGCCAAAGGTCCTGATGTAGCAGTAAATTCTGAATAAGTCTAGTAGCTTCTGGAAATTATTGTTACAAAAGTTGATAAAAGTACCAAAATTGGCACAGACATACTTTTGAGAGACAATAAACAAATTTTGGATGGGAGGTTTGGATTTTTAATTTTCTTCCACGGACATATTTTTAAAATTCAAAATGTTCGAAAAAACCATAAGAAGCAAAAAGTTGAAAGTTGAAAAAGTTTTTTAAGTCCACTATGTCATGTTACATATCAAATGATACCTCTTCTAACTACACATATAGGATTTTGTTGTAAATGTCCTTATTTTAAATATGTAGGGGAAGGTTTGATGCCAAAGCATTAGATGTGCCATTGACAATGTAATACTCAATTTGCAAATATGGTGAACTACTTTCAGGAAATAAGAGCAAATGTCTAGGGGTTTGTTAATTTGTTAACACAGGAAAGGTGAACTATCAAAAATTGTAATTTAAAAAAAATAAAGCTTATTGCTATTGTTTTGAACAAAAAATCTTATTTCTATTAAGAAGTCATAAAATGTGGTTCACCTAAGGTCTATTTGAGAAAGGAAAACTATTAAAAGATGACTAAGAATTTCGTATGTTATTTTCAATTTTAAACAGTTTTAATTTAATATATTTATTTTAAAAATTATCTATTAAGTTGTTCTTCCAAAAAGTATTTTAATGAGACATCAAAATAATGTATGATTCATCTGAGGTCAACTCAGAAAAAACAACCAATAAGAGATGTTTTGGGAATAGTATCTTATTTACATTATTTTATATTTTTATTAAATCATCTTGAAATAATTTTATTTAAAAAAAAAATGTAAAAATATGCTTTGGTTCATCTGAGGTCTACTCAGGTAGACCTTCTTTCTGAAGAGTTTGCAAGTAGGGAAGCTCAAATTAGTAGACCATTAACTCCTTCAACCCCACAGCCCTCTACAGAGGGCTGACCAACATATTCCCTTCAACCCCAAATTCCTGTAGGGAAAATTCAAACAATCTGACTAATTGATTGGAACATATCAGGTTACATTTAATGGGATTCCAGAGATAACAGTAAGATACAATGTCCAGATAATGACCAGCCCTCTACAGAGGGCTGTGGGGTTGAAGGGTATAGTGATGCTAGAATATCTGGGGTTGAAAGAGTTAACACTAGTTTCAGATATTTCCTGAAAGCATAATCTTCTTTTTTTATTCCAATGCATTTACAAGTTTGTATTCAACATATGTGTCTGGCCATACTCAGCCAAAATGCACAAAATTGTGCAAAATTTCATCTGAATTCTGTCCCACTTCTATTTTCTCAAGACAATACTGTCACTGAATCTTCCTGATGACAACCCCAATTCCAAAACAGATTGCCCTAAATTCTGAATAAAATCAAAACCAATGACTTTCAAATCACACCAGCCAGTATTTTATTCTGCTGATGAGAACTGGGATAACATTCAAATGTTGAAACTGAGAAATTTTATCATTTTATCCACAAAATGAGCTCATTTCTCCTTTGTTGGCTGCTGCAGGTCTCAAAAAAGTTGGGACTTCAACCACTGATAATCTGATGCTTTCTCTTCAAAATCTTCCTTTACAGTGGCTCTAACCTTCAAATTTCTTCAGTCATGCCATTGGAATTTGATCCAACCCCTTGTTCATCACAGGCATCCTGCTGCAGGAGAGTTTTTGGGTGTCATTGATGTGTTTGGTTTAATTCTTTGGAAATGCTTCCTCATTAAGGAACTATACAACATGGCAGGTATCCTTTCATATGTGAAAATTTTGATCTCAAAATAAAATATCCCACTTTTTTTTGAATAGTATAGCTGCAGTATGTGGTTTTGCATTGTCCTGCTGAAATACACAGGGCCATCCCTGGAATAGATGTCATCTGGAGGGGAGGGTATGTTGCTCTAAAACCTTTATATACCCTTCAGCATTCCTGGTGCTTTTTAAAAAATGCAAGTGTCCCACACCATATGCACTAATGCATCCCCATACCATCAGAGATCCTGGCTTTTGAACTGAATGCTGATAACAGGAGGGGTGATTTTTCTCCTCTTTAGCCCGGAGGACACGACGCCCATGATTTTCAACCAGAATGTCAAGTTTGGACTCGTCTGACCACAGGACACTTTGCAACATTGCTACAGTCCATTTTAAATGAGCCTTGGCCCACAGAACATGGTGGCCCTTCTGGATCATGCTCAACAATGGCTTCCTTTTTGCATGATAGAGTTTTAGGTGGCATCTGTGGATGGCACAGCAGACTGTGTTTACTGACAGTGGTTTATTGAAGTATTCCTGGGCCCATTTAGTAATATCAATGACAGAATCATGCCGGTGAGTGATGCAGTACCTTCTGATACCCCGAAGATCACGGGCATCCAGTAATGGTCTTCGGCCTTGTCCCTTAGGCACAGAGATTTTTCCAGTTTCTCTGAATTTTTTGATGATGTTATGCACTGTCAATGATGAGACCTTCAAAGCCTTGCAATTTGACGTTGAGGAACATTGTTTTTAAAGTATTCCACAATTTAATTACGTAAGCCTTCACAGGTTGGAGAGCCTCTGGCCATCTTTCCTTCTGAGAGACTCAGCCTCTCTAAGACATCCCTTTTATAGCCAATCATGTTACACACCTGATGCCAGTCAACTTAATTACTTGCTGAATGTTCTTTCAACTGATTCTCTTATATATTAATTGCTTTTTCAGCCCTTTTTGCCTGTGTCCCAACTTTTTTGAGACCTGTTGCAACCAGAAAATCTGAAATGAGCTTATTTTGTGGATAAAATTGTGAAATGTCTCAGTTTCAACATTTGAAATGTTATCTATGTTCTATTGTAAATAACATATTGGCTCATGTGATCTGAAAGTCATTGCATTTTGATTTTATTCACAGTTTACACTTCGTCCCAACTATTTCGGAATTGGGGTTGTACTTCCACAAAAACAAATTACAACAAGCACTGTCTTCAGATGGCAGATATACAAAATTTTCAAATATGTTATTGATGCATGTTAAACATTTTATCAGAGTTCTTTCAGGAAGTAAATCTGATGATGAGTTCATGCAATAAAATAAGCTATTTATAGCTAATGTTCATGGCATTTGTGGAATGGAATTAAGTTTTTAAAATTAATACATCATTCGGAGGTGCTCCAATTACATCGACAGTAACATAAATGAATTATACACTAAAAGTTCTTTCTTTCAATATGCTACATGCCTCACTGCAACAAACGGTGCATAAAATGGTTGCCATATTGGATATCCTGTAAAAATATGGGGGGGAAATGCATTTCTCTCAGGGCTCTTATTACAAATCAAATTCTCATCTCAAAACAATGACTTGGTCCAATTTTCACGCTTTTATCCAATCTGTGATCAGCCCCGATAAGCTCATCAGCTCCAGCTGAGAGGAAACCGCCCCCGCAGTTTCTTCATAACCTTGCTTATCTCAAGGCCTCGGAGGGACACACAGTTTAGTAAACACATTTCATAACACTTCTGTTGCAGTCTTATCTTCCTTCTGCATACGTACAAGCTAGGTTACAAGGATAAACAATTTATAACTACAACCCCAATTCCGAAATAGTTGGGACAAAGTGTAAATTGTGAATAAAATCAAAACGCAATGACTTTCAAATCACACCAGCCAGTATTTTATTCACAATAGAAGAGAGATAACATAGCAAACATAGATCAGGACTGCAGACAGGCAAATTCAGCACACAGACTCTTCTACTACGAAGCCATGCTGTTGTAATAGCTGCAGTATGTGGTATTGCATTGTCCTGGTGAAATAAACAAGGCCTTCCCTGGAATAGATGTCATCTGGAGGGGAGCGTATGTTGCTCTAAAACCTTTATATACCTTTCAGCATTCATGGTGCTTTTTAAAACATGCAAGTGTCCCACACCATATGCACTAATGCAACCCCATACCATCAGAGATGCTGGCTTTTGAACTGAACGCTGATAACAGGAGGGGTGGTCTTTCTCCTCTTTAGCCTGGAGGACACGACGCCCATGATTTCCAACAAGAATTTAAAATTTGGACTCGTCTGACCACAGGACACTTTGCCACTTTGTAAATTTCTCTCACAGTACCATAACCAACATCTAATATTTTCAAAAATAGTGTCATAAAATCAATCTAAAAATACCACATCATATATGTACAACATACAGTAATGTACAAATGCACAATAAATACAATATGACAATATATACAAAACAATCAATATATACATGTAAAACATTTTTTGATGGTTCCCCAATAGTAGTTTCCAAAAAGGGCTCAGGCCCATAAGCCATCAAATAAACCAGGCCCGGCGCTAGAACAGGGAATTGGGGGGGCACAGACATGTCCCTTTATGACAATTAGGATAGTCTTTCCGTCAATAAAGGAATATGACTGAGAACTAGCCAGGACAATCCTAATTGTCATAAAGGGACATGTCTGTGCACCCCCCAATACCCTGTTCTAGCGCCGGGCCTGTAATAAACTAACTATTATAAGCGCCTCTATCTAATCTACTAAAAGGAATTAACACCATAGAGAAAACATGCGCTTATTGTCCCACATAAGCCACTACATGGAATTGATGGGCACTCTGTTCATTGCATATTAAAGGTGTCATATGCAGATAGTCAAAATATGAATTAGACCATTTTATAAAAAAAAAAAAAAATCGGACCAAGGGTCCTGTAGCTTACCGGCAAGCAGTCTTACTGCGATGATACAAGTTATGAAAATTTCATGTGAAGTTTGACATTTGAATTAATGAAAATCAATGTCAAGGTCACTAAATAAAAGTTCATAAACATTTATAAGACCTTCTGTAATACAATCCTAAGCTCTGAAGCAGTTTTGGTGATACAAGTCATTATAATATGTCAATATGTATTCAATATGTCAATTGTGAACTTTAAAAGGTCACAGAATGTCAAGTTGTGGTCAGCAAATGGATTTCATAAATGACTTTCTAAATATCTCTTATCAAACCTTGGCTCCATCTGTGACCATTTTGGTGATAAAAGTCAGGGTAATTTCACTGCCAGGTTTGACCCTCAAAGGTCACTGACAGTCAAGTTGAATGTCACCAAATGAAAGTTCATATGTGAATTCCTAGATGTCAGTTACACAAACCTAGGCTCCATCTGTGACCCTTTTAGTGAAACAAGTCACTGAATTTTCACTTGGTCACATTTGACCTTTGAAGGTCAATACAAAGGTCACCAAATTAAAGTTCATATATGACTTCCTATATGTCTCTAATACAAACCTAGACTCCATCTGTGACCATTTTGGCCATACAAGTCATAGTAATTGTATTATGTCAAGTTTGACCTTCAAATGTCATCAACAGTCAAGCTGAATGTCACCAAATGAAAGTTCAGATGTGACTTCCTATGTCAGTAACACAAACCTAGGCTCCATCTGTGACCTTTTCAGTGACAGAAGTCATTGAATTTTCTCTATTCCTTCGAAGGTCAATATGAAGGTCACCAAATGAAAGTTCATACATGACTTCCTATACGTCTCCAATACAAACCTACACTCGATCTGTAACGATTTTGCTGATATAAGTCATTGAAATTTCACTGTATAGTTTGGCTGTTAAAGGTCACTGAAGGTCAAGTTCAAGGTCACCAAATGAAAGTTCATGCATGACTTCCTATACATCTTCAATACAAACTGAAACTATATGTAACCATTTTGCTGATATAAGTCATTGAAATTTCACTGTGAAGTTTGGGCATTCAAGGTCACTGAAGGTCAAGTTCAATGTCACCAAATGAAACTTCTTACATGACTTCCTATATGCCTGCAATACAAACCTAAGCTCTATCTGTAATAGTTTTGGTGATAGATGTCATTGAAATTTCACTATGTGAAGTTTGACCTTCGAAGGTCACCGAAGGTCAAGTTCAAGGCCACCAAATGAAAGCTCATACAAGACTTCCTATAAGTGTTCAAAGCTCATATGTTCCCAATCTTCAATATTTTCAAGCCTAGAAACCTTTGAGAATTATAACATTTTGCTTGACCTCAAGTTTGACCTTTCAAGGTCATCTGAGGTCAACTTTAACACAGCCAAAATATAGGTCATATATTACTTCCTATATGTCAGTAATACAAACTTAATCTCTGTCTGCAACCATTTAGCTTCCACAGGCGATTTGGCCCATTCTCCATAAGACCCAATGTTAAAGTACAGCGCCCCCACTAGACCCACTTCTGTCAATTCAATCAAAATGGCACTTGCACTGTACATAAAGTGTATCAAGGTGAGTTGATTGCCAGATTTAGAAAAGAAGTTATCAGACAGTTTTTGAGAAAGAATTTTTTGAAATTTCAAGTCATATCTTTTAACATTCCCTGACCTCGAGTTTGACCTTTCAAAGTCATCTGAGGTCAACTTTAACATAGCCAATGTATAGGTCATATATGACTTCCTATATGTCGATAATACAAACTTAATCTCTATCTGCAACCATTTGGCCTCCACAGGCCATCTTGCATATTCATAAAGTACAGCGCCTCCAATAGACCCACTTCTGTCGATTCAATCAAAATGGCGCTCGCACTGTACATTGATGGTACCAAGGTAAGTTGATTGCCTGATTTAGAAAAAAATGTATCATGTAGTTTTTGAGAAATCATTTTTTTAAATTTCTCAGTCCTATCTTTAACATTGGAGCCAAAATTTCAAGGGCCCATAAAACGGACAAAAATGATTCAATCAAAAATCCGAGAAAAACATCTGGAGATATGGTCTAGTAGTTTGTTATTGCAAATTTACACGAAAATTCATCAGGCCAAAAAAAAGGTAAAAAATGTCCCGGACGACGGACGCTGGACGACGGACGACACACCACGACAATAGCTTATCAGCCCATAGGGCCGGTAAGCTAACAAAAGGGAAACAATGTTCCACTAAGTATAAAACAAATACAATGATAAATACAAAACCTAAATGAAACTAAGGTGGGTGACGACTGCTAAAACCAATAGTGGGAACACAAATGCAACGCGACTCAGCCTTATATGCTGCCCGTCTGCCGTTCAATGCAAACAAGCCGCAGGTGCAGACAATAAACCGGTGATGGTGATTGACTCGTGAGTGGGGAGAGAGGTGGAGGCAAAGCCTCACATGAGCTCTTTTCCATTATTCTGTTCTCGGGCAACGGGGCAAATAGAGCAGAAATTTACACCTCTGGGTGTGACACAAAGAAACAGCAAAAAAGCAGTCAGACCTGATCACTTAGCTGACAATGTCACCCTTTATAGCATTTAGCCACTAGCTAAATGACATTGTCACTTTTATCACATCTGGCATCACCTGCTGAGTAAGGATGTGTTATTTCACCCTTTACAAAACATGACATTTGCTTATGTATGATTTATGAAGACATTATGTCTCATTTATGAATGCATTATACATGCTGTATAAAGCCTTTATGAGCAATACTTCATCTAAAGTGTGAGCGTAGTTATTTGCTTGTTTTTTCATATGTTTCTATTATTTTTGTTTTAACTCTTTCATCTCCTAAAACGGCCTTCATTTTTCCATTTTTACAGCTTTCGCAGGGGTAAAAACCCACCACACGTCTGAAACCTCTCCAGTTTGCCGTTTGTAATTGAGTCACAGACTGCAGCACCATGTCCCGTGCGGAGACCTACTCTGCCCTGATGCATGGTGTTGGCGAGGTGGAATTGCGGGGACGTCCCGTGCCCAGCAACCTGGCCCTGATCGGGGACGAAGCCCTCCCCCTGGTCATGAACCCCCAAGGGCAGGTTCTGATGGCGGCATCGACCTACAGAACTGGTCGGTTGGTGGCACTGGGCCACGAAGACATGCTGACAGCCTGCGCCGCCTTGGTGGAAAATGCGTTGGTGTGGCTGAACCCCAACTCTGGCATTGTGGGTATCAACCCATCCTGCAAGGGCATCTTGACCAACCTCTCCTACACCAACATCCGTTTGGAGGTCGGTGGCTTCCGGGAAGGGTTAGGCGCTTACGTGACTGAGGCCTACAGCGTGGGCGAGAATGTGAAGGAGCTGGTGGCCTTCTTGAAGGTGGGGGGTGGGCTGCTAGTGGCGGGCCAGGCCTGGCAATGGGCTGAGCAGCACCCCAAGGAGAACCCCCTTCTAGGTTTCCCTGGCAACAAGGTCTGCAGCGTGGCGGGGATATACTTCACTGAGCTTAAAGGGGAGCGGGGTGTGTTCACCGTTCCCCACCATATACCGTCCAGCTGGCTGGCAGTAGCGTAAGTACTCGGGAACGCCAGGCAGTTGATGGCATGCACTGACATCCTAACCAAGTAATTGATTTTTGGGCTGTGACACAGTTGTTCCTTTTTCAGCTCTATGCTCCAGCAGATTAGATTTGAAAACAAGGAACATAAGAGTAAAGTAGAGAGTTTAAAGCTTTGATTTATAAGAATTAATGTCCATATTGTGTAAATAGCATGGGAATTCTTGCTCTTTTTATTCAGTGTCAACCTCCAAATACTCACAGGACTCATCTAACATTATTATATATGAGCTACTTCGAAGATTACCCTGCTGGAATTTTCTTTAGAAGTTCTTGTTGGTCTTATTTGCTGCCCTCTCTTTTTGTCCCATCCCAGAATAGACAAAGACTACTCTGATGACTTGGAGATCCTGCTGCAGGGGGTGTCCGAATTCGATGTCCAATTCGATGCGATCCCCTCTGAGGTTTTGGTTCACGGGCTGCTGGCGTTCCCCATCGCCACCGATGACGCCCACAGAGCCTTTTTTGCAGGCGCCTATTACGGGCAGGGTCGGGTCATAGTTGCCACCCATGAGAGCTACATATCCCGCCCGGCGCTGGGCACATTCTTGGTCAACGCTATTCGCTGGCTCGATGAGGGGCGAAACGGAGAGGTAGGCATCCTGCCCGAGCTCAAAGCTGCCAGAGCTGTGCTCAGCAAATCAGGTTTAAAATGCACCTCGACCGACTTCCGAGACAACCTCAGTGTGTACGTATGCACGTCCTACAGCGACAAGCATGCCGCTGAGATCCAGGAGTTTGTGGCGGAGGGCGGCGGACTTTTGATTGGTGGCCATGGCTGGCACTGGGCCCAAATGAATGAGGGCCGCAACGTCCTGACTGAGTACCCTGGAAACCACATCCTCAACAAGCTCGGCTTCAGCATCCTGGGAAACTATGCAAGTCCCGGGAAGTACAAAGCCCCCAAGCTAAGCACGGCCTATTCTGAGCGCTACCACTTCCGCAACATGCTCAAGCAGTTCGCCGGCCACGTGACAAAGGGAAATGAGCTGAAGCCACACGAGCTGAACTTCCTGGAGCGACTGGGCAGGGACTGTGCCTCATTCCTGCGCATGGAGGCGCTGGACCAGCATTCCTTCCACAGTGTATTGGACCTGCTCGCTGACATGGTGAAGAACACTACTGTGCCCCAAGTGAGCCAGACCAGCCCCGTGAAAGACCCCAAGGACCACCTGCTCATCAGTATGTGCAGTGATTTGTACAAGGTTTGCCCAAACCGGGATGAGCTGCTGGGTCACATCATCCACAGCTTGGCTGTGATGAAAAATGTTGCTGTGAAGATTGACGGAAAGGCTCCAGGTAGTGTTTGGTATCCTTTTATGATTCAATTCCAGAATCAAAAGCAACAGGTTTGATTGTACTGTAAGCAACTGATTTTATACATTTTGATAACTTGTATTAATTCTGAGTACGTGCATGCTGCTCAAAAGAACATCTTTTTTGTTTTAAGTACATTTTTCCCTCATGCTGAGGCAAAACATCCAGAATAAAGCATTTTAGAGTGTGAATTCGCCCAAGGAAACACCACATGAGTTTGGTAAACACAACCAGAGTGGCAGATATATATATCTGCACCCTACTTTTTTTAAATTTACATCTGGCATTTGATGTTTACTTTTTGTTTTCCGCATTGGTCTTGCTGAAGACAAAAAGTAAATTTGAAATTCCAATACTAATTAGAAAAAATAGGTTCACAAATCAATGTTTTCATTCCATTAAAAACAGTTGAAACAGAAAGTGTAGTCTTGACAGAGCCCTGATGTCAACATCCTCATGGCTGTCCGCAGTTACTCGGAGGGACAGACACAAGTGAGTCAGTCTGCAGAAGAACAGTGGCAAGTTTTCCACTCAGCTTGGAACAAGCAAAAAGCCAATCATCTTATAAAACTATAGCACAACAGGACAGTGTCCCAAATTTTTTGGCAAAATGTAGTCACCCCAAATACAACCCCAATTTCGAAATAGTTGGGACAGAGTGTAAATTGTGAATAAAATCAAAACGCAATGACTTTCAAATCACACCGGCCAGTATTTTGCTCACAATAGAATAGATATGACATAGCAAATGTTTAAACTGAGAAATTTTACAATTTTATCCACAAAATGAGCTCAATTCAAATTTGATGGCTGCTACAGGTCTCAAAAAAGTTAGGACAGGGGCCTGTTTACCATGGTGTAGCATCTCCTCTTCTTTTTAACACAGAGTGGAGGCGTCTGGGCATTGAGGAGACAAGTTTCTTCAGTTTAGCCATTGGAATTTGATCCCACTCTTGTTTAATACAAGCTTCCAGCTGCTGGAGAGTTTTAGGTCTCCTTCGACGGACTTTTGTGTAATTATGCACCGAATGTTCTCAATCAGTGAAAGATCAGGACTGCAGGCAAGCCAGTTCAGCACACAGACTCTTCTACTACGAAGCCATGCTGTTGTAATAGCTGCAGTTTGTGGTTTTGCATTGTCCTGCTGAAATACACAAGGCCTTCCCTGGAATAGATGTCGTCTGGAGGGGAGCATATGTTGCTCTAAAACCTTTATATACCTTTCAGCATTCATGGTGCTTTTTAAAACATGCAAGTGTCCCACACCATATGCACTAATGCATCCCCATACCATCAGAGATGCTGGCTTTTGAACTGAACGCTGATAACAGGAGGGGTGGTCTTTCTCCTCTTTAGCCCGGACGACACATCGTCCATGATTTCCAACAAGAATGTCAAATTTGGACTCGTCTGACCACAGGTCACTTTGCCACTTTGCTTCAGTCCATTTTAAATGAGCCTTGGCCCACAGAACGCGGTGCGCTTCTGGATCATGCTCAACAATGGCTTCCTTTTTGCATGATAGAGTTTTAGGTGGCATCTGTGGATAGCACGGCAGACTGTGTTTACAGACAGTGGTTTTCTGAAGTATTCCTGGGCCCATTTAGTAATATCAATGACAGAATCATGCCGGTGAGTGATGCGGTGGCGTCTGAGGGCTCGAAGATAACGGGCATCCAGTAAAGGTCTTCAGTCTTGTCCCTTACGCACAGAGATTTTTCCAGTTTCTCTGAATCTTTTGGTGACGTTATGCACTGTCAATGATGAGACCTTCAAAGCCTTGCAATTTGACGTTGAGGAACATTGTTTTTCAAGTATTCCAGAATTTTTTTTACGCAAGCCTTCACAGGTTGGAGAGCCTCTGGCCATCTTTACTTCTGAGAGACTCAGCCTCTCTAAGACATCATCCCTTTTATAGCCAATCATGTTACACATCTGATGCCAGTTAATGTAGTTACTTGCTAAATGTTCTTTCAGCTGATTCTCTTATGTATTAACTGCTTTTTTCAGCCCTTTTTTGCCTGTGTCCCAACTTTTTTGAGACTTGTTGCAGCCAGAAAATTTGACATGAGCTCATTTTGTGGATAAAAATGTAAAATGTCTCAGATTCAACATTTGAAATGTTATCTATGTTATATTATAAATAACATATTGGCTCGTGATCTGAAAGTCATTGCATTTTGATTTTAATCACAATTTACACTTTGTCCCAACTATTTCGAAATTGGGGTTGTACATTTTATTCACAATAGAACAGACAACATATCAGATGTTGAAAGTGAGACACTTTACCATTTTGTGAAAACTATTTTGAATTTGATGGCAGCAACACAGCTGAAAAAAGTTGGGAGAGGGGCAACAAAAGGCTGGAAAAGTAAGTGGTACTAATAAATAAGGAGCATTCTGCAGCTAATTAGGTTATTGGCAACAGGTCAGTAACATGACTGGGTATAAAAAGAGCAATTTAGAGAGACCAGAAGTAAAGATGGACAGAGATTCACCAATCTGCAAAAAAAAACTGCATCTAAAAATTGTGGAACAATTTCAGAAAAATGTTCCTCAATGTAAAATTGTGAAGACTTTGAATTTACAGGATATAATATCATCAAAAGTTTCAGAGAATCTGGAGAAATCTCTGTGCGCGAGGGACAAGTCCAAAGGTCAATATTGGAGGCTCGTGATCTTCGGGCCCTCAAGCGGCACTGCATTAAAAACGGGCATGAGTCTGCTCTGAAATACACTGCATGGACTCAGGAACACTTCCAGAAATCATTGTCTGTGAACACAGTTTGCCATGCAATCTACAAATGAGAGCAAAAGCTGTATCATGCAAAGAAAATGCCATATGTGAACACGGTCCAGAAACGCCACCATCTTTTCTGGGCCAAAGTTCATTTATAATGGACTGAGGCAGAACGGAAAACTGTTCTGTGGTCAGATGAATCAAAATTTGAAATTATTTTTGGAAACCATGGACGCAGTGTCGTGCGGTCTAAAGAGAAGAGGGACCATCCAGCTTGTTGTCAGCGTGCACTACAAAAGCCTGCATCGCTGATGGTATCGGGTTGCATTAGTGCCTATGGCATGGGGAGCTTACACATCTGGAAAGACATTATCAATGCAGAAAAGTATTTAGGGGTTTTAAAACAACATATGCTCCCATCCAGACAACATCTCTTTCAGGGAAGGCCTTGCATATTGTTACGTTCTGCGTTAGCTGTTATACAACTGCGCACCAGTAGAGGGGCCCATGACCGTTAATTACACCAGCTTGGGTTAATTTTTCTAGATGAGTCTTTTTGAACTAGAGGGGTCTTAGACCGCAAGTTTTAATACCTTTCATGCCAGAATAACCAGGGTGGTTTTCCCAATAAGGTTTACCGACACTTCCTGACAAGCCTTCTAGGAAGGCTAACTTAAACCTCTTAAGTAATAATTTTTTGCCACCACGCCAGCACAGGTCTTGGTGGTTACCTGTCATCTAGAAAGAGACACAAGCAAAATTAACGGTCATGGACCTCTACTGGTACGCAGTTGTATAACAGCTAACGCAGAACGTAACACATATTTTAGCAAAATAATGCCAAACCACGTACTGCATCCATCACAACAACATGGCTTCGCAGTAGAAGAATCTGAGTCCTGAACTGGACTACCTGCAGTCTAGACCATTCACTAACAGGAAACATTTGGCGCTTCATAAAATGAAAAATCCGGCAAAGCAGACCCAGGACTGTTGAGCAGCTAGAATCCTACATCTGACAAGAGTGGGACAAAATTCCTCTCCCAAAACATCAGCAATTAGTCTCCTCACTTCCTAGATGTTTACTGATTGTTGTTAAAAGGGGATTCTAAACGATGGTAAACATGGCCCTGTCCCAATTTTTTTGAGATTTGTCGCCGCCATCAAACTCAAAACAAGTGAAAATTTTTAATGAAATGGTAAAATGTTTCACTTTTAACATCTGATGTTTTGATTTCATTTTACACAGCCTTCTAACTTTATTAGAATTGGGGTTGTGTGTGTGTGTGTGTGTGTGTGTGTGTGTGTGTGTATATATATATATATATATATATATATATATAGGTTTTTAAATCATTTCAGAAACTGAATCATGTCAAAGAATCAGAATTGGTGTTGGAATCATAAAATTCCAAATGGTGCTGTACCTGGAGTGGCCTGCAGCCCTGTTGATACGATGCTTGACTAGGATCTGGAAAGTTTCTGGTGGTTTTGGCCACAATTAGTGCAGCCACAGTATGATCAGTACAGCTGTTGCCTGTATAGGACAGGATGGGACAAGGCAATCCCTGGAGTAAAATGTTCCCCTGTTGTGATCACTCTTTTAACTGATGTCCCAAGCCTCATGCCAACACATTTATTGAATGGCTGTGCTCTTCTTTATTTTGAAATTTGATTGTGTCAGCTGCATTTGTGAGATGCAGTCCATCAAGACAGCTTTGATGTAAGCTAATATAATTTTTGTTTGTTTGATAATAGTTTTGTATTATATTACAGTATAAAAGTTTTTATGCAGTCGATGTGGACAGATTGATGTGGATTGATAAATGTGGAAAGTCAATATTTTTTGGCTGGATCTTTTTATGTGCAAAAAGCATGATCCCTCCAAATGAAGGCCTCTCCCCTTGAAAAGAGTAGGTTGAGGCTCGAGGGACCCCACACACACAGAAACACACACAAAAGTGATTATTTATTGTCTCTATAACACCACCAATTGAAAACCAGACTCTGAAAAAATGGGAGCAGGGGCAGTGTAGGACTATTAATGATGTGATCAGTTGCTGTAATTAGGTGATGTGAAGCATGTGATGTTAAACAGGGGAGCTTAACATGCTAAAAGACCTGAGGACATCTCAAAGTGGTAACTGCGCCAACTTTTTTTTTGACTCTCATGCAGTCATCAGTGTATATTTTCAGGAATAGGTTAAATTTACTTGTTAGTGTTGTTCTGTTTTCTGTAGAGCAGAGGGTGAATGTCCTTTCCTGAAGTCAGTCCTGTTTTGTATCATTTGCAATTTCCATGATATGCCAACGTTTTGGTAAATGGGGTAGTATCAGTTGGTTAGGATTAATCAATTAAGAGTTCAGGGTTACTGTCACGGTTTCAGTTATTCTTAGCCTTGATTTTACGAAACGTCTGTCTCAAAACTGTCATAGTGTAAGAGCGTGGGATGTCTGCGCAGTGTATTGGATGGGACGTGGAGTGATGTGGAATGTAGAGTCTAGAAAGCTGCGAGTTTAGAATGTGGGGGCAATAGCTGAACTGGGGGGTGATGGGTGTAGATCACATTTAGAATGGTTAATGATTTATTCTGTTATAGAATCATTTAATCTTAATTTATTGATGCATAGTTATTCAATAAAGTAAAATGATGTACAAATGTTAAAATTCAAAAAGGAAAACAAACGTTTTCGATTAATTGATCATCATCAGGTAGCCTGTTCCCTGTTTTCTAGGTGGACTTGAGTGGAAAAGCACAGGCTTGTATCTGTCTCCAGGAATGAAGACGCGCATGCGATTCCCTGCTGAAATGGTCAACAAAGGCTGGAGGGTAAGAGCACAGCAGCGCTACACCACAGCGCCAGAAACGGTCAATCTGAGTTAACCTTTTCAGGCTTACTATTTGACCAATCTTATCTCTGTGATGTTGAGCCAGTCATTTCAATATTTGCCAGTGGGGGAAGCACTGGTCCAGCAAAGGGTAACATGAAATAAGATTATGTTTTCAAATTGATAGACGTACAGTATTCCCCATTTGAAGTGCCATTACACGACTAGACCTCCTGTTATATTCTTTATTTGTAGTGTACCTCCTTTGTCTGAGAGGTTTAGATCAGAAGGGTTTTGCAGGATAAGCCTGCGGGAGGCACAAGCAAATGCATGTCATTCGCTAGCTAAGACAGAGAATTCATGATGGGTTAATGCAAATGGCTAGTGTCCCGCCAGGACTGGGTCTCTTTGACCAAGGTAGTCCAGTTATGGCTGCTATGACTCTGAGATGCTCTAGCCCATCCACTAGAAAAGAGTCATCTCTGGGGATGATCACTCGACAAACCTCGGCCGATTCGCTCCTCATCAACCCTCGGATGTGTGACCACGGAAGCCATTAGTCGGAACTTTTTTTTTTTCTGGATAAACATGGTGGCGTCCAGTGGCAGCAGCGCTGGGTTCGATGTCAAATTGGTGAAAACATTATGTTGCCTCTTGTGTCAAGACATGAAGAAGCGTCGCCACACATAGATTTTGCAAAGGTCAGTTTTGCCTCCATTTTTAGGTGGCGATGTAGTGCGCGGATTTAGATAACTGCGTAAATCGGTCTTCCGGCAAAGAAATGTCAGGCGGAGCAACATATCAAATTTCTGTCACACATCCAAGGCTTGATGAAGAGTAGCCGAATCTGCTGAGAAGTTCCGAGTGGGGATAGATGTAACCAGGGATGTAGCTTGAAATTGTGGGCTCTTTTGAATTCAGTAAAACTCTGAGCCCTCTAATCTACTAAAAAAATTAGAGGGCAGTCCCTGGCCAAACGGCTTTGCTGTTCGACACGGACAAGCCCCAGTGTAGCCGCTAGAAGATCAGTGCAGCCTTTGTGGGTTAGACCCAGCCCTTTACCACTGGTCTTGGGGGAATGGCTCCAGTTCAGTCAAATCAACTGCAAATTGCTTTTGAAAAAAGCATCGGCTGAATTAATGTAATAAAATGTGTGGGTCCCATCCATATAGATCCCATTCCCTAACCTTACCATCTTAACCACTGTTTACCTCATTTGTGACAGCCCTGGATGTACCTGAGTATTGACTACTGTATTCCAACTGAAGACCACAATGGAAAAATGATCAGAGTCACATTTTCACATTGTGGAGAAATGATGAATTAAAAATTCAAAACGATCTTAGAAACAAAACACTGAACAAATATGCAAAAATATAAAATCTTTAAAATATTATAACAATATATAATATTATTTTATATTATTATAAATATTAAAATAATATATAAAATATACAAAAATGCAAAATTTGGACTCTGATCGTTTTTCCTTTGCGGTCTTTCTGGTCAACTGTGATTCTCATCAACTAGCACACGTCCCTGCCTGTAGTACTGTGTGGATGGTTGTGTGTAAAATAGTCATTGCCTGGCCTGATGAAAGCAAACATAAGAAATTTACGTAAGCTGTAGTGTGTCTTGTATGGCTACATTTGTCATGATTTTGGGGAGAGTGTTTATTTTCTTTGTTCTGTGAGGAGTGCACTTCTATTTTGATTCGTTTTTTGTGTTACCGATTAAAGGAATAAGCCCCGAGAAGCAGTGGGTTACAGTGATTTTATAACGGCGGAGGGGCGTTCTAAGGCACGACGCGCAGTGGAGTGCCTTAGTACCCCTTCGCCGTTATAAAATCACTGTAACCCACTGCTTCAAGGGGTTTATTGCTTTTATAAAATGGTTACCCTACAAATAGCCCATTAAATAAACACACAAGAAAAAAATCAACAATTTATTGGTAATAATGCAACAATAAAATTGAGAACTATTCGTTCCTCCACCAAGCAAGATCGAGTGGACAGAATGTTGGCAAGCAACACAGTCGCTAGCGTCTGCAATTAAGATTGCTTTTTTATCTAGCGTCATTATCATGTCACATCAGGCTATTTGGGCTCGCTAATGTAGATATACTATGAAAGCAGGCTATTTGGAATGTCTCCTTTGGTCTCCCGAAGGCTCCGTTAAATAATTTTACGTTCGTTTCGGTTTCGGTTTTCGAGTTTCCTTGTTCTCAACTCGCGCCGATCGGCCATATCATTACAACCAGCAGCGAGAGTAGGGAACAAGATTGACTTTTGTCCTCCACAATATGTTGAATTGTGCATTAGTTTGCTCGCTAGCTAGCGTTCACTACAATGGATGTGGTTACCCTACACATTGCCCATAAAATAAACACACAAGAAAAAAAAATCAACAATTTGTCGCTGATACTGAAATAGCGAGCTAGTTAGCAATGTAGCTAGCAAGCTAAAGAGACATCGAACTCTATAATGCTATAGCTAGCTAAGTAGATAGCCAACTGGTTAGCGGGTTAAAAGGCTAAACTTCGCCAACACTGAAATAGCGAGCTAAAAGTCTTGAAACAAACGTAACTGAACGAGTCAGTTGAGCGCAGAGTAGTTGGTTGCTAGGCTAGGCGCGCAGGGATATTTTGTGCTGCGGTCTGCCTCAGAATACAGTGGGTTACACTGATTTTATACCGGCATGGAACGCGGCTCAGCCAATCACATTTAAGGATGGGAAGCACCCGTTTTATAATGTTTTTTTCCCCCCACTCAGCTATTGAATTCCTTTCCATGTATCTGCCTTACCACGGCTGGTTAATTGATGATTCGCAGCACCTGCGTTCAGTCTATATGTATGCGGAAGTGGCACCCGGCCCTTGCTTGATCCGGTAACAGCTAGAGGGTATTAGCTCTAGGCTGGTTTGCGAGGTCCTTGCGTTTATTTTGAGGAAAGATCTGTAGAAACTTTGCATTGGTTAAGCGCTGCAGTTCTTGAATGGTTGCATCAGCTCTTAAAAGGCTGCAGTAGCACACAGCACACATCTGCTGCTGTGGTTTGTGCACAATACAGGGAGTAACTGTAGGGGCACAGTCCAAAGTGGGGAGGAAAAAATCTTGGGTCCAGGGTGGTGAAATGATAAAATGAAAATGAAATGCCTGGGTGTCGTGAACTCGTATTTCTGAGGGTGGAACTGCAATGAGCTGCTTTATGGGGTGGTCACACATAAGTTAGCCTCCGTAGCTATCCGTAAGGGGGGAGTACCGTAACCCAGACTACGTAGAAGTAGGTTTGAATATGTTCAACTAGGTTAAAGTAAGTTAAAGCACTTCAATGTCGTACAGGCTAGCCTAGTACACCGTAGTTAGACGTAGTGAGGCGTTCTGACAGCCGTAGTGTAACATAGTAGCCCTTAGTTGCCTGTAGATTCACGGCAAATTTGTTGATAATGGGTACGCTACATTTGGCTATGGTAGGCTACGGTTGTTACTACGGTAAACTAGGTGTAACTAAATTAAACTAAGTTACTGCTACGTTAATTAAAATGCCCGCTACCATGGCTATCTTTTGAACAGGCCCAACAGATAAACCTCCGCACACAGTTATCTCACTTTAATGGCCAATTTATTTCTACAGATGGCCACGGATGGCTACGGTGCGCCACGTTAGGCTACGTTAAGCTATAGAGGCTTCCACTACGCTTAACTACGTTATTGAACGTATGTGTGACCACCCCTTTAATGACACACAGGTGCAGATTGGGTGCCAGACAGACTTCGTCGGGAATGCGGCGGTACTGAAAAGGGCTCCAGTGGTGCATCATCAGTTTGACATCGACTCAGAAATGATGGAGGTCTACAACCTGTGGGGAGGCCTCATCTACTTTGTGGCTCCCGACAAGAGTACGGCGGGGGAGCTGGAGATCCTCGTGCAGCAAGCGGTCATGGCTCCCTACTACAAATCCGGTGAGTTTCATTCGGGCCTACAGTGTAGGCCCATACACCGTTTAAAAAGATGGACGAAGCAACCGTCCCTGAGGATGTAACAGAAAGCGGTGTTCGCTGATGAGCACTATACCCACCAATATATTTTGAAACTGCTGCGGTTAATGGTGGAACTCTATCACTCAGTCATTCAGCCATTCAGTCAGTCAGTCAGTCAATCACGGACCTTCATGTTTGTAGGGTTGGCCCCTCTATTGTGGTGCAGACTGAAATTCAGATCCAATGAAAATCTGGACTGGTCAGTCGCCCGCGACCAACGGGTGTAGCCCCCGATCGCCCACATTTGTCATTTTGGCTTATTTTTGACAAAAATAGTCTATAATTTAGTGAATTAGGTTACCATGGCAACCAAAATCCATAGGTGCCATCAGGCCCAGACACAGCCTGCCTGTGAAAATTTCTGGGGGGTATAATAGTACACAGTGGTGGTGTAGTTTCTAGTGGTCAGTATACTGAGGTCTAATCCATGTCCTATCCACTGCCCATATACACACCAAATTTAAAAGAAATAGCTTTAAAATTGTGGCCTGTGGAGCATCCACAAAGAAATCTCTACAGCGGTGGCGGACGCGTGACAAGGCCAAATATATAGTAGCCCCAACTTCGTCCGGGGGCTACAACAAGTATTGGGCAATTAAATGGGGACAATCGCCGACTGGAAACCTTGCACTCTGACTAACTAAGGCCCATTAAAGGTCCCCTATTATGTTATATTTAGTCATTTAAAATATGTCCAGTGGGTCTTTAAAATAATGTTAAAAATTAGGTTACAAAAAAAAAAAAACCACGCACATCCAGGCTTAGTGAGACATCCTCCCTCTGTGCCGGCCTCTGTATCTGTGCCGCCCTGAAACACGAGCCGTTTCAAAATGGGCGGGAGGCTATGCCAAAGAGGCTCTACTCTGATTGGCTGCCTGGCCGCTTCGATTCCAGGGGAGGGTGCAGAAACCTGCCAGGAAACCAAGATGGCAGGTATTTCAGGGCAGCTTTTCGCAGCATCTATTGCTGTAAGACCATACATGTTTGACCCTGAACTGAAGGAGGATTTTATTGAGGTGTTGCAGCAACGTTTAGCAGGATGTCAATGAGTGGTAAGTCGAAATCTTAATGTTTTGCTTGCACTGTCTTGCCTTAAATGCGTGGGGTTGTAGCTGTACTTTTATGCAGTCATGTACCCACTTATGCGGAAGAAACTTTGCTAAAAGCTCCTGATGACCATTTCTACCAAAACGAAACAATTCCGACACCAAGCTACTGAATGAGCTTGTAGCAAAACACACACACAAACAGTGTAAGCGTTGTTTATGTGGAGCTAGCAAATCAATAATTGGTACCGGAAAGAATTCCGTATCCAATCTACATATTTTTCGGCTTTTTATTAGCCATAACAATTTTTAAAGGGGAATGAAATTCCGCAGTGGCAATGCAGAGAAATCCTTTGTTATACCAGACATGTTATAGCTTGTGCGTTTCGTGATTGCTTTCACCGCCGTAGCATGAGCGAGCTAGCCCAGATATTGGTGAAGTATCAGGCTGACCCCGGCAATAGATAAGTAAAACGTTTGTTTCACAAGCAGCAGTAAACAAAGCCAAACACGTACCCCAAGCTCTGCAAAACATACTTCTGGTCTATCTCCAGCCTTATCAGACCAACTTTGCAGACACATGCATACCAGTTGGCTTTAACTATTGCGGCTACGGTCATGTAACATTATGATCAACTACCACCATGATGCTAACCAAAATAACACAAGCATACCAATCTGAGTTACTGCATTTAAGTTAAAGGGGACCTATTATGCTGATCCTTCTTTTAATACATATAAGTATTGTTATAATGTTGGATGTCCATACTCAACCTCTGAAAAGTTTCTAAACATAAGATACAGGGGTTTTGCCGTAATCCAAGAACGTGATTTCGTGAACATGATTTCCTCTCTGAACAGCTCGTCCCGAAATCTTCACGAGATCTGAGCAAAACCTGACATCAGGTTAGTGATGGGAAGATGAAGCTTCATGAACCATTTTCTTTATTTTCTGTGCCCACAAGATGGTGCACTCTGTTCAACAAAGGCTTGTAAGTTCATTCTATAAACCTTATTTTTTTAACTTTGGGCGCCATCTTGTGGGAACAGAAAATAAGAAAAATGGTTCTTGAAGCTTCATCTTCCCATCACTACATCAGGTTGTGCCGGTCAATTAATATTGACCTAGCCAGAGCCAATCACGGCACTGGACCTGCCCACACCGGAAACTATTCCAGCAGGCACAAATAAACGCGGATCATACTATGCCTTAGTAGCGTCTACACTTTTGGAAATACAAAAGGAGAACCGCAGATCATTTGAGGTGCAGTTCTGTCAGAATCTCTACCAAAGCTACTTGTCCGTTTATTTTTGGACGTGAAGAAAAGCACCCGTTTCACTTCCAAAAGACGATGCCACCAGAAATCAGTGTGTAGCTTTATTGTTTGCTGGCAGCAAACAGCCACGGCAAAAGGGAACGTTAGCTGTTTGTGCTCAGCATTTCACCAAAGACAGCTTTGTCAATAAAGGATAATTCGACGCTGGATAAGCATTTCAGCTGCTTCTCAAACCTGAAGCAGTTCCATTGATCAAGCGCTCGGAGCCACAAGCTGTAAGTAACGATATAACAGCAAATAATGTAAGTGAAGCTGACGTGTCACGGGTGGTTAGCAGGACCGCTAACAATAGTTAGCACTAAGAACTGGCCTCAAACGCAGGCTTTGTAAAATATCTTAAGATAAAGCCTGTATCGGTCGCGACTCGTCCGTGACTCACAGAAGCGGAAGCTGTAAGTTGTTTTTACGGCATAAGCCTACCTAACGTGATGGCCTGTTGATTGTGGCTGTAGCACTGCGGCTAACGTAGCCAAATTACTGTTGCTAATGTTTGTGTCCTAAATATGCAAGAATAATATCAGGGGAAATTCAACAGAAGGTGTGTGAACATAAACCTCATTTGAAGCTAACTTTTTATACAAAACCCAAAACCAGTGAAGTTGGCACGTTGTGTAAATCGTAAATAAAAACAGAATACAATGATTTGCAAACCCTTTTCAACCTATATTCAATTGAATACACTGCAAAGACAAGTTACTTAATGTTCGAACAGGTAAACTTTGTAATTTTTTGCAAATATTAGCTCATTTGGAATTTGATGCCTGCAACATGTTCAAAAAAAAGCTGGCACAAGTGGCAAAAAAGACTGAGAGAGTTGAGGAATGCTCATCAAACACTTATTTGGAACATCCCACAGGTGAACGGGCTAATTGGGGAACAGGTGGGTGCCATGATTGGGTATAAAAGCAGCTTCCCTGAAATGCTCAGTCATTCACAAACAAGGATGGGGGCGAGGGTCACCACTTAGTGAACAAATGCGTGAGCTGATTGTCTAACAGTTTAAAAACAACATTCCTCAACGAGCTATTGCAAGAAATTTAGGATTTCATCATCTACGGTCTGTAATATCGTCAAAAGGTTCAGAGAATCTGGAGAAATCACTGCACGTAGTTTACAAGGCCGAAAACCAACATTGAATGCCCGTGACCTTCGATCCCTCAGGCGGTACTGCATCAAAAACCGACATCAGTGTGTAAAGGACATCACCACATGGGCTCAGGAACACTTCAGAAAACCACTGTCAGTAACTACAGTTCGTCGCTACATCTGCAAGTGCAAGTTAAAACTCTACAATGCAAAGTTTAAAGCCATTTATCAACAGCACCCAGAACGCCGCCCGGCTTCGCTGGGCCCAAGCTCATCTAAGATGGACTGATGCAAAGTGGAAAAGTGTTCTGTGGTCTGACGAGTCCACATTTCAAATTGTTTTTGGAAACTGTGGGACGCCGTGGTCCTCCGGACCAAAGAGGAAAAGAACCATCCGGACTGTTATAGGCGCAAAGTTCAAAAGCCAGCATCTGTGATGGTATGGGGGTGTATTAGTGCCCAAGGCATGGGTAACTTACACATATGTGAAGGCACCATTAATGCTGAGAGGTACATACAGGTTTTGGAGCAACATATGTTGCCATCCAAGCAACGTTTTTTCATGGACGCCCTGCTTATTTCAGCAAGACAATGCCAAGCCACATTCTGCACGTGTTACAACAGCATGGCTCCGTAGTAAAAGAGTGCGGTACTAGACTGGCCTGCCTGTAGTCCAGACCTGTCTCCCATTGAAAATGTGTGGCGATGATGAAGCGTAAAAACGACAACGGAGACCCCGGACTGTTGAACAACTTAAGCTGTACATCAAGCAAGAATGGGAAAGAGTTCCACCTGAAAAGCTTCAAAAAATTGGTCTCCTCAGTTCCCAAACGTTTACTGAGTGTCGTTAAAAGGAAAGGTGATGTAACACAGTGGTAAAAAGGCCCCTGTGCCAACTTTTTTTTGCAATGTGTTGCTGCCTTTAAATTCTAAGTTAATGATTATTTGCAAAAAAAAAAAAATAAAGTTTCTCAGTTTGAACATTAAACATCTTGTCTTTGCAGTGTATTCAATTGAATATAAGTTGAAAAGGATTTGCAAATCATTGTATTCTGTTTTTATCTACGATTTACATAACGTGCCAACTTCACTGGTTTTGTACTTGTGTGTAATTTGGATGCTTGGTACAACTGTTCACGGTTACGGAACTTGCTGTCTGTAAAACCTGTATTGCGGGGTAACGTTCGTCTCTGTCGTTGTTATGACTGCTCGGTTACCAGCTACTGCATGTTAGTTTGCGTGCCGTGCTACTTAAAAATGCTCCTGGTTAACTTATATGCAGTAATTCTGATCGGTATGCTTGTTACTTCGGTAAGCATCAATGTGACAGTTTCATCATAACGTTGCCCGATTGTAGCCACTACCGTTGAAGCTAACCAGAGAGGTGCTGTTTGTGTCTGCAAAGTTGGGCTTAAAAGGCTGCAGTTGGACCAGACGTAGGTTTTGCAATGCTTGGGATACGTGTTTGGGTTTGTTTACGGCTGCTTGTGATCACTTCACTTATCCATGACCAAGGTCAGCTAGAAACTTCACCAATATCTGGGCTAGCTCTCTGATGCTACCCTGAAAGCAATCGCGAAACGCACAAGCTCTAACGTGTCTGGTATAACAAACGATTTCTCTGCACTGCCGTGGCATAATTTCATCCCCCTATAGAAATTGTTCTGGCTAATAAAAAGCCGAAAAAGGAAGAGATTGAATAGGAAGTTCTTTCCTGTCGAAGAGATTCGCTAGCTCCACATAAACAACTGTCCACGCTAACAGAACTTATGGTCTACAAAACCTGTATTATGTTCATAATATAACCGGAACTAGCTGTCTAGCTGTCGCGTACTATCCATAAAGCTGCTTTCACATCGGACGCGAAACTAATTTTTCGCGTGACAGATTACATTCAAAGTCAATGCAAAGACACAAATACACACGTTATAGGCGCGTTAAGCCACTTTCACACCAGACGCGAAATGAATTTTTCGCGCGACAGATTACATTCAAAGTCAATGTGAAGACAATGCATTGACTTTGAATGTAATCTGTCGCGCGAAAAATTAGCTTTGCGTCCGGTGTGAAAGCGGTTTATCACGCCTATTTTCTGTGAGCAAACGCTGGTCATTCCGACGCAATAAGTAAACCATTACCACGGGCAATTTCCGAAAAGGCCGTGTAGCCTGGGGCTTTCGCCCCTCCGTCATATACCAGCGCAGAAGCTGTTCGTTATTCCACGCTAACACCACACCACAGTTATGCACACGAACCAGCAGGTCCTTATAATACACACCTATGCAGTCCATTAGTTGTTGGTCCACTTTTTGCTGCTTCTCACTGTCCATGTTTCCCTCTAAACTCAGGCCCACAGGATTTCTACGGTCTCCGGTCTACACTTGGGTATGTCGACCCGTTCTACAAATGTGTCTGTATGGGGTGGATTCTAGCTTTCCCTCAATCCTAGCTATAGAGTAGAAACACCTGTGTACTCACCATAGAAGCCGTTGGTAGATAGCAAATTCGAGCTTGAGCTGCCAGACTTTCGCACTGCAAAGACAGAGACAAAAGGTTACTGTGCAATACAGGTTTTATAGACAGTAAGTTCCGTTAATGTGAACAGTTACTTATGTGAAGCCAGCGAATCGATAACTTCTACAGGAATGAATTTCGTACCCAATCTCCTCCTTTTTCGGCTTTTTATTAGCCAGAAAAATTTTAAAGGGGGGATGAAATTCTGCCACAGCAATGCAGAGAAATCGTTTGTTATACCAGACACGTTATAGCTTGTATGTTTCGCCATTGCTTTCACCGCGGTAGCATCAGAGAGCTAGCCCAGATATCGGTGAAGTATCCAGCTGACCCCGGTAATACAAAACCCAAAACCAGTGAAGTTGGCACGTTATGTAAATCGTAGATAAAAACAGAATACAATGATTTGCAAATCCTTTTCAACTTATATTCAATTGAATACACTGCAAAGACAAGATGTTTAATGTTCAAACTGAGAAACTTTTTTTTTTTTTTGAAAATAATCATTAACTTAGAATTTAAAGGCAGCAACACATTGCAAAAAGTTCACTTTCCATGTTACATCACCTTTCCTTTTAACGACACTCAGTAAACGTTGGGGAACTGAGGAGACCAATTTTTGAGGCTTTTCAGGTGGAACTCTTCCCATTCTTGCTTGATGTACAGCTTAAGTTGTTCAACAGCCCGGGTCTCCGTTGCCGTATTTTCTTCATAATGTGCCACACATTTTCAATGGGAGACAGGTCTGGACTACAGGCAGGCCAGTCTACTCTTTTCTACGGAGCCATGCCGTTGTAACACGTGCCTAGCATTGTCTTGATGAAATAAGAGGGGCGTCCATGAAAAAAGACGTTGCTTGGATGGCAACATATGTTGCTCCAAAACCTGTATGTACCTTTCAGCATTAATGGTGCCTTCACATATGTGTAAGTTGCCCATGCCTTGGGCACTAATACACCCCCATACCATCACAGATGCTGGCTTTTGAACTTTGCGCCTATAACAGTCCGGATGGTTCTTTTCCTCTTTGGTCCGGAGGACACAGACGTCCACAGTTTCCAAAAACAATTTGAAATGTTCGCCAGACCACAGAACACTTTTTCCACTTTGCATCAGTCCATCTTAGATGACAGGCATTTCTGGGTGCTGTTGATAAATGGCTTTCGCTTTGCATTGTAGAGTTTTAACTTGCACTTGCAGATGTAGCGACATTTAACTGTAGTTACTGACAGTGGTTTTCTGAAGTGTTCCTGAGCCCATGTGGTGATGTCTTTTACACACTGATGTCGGTTTTGATGCAGTACGCCTGAGGGATCGAAGGTCACGGGCATTCAATGTTGGTTTTCGCCCTTACGTGCAGTGATTTCTCCAGATTCTCTGAACCTTTTGACGATATTACGGACCAGATGATGAAATCCCTAAATTTCTTGCAATAGCTCGTTGAGGAATGTTGTTTTTAAACTGTTCGACAATCAGCTCACGATTTGTTCACTAAGTGGTGACCCTCGCCCCATCCTTGTTTGTGAATGACTGAGCATTTCAGGGAAGCTGCTTTTTACCCAATCATGGCACCCACCTGTTCCCCAATTAGCCCGTTCACCTGTGGGATGTTCCAAATAAGTGTTTAATGAGCATTCCTCAACTCTCTTCAGTCTTTTTGCCGCTTGTGCCAGCTTTTTTTGAAACATGTTGCAGGCATCAAATTCCAAATGAGCTAATATTTGCAAAAAATTACAAAGTTTACCTGTTCGAACATTAAGTAACTTGTCTTTGCAGTGTATTCAATTGAATATAGGTTGAAAAGGATTCGCAAATCATTGTATTCTGTTTTTATTTACGATTTACACAACGTGCCAACTTCACTGGTTTTGGGTTTTGTAGATAAGTAAAACGATCGCTTCACAAGCAGCAGTAAACAAAACCAGACACGTACCCCAAGCTCTGCAAAATATACTTCTGGTCTAACTGCAGCCTTATCAGACCAACTTTGCAGACACATGCATACCAGTTGGCTTTAACTGTTGCGGCTGCGGTCATGTAACATTATGATAAACTACCACCATGATGCTAACCAAAATAACACAAGCATACCAAGTACACCCCAAGCTCTGCAAAACCTACGTCTGGTCTAACTGCAGCCTTTTCGGCCCAACTTTGTTGAGATATACAGCACCTTTCCAGTTAGCTTCAACTGCAGTGGCTACAATCAGGCAACGTTATGATGAAACTGCCACATTGATGCTTACCGAAGTACCACAAGCATACCGATCAGAATTACTGCATATAAGTTAACCAGGAGCATTTTTAAGTAGCACAGCATGCGAATTCACATGTAGTAGCTAGCAACCGAGCGGTCATAACAATGACAGAGCCAAACGTTTCCCTGCAATACAGGTTTTACAGACAGTAAGTTCCGTTACCGTGAACAGTTGTACTAAGCATTCAAATTACAAACAAGTATAAAAAGTTAGCTTCAAATGAGGTTTATGTTCACACACCTTCTGTTGAATGTTCCCTGATATTACTCTTGCATATTTAGGACACAAAAATTAGCAACAGTAACTTAGCTACATTAGCCACAGTGCTACAGCCACATTCAACAGGCTTTCACATTAGGTAGGATTATGCAGTAAAGCAACTGTTTCCGCCTCTGTGCGTCACGGACAGTCGCAACCGATCCAGGCTTTATCTTCAGATATTTTACAAAGCCTGCGTTTGAAGCCAGTTGTTAGTGCTAACTATCGTTAGCGGTCCTGCTAGCCACCCGTAACACGTCAGCTTCACTTACATTATTTGCAGTTATATCGTTACTTACAGCTTGTGGCTCCGAGCGCTTGATTGATGCAACTGCTTCAGGTTTGAAAAGCAGCTGAAACGCTTATCCGGCGTCAAATTATCCTTTATTGACAATGCTGTCTTTGGTGAAATGCTGAGCACAAACAGCTAAAGTTCCCTTTGACCGTGGCTGTTTGCCGCCAGCAAAAAAAAAACAAAAAAGCAACCCACTGATTTCTGGTGGCATCGTCTTTTGGAAGATAAAATAGTTGTGCTTTTTTCGCATCCAAAAAAAAAAAAAAAACAGACGAGCAGCTTTGGGAGAGATACTGACAAAACTGCACCTCAAATGATCTACGGTTCTTCTTCTTCTTTTGTATTTCCAGAAGTGCAGACGCTACTAAGGCGTAATATGATCCGCAGTTGTTTGTGCCTGCTAAAATAGTTTCCGGGGTGGGCAGGTCCAGCGCAGTGATTGCCTCTGGCTAGGTCTGTATTAATTGGACGGTACAACCTGACGTCAGGTTTTGTCCAGATCTCGTAAAGATCTCGGAACGAGCTGTTCAGAGGGGAAATCACGTTCAGGAAATCCGTTCTTGGTTTACGGCAAAACCTCTTTATTTTATCTTTAGAAACTTTAGAGGTTGAGTATGGACATCCAACTATGGAAGCCCATAGTGGACAATATTCAAATGAAAATATAATCCCACTACTGCATTATAATTTTCCACTTATGAATGAGTTGAGACAATATTAAATTGAAAATGCATTAATCCAATTATCACTTTCATTTTCACATACACATCTGGGAAATCTATGACTATATTCAAATGATAATGAAAAGCTGATTGAAATTTAATTTTCAAAGTCATGCTCTGCAATACAGTGGACAATATTCAAATACAATAAGCAAAACAGCACCCCCAGCCTATTGCATTTACATTTACATGTCATCACGCTCTATTAGGGTCAACATGATAATGAAAATGCTGTTTTCTAATCACTTGGAAATAATAATGATATAATAATGATGACAACATTTGACATTTCATTTTCAAAGACTTATCCTGCAATACATGGGACAATATTCAAACGCAGTAAGGGAAACAGCGCCTCCCAGTCCATTGCATTTTCAAATACATGTCACCACGCTCTTTTTGGGACACAATGAAAATTAAAATGCAATCTGTTAGCGTCTCATCAAGGCGGGTCTTCCGCTAGGACGTCACTCATTAGGGGCGCGAGCGGAAACCATGTTCCTTATTTGCATACCAACCAATCAGCTTCTGGGTAGCGCTTGTACGCACGGAGGGTTACTGTTAATATCATGATGGCTAGGCTGCTGTGTATTGTGTGCCATAGCGCATTAGGCTATGTTACGCTGTGGTTGTTGCCATCTTGGCAGCCAGTACGCTAGCTAACGTTAACTAAGGAAAATATTTATAAATGATCATCACATTAAAACGATATGATTTGATTTTTGCCCCAACTCTATTAACTGAGCTAGCTGTAATATGCATGAACTTATCCGAAGCTTCGCGGCAGTGCTCTGCAACTGCAACCCAAGTGTGCTTGCAGATTTCAGAGACGTTAGCTAGCTTGCTAGTGAGTCTAAAAGCAATCGTTTAGGTACAGCTAGCTAGCTATGATGCCTACTGGAGAAGCTCTTACAGCCCTGATTTGTCACTTTAAGCGCCATCTCGCAAAATAACGACCTCTTTCACCATTGATTAGCAGCTTCTTTTACCTAAAGAACAAACTGACAGTTCAGCCTGAGACATGTTATTTCATAGCTATTTAAAGCAGCATTATCCTTCCATGCGTGCAATAGCGTATTACATTACTCCAGATAAAACGCTATCCGTCTTCCCACCCTGCTGATGCTAGTTAGGGGAAATGTTTGTCATCATTTTTATACTTAATCGCTGTGATTCGGTTTTTGCTAGCTGACGACTGCTCTTGTGCTTGCCGAGTTGCAAGTTCGCCACTCCTGAAACATGCACAATGTATACATCATGCAGAAAAGTCCGATAAACGGCCAGCAGTCAGGCTGCCGCTGTTCCTAGTTTAATCGCGATTCCCAAGCCACGTAGCAATGGGAGAAGTTTTGATGACTGGCTGAAAACAATGTTCCTCACTTGCTAACTTAACCTGCTGAAATATGAACTTCTTTGATCTGTTTGGCAGCACTTTCGTACTATCACCAAGAGAACTATCAGATTTCTGGGAGATTTAAATGGATAGCTCATTACCTGGCTACCTCAAGAACAATCTGCAAGCACAAGAGCAATCGCTGTCGGCTAACTAGCTTGTGAAGCTAGGGCAAAAACCGAATCACAGCGATTAAGTATAAAAATGATGACAAACATTTCCCCTAACTAGCGTCAGCAGGGTGGGAAGACGGATAGCGATGTAATACGCTATAGCACGCATGGAAGGAAAATGCTCCTTTAACTAGCTATGAAATAACATGTCTCAGGCTGAACTGTCAGTTCGTTCTTTAGGGAAAAGAAGCTGCTAATCAATGGTGAAAGAGGTCGTGTGTGCGAGATGGCGTTTAAAGTGACAAATCAGGGCTGTAAGAGCTTCCCCAGCAGGCATCATAGCTAGCTAGCTGTACCTAAGCGATTTCTTTTAGACTCACTAGCAAGCTAGCTAATGTCTCTGAAATCTGCAAGCACACTCGGGTTGCAGTTGCACAACACTGCCGCGAAGCCTCGGATAAGTTCATGCATATTACAGCTAGCTCAGTTAATAGAGTTGGGGCAAAAATCAAATCATATCGCTTTAATGTGATGATCATTTATAAATATTTTCCTTAGTTAACGTTAGCTAGCATACTAGCTGCCAAGATGGCTACATCCAAAGTGAAACATAGCCTAAAGCGCGATGGCACACAATACATAGCAGCCTAGCCATCATGACATTTCAGGCTCCGTGCGTACAAGCGCTACCCAGAAGCTGATTGGTTGGTATGTATGGTTGCAAATAATGAACATGGTCTCCATTTTAATTTTCTGTCCCCCTAATGAGTGACGCCCTAGCGGAAAACCCCGCTGTATTTGAATATTGATGAGCAAAACAAAATAATAGATTCATCATTTTAATTTTCAATTACATGTAATGACATGTAAATGACATGTAAATGCAATAGGCTGGGGGTGCTGTTTTGCTTATTGCATTTGAATATTGTCCACTGTATTGCAGAGCATGACTTTGAAAATTAAATGATGTCAATCAGCATTTCATTATCATTTGAATATAGTCATAGATTTCCCATATGTGTATGTGAAATGAAAGTGATAATTGGATTAATGCATTTTCAATTTAATATTGTCTCAAATAACTCATTCATAAATGGAAAATTATAATGCAATAGTGAGATTACATTTTCATTTGAATATTGTCCACTATGGGCTTCCATACAACATTATAGCATTACTTATATGTATTAAAAGAAGGATCAGCATAATGGGTCCCCTTTTAGTGAAATCCTGCTCACCACATTTAGCACTGGCATGGTGTGGTTTGAAGCTAAACTATTGGGTGTCTCTTCAGTGGAAGCTAGTGATTTATAACAAAATTGCCACGCTGGAACTTTATCATCTACTCCCTCAGTTGCAAAGATGTTGGGACGGTATGGAAAATTCAAATGCTGTAAATGATTTTTGACCTTAATTAAATGGAAAATTATATTTGCCGTTTTACCCTCTCAATGCTATTTCTTTCTTGAAAATACATTCTGCTCATTTGATGCCAGCAACACCTTCAGGAAAAAGACTGGAGCAATATAAGACTTTGAAAGTGGAATGTTAAGAAAGTGGTGAATAATAGTTTCAGAGCAACGATTCTCAGCATACTTTTGCAAGGATTGTCGGGATTTCACCCTCTGTAATGAGTAATGTTATTAAAAGATTTAGGGAGTCTGGAGAAGTCACTGTGTGTAAATGGCTAGTTTGAAAACCGGTACTGATTGCCCTGATCTTCGATCCTTCAGATGGCACTGCAATGAAAACCGGGAGGCTGTGTGATGAATATAATCAGATGAGCTGGATTAATACCTTTGTTAGTAAACACCATCCAGTGTTGCACAAATGCAAGTTAATACTCCACTACGCACCACTTGCTGTTCGCTTTACATTGTGATCTGTATGATTTCATATGCAGGGTTTTTTCTTAAGCGGGGAACGGGGTGGCGCGCCCCCTTACCAGAATGCCGATTTAGCGTTACAACCTTATTTCCTAACATTCAGCCTTCCCGGGAGTTGCATGTCCACCATATTGTATTTTAACTCGCGCAAGGGATTATGGAGCCAGTGGTCCAGTCAGTGCCCTATCCGTACCTCCGGAGCTTCAGGATGCCAGGTTACATGTGTTCTGTGCCTGGATGCTACAGACACCATCACAGGGATCGAGAATTGAGCTTTTATAATTTTCGGAAGGACTCCAAGCTGGGAAAGAAGTGGCTGATTTACACAGGAAGGGCTGGAAAGAAGGGCAAATACAGCAAGTTGGCTGTATTGTTTTGCCATAAAACCTTTTTTTTCCCCCGCTTAAAAAGATGCAATTTTCAGCGGTTTGTCAGTTGTCACTTTGATGTACAAGGGAGCGACTGAAGAATACGGCCTGCATAGCATAACTATAACTTCACTGTTTCATAATGATTCATGAAATATAACTCACTAACCTATCGGAAGCTTCATTATAACCTAGCTGGCTTCCCTTTACGTTTGCTAGCAATAATGAACGACAGTCACAACACTGTAAGTTAGCTATCTGGGTAACGTAACCTTAGATTTGCGATGCGGGCCATATTCTTCAGTCACCCTGCCGCAAGGTTCGAGGATGATTTAATGGAGTGTAATGGCGTGCCGTCAGATGTCAGGAAGGCCTTCAGTAACATTACCCTTTCCCGCATAATTGCTCTTATAACTGTTTGCGATCAAGTTTGCCTGATTAACAATCAAACAATTTATTAACTGAACAACCACCACAAATGCATGACACGTAATAATAAAGAAATGCTAATGACAAAGCGATTGCCTATTGGCTATGTTGATATAATTGATATGACTCTGCAAGGATGACAATCTGCAAAAAATCAGAAACATTCATGGACTTAGCAGCAATTATTTTCGCCATCACTCAGCTGAGCATCGTACCTAACAACGCACTTTAGCTGTCACTACATTCAGTCTATAGAACGGATTCTCATGGCTTATTGCTCAATGAGCCTCGCAAACTAATTTACGCAAATTTGTGCTACAGGAGTGCAGAAATGATAAAGACATATTGATATTTTTCCACCGCTGCAGTTCCGAAACAGATGCTGCCTCAAATGACAGAATTTACAGCTCCTGGCACTTTGTCCGGGGTGAAATCAGGCTCCGAAAAACACCTGAGTTCTGCAGTCTCCACGTCATACACTATTTGTTTGGACCACTGTGAATCCCAATATGCATCGCACGGGAGCTTCTTCCAGCTATGCGCAATGAGACATGCAACTCCCATATAACCCTATGGGGCAGACGTTCAATAGAAAATACAACAGAACTCGCCTAAACCGTCCTCGTATAAAATGGAAACTCGCTCATACCGGACAACAGCTGAAGTCCCAATTTTTCGGTTATGTTTTTCCATTAAATAAACAACTAATATACCTGATTTTATATAACGGATTTTCGCTTACAAAGGACAAAATTTCCAGTCCCGTCACAATGCATTTCCATTCAAAAGCACTCGTGTATACCGGGCAAGCTGGTTTGGACCATGCACATACGCAGTCGCAACAGAGCAACGAAATGAAGTTCGGCTTTCCTACACAGTTATAAACTGACTGAATTTAACCGTTAAATTAACGCATTGTCTCCCTGTCATATTAACTGTAAGTGGAGTCCTGCGTGCATTTAACCGTGGGGTACACTGAACATGCACTGAACTCTGAGGTAAACTTATTGTAAAATTACAGTTAAAATAACTGGCAAAAAGGTGCCAGTTAAATTACCTGGCAAAAAGGCTTCAGTTTATTTGTTTATTATTAACAGTATATTCCCGGAAACTGAAACGGGCGCGGTTTCATTTACATAGGCTACTTTAGTTTTGAGACTACTACTGTGCCGTGAAAAAGTATTTGCCCCCTTCCTGATTTCTTTTTTTTTTTTTTTTTTGCATATTTGTCACACTTAAATGTTTCAGATTAGCAAATAAATTTTAATATTCGACAAAGACAACTCGAGTAAATACAAAATGCAGTCTTTAAATGATGATTTAATTTATTAAGGGGAAAAAGCTATCCAAACCTACCTGGCCTGGTGTGAAAAAGTAATCGCCCCCTAAACCTAATAACTGGTTGTGCCACTTTCTGCGACAACAACTGCAATCAAGTGTTTGCGATAACTGGCAGAGTCTTTCACATCGCTGTGGAGGAATTGTGGCCCACTCTTCTTTGCAGAATGTTTTAATTCAGCAACATTGGAGGGTTTTTGAGCATGAACAGCCTGTTTAAGGTCATGCCACAGCATTTCAATCGGATTTAAGTCCAGACTTTGGCTAGGCCACTCCAAAACCTTCAGTTTGTTTTTTTTAAGCCATTCAGAGGTGGACTTGCTGGTGTGTTTCAGATCATTGTCCTGCTGTATAACCCAAGTGTGCTTGAGCTTGAGGTCACCAACTGATGGTTGGACATTCTCCTTCAGGATTTTCCGGTAGAGAGCAGAATTCATAGTTCCATCAATTACGACAAGTTGTCCAGGTCCTGAAGCAGCAAAGCAGCCCCAAACCATCACACTACCACCACCATGTTTGACTTTTGGCATGACGTTCTGATTATGAAATGATATGTTAGTTTTACGCCTGATGTAACGGGATGCACGCCTTCCAAAAAGTTCAAATTTTGTCTCGTCAGTCCACAGAATATTTTCCCAAAAGTCTTGGGGATCAATAAGATGTATTTTGGCAAATGTGAGACAAGCTCTTGTGTTCTTTTTGGTCAGCAGTAGTTTTCGCCTTGGAACCCTCCCATGGATGCCATTTTTGCTCAGTCTCTTTCTTATTGTTGAATCATGAATACTGACTTTAAATGAGGCAAGTGAGGCCTGCAGTTCTTTAGATGTTGTTCTGGATTCTTTTGTGACCTCCTGGATGAGTCGTCGATGCGCTTTTGGAGTAATTCTGGTAGGCCGGCCACTCCTGGGAAGGTTCACCACTGTTCCAAGTTTTCTCCATTTGTGGATAAAGGCTTAGAAATGGCTTTGCCACCCTTTCCAGACTGATAGATGTCAATTTCTTTTTTTCTCATCTGTTCTTGAATTTCTTTAGTTCGCAGCATGACATGTTGCTTTTTGAGATCTTTTAGCCTACTTCACTTTGTCAAACAGGTTCTATTTAAGTGATTTCTTGATTCAACAGGTCTGGCAGTAATCAGGCCTGGGTGTGGCTAGTGAAATTGGACTCAAAAAATGTGGTTAATCACAGTTAATTCATGATTTAACAAGGGGGTCAATTACTTTTTCACATAGGGCCAGGTAGGTTTGGATAGCTTTTTCCCCTTGATAAATGAAATCATTTCAAGACTGCATTTTGTATTTACTCGGATTATCTTTGTCTTATATTAAAATTTGTTTGATGATCTGAAACATTGAAGTGTGGAAAATGTGCAAAAAAGTAAGAAATCAGGAAGGGGGCTAATACTTTTTCACGCCACTGTAAATTGATCCCAGTTGGGCCAACATGCAATATCATCCTGTTATCCATAATGTCAGGGCAAAGACGGACTAAATGAAGACAACAAGCAGGTATTGTCGCGGTCACTTTGTCTAGGGATATAATTTCGCTTGTAAAAGAAGGCAGGCTGGCCTGGACTGGTGAAGGTAGAAGGAAAGCCAGCACTTACCTCCCCTCACAATGGCACCATGGCATTCCAGGGCAAGCTCAAGCTGCCGCTCCACCAGCGAATAGCTCTGCGTCGTTCGGTTCTTTGATTCAGTATAGTGAGTTATTTTCTGAAAGCATGGAAGTCTGATAGGTGACGAGTTAAAATAAAACAGAATCGCGTGGCCGGGAAAACGAGAGTTTAGGGAAGGTCCGCCACTTCAGGGCTCCGGCATATTGCAACTAGAGTGCCAAGGGCCCTGAAGGTTGCCGGCAGTTACAGCTCCAACAGGAGAAAAGTAACTAGCATCAGTCCGCGGATTCAACAGCAAGCCAACACGAACTCTTGCGAAAGCAACACATTGTCTACACGATATTGGCGTTAAAAAGCTCCAGCTTGGACATCCGCGTAAAAATTAAACCTGTTTAATTTTTTCGCGAATTTCAGCGGTGATTGCGAATGGTCCCTTACCACTGCGAATCAATTCACGGTTCTTCGAATCAATTCTTCTCTTCGAAAGAAGAGAACTGTTTCATCCGCACACTTCCACGGGCCAAAGCAGCTCAGTGAGAAAGGGGTTTTAGTTACCATTATCGGGCAACTTGACTGTGCAGTCACTTTTTCATGAGTGACAGACAGCAACATTTCTGCCATTTAGCAAAAATATAATCTTTAAGAAGTCTAGATCATGAAATCCGATTAGTTTTTTTTCTAACCTGAACTTTCACTGTCGTCTGCTGTCAATTTGTGAAGTGCGCCCTCTTCTCAATTCACTTCTGGTTCTTGTTCTGCTTTCAGACAATGATTTTTTTACACAACACTGCCACCGAGTGGGTCTAATTAGTATCATTGTTTCTATTCCATGATGCTAATGGGAACAAACATCCAAAAATGGGTTTTGACCAGTTTTTATTGCCACAATTGATTGTGAAAAAAGGTCGACCATGCGGTTACAATGCCCGTAAAAATTTTATAACACTTCAGAATGAAGTTGTTACGCTCTTAATAGACAAAGCATACATATAAATTCATATATGCATATAACAACTAGTTTCTTCCAGGTATAGACCTCAGTCAGACTCACAGGCATAGCTGGATGTGAACGCTTTTTTCTTTGAAAGAAACAAAAACGTGGGTAACTGAGCGATTATATAAAGGGTAAGGCAATCGTAGAGCTTATTGGTTAGCTTTGCCAAATAATGGAGCATAAATATTGTTGATCTACAGTTCCTTATTTGTGTCCTTTTTAAGCATGAAAAGATAAAAAAGAACACGGAAAACAAGTCCCCCACCCCAAAAAAAAAAAAAAAATTTGTGACACCCATGTTTACTGTTTACATGTGCCTCATTGGACATTTATACATACACAAGATGGCGGAGCTATTCTGACGTGTGTGCTTTGGTCCAGCCAGTGACGTTGTCCACTCTAGTTTTTTTTAGTTACAAAATTGTGTAAATGTCTTCCTTACTATCCAAACTTACTCCTTCTCCCTTCAAGGAATACACAGAAAAAAAAGCACCATCCCCCTCTGCTTGGTCGCTCCGCTCCCTCGCCAACAGTGTCCCCCCCATAGTACATTTTTCTAGAAAAACCCCTGTTGGGTATTTCCTGGTATGTAGCTCAGTGTTTGGCCCTTCCCTCCAATGAGAGAACTGTGTGACATGCCTTTTAACTTCTGCCCCACCAGGGGTCACAACTGTGGAGGACTGGGTGAAAACAATCCGGAATGCCCCGGCCCCGTGGGCGGAGATGGAGTTTGAGAACATCATTATAACGTGCCACTCGACCACGGTGCGGGACGTGGAGCGGCCGGACGAGGTGGCAGCTTTGTGGGACGAAATCATGCGTGCCGTGGCCGACTTGGGCTCCAACCCCCAGAAGTTCCTCCGAAAGGAACGCTTCGTCGCAGACGTTCAGATCTCGGCTGGTGAGTCATCTTAGGTCATTGACATCATCAAAACATGCAGCCAATAGCGGCTCGTCCTTTGTTCGGGGTGCCTCTCACTGGAATCCCACACCTCCTAACGACACAACAGGAAATAATGATGGGTTCTGGTTTAATGACGCGTAAGAACCGAACAATGAGTTGTGAGTTGGGACAATGATGGATCAGGACCTAACAATTGGTCCACATCTTGCAAAATCCTCCATTTCTGTCAGTTACCTGTAGTGATTGTTACATCGGCATTACAATGTTAAGTTAATTACACTGTAAACCCTGACAAGTGTGGTGAACTCAAATGTTTTGTGGAAACCGATTACCTGAAAATACCTGAGTATGCCTATTTAATGATCTTGTGTTCACAGCACTTAAAAACATGTCAAACATAACTTTACCTCATTTTCTATAAGTTCCTTCCACACAATGCAATGAAGTTGGCCTACACAATTTTTGAGTTAATCAGTTTCCGCAATACATTTGAGTTCACCACACTATCAGGGTTTACATTGTGTATTCTTACTCCTTTTTTGTAATCTTTTAACTTTAGCCATTTAATATGAGGAGCTCAAATGTGGAGGATCTTTACCCCTTACAGTGCTGAAATAAATTTTTTAAAAATATAAATTTAATTGTCCTGTGCTGTTGAAAACCTATCATGTGGCTACTTGTTTAAAAGAGCTCCCGTAGGGGGGTTCTTTTAAACAAGTCACCACATGATAGGTTTTGAACAGCTTTGATTTTGATATCTTACATTCTTGAGCAACAATAGCTGTATTTAGCGCTCTAAGGTTTAACATCGCTGGTTCACAACTGCTCATCTATCCTCATCCCCTCATCCCCACTGGCCTGCAGGGTTTATGCACAGCGGATATCCGATCATGATGCACGCCCCCTCGGCAATTGACCTGATGAAGCCGGACGTGCTCAAGAAGAACGGCTGCTGGGGGCCTATCCATGAGCTGGGCCACAACCAGCAGCGAGGAGCGTGGGAATTCCCGCCCCACACCACCGAGTGCACCTGTAACCTGTGGTCTGTCTACGTGCACGAGAACGCGTTAGGCATTGAGCGCGGAAAAGCGGAAAAGGCCCTCGCCCCTGCCCAACGGAAAGCCGTTCGGGACGCTTTCAAGAAAAAGCCTGACTTAGCCAAATGGTCTGTTTTTACCGCACTGGAGACCTACTTACAGGTGAGGTGGGGAAGTGAGGAGCCGGAGGTGTGGTGTAATGCGATGGGATGGAGTCCGACTGAGGCGTGATAGTGTTGGCAGTTACCTCACATTTTAACACACGATTACTCTCAGTCGGTTCCAGTTTACACGGCCTGATTTATATCAAGACAGACAGATAGAAAGATATTCTTAACTAGAAAAGGCTACATTTTCTGAAGAAAGTTTGTCTGCTTGCTTCAGCGAGAAAAGTTGAAGAGGTTGGCCTATAAAATGAAGCTGCTTGGAAACTGAGAGGCAAAGGAAATGGCTGAAGAAATGTTGAAAAACTCCTGAAATGTCAGCACAAGACTTTAAAGCTGAAAGTAATTGTTTAAGGAATTCTGACTTTTCAGCTGCATCATGACCGAGTCAACTCCGCGTCAACCGAGCTGTAAAAAAGAAATAGTCAATTAGAGTCAATGAGGTTGACGCATTTCTCTCTATGGCTCTGTGCGTATCTAGGTCAACGCAGTGCATGCTGAGAAATTAGCTTTATGGCGGAGCAAACATGGCAGGCCACATTTTCAGACTGCTGCAGCTGTTGTTGCTTATAGCTCATAGTCAGTGTCTCCCCCAGTGCCGAACTGTACAACGCTGACCTGGCCCAAGAGTGAAATGCTACTATTCGCAGCTGTCTGTTCATTTCTGTGCACTGTGTGTTCGCTAGCTGAGTAGCTAATAATAGCAAGCTGCGAGATATCGTTAACTCATGTTGTGATATTATTCATGGCTCCCTTCTTATTTCTGTGCTATTATTAGCTAGTTAGCTCGCAAACACAGTGCACAGAACGTGTTCGAAATGGGTCGAACTTGAAATTGCCATCACTGCAGATGACATAATCAATAGCTAGCTAACGTTAACTATTAAACTACTCAATAAGTATGGAAAAGTTACGTCTGCTGGCTTAGCAAGGATGGCAGTTATGGTCATTTTGATTACAATATTTCGCCTGTTTTAGATACGATCGTAAACATATCTAGCAAGTGCGAACAGTTGCTTGTATATCCTGGAATAGGAGCTTGAGCAATTCTTTTCTGTTTGCAAATTTTTTTACTGTAACATGTGTTCTACATGGACCCGCCCTGAAAAAAGACCAGTCTTTGCTGCCCTAAACGTGCTCTCCTGGAGCTGGTTTCAGCGACTGTACAAACGACAATATCGAGAATTCTTTCACTGAGTTTGACGCCGAAGAATGAGATTTGTCTAACAGTCATATCAATCTTAATCCGAACAATGATAATGCTGAGGCCAGGAAAAAGTCCAGCGGAGTTTAACCACAATACCGCTATGCCACAATTGCACTGAGTCACTCTGAGCCATTTGAGTTAATGGCTAAAGCATTTGGTCCAATGGAGATTTTAGCCAAGGCATCTCTTGCATACCTCTTGCATGCCTCTACCTCAAAGATAGTAAGTCCAATCTACGAAATGGAGGTACAATACTGATGAGGAGAGTCTGCTGAGCAAAATGTGTCAAAATTGTCTGTGTAGTGCCAAAAATGTGGGAACACAAGCAAATTAAACTGTGTTTTTCTACTTTCCAAACTGAATTTTCTTGTCTGTTTTAATATAGGAGTTCATGGAGTTTCGGTTCGCGCTCCCGTGGCTTTTTGGCTCATACTGCCAAAATCATCTGCCCGATTGCTCGCATAGTTACATTTTCATGACCAGCACAACTTTTGCTGCAACTTGGATATAAAAATATTTATGTGGAGTGAAAACTGTGGGAGTTAGAGCAAGTTTAAGAGAAGACCTCTTGACGATTTTACAGCTATTCGCCACTCTAACAGTGACGTCACCACACTGTAAGTTCCCAGAATGTATTGTAACAAGAATTATTTTAAGAAATTATAATTAAAAATGATAGAAATTATGAAAAATTTGAACAATGAAGAAATTATACAAGCTTAACGTAACATTTTGCAGTTTGAATGACATTTCTAGCTAAAAGTATGACAGAGTAAAAAAATAGCAGAAAATAGCTGAATCTACTGAATCAGCGCAAAAATGGCTTGATTTAATAGGACCCCAAAAAATATCTCAAAAACTAAAAAGAAAAGCAAATATCTGCACGGATGCAACATAATTCAGAACAAGCTACATTTTTAGCTCCGCTGTGATGACAGTCACAGTCAGCGGAGCTTTTCTAATGCCGATTCGTCCGGCGTCCGTCCGTCCGTCTGTCTGGCGTCAACTTTTCACTTCAAATCTGAATATCTCAAAAACTGTCTGATAACTTTTTTTCTAATTTGGTTTGAGCCCGCCTTTTGATATTCTGAATATTCACTTTGAAAATTAGAAAATGCTACATCCCGGTTTTTGAGAAATAAAGCATTTTGGACTGAGAAAATTAGTGTTTGTGCTCATTTTCTCAGTCTTTCATTAATATCTCAAAATCTGTCTGATAACTTTTTTTCTAATTTGGTGTGAGCCTTCCGTATGATATTCTGAATATTCACTTTTAAAATTAGAAAATTCTACGTCCTGGTTTTTTAGAAATTAAGCATTTTGGACTGAGAAAATTAGTGTTTGTGCTCATTTTCTCAGTCTTTCATTAATATCTCAAAAACTGTTTGATAACTTTTTTTCTAATTTGGTGTGAGCCTTCCTGATGATATTCTGAATATTCACTTTGAAAATTAGTGGAAAATTCTACGTCCCGGTTTTTGAGAAATTCAGCATTTTGGACTTAGAAAATCAGTGTTTGTGCTCATTTTTTCAGTCTTTCATTAATATCTCAAAAACTGTCTGATAACTTTTTTTGCTCCACTGTGACCATAGTCAGCAGTCAGCAGAGCTTTTCTAATGCCGAGTCATTCTGCGTCCTTCTGTCTGTCCGTCCAGCATCAACTTTTCGCTTCAAATTTGAATATCTCAAAAACTGTCTGATAACTTTTTGTCTAATTTGTTGTGAGCCTTCCTTATGATGTTCCGATTATCCCCTGCAAAAATTAGAAACTCCACGTCCCCGTTTTTGAGAAATTCAGCATTTTGCACTTATAAAATCAGTGTTTGTGGTCATTTTTTCAGTTTTTCATTAATATCTCAAAAACTGTCTGATAATTTTTTGTCTAATTTGTTGTGAGCCTTTCTTATGATGTTTTGAATAACCCTTGCGAAAATGAGAAATTCTACATCCCGGTTTTTGAGAAATCCAGCATTTTGGAACTTAGAAAATCTGTGTTTCTGCTCATTTTTCAGTCTTTCATTAACGTGTCATGTGTTAATATTGCAATAGTTTTCAAGGATATCTGAAATTAAGTTATGACATGGACATTTCAGTCATCCTCAGCAGAGCTCTCAAGGCCAACAGGCCTCTTGTTTAGAGTTTGAATGGAATCAATAGCTAAAACGGTGTAGGAGCAGTTAGTCGGCCAAATTTAGGCGGAAGAAGAAAAAGAATAAGAAGAAGAAGAAGAAGTAAGAGAATAGAGTGTGCTGCTTCGCTGAAGCGAGCACACAATTAAACCTTATGGGGTAGTGCTCTGCATTTGATCATATTTACTTCAGAGTAGTGGGCATGTTGAATGCAGCATCCGGGGACCAACTCCAGTTCTGGAGCCAAAGCTTTGGTCAGGGACACAGGTAGGAGTGTTCCTACAGAGCAGGGGTGGTTTTCCCTGGTCCTGGAGAGCTGCAGGGTGTGCTGACTTCGGTTTTATCCGCCTAATTTAAACCCAAGACGCCAGGTGAGATAAGTTAAGTGTGTACTCAACTGCTTCAGTTGATCAATCAAGTGCTGAGTGACACCAAAAACCAGCAGACACTGCGGCTCTCTTGGACCAGGGTTAGCCACCCCTGCTATGGAGCATGTCTTTAACAAAGACCAGGGTTGTCACCAGAAATTTTTGACGGCGTAGTGGGGTGGGACATCACCCAGACCAGCCAGGGGTTTGGGGGCCGCTGAGGCCCCCAAGGGGGTCCAGAGGCAGAGCCCTGGTGGGGGGCCCGGGGGTGCAAAGCCACCCGGAAGCTCTGGCAATTTATGGTTTTTTGAGGCCTATTTGACAGTCTAGATGGCCCAATTTAAGGATATATATATACTCACCTAGAATACAAATCTTGCATGTAAAATCTCTTGAAATAATACCTGGGACCACTGTAGCTAAAGGTAAACTTGCAAAGACTTTGGTTCTGATGTGAACTCAGGAAAACACAAACTGAAAAATACAGCAATCATTTATTTACACAACTACATAACAACAAGAGGCTCCTCAGAGCCTGTACTTGGGCGGGTCTAGGCCTGGGCCAATCGCGAAACCGCGCGCACGCATAAGCAGGACAATCGCGACCCAAAAAAAAAAAAAAAAAGAAGAACGGAGCCGAAACTTAGACTCGTGGCCTACCGGCCCGAGTGAAAAGGAAATCATTCAGAAACATCAAGCCTCCTGTCGGCCATCTTTGCCCATCTGCCACAACGTGATTATCGCTCATTTCAGTCGGATGTCACGCACTTACGCCACACATAGTATTTCTTACGCAAAAAAATGATTAAAACGAAAACAATTTCCAACAGTAGGCCTATATGCGCAGCAGCACCGCTATAACTGTGGAAACAGACAGGAATGAACTCAGTGGCAGCTTGCCACCTGCCAGCCAATCATAAAAAGAAAGGGGCTACACAATAGCCAATCAGATAATAGCACTATCGTATCTGGGTAAGATTTAGGGGAACAACCAATTAAAAAAAAACACAGTTATCCTGGAATTATTTACATGATCCTGCTACAACAACATTCTAAAAGCTGCATTATTCATTCACCCACGGTGGAAAACGGGAATATCATATCATCAATATCATCCGTTCTTTCCTAAACAATCTCATATCGCAATGTGTACACAGTTGTTTCTGTCAAAACAAACCATATGCTATTCGTTAGCAGCGAAGACGACCGTAGAGACACAAGTTTTTTGGGAAAACTTGCACATATTTTAATGGAAAATGTGTCAAATTTTGCCATCACGCAGCTTGAAAGACAGCGTAGCGGGCCAAGACACAGTGTTTTTTTTTCAGGTAACAGCGTAGAGGCCCGCTACGCTGAAATACGCTGGCGAGAAGGATGAAGACGTTCGGGAGCCTAATGGCTACAATACAATGTGTGATTGTGTGGCAATGATCTATTTAATAAAACTGAATTACATCTCCCATTGTACTGCTTTTCTCACCAAAGATTATGTGAGATTAATTAAATATTAAGAAATATTTGTTTCATGATGGCACTTGATTTTGCTCTATACCTTAAAAAGCATACATGCAGAGTGGAACACATCTTGTAAAGTGTTTGAACGAGCATTTGAAGCAGCGCATAAAAACTAAAAATGGTTTTAATGAGCATTTAATGGTTTTATGAGCATTTTAAGTTCAGCATTTTTATAATACATTCATGTTTTACTTCATAATTAACATAGATGGGAAAATGCCTCGTAACTTAGCGATTCAATGAACAATATTACAATATTAATATTGGTCAGCCAGTTATTATACCTGATAGTCTCTATTATTGATTGAGTCAATTATTTGATTGCTATTCAGGAAAAACAAACTGGAATATGTTGAGAGTATCATGCGTTGAAAGGTGTATTTCCTGCCTACTCCATAATACTTCCGATAACTCATCTGTATGAGAGGCTGAGGAAGTTTTTATGATGCAGACCCAGGTACAAAAAAATGTGAGGGTGTGGTGTAAGGCAATTTTGTTAAATTTAGAAAGGAAGATACAGTTCAAAGCGTGCAGGGGCTGTAACCTATAGATGACGCTAAGGAGCAAGAAGTATGTCTGTGGCGAGATGCAATAAGTTTGGCAACAGTCTTTCAGTTCTAAAAGGTTCGTTAGGGTCGTTTGAAGCAATAATTACGATGAAGGGATATGACATCTATCTGCCTGTTTGTCTGTCTGTCCCTCTGTCTGTCTTGTCCATCAGCTCCAGGAAGAGTTTGGATGGGAGCCCTTCAAGAAAGTCTTCGCTGCCTACCAAGATATGAGGAATGTTCCGAGTGCCAAAGATGCCAAGATGAGCCTGTTCGCTGAGATGTTCTCCCGCACAGTCGAGAGGAACCTGACCCCTTTCTTCAAAGCCTGGGCCTGGCCCATTACCGCTGACACTGAGAAGAAGCTGGCAGACCTGCCTGAGTGGACCGACCACCCCATGAGCTAGTGTGAGCCAATCACGTGCAGGGCTGGGGGCGGGACTTGGGGGAGGAAGTGCTGCTGTTATTTACAGCATACCATGTAATTATACCTAGCACTAACTGTCAACTTTAACTTTAGTTGCCTGCGTATCTAATTCGGCAGGAAGCCGTTTTCATGTACAGTGACTGTCCAAATATTAGCGGACAGTGTGGCATCATCAGGACAGTAATGTACTGTATAGCTGAAGAAGAGCTTTTGAACATTGATTCTAATTCTGATTCTGATATGAACGTTGATTTACTATCTCTAGGATGCAAGATATTTTCAAGAAAATCTACCATTAATGCATTTGCCTTCACTGCCGTCCTTAAGCATTTGAACAGAGAGACAGTCTTTGCTTCTTGCCACTGTGCTCCAGCACATTACACTTGAAAATAGTGATTTGGATTTTCAAGTAGAGACTGTCTACTTTACTGATTTTTAATTCCATATTCTACAAACGAGTAGGAATCGCAGCCTTTCTCATACTGCCCAACTGCTCACACTTTCAATTGTTTTTGCATGTTTTATTACGGAGATAGAGATGTACAGATCTGCTTTGCATAAACTAAGCTTCCATAGAAGTGCATTCAAATCACCGGAGTTTTGTATCTGCCTGAGAATGAGGAAGTGCAATGGCTATTGTCTTTGTTTAGATCGCCCTCTGGAGGAGATACGTGGGAAATAGCGAGACAATCCTGAGCAGAGGAGGTCAACAGCGCAAAGACTTACGGCGAGTTCAGGAGGACTCTGGACTGCCGGAGCTCCATTGCACATGTGCGCTTAGGCACTGGACTCCTTTCTTGCTTCTTCTTCTCTCTTCCCCCCTTTCGTGAACTGCTGCACTTAAGACTTGGGAAAAGCCTCATCTCGGCATTTTTATCTTTTTTAATATTTTCCTGGTTTCTGGGATCTGCACTTTAATGCAATTTATGCCCTAATTTCCAATCACTCAGTTTATTGTTACTGCTTGAAATCATATTTGTATGGCTTATTCCCTGTAACCTATGATCAAAACAATAAATATTTGAAGATTTGATTTCTCATTTGTTTTCCTGCTTTTTTATTTCAAGGCAGAGGAATTTGAACCATTTACTTAATTATGCATATTAGGGAATAAAAATGTGATTTTGTCTTTTCACTCACTGACAGCAGGTCATTCAATTGAGCATGGATCATCTAATACCCGAGGACAAATCCCTATTTTTGTTACATTAGTATGCAGATGACTTTTCTTCTTTTAGACGCTTCTAAGACATCTGAGGTTGTAAAAAAACAAAACTCATTGCTGTTTTAATTCTATCCATCACACAACATAAACCCTGTTTACGTATGTGTTGTGTGCATGTGTGCATGTCATCGAGAAGCGCTCTTTAACTTTGCCGTTGTGGTAAAGTGGTTTCAAATTTTTTATTTAGTTCATTTACTGATATTCTATCAGACTGGCAGGCCACACGATGATGTGAAAAAGCAGCAGAATGGCCGTCCTCGGCAACGCATCTTTCCCCAGTGACTCACTGAAATATCAGACTTGTTTGTCAGGCAGAACAAATGAGATGCCATGTGCTCTCGCACCCACAAACAGTAAAACTACTCTGCTGTGTAATTTGCATTCCTTCTTCTCCAGGTATGGCTTCCCTTACGAATTCTTCTTCCTATTTATGGTCACAAATACCCAAGGAGAAGTAGCACGGGCGGCTCTCTCTGGCTGATCTTTCAAATCGGCCGCAGTCCATCCTCCCTTCAATCTTAACAAGTTCTCCAGTCCCTTTAGATGAGAAACATCCCCATAACATTATGCTGCCACCATCATGCTTCATAGTCGTGATGGTGTTTCTTTGGTGATGAGCGGTGTTGGGTTTTTGCCAAACAGCATTTGGCATTCATGCCAAAAAGTTCTATTTTGGTTTCATCAGACCACAAAATGTTCTGCCAGTTTATTGCAGGTTCCCCGAGTTGTTCTTTTGCAAATTTCAAGCGGGCCTCCTGGTGGACCTTTTTGAGAAACGGCTTTTTTCTTGCCACCCTTCCATACAGGCCAGATGTGTGCAGTATCTTTGATATAGTCATATGATGCACAAGTTTCCTGCTGTTGGCCATAAAATCCTGGAGCTCTTTCAATGTTGCCATTGGATTCTTGATAGCATCTCTGATCAGTTGTCTTATTTCCCGATCATCCAGTTTAGACGGACGCCCTGATTTTGGCAGACTGTGAGTGGTGCCATGCACTTTCCATTTCTTAATTATGGTCTTAACAGTGCTCCAAGGTATCTTCAAAGCCTTAGAAATCTTCTTATATCCCTCACCTGATGTATACCTTTCCACAACTTTGTCACGGACTTCTTTTGCAGGATCTTTGGAGCCCACACTTCTGCCTTTCAGTGAGACTGCTCTTGCGTACTAAGGGACCACGGTAAACAGCTGTTTTTATTCATATTATCAGGTTAATTGCTGTGATTCCACACAGGTGTGGGGCAAATAGCTATTGTTTGGCCTTGAAGACAATTTGTCATTTCCTGAGACCGTTTATGGGATGATTCAGTAAAGGGGGTGGATACTCATCAAACCAATTTATTGCAATTGTTCATTTTTAATTATTGTTAAAACAATTTTTTAATTGATTTCTCGCTTTGCAAAGGTTAAGTACTGTATGTAGATTTGTAGGAAAAACAGATTAATTGCACTTTAATTACAGACTATATGTCGAGTAAATCTGAAAAAATGTTCAGGGGGTGTATTCATTTTCTATCCACTGTAGGTATATACATACAGTACCAGTCAAAAGTTGGACACACTTTGCTTATGTCACAGCGCTCGGTTTTTCGAGAATTTAAATGGCTTAACTTCTCTATATAATCTCAAATGGAATCTGGTAAGAGGTAAACAGAAGTTAAAAGAGAATAATTTACTTGTTTTGAATAGTGTTGAAGATTTTAGAATTCTCAAAGAAGCCATATTTTACAAAGTAAGCAGACAAACAAGCTCTTTCCATTTTCCAACAGCCAAATTAAAGACAAGCTGTTTTGGAACTTATTGGGCAAAAAAGTTGATGAAAAGCAAACCACACATCTTTGGGAACTTAGACGGCCACTCAGCAGCAAGCTTATTATAGCCATATAACTGCTCTTGTAAAAAAAAATGTGAGTATGCTCTGTAAATATGACAGAAAATGCTGGTTAGTTTTATGGATTTAAGAATTAGATTTTTTTTTTTTTTTTTGCAAAATAAACAGTACCTATTTCTTTATTCAACATGTCTTGTAAGAAAAATGTGGGTGTGTCCAAACTTTTGGCTGGTTCTGTATATATTCACTGAGTGGCAGTTCTGCAGACTGAAGAAAGACTTGTTTATAAGAGCAGTCAGAGGAAATTGCCAATTCTTGCTAAAGCTGACAGAATGACCACAGTAACATACATCGATGAGCCAAACATTAAAACCACGTACAGATGAAGCAAATAATGTTGATTATCTCATAACCATGGTGCATGTCAAGGTCTGAAGAAAGACCTTAGATGGTAAGTGAACAGTCAGTTCTTGCCATCGACATGTTGGATGAAGGAGAAATGGGACCTGAGTGACTCTGACAAAGGCTAAATTTTTATGGCCAGACAAGAGGATCCGAGCATCTCTGATGCGGCAATGCTTCTGGGGTGCTCCCAGTCAGCATTGCTGAGTGCCTGCCGACAGTGGTCCAAGGAAGGACAATCCATCCTGGAAATGCCTCATCAATACATAATGGCAACAAAGGCTATCCTGTTTGGTCCGAACTAACAGAAGGGCTGCCATAGCACAAGTCACTGAGAATTTGAATACTAGCGTGAGGAATGTGTTCAGCACACAGCACATTGCACCCTGCTGTACACTTTGTAGCTGCAGACCAGTCAAACTACTCATTCTAATCTTGGTCTACAGCAAAAAGTGCCTACAATGGGCAGGTAAACATTGTAACTGGACTTTGGATCAACTGAAGAAGGTTGCCTGGTCTAGTAAGTCCAATTTTCTTTGACGTCGCGTGTACCGTCTTGGTATGTGTGCACCATTTACTTGGGAAATGGTGGCACCAAGATGCCCTGCAGGAAGAAGACTATGTACAGCTGTGAAACTCTGGGTCTGGGAGTTCAAAACCTTGAGGCAACTGGGCTACAACAGCAGGACACCGTATCAGGTTCCAGCCCATCCGCCAACAGCAGAAATCTGGGGTTGCAGTGGGCACACGCTCACCAAAACGGACAGATGAAGATTGGAAAAAACTTCCCTGGTCTGATGAATGATCATTTCTACTGAGAAAACGACATTGTATGACATCAAAAACAACTGAACTGACCCAACCTGCCTAGTGTCAACAGTTCAGGGTGCTGGAGTTGATGTTCTGGTGGGGAATGTTTTCTTGGCACACTTTGAGCCCTCAGACCAATCAATCATTGTTTGAATACTGCAGCCCATTCGGATATTTTTGCTGACCCCGTATATAGAACTGTTTATGGCCACCGTTTGCCTTGTGTTCAGATGGCAGCTTCCAGCAAAAAAATACACAATTTCACATCGCAAAAGTCATCACAATCTGATTTGATGAACATGACAATTAGTTCAGCAAATCAGATGCTTTCATAGACACCAGAACTGAATCATTCATAGCTGTAATGAAATGTACAACAGATATTTGCAGTGTGGCTATGGAGCAGCTAGATCTGCAGAAATGATGGGACACAATCGCGTCATCATAAACCAGCATCTGAAAGAAATTTTTCCCACATCCATACCACAAGGAAACGAGGCCATTCAGGCAGCAAATGTGCGCAGACCAACAGTATTTTAGTATGGTGTCCTTATAAAGTGCTCGGAGACACTACATGCTGCAGGGTGAAGTTGCCTTCAGCCGTCGACATCTAGGCTGCTCAGCAGATGCGTAAACGCCCTCCCCAAGTACAACCAATCAGATCGCGAGCTAGAGTACAACCAATCTGCTCATGATGCAGCCAATTCAATTCGAATTCCTCTCCTCAAAGCAGAGCGGGCTTAAGAACATCAATATTGTTCAAAAACGAATGCATTTAATCATGAGTTTTCTCATTAAAGAAAGTGATTAGTGAGGTAATGTTAGATATTTCAGCTATTTTGATTATGTTAACCAATGCAAACAAGGGCTATTTTTTTGCCTTACAGTTGACTTATAGACCTAACCTTAGCTAAACAGGTCATACTTGTTAACTTAAACAGTTCTACAATATAACTTCAAGTGTAGCTCTGTTTGAAAAATAAAATTGGCCTACTTGTGAAACATTTTCTTCAATAAGCTGTTTAGTTGAGCTTCTTAGAAACTTCAACCGCAAGTTGCTGTAACCTTAGCTGCCTTCAAGGCTGATTGTAGAGACTAGTGCCTTGCAGGCTGGTTAGAAGGCTAATGTTGATTTCATATTGTATAATCTTAAATAGTATTCAGTCAGATGCCTTCCAGGCTGATTGTAGTGACTAGTGTCTTGCAGGCTTGTTAGAAAGTTAATGTTGATTTCATATCGTATAATCTTTAATAGTATTCAGTCAGATGCCTTTGAAACATAACATTGGCCTACTTGTGAGATATTTTCTTCAATAAGCTGTTTAGTTGAGCTTCTTAAAAACTTCAACCGCAAGATGCTGTAACCTTAGCTGCCTTCAAGGCTGATTGTGGAGACTATGAAAGATTATACAATATAAAATCAACATTAGCCTGCTAACCAGACTGTAAGGCACTAGTCTGTACGGTCAGCCTGGAAGGCACTAGTGCTCTACAATCAGGCTTGAAGGCATCTGAGGCAATACTATTGAAGATTATACAACATGAAATCAACATTAGCCTTCTAACCAGTCTGCAAGGCAATAGTCTCTACAGTCAGCCTGTAAGGCACTAGTGCTCTACAATCAGCCTTGAAGGTATCTGACTGAATACTATTAAAGATTACAATATGAAATCAACATTAGCCTTCTAACCAGACTGTAAGGCACAAGTCTCTACAATCAGCCTTGAAGGCACTAGTGCTCTACAATCAGCCTTGAAGGCATCTGAGGCAATACTATTGAAGATTATACCATATCAAATCAACATTAGCCTTCTAACCAGCCTGCAAGGCACTAGTCTCTACAATTAGCCTTGAAGGCCGCTAACGTTACAGCAACTTGCAGCTGAAGTTCTCAAGAAGTTCAACCAAACAGCTTATTGAAGAAAATATCTCACAAGTAGGCCAATTTTATGTTTCAAACAAAGTTATACTTGAAGATATATTGTAGAAGTGTGTAAGTTAACAAGTATGACCTGTTTAACTAAGGTTAGGTCTATAAGTTAACTGTAAGACAAAAAAATAGAACTTGTTTGCATTAATTGACATAATCAAAGTAGCTGAAATATCAAACGTTACCTCATGAATCAGTTTCTTTAATGAGATAACTCACGATTAAATGCATTCGTTTGTAACAATATTGATGTTCTTGATGTTCTCCGCTTCAAGGAGAGGAATTTGAATTGAATTGGCTGCCTCGTGAATGGATTGGTTGTACTCTAGCTCGCGATCTGATTGGCTGTACTTGGGGAGGATGTTTACGCAGCCTGACAGGCTGAGCAGCCTAGAAGTCGACGGCTGAAGGCAACTTCACCCTGGAGGAGAGGGAAAAATGTGAATTATATTATGAAGGAAATGCAATGGGCGTTAGATTCAGTAGGGGAATGGGCAAACAAATGGGGATTTAAAATATCCACTGCCAAGACCAAATATGTCATTTTCGGTTATAAAAGGAAAATTCCTCAGCATAAATTAATGCTCTATGGGTGCCCTCTTGAAAGAGTAAAAGAATTCAAATTTCTCGGCGTATGGTTCGATGCATGGCTCTCATGGAGGGTTCATATAGAAAAAATTATGAATAAGTGCGAAAAAACATTAACTGTCTTAAGGAGTCTTACAGGATGTGACTGGGGTGCAGAGAGGGGGTCTATGATGCTAATATATCAGGCAATGATTAGATCTTGTCTTGACTATGGATCATTTGTGTTTAGATCAGCTACGAAAACTCATCTTAGGAAATTGGATGTCATCCAAGCCAGAGTGTTGCGGCTGATTAGTAGAGCCTTTAGGACTACTCCTATACCAGCATTACAAGTTGAAGTGGGGGAAATACCATTGTGGATGAGAAGGATCAAACTAGGTTTACAGTATTGGGCCAAGGTAAAAGGAATGAGATCCAACTTACCAGCTAAGGGCCTAATATTAGATATAAGAGAAACTGGTGCAAAGACAAAGAGCAAGCACTTTCTGACTGAAGTTGAAGGGTGGGTTAAGGAAGTGGGATTGGAGGATAGCCTAATATCAGACCTAATGTGCAGATCCCCTGTTCCCTTTTGGCTGCTTCCTGAGGTTGAAACAGATCTTTGTTGGAAATAATGAAGAATAAAGAAAATCTCATGGTAGATGTAAAATCTCATGTTGAAAAGCTGTGGGGACAGTATTTAAAAATCTATACAGATGGATCCAAGGATCCAGTCAATGGAAGGGCAGGGTTTGGAGTATATGTGGAGGAGTATAATGTTAAGGCAGGATTGCGTGTCTCTGATAATGTGTCAGTTTTTGCAACTGAGCTATTAGCAATATTTTGGGCTTTGTGGTGGGTGGAATCGGTCAAACCACTAAAAGTGCTAGTATGTTCAGACTCTGCTGCAGCCTTAATGATCTTGGAGAAGGGAGGTTTAGGCGGGAGGGAGGATATAATAATAGACATAATGAATGTTCAATTTAAGCTATGGAGCATGGGGATAGAATGGTAATGTGCTGGGTCCCTGGACTTAAAGGTGTTGAGGGAAATGAGATGGCAGATAAAGTTGCCAAAACAACACTGAAAAGGGAGAAAGTTGACTTTGAAGTACCCTTAGGTAAAAGTGAATACAGAAGCAAAATTAAGGAGGGTATTAAAAGGATATGGCAAATAGAGAGGCAAAATGAGAAAAAAGGAAGACATCTCTTTTCTATACAGTCTAGGGTTAATGGAATGAGTGGGGTTAGTGGTATCGGAGGGTCAGAAGGGTGGAGTGATATGGTTAAATTAACCAGATTAAGGCTTGGTCACTGTGGCTTAAATTATTATCTGTGGATGATTGGGAAACACCCTTCTGGGAAATGTCAATGTTGGGAGGATGAAACCACAATGCATATTATGTTCCGTTGTAAAAAATTACCAGTCAGAAAGAAAAAAGTTGTTCGAGCTAGGAACAGATCATGGGGTCTCCTGTTTTTCTTTTTGAAATTTTTTTGGCGAACAAGACAACCGCTCCCAATTGAACAAAGCTATAATACAATTCCTTCATGCGACGGGATTGTATTCTTGAATTTAAGAGCTACAATAATTTAATGGGAAGAATGTACAGAGGATGGCAGTAATACGCCTAAGATGCGTCATACTGAAAATAAACCCCACAAGAAGAAGAACTACTACTACTACTACTACTACTACTACTACTACTTCTTCTTCACCCTGCAGCGTATGTTGCAGCCAGTGCGGTATCAATCTGTGCATCTCAAATAGGCATGGGCAATACAAATGAATAAAATGACAACATTTCTTGAGTTGCTGAGAACAAAGTGTTTATTATTTTCTAATGATTTTTTGCAGGTAAGTACAGAAGACACAGACGAAGAGTTTGCCACAAGTCCAACGCCTTTACAGGAAAGGGTCTCAGAGCCACAGGGTCCCAAAAATGGCTGATTTCGGCATTTTTCAACAAAACCCATTGTAAAAATTGGGGGGTGAAGCCTGAGGGCATTTTCGAAAATACAGTCTATTCAGAAATAAACCAGGCCAAATTATCCATTAGGGTACCCTAACAGAAATAATTGATGCTAAAGTCATCTACCCTTTTCTGAAGTACAGCAGCACCCCTAGGCCCTTTTTAATGGAAAATGCATTGAATTTCACCCAATTATGTTCAACATTAGGTTTTGCATTGATATTAAAAAATGGTATGAATGGGTTGCCTGTGAAGTTTTTTTTTGGATCAATGGCCTGCAAAAATGTCAAAATTATCGGTGGGAGGGCAAACATTAACGCTACTCGCCCATTACTATATAAAATGCAGTGAAGTCGCTGATGCCGGCAGTTGTTTGCCCTCCCACTGCTACGAAACCCCTTCAATAACCCGTGGTGATTTAAAAAAAAAAAAAAAAACTTTGCACTGTTTTTACTATGTCCATATACCCTCCTCCCATGATAGTTTCAATGAGCTACTGTGAATAATTCATAGTAAAACACAGTGACGTGCAGTCGGAGGTTAGTTTGGCGAGGCAGAAACCTCCCCTTTGCTTGATTAGCAATCAGATGATTAACTAGTTTAGTAAGACTATTCGGCAGAATGACGGGCCAGTTTAAGTTTCATGGCGTTATTACTCAGTACATCGAACCCGAAATGCTCACTAGACAGCAGATTTGCGCGTATTTTGCTTCCAGGAAGCCGAAGCAATGTCATCAACAAATATTAAAACAGTTCGACTTATGCAGAGTTCAATGCTTAATCAATATACAATGTATTCTCCTTTAAATACGCGCTTTTACATCCAAACAAAAAGCGGGCGCTTATTTTCAGTCTTCTTTCATAATCCGATTAACAAAATGTTTAAACGATATACAGAATTACCGAGAGCCGAGAATTTTTCCTAATTGATTGCAAGGATGGAAATCTGAATAGTCTCAAATTGAAGCGTATACGTGAATTAATCTTGCTTGTGACCGGTGGGCTTCAAAGGCCTGGCGCAGGTTTATTCCATGGTATATTTTACTGAAACTTCACAAATAGGTCACAGGATATTCAGTCAACAAACTATGTAGGGTTAAGTAAAAAATACGCTCACCTTTCTTGCCATTGTTGAGAAGAAATCACGGCGAACTCGTGACGAACTTCACCAACTTCTGTCGAACTTATTTCACATCCCCTGGAGGTCTAATCTGGACGAACAAACTCGTAATTTCTCGAATTAGATGGCTGTAAGCAAATCAGGGCCGTAGCTGGGATAAGACGTCGACGCGGGCTGTTTGAAATCTCCCTCCTAAATGGTTATTTTTGCCACGCCGTTCTTTGAAAATTTTGTAAACACGGGCGCAAATTGAGGTCACGCATTCATCCTACGGGCGAGCAATAGCTCTGTTCAAATCGCGTTTTTGGCCGTAATACGCAGAGTTCATGTATGAAATGCGGGTATCCTTTTGAAAAGGTTGCTTTTAATCAAACCATGGTGTTCTTTTTGTATGAAAATGGTATTTACGTCATTTTTTATAAGTTTTCTGAGGCTTGTTTACCGCCCCAGTTCAGCAGTTACGTATCCATTAGAGTTTATGCAGAGCGTTGCCCATGCCTATCTCAAAGCCTAGGCTGCATCCTTTGAAGGCTGCATTTTTAGGGGTCGTCACTTGATTCCATCCGCCAAACTAACGTAACGTCATATCATCTCCGTTAAACAGATTTGTTTTAAGCGAGTTTCCCTAACTTTCCCTGACTTTAACCATAACTCTAACCCCTGGACCTAAACCTAGCCCTAAATTTAACCTTGTCTCTTACCCGAAATCTCAGTTTAGTGGATGGGCGTAAGTGACGACCCCTAAAAACGCAGCCTCCGAAGCATGCAGCCAACCCTTTGAGATGCGCCCAATGGCTCTGGTTGCAGCCTACCGTTCCAACCGTGGAACAGGAAGCAACGCGCATACTTGCCAATCATATCAAAGATTATCACTCCATGCTACAAGCACTTCGGTTGGCTATAGACTATGCATTGCCAGGCGTGGAACATAAATCCAAATTCGCAACATTTTCAATAACAGTCATCAGCACCTACGTGTCCGCCGAAGACAAACATCCAAGTAAGTTAGCTAGCAAAAACTGTTAAGTTTTTGGGCTAAGTTGCTGTCGCTTTGCAAACGTATTTCCTAATAGGGCTGTAACAAATATGAACCGCGGTTTTTTAAGGCGTAGTACCACCACTTGCGGCCATGGGGCGAACATCCGAGCTTTCCCTTTTCCTTCATTAAACCCGACGCAGGTTGAACTTAAGTGCCAAACATCAGAGGGCATGAGAAATGCTTCCGGAAAAAAACTTGACTGACATCAGTATTTTTCGGCGACATGCTGCACGGAGCCAAATAAAGGACTACTGAATCGTCTCCTATTAACCAATTAGGCAACTCTAAGAAAAGTAAACCTGTTCCCGTTTGCTTGATTAGCAATCAAATGATGGATTCCTTTACTCTTTAAGTTGAATGAGTAGAGCTGTTTATTACCACAGCATGTTTGATTCCTGCATCTTGAAATTTAAATGGCCATATACCAGCACAGATTTGCATGAACACGATTGCCATTGCCACGCCATTTTGTGCGACTGTGATAATTCATATCTCACATTCGCCTTTCATCCACTTTACAGAATGCTTTCCACCTTGTGTATTTTTTAGACGCTTGAAATCCAGGGTGATCTGACAACAAATCTCTTTATTTTTATTTTATCATTATAGATCTCCTAAAAATACAACAGTGAGAGATGAAATGCAGAGTTGGGATGTGGCGACTTTGAACGAGGATTTTTTTAAAGTGATGAGACCACTTGCCGTCATGGGGTGTGTAGGCAGTCGCGTGTAATTTATTGAAACATACACACAGGAAGCGGCTTAAACGATTTAAAATTCCGCCGGGAAGAAGCCCGAGTTTAGATTTCGCTAATTGCAGGTGCTCTGCCCTTCCCTAAATCTGCCGTATCCTTAGCCTAAATAACAATCAAGCAATTTCAGTAGCCTTCAAAGATTAAGATGTGATTGTGAAAAGCAGACAAACCTAACTGGGCTACGATGTTAGATTGAAAGAATGCCATTAATTTGAATAATTAGAAAAAAATCTTCCTCTGAATTACATCTCACATCAAACATGCTGTGGTAATAAACAGCTCTACTCATTCAACTTAAAGAGTAAACAAATCCATCATTTGATTGCTAATCAAGCAAACGGGAACAGGTTTACTTTTCTTAGAGTTGCCTAATTGGTTAATAGGAGACGATTCAGTAGTCCTTTACTTGGCTCCGTGCAGCATGTCGCCGAAAAATACTGATGTCAGTCAAGTTTTTTTCCCGGAAGCATTTCCCATGCCCTTTGATGTTTGGTACTTTCGTTAAACCTGCGTCAGGTTTCACGAAGGAAAAGGGAAAGCTCGGATGTTCGGTTCGCCCCATAGATACAGTCGGTAACAAAGGGAACGCCCACAAAAGTAGAGCCGAGGGGGAAAAAAACCGGTCTCTGCCATTAACCATAATGCCGAAGAGTTGCTGTGTGCCCGTTTGCACCGCAAATAAACAAAAAAAATCACCAATTAAAGTTTTACACTTTACCAAATAATAAAATGGAACCACAAAGGAGGACAAACTGGCTTCAAGCTATCAGAAGAGAGGACGAGTTCGGCAGATTATGGCGGGACCCCACAACAGAACGTGTATGTCTGCAGGCCACTGAGTCGGAGCATTCGCCCAGTCTTTCAAAGCATATGAGCAACAATCCAACCCCAGTATGTTTAATTTTTTAACGTATCGATTCTTGTCAGCAGGCAATAGCGACTTAAAGTACGTCATGACAACTTCTTAGCGTTAGCAAGACAAGTTTAAATTCCGCATTTTTACAGTATAGCGGATGGGGGGGAAGGATTGTTTTCCCCCCCGGCTCTAACCAGATGTGACGTTTGTGGACGTTCCCGTTGTTGCCGACTGTATCTATGGCAGCAGGTGGGGTCGGACCATGATGGCGACTGATACAGTCCAGTCTCTGTGTGGTTAAAAAAAAATTTGCTGATTTTCTCACCTAACAACCAATCTGTGGTATTTTCCTGATCAGAATCGGTAATGTAAACCTTTTAAAACTGTGATAAATATACCAGAGTGGGAGTTGGACATTGAATTGGACTGCATTTCTTTTTTTTGCGGAGTATCCCATAAGCTAACGTACGTCGCTAGCTAACGGGCTGAGCTATCGACACTAACGAGTGCGGAAAACACGAAAAGCAGCAGACTTGACGGAGCGTAATGGCGGAGAAAAGAGACAGAGAAAAGGCAAAGGCGAAGACACTGGTAAGCAAGCAACTTCTTAAAGAAGCTCCCGGAAATAGCTTGAGGGAGGTAGTAGCTGAGTTTCATTCTTATTCGGCTGCAAATGCTGATGTTATCCCGCTGCCGGGCTCCGCCGCCAGCACTCCGAACCCCAAAAAAGTAAGGTGCGAACCCACTCTTTCGGAGCTGCAAGATAATATTGTGCGTATGGTGACGGAGAAAATCAGGGAGAGCACCGACAGTCTTGCGCAGATGATAGCTCAGAACACTAGCTCCATTAATGACTTGAAAGAGCACTCAGAGTTTCTTTTTCAAGAAATTCAGGATGTGAAGAAAGATATCCAAACAGTCAAAACATCTACTGCAAACCACGAGAAAAGACTCTCTGAGTCTGAAGATAAGATCACGAGGCAGAAAGATATGAAAGACGCTGGAATTTGAGGTTGTATGGATTACCAGAGGAGGAAGGAGAAGATGTCAAAAAGAAGATTATCGACATCTGCCGTGCTGTTGCCCCAGACGCAGGAGATGCGCTGCTGTACCATGTGGATGTCAGCCACAGACTCGGCAGGAAGCAGGAGGGAAAGGCTCGCCCAGTGCTGACAAGATTCATAGCGAGATCAACCAAGGAGAAGATATGGAAGAGTGCAAAAGGGTCCGAGTTCCTGAAGGCGAGGAAACTTCACTTTGGTGAGGATCTAACTGCAAAGGACAAAGAGACCCGAAATAAACTGTGGCCTAAGGTAGAAGCAGCAAGGAAGGAGGGAAAGAGGGCATTTTTCGTGGGGGCAAAACTCATCATAGACGGTAAAGAGCATAAACTGTAGTATGTTACAGCAACATAAACAGTGTCTCAGGTCGATGTTTTAATTCTTTGTTGGACTCATAGACTGCCAAAAAAAAAAAAAAAAAAAAAAAAAGCTGTAATATGTTATAGCAGCTAAAACGGTGTTTAAGGTCTATGTTTACAAATAAATGGTCAGGTTCGTAGTTAACCCTTTAATTGATAAAGGATGGTTGATGGGTGTTGGAAATCAGTTTACTCTTCATCCATTACAGAGAGAAACTAGCTGTTTTTTTTTTCTCTGTTATTATCTTCTCTCTGTTCTGAATGTCATTTTCAATCTGTTCTATTAATGTGAGGGGTATAAGAGGATTATTAAAAAGAAAAGCCGTTTTTTTTGTTTTGTAACAAATTCAAGGTGGACTTTTTCTTTTTGCAGGAGACTCATGCTTCGGCATCTGACTTTCTTTTCTGGAAAAATCAATGGGGTGACGACATTTGGATGTCTTATGGGAGCAATCATTCTGCTGGAGTTGCTATTTTAAAAGGAACCTTTAAAGGGAAAATATTGAAATGTATCACTCATGAATATGGGAGATGGTTAATTTTAATTGTAGAAATTTTGGATAATACTTTCATTTTGGGAAATATATATGGTACCAATAGTAGCTATAGAAACAGAACTCTCTTTCAAGATTTTGAAGATGTGATATCCAATTGTATGACAACCTTTATTAATGCTAAGTTGATTTTAGGAGGAGACTGGAATTCAATTAATGATCCTTTAATTGACTGCCTTCCTTCAAGACATCAAGGTTCTTATGGGGATTCCAATAATATTTGTCTTAGGTTCAACTGTTGTGATATATGGAGGAAAAGAAATCCTGGAAAAACACAGTTTACTTGGTGCAACAAAGATCTCTCTAAACAGTCCAGGATTGACTATTGGCTTATTTCTAACGATCTAAGTAATCATATCTCAGAAGTAAAAATTGAACCCTCTATACTTACAGACCATAAAGTTATTTCCCTATGTATCAACTTGCCTAATACTACTCAAAGGGAGAAATACAACACTGGTTATTGGAAGTTAAATAATACATTGTTGAAAGACGTTCCTCTTAGGCGATCTATAAAAGCAATAATCGCTGAAAACTGGGAAAAGGCAAAAAAAAGTAATTCATTTGGTAATCACTGGGAATACACAAAATTTCAGATCAGATTATTAGCAATCAAAAGGGGTAAAAGAAATAGCAAAAGATAAAAAATATTAAAGAAGATAGTATTCTTAAAGAAATTATTAATATTTATGGAAAAGGAATTCTCTCTGAGCATGATAAGGATAGTTTATGTAAATTGCAGTTGGAGTTGGATTCTATATATGAAGATAAAGCAAGAGGAGCTTTCATTAGATCCAGAAAGAAATGGTTGGAAGAAGGTGAAAGAAATACTAAATATTTCTACAATTTAGAAAAAAGAAACGCAAACTTTACTTCCATATTTAAACTTAAAGTTAACGGCCAAGTCTCTGAAGATCCTAGCGTTATCTCCTCTTGTGTTGCAAATTTTTATGAAAAGTTATACACTAGTAATATTTATTTAGGCAGCTCATCTGTTTTCTTATCCACTATTAAGGAAAATGCAAAATGCATAAGTGATGACTTTAAAGAAATATGCGATCTTGAAATTACTTTAAGTGAACTTAAACTGAATATTGCAAAGTTAAAAGATAATAAAGCCCCTGGCAACGACGGTTTATCAAGTGAATTCTATAAAGAATTTCAAGACGATATTTCAGAGTTTTTGTTATGTGTATTTAAGGAAGCTATTGAGAATGGTAAACTTCCCCCATCTATGTCTCAGGGACTTATTTCTTTGATACCAAAACCTGATAAAGATCGTTTGAGTTTAGACAATTGGAGGCCAATTACTTTAATTAACAATGATGCCAAATTATTATCTACTATATTTGCACAACGTTTGAAAGCCTGTTTACACAATATTATTGATGAATGTCAATCGGGATTTATGAGTGGTAGGCATATAGGAAACAATATTAGATTAATTTTAGACCTCATTGATTATAGGGAATTTCTTAACGGAGACAGTCTTATTTTATTCGTGGATTACTATAAAGCCTTTGATACTGTTGAGCACCAATTTATTTTTGATGTTCTGGATTTTTTCGGCTTTGGTGATTACTTTAAAAGGGCAATTCGTACTATGTATCATAATTGTAACAGTTCTGTAAAATTACCTTTTGGTACCACTGCTAGGTTTACAATTGGTAGGGGAATTAAGCAAGGGGATCCAGCTGCTCCTTTTCTCTTTTTGTTAGTTATGCAAGCCTTGTCTTTACATATAGGTCAAAATTTTTTCAAAGGAATTCAGGTAAATGGGAAAGAAGTCAAATGCAGTCAGTTAGCAGATGATACAACCCTGTTTTTGCAGGATAAAGAACAGATTAAAATAGCTTTGGATTGTCTTGAAAAATTCTCTAATGTGTCAGGGTTAACATTAAATATCAATAAATGTGAGTTATTTGCCTTAAAGGATGGGGTACAAGAATGTACAGAAATAAGTGGTATTCCAGTTAGGGAGGTTGTAAATTATTTAGGTATCAAAATTTGCAAAAATGAGAAAGAAAGGGTGGCTTTGAACTTCAATCCCTTAATGGATAAAATTAAAACTAAATTTAATATGTGGCTGTCAAGGGATTTATCAATCAAGGGTCGAGTCCTGTTATCAAAGAGTGAAGGATTGTCACGATTGATTTATACAGCAATGGTGTTGGATGTCCCAAAAGCAATAATCAAAGGCATTGATACGGTACTGTTTAATTTTGTTTGGAAGAACAAGCACCATTATTTAAAAAGAGATATATTATGCAACTCTGTTGTGGATGGAGGTTTAGATATGATTGATTTTGGAGCTTCCAATATTATTTTAAAAGCTAAGTGGATTAAAAATTATATTCAAAACAAAAATAAACTATGGTTTTGTATCCCAAATCTTATATTTGACAAGTTGGGTGGAATTGAGTTTCTTCTCAAATGTAACTTTGATGTGCAAAAAATTCCTGCTAAATTGTCGACCTTTCATAAACAAATATTGTTATCCTGGTTGATCATCTATAAACATAATTTTACTCCGCACAAATGTATGATTTGGAACAACAAAGACATTAAATACAAGAACAAAACTTTATATTTTGACAATTGGGTTAATAATAACATTTTATTGGTGTCACAGTTACTCAATGCAAATGGCAACCTGTGTTCTTATGCAGAATTCATAAGGAAGTATAATTTTCCAGTATCTGAAAAGGAAATGTATATTGTCATTAATGCCATACCATCAGGTTTGTTAAAACTGATGCAAGGTTACCATTCCAACGATATTAATGTTACTTATAATATGGATCTGATGATTAATGGTGTAAACATCACATACAAAAAATGTTCAAATAAACTGTTTAGGAAGATGTGTCAAACATATATAACACCTCTAGCTAAACATAAATTGATCATTGAATTTGGAAGTATTAATTGGAAAGCTACCTGGAATTATAATGATAGGTACTGTGTCACCAATAAAGTAAAAGAGGTCTCTTTTAAGATTATTCATTTGATTTATCCGTCCAACCGTTGTTGAAGAGATTTAGAGTCGATATTAATGAGAATTGTTCCTTTTGTGATGATTGCACTGAGTCTATTGGTCATCTTTTTTATGAATGCATTTGTGTCCGCTTTTTTTGGCTAGAAATTGAATATATATTTAATATGTCCTACAGTAAAAAAGTACAGCTAAGGAAAAAAGATGTAATTTTTTTTATGAGAAAGGTGATGTTGAAAGTGAAAGAATTTTTATTTTGAATATTTTTATTTTATTTGGAAAATATTTTATTCATAAGTGCAAGTGGGCTAAGAAAAAGCCAAGGATACAGGAATTTAAAATTGAAATGGATCTTTATTTTAAAACCTTGCAAGGTTTAAAAAACCAAAAGGCTACAAAAACCCTGAACAATTATAAAGCCTTGAATTTGTCTTTATAATTTTTCTCTTTCTTTTCTTTCATGTGTCATGTACCCCTCTGTTTGTTATCCTTTTATTTTTTATTTTTTTATTTTCTATTGTTACTTCAAAACGAAGTCTGTATGATATTTTTCACAGTTTGTTATTCACTGTATGACTGAAAACATACAATAAAGATTGATTTAAAAAAAAAAAAAAAAAATGGCAGCAGGTGGTGGTAGTGCTGTTACCGTCGATACCAAGGCTTCGGAGCCTGTATCAAATGTGCGAAGCACTTCCTAACGGAGCTCCGTGTTGAGGCTTGTATCGTCTCGGCGAAATGACGTCAGTCGACTATAAAATGTCCCAGTTCTCTTCTGCAGCTCGTGGGTTGTCAGTAGTTGAAGTTTGTCAGCGCGGTTTGCGAGTTTGTCGTTGCGTGCGATGGAGCCAGCAAGAAAGAGAAAGTTGTTTCCCGTTCGGGAATACTTTGATTTGATTTCACCGAATAAGGTCGCTTAGTGAGGCTATTAGGCCAAATTGTTCGACTACTTTGTCATGTCATATTTTCAAACCTTTTCAAATAATTTCCAATACATAATAAATTCCCTTAATTTGATAGTTTTTCATTTTATTATTAGGGGAAACGCTTATTATTTTTGAACAAAAATACAAAGCTCTTTGTTTCACATGCGCATTCACTGCCCTCTGTCCTGTCCCCGAAAGTACCTTTTAGTTTCGTTATGACATAACGTGGTCAAAATACTTCATTTTATTTTGCATTTATTGATTCTGCCACTTTCGCGATGCAGGCTTATGCTTGCCTACCATTTCCTACGAAGCACAATTCGTATGCGTTTTTATTGACCAATAGGGGTCTCTAGAGTGCATTCGAAACATCAAGAAATGAACCACACTTCAACACATCTGGCTGGAAAGCTTCAACGCTTCATGAAGCTTCATCTCACCAGCACTAGGTGGTGGTACTACGCCTTAAAAAAAAAACCGCGGTTCATATTTGTTGCAGCCCTATTTCCTAATGATACGATGTTGCTAAAACGTTTTTTTTTTTTTTTAATTAAAAATGAAATGAGCGGTCATCGTAATATAAATCGATAAATAGATTACTTAGCTTAGTAATGGTAACATTAGTTACGACTGATATACCCTGCGTGCCTCCGCTAGTCTCTCTTCTGCAAAAGATAAACTAGCGAAGGCACGCAGGGTCTGACCGGCTGGTAGTATTCACTCCTGTCTACCTGTCATAGCGAATGGGCACAGCTTTTGTTGAGTAGCTTTTTGCCGCGGTTGCTATAGTATTTAGCTATCTTAAATCAGTTGATGTGAATTACAATTGCGAACAGGCCGTCATTTTTTCCTGGTTGTTACATTTCAGCAACTCATTTATTTAGCGCAATAATATTATCCAAGGAAGGAATAGTGTGTTTCTCACGTGTTCAAATAGGCAGCGAATGACGGAATGCTGTTGATGGTTTGATTGACAGCGCCCCAGACACTTACGTTAGTCTCGGAATTTCGAACCGGACCACCGTTGGGTTGCTAACTTTTAAAAGAAGTCATAGCGAGTTGGGAGTCCATATCCTTCATATTTTACCCCGTGGCGTTGATTGTTTACTCAGTAGGTAATGTTAAAAACTAGTGCGGCCTCTAGTGCGAGCTATCAAGCTAATATTTCATTGTTGATAAAATAATCGCTTTTTTTTGCGCTTCTGAAAAAGGTAGGCTCTTCCGCTGTATTTGGGAAAGTAGTGCTTTTGTTTGAATCTGTTTTTAATTGACGAGCCATAAATTACTAATTACAGTCTAAACAATAGATTGCGATTAAAATTATTAGATATCGAACAGTAATTTAGCTGCGGCCGGTAGGGTAATTAGAATAGCGGAAGTAAGCGGTTGGTTGCTTAGAGGTAAAATATGGGGACCGGTGGTCCAGGAGACCTCAAGCCTTTCTTTGCAGCTATGCTAGGCGTTCAGAGACATCTGCTGAGTGTTCTCAAGGCTAAGGGCCCTGAGGAGGCGGCTGCCTATGCCAGTTGTCTAACTGAACTGTCCAATGGGCAAAACCAGACCAAGCTGGCCTTGCCCTGTATGAGAGATGAAGATGACCTGGCAGGCTACATCTCCATCTTTGAGCAGGCAGCCATCTCTGCCGAGCTCCCCGAAAAGTACTGGGTGTCCGCCCTGGCCCCCTTACTTACGGAGGACGTCCTAGAGGCCTGCTGCATTCCCAGAGAGGTTGGTGACAGCCAGCTTACCTTCCAAGAACTGAAGGCTGCTCTGATGGACAGGTCAGCACTGGCAGAGGAGGACTGTCGCGTCCGGTTTCGCGAGCGGCAGGGCAGATGTGCAGAACCTCGGGCACTGGCTCAGGAGCTGCTCCAGGAGGCCAGCGGGTGGCTGAAGCCTCACAGTCGCTCAGGGTGGGAAGTGACACAGCGTGTGGTGATAGAGCAGTTTACTGCTTTGTTACCAGAGTCAGTTGCCGTTTGGGTGCAAGCCGCAAGACCTGCCAGCCTGGATAAGGCTGTGAATGTGGCCGCGACTCACTTCCTGCTGTCTGCAGAGTCCACCCAATCGAAAGCTGCCACATGCAAGACACCTGGCACTGAGGCCTGCATGATGCCCCATTTACATCCCGAAACAAACTGCCCCACCCCTGCACTGCGGTATGTAGACCAACAACTCAGAACGTGTCATGTGTCCTCCCCAGTTCTGCACTTGATCTCAATTAAATTCATGTAGAGTTGAAGACTTGCCATGGTTTTTACTTGACTTGAAATTAAACTGCATACAGCTGGCTATATCCCATTGCATGTGCAAATTGTCCTGAGCTTTACTTCCAGTCTGGAATTTGGGGCTTGTGTAAATGTATATTTTTCCTGTACGTTTCTTATTGTATGGACTGTACCCTTTTCTTCAGGATTTTTAATGAGCCAGCCGGTCCCAGTAATCTCCTGTCAAACACCATGAAGACCCAAGCGATGGAGGACTTCACCATGTCTGAACAGCCAGAGATTAATTCAGAGGGATCCACATCGAAGAGCAGTGTTGAACACATTGTCCAGTCCTCACCCACAGGTGCACTGCCCTCCCCATCTTTCTTTTCTGATGATAATTACTCTGTCCTGTCATTCTGTTTGAATGGAGACTCCCAGCACAGGCATGGGATCCATAACCTTGAGTTCGAGACCTCGAGCGAAGAAGACGAAGTAGAACTGTCCTCGAGTGGTACCCTGAAACCTCATGTCAGTACCGTGTCTGACCACTTGGGGCAGCAGAATCTTGAGCAGAAGGCCTCTGTGGTAGCGGAGGAGGAAGTTGGAGGAGACTATGTGTGCGGAAAATGCAAGAAGACCTTCCTGTCCTTCAAAAGCCTGCACCAGCACCAGCGGGTCCACAACAAGTTCCTGTGCTCAGACTGCGGCCTCTTCTGCAAAGACCTTCGCTGGCTTGAAGAGGCACTGCACGGTCCAACACAGTAACAAGCTGTGTCCCGGCTCTGACTGCAATGAGAGCCTCACCTATGCTGAGTACTTGGGCCAGCACCAAGCAGCCCACGCTGCCAACCGGCCATATCACTGCTCTGTGTGCCAGAAGAGCTTTCCCCTGCGGAGGACACTGAAGAGGCATGAGCAGATCCACAGGCGCAGCACATAAAGGACTCCCTCGAATCCCCCCACCCCTCAAGGAAGCAACCCAAAGTCGGGGACGGCCTGTTCTCAGAAACACGTTTCCTATAAATGCTTGCCATTTGTATTGTGTATCCATATTTGAAGAATGTGAGGGTTTGATTTTGCCCTGTTGGTTTGATCTAGTTGCTGAATAAAATATTAAAATGCAGTTTACATACGTGTGTGTTTGTGCGAGGGTGAACATTTTTTGGTGTCACAATACTGTTATCTGACTGTTATCTATCTGCATGATTAGGTGGTGGATGAATGTAGAATTAGGCCTTATAGTGCATTTATATGGACCAGGATGAACAATACATGGAAATGCAGCAGGTTTGGGACAGAACCGGGGACCGGGGATTACCTTAACACAAGAAATGTCGAAACGTGGGAATTTCACAGTAAGTTAGCTGATTTTATGCTGGAATGTGGTATTTGTTTTCATTAATGAGTAAAAGCAATGTTCTTCACATGCATGACTGGTGGGCTGGTCTGAAAACTTTATCGCGAGTGATTAATAATTGTGTGTTTTAGCACCATTCGAGTTCATTTTCTCCCCTTCATATTTAAGGATATGTAATGATGTATGACTGCCACAGGTTCCAAATGTAGGCCTACATAATTTAAATCACTGTCTTGTGGGTTGCAGGATTGTGAATTTCAAAGGTATGATTCTAGCATTCAACAGAAACTGGAGTCTGAAGCCTCCTGTTGTCCCACTGGCATAGAGCAGGGCACATTGCCGTGTTATTACGTACCCCTGTCTATTATGTTAGCATCAGCCACCATAACTTAATGTAATGTTGATATAATGCAAAGAAATGAATGTCCACACACGGCTCCCGTCAGAGAAATTTTAATGCAAAGTAACGTTTCGACCCAACCGGCTCTTCTTCAGACTTGTGATAAGTGACAGAGTCGCTGTCTTCAAAACCCGCAGTTCATTAGTACAGCTATAGAGACCAATCGCTGCTATGTGTCCATAAATTACCTGATTGTACCATAACCAACATCTAATATTTTCAAAAAAAGTGTCAAAAAATCAATCTAAAAAATACCACATCATATATGTACAACATACAGTAATGTACAAATGCACAATAAATACAATATGACAATATATACCAAACAATCAATATATACATGTAAAACATTTTTTGATGGTTCCCCAATAGTAATTTCCAAAAAGGACTCAGGCCCATAAGGCGTCAAATAAGCTAACTATTATAGGCACCTCTATCTAATCTACTAAAAGGAATTAACACCATAGAGGAAACATGCACTTATTGTCCCATATAAGCCACTACATGGAATTGATGGGCACTCTGTTCATTGCATATTAAAGGTGTCATATACAGTGTGTCAAAATATAATTAGACCATTTTATACCAAAAAAGTATCAAAGATGAAAAACCTAGGCGTTATGGAAAGTTGGGGCGACCTGTCGCTCACTTTTATTAAAACAAAAATACTTGTACACTTTCCTACATTTTTGACACTGGTGCAATGCGCCCAGCAGCTAGTAAAACCATTGCTGGGGAATTCAGCTACAAAGACTCATAGGTCTCACATAGTGCTGCAATGGTGTCATGGTAGTCCTCGATTGTCTTTTATTACCGTCCATTTTCAACTGGGATTGGGGGAAACGGTGTCACTTAGTATAGCTCTTTATGTTCATTGGGGAAAATTATCATTTTTCAAATTCATCCAGTTTCGCTCTTGAAGAGCTAAGTAAACTGAAATGAAACATTCAATATTGTGTTAATTTATTTGTCAAACCTAACCATGTTCTCTGGCTGGATTGAAATTGAAGCACATTTGTGTATACTGTACGTACGCTACCTCTGTGAAATGCATTAGTAATTTTTTCATCACTATTAAATAATGCCTTGACATATCTTTTGATGAAATGCATTTTGAGTTACTGCTTCTTTGGTTGGAATACATTTTTAAAGACAGAAATACATTTTTGCATGGCTTCAAATGCATCCTCAAAATGTATTTGAGGGATCCCATGCATTCTAAATGTATTTTAACCCTTAAATGCCCCCCCTGTGACAAATTTGTCACACGATTTTGGGGGTAGTCAAAACCACTGACCCCACATAAATTTTGCAACCTAATGCCCATAGTGACATATTTAGACCATCAGTGCTGCCATCTGATGCATAAAAGTGGAACTGACACTACACTGGCTGCACCAGCTAACCTTTCCAATATGGCCGCCCCCATGGTGGAATCCACACGATAGATCAGCACCCATTCATCACTGGATAAAATAGACAAACAGGTAAGCTAATGAAAAATAAGCTATGCCTAATACTTCAGCTATATGTGAACTACCAAAACGATGATGGACAAAAGTTCTCTTTATACCCTAGAAACTTAGAGTGACATATATGTCACAATACTAAAATGAGGTCAAAGGTCACCAAAAATTAAAAATTGCTATTGGGTTGTTATTAGCCCCTCCCCAGGACATATTAACAGAATACATAAATTTTTCTTTCAACTTTTGCTATAGTTGGGCATTTAAGGGTTAAATGCATTGTGGCCAAAATAAATATATTTTACATATATTTTCTTTCCATATGGGTAGACCTGGACAATGGAAAAATATGGTAAAATTTACACTCCCAAACACGCCAGCGCGCCTGAGCTGTCAGGGCGCGCCGCCAGGTGCCAAACAACTGTCCCAGCGAGCAGGAAAACGGGCAGGAGTCCAGTGCGAGGCTCTGGAGTGAGGGAAGGTTTAATAACAAAAGACAAAACAAAAGGGAAACAATGTTCCACTAAGCATAAAACAAATACTATGATAAACCTTAGTAAAACTAAGTTGGGTGACGACTGCTAAAACCACTAGTGGGAACACAAATGCAACGCGACTCAGCCTTATATGCTGCCCGTCTGCCGTTCAATGCAAACAAGCCGCAGGTGCAGACAGTAAACAGGTGATGGTGATTGACTCGTGAGTGGGGAGAGGGCTGGAGGCAAAGCCTCATATGAGCTCTTTTCCATTATTCTGTTCTCGGGCAACGGGGCAAATAGAGCAGAAATTTACGGTTCTGGGTGTGACTCAAAGAAACAGCAAAAAAGCAGTCAGACCTATATTGCGCATCTGTGCTTAAAAGGGCAAAAATTTATTCGAATGATACTGACAAAGCAACAAGGTGGAGCCCAAGATAGCAAGCACCTCCGCTCCGGCTCTGCCCCGGCTCTGCGCCGACTCCAGCTGATCCGGCTCAGAGCCGGGGCAGATCCGGAGCAGAGGTGCTTGCTATCACAGACAAATGTTATGTTGCGATCCCTTTTATCGCAGCGGTGTACTTGGCAAACGGCAAACATATCCCAAACTGCTCTAACCAGTTGGAGGATGACAGCCTCACCGAGTGTGCATGTGAGATGCAAGATGTTAACACAAACTGTGACAGAAGCCATTGACAGCTCGCACAAGCTAGCAAGACTACAGCCTGCTTCAAAGGTAAGCTTTTTCGTTGAGCTGCAGTAAAGCTTGATCACACAGAGGTCAGGCCTGTGTTATCAACATTTATAGGTGGAATGGCAGGCATCTGTTCAAATATTTATATGGAGAATTTTACTGTTGTGACACTGGTATAGAGACTGGGTCAAGTTGTTTTTTTTATTAATCTTTACATTCAATTGTTGATGCAAAATCCTGGCTTGAGCCTGCTTACTGTGTATAAATTCACTAACTGGGGTTTTTTTTGGGGAGGGCACGGGCTTAATATTGAGCACCTTAGACAATCATTCTCACACACTGCGTGAGCAATATGATTATGTCATTGCAATTGATATGCTCAGGAAGCAGAAATTTGAGAAAGTACAATTTATAGAAATTGTAAAATAGACACGGAGCGACACAAAAGTATTTGGACTCTCACTTAATTCATTGAAAGATTTCAACCTTTATTGGTGCAAATATCCTCAAAGTAAATCCTAAAGTTAGCATTTTTTGGTTCATTTTTATCATTTCATTCATTTTTTTGGAGCACAGAGGCAAAAAAAAAAATGCTTCACTGTCTTAATACTTACAGACTACACAGTAATTATTCTAGTTAAAATAACTTTTACATGGTCTTAATTTTTTCTGTTTTTTTAAATATTGAAGACTTCATGTATTATGAAAGGTTATTCATGATCATATCTAGGCCGATATAATATGATCATTTATCTGAAGAGAAAAGACATTATATATTTCCATATAACACTGATATAAGGCTGCAGGGCATTCCAGATTTTCTTGCCAAGTTTCAATCGATTTTTTGAAAACTGGATGAGCCAAGCCATTACCTGCTCCATAACTGTGTTTATTCATGGCGATGGATAACCGGTTGTTTCGCTACTTTGGCTTTTCGCTATTGTACTTTCGCTACTGCGCACTGTAGCCTACTTTCGCTACTGTGTCCAAGTCCGCTCGCTACTTTGGTTATGACAAGCTGTTCTTGTCTTATCCTCACCCTGTTCCTTCTCTCCCCGCCTGTCTTTTTCTGCTCATATGCTCAGTATGTACTGCGATGCCTTCGGCTTGTACCCGCTCATTCTGGGTGTAGCAGTAACCACAGCAGTATGTAGAGGCTTGCCGGTATCTGCGTAAACAGTGTAGGCTATATTTAGAGGGTGGAACTCAGAAGAGTTTCCATACAGTTTAGTTTGTAGTGCCCTCGGTAAACATTTAGACAGTGTCAGTGAAACTGAAAAAAAGGGGGGGGCCGCCTGCAATTTCAACATAGTTTGCTGGATACATACGATGGAAATACACACTAAATTATAAGTATTATATGCGCGTCTCGCTGACAGTACCAGTGCACTCGTGCCAAAATGTTCGCCCTATGGCACGGGGCTGAAAAGGTCGGGACTACTTTCAAGTCGGACGTTTCCGTGGCACCTCGGGCGGTAGAAACAAGTGTTATTCTCAAAATAATACGGATGATTAGTTTTCCCATTTAGAGTTCTTTCCAGATCGGTTGCTTTTTGAAGGAGCTATAACGGATTATCAGTCAACATTTCTATCAGATATGGCCTCCGTTGTGTTCGAGATGACTTGGATTCTCGCTGTTCAAATAGGACCATTGACTTCTGGACAATTTCGGAAGATCCAAATATCATTTCAGCGGCAAGTGCTAATATAACTTCATTTTAAAGTGAGTACATGACGCTGTATGACTGAGGTCGCGCTGATAGCGAGCAATGGAGAGTCAGTGGCTATGCATACGACCATTGCCAAATGGCGCATATAATACATGGTTTACCGTGCTAGTGTTTGTAGCGTCTGGGGAATTTCGGAACTCGGTGGGCCGCGGAGGTTTCCTGAACACAGTAACATCACTATGGCCACAGGGCAGGCTAGTTTGGCGTGCCCTAAAAGACAAAGTCATTATGCATTTGAAGATAGAAAGAAGTGGTGGCCTTGATTTATTTTCAAGGAGAATCAGTGGCTAGCTAGCTAGCTAGATGAGTGTTTCTAAGTTTTGTTAATATTTGAGCTGAATTCCAAGTGTTACTACCAACCTACTAAATGAACTGAATTTCGAAACTGTCCTTAGTTTAGCCAAAGCCAATATAGGAGAAACGTCAATGGGACCATGTAGTAGCTAAGGTGAATGTTTTTAATGGAATTCAGTTAGTTTTTAATGGAGTAGTGCTGCAATTCAAAATAAATAGAATTTTAGCTAATGGTTGACTATAAAGATACTAACCGTGGATCATTCTTAATGGACTGAATTCCTTGTGTAGTTGAATTTTTATGGTGACTGCTTTTCACATTGACAGTGGCTATTCTTACGTGACTGTAATCCATTGCAGGCAGGCTATTCTTACGTGACTTTCGGTCAGACATGCGCAGATTGAAATTGCCGGACTTAGATAATTTTCTTACCTTGTTCTCCCGTAAGAATAGCAAGACACGTTGATGGTTTGCGTGACTGATGCTCACGTAATGTGGATATGTACAACAATTTTTACCGGAGTTCTCCTATCTGATTAACAGCCTAGTTCCAGATGCTACCATGAGATTGCCCAACCTTGGTGAAGCAAGTATACTGAGCAGCAAAAGAAACTCAAGTTAATTAGACAGACCGGAAAATAAGTTTCCGCGTAATTATTATAGAAAATCAAATTTATTACTAGCGCGTGCACATTTACACTCGTTTCATCAAACATTTCTTCGTTTTGCGGTCACTTTACTGAGTAATCATAAGAGTATATTAACCAACTTGCTAATTTGCGTTTCTTTTGTTGCTCAGTATAGAAGCCCCGGGGACCAGATTTCAATTTACCGGTGCCATGGTTACGGGCTTAAACTCTTCGGCCCCTTGTACAAGCTCGGCCGCCAAATTGACCTGACAAAAATTGCGCCTCAAGTCATACAATTTCAATCTGCGCATGCCCGAACGGGAGTCGCGTAAGAATAGCCTGCCTGCAATGGATTACAGTCACGTAAGAATAGCCACTGTCTTTCACATTTCTTTATGAATGTAACGACCATTCTTGCCTGGCCTGCAGATGTTACCTTTTGATACTAATTGTGCGGGTAATTTGATATCTAGGTACGTCGCTAGCTTCTTATTCAGTCATTTGTGAGAGGCAGTAGCAGCAAAAATTGTCCTGTGTCCTGTGCGGTGTCCTGTGTCCTGTGTGGTGTCCTGCGCAGTGTCCTGTGTCCTGTGCGGTGTCCTGCGCAGTGTCCTGTGTTATGTGCAGTGTCCTGCGCGCTGTCCTGCGCAGTATCCTGTGTCCTGCGCGGTGGCCTGCGGCAATTGAGCAGTGTCCCGCACACATGTAACAGGATTGGACAGTTTTATTTATTCAAATTTCATGCAGTCGGAGAGAGGTGATGGGTTTATATTTATTTTTATCTTGAAAACAGCGACGTTCGAATAGCACACATCCTTGTAGATTTTGGCTCTGCGTTGTGGCTTATAGGCTACATTAACCGGATCAATCACGAGCACTAACCTGTTCAATATATCAAATAGAGCATGCTACTCCTGTTGCAGGACAGTACATCTGTTCACCATTTCTAATTTTAACATCGATATGTTTCAAACTCGTCCCTGGTTTTACGTGGGTGTACAATGCTGATTCGAAACTGTAGTCACGTTGCCTGTAGCATAGGCAGAGATAGGACATAGCTTACAGTTGAATACAATTGAGTTGAATTGGCCAGCTTGTAAAAAGAATTTTGCGGTTCATTCCGGACGGATGACATTTGGCTTAATAGGCTGTGTCATCACCTCGTCCCTCCGTCAAAGCAACAGTTTCAAAACTTGAATTGCAAACCGATTCTTCCCATCAAATAACAGAGAAATTAAACCAAGTCACTGAGTTAGTAGCTCATTTAAGAGGGGTTTGGATTGACTTAATAATAGCCCACCGGTCATTCCGAAGGGAGTAAAAAACTCCAGATGTATCATAGGCCTATCCTAAAAAAACATCTCAGGCAAATAAGTGTACTAGTGTCAATGTACTAGTGGTATACTTGTAAGTGTACTAATTAAATACCACTTGGGACTAAATTGGCCCACTTTAAGTTTATAAAAGTATACTTCAAGTTTAAGCAAAGTAAACATAGTACACATCTAGTTTACATCTAAGTTTTATTTTATACTGCAAGTACACTACAAGTGAACGTTTTAGCATACTGTGAGTTAACTAGTTGTATACTTCTAGCATACTTTTCAGTTTATGAAAGTATACATTTAAGTATACTGCAAGTAAACTTACAGATATACTGCTAGTTTATTAGTTGTATACTTCTAGTAAACTTCTCAGTTCATGAAAGTATACTGTGAGATATACTGCTAGGAAACTTAAAGAGTGTCACTGGATGTTTAATGACCGCAGTGAGTCAGGACTTCAGTTTCACATCTCATCTGAAAGACAGCATCCGCATCACTGCACTGGAGTATTGAGTATTATTCCACCAGAGGGAAGATCCCAACCTACTGGCCACCAACACCACCTCCTTGCTTTTCAGCGAATGGGCTCAGAAACCTTGTTAAAGTTAATGGCATTATGAAACAGGACCAGTATATCCAGATCCTCAGTGAAAATATCAAGCAATCCGCCCAAAAACTCAGTCTTGGGCAGGAATGGATCTTCCAACAGGATAATGATCCCAAACACACGGCCAAATCAGTCAAGAAATGGTTAGTGGACAACAAAGTGAACATTCTGGAGTGCCCAAGCCAGAGCACCGACCTCAATCCTATCAAAAATCTGTGGAGGGAACTGAAGACCAAGGTCATGGCAAGGAAACCCTTAAACCTTACGGATCTGGAGAAGTTCGCCAAAGAGGAGCGGGCCAAAATCCCCGTCCAAACTATACAGGAAGCGTTTGGAGGCTGTAATCGTGAATAAAGGCTTTGCCATCAATTACTGAGAAAAGGGTATGAATAATTCTGGACATGGCATTTTTGGTAAATCTGTCAAATAAAATACCAAAAAGTATTGTATTTCTTGAAAAATTGTTTACTACTTACAGCCTTATGTCAACTTACTGTGTCATTTGTGCAAGAATAAACTTGATTTGTCAAAAAATATCTCAAAAAAAAAAAAATTGGTAGGGGTATGAATAATTTAGGGCATGACTGTATATATTTGGATTTCAAGATAAAAATAAACAAAAACCCATCAACTCTATCCGACTGCATGAAATTTAAATAAGAAAACTGTCCTATCCTGTTACCAGTGCGCAGGACACTGCTCAATTGCCGCAGGCCACCACGCAGGACACTGCGACTGGCACGCAGGACACAGGATACTGCGCAGGACAGCGTGCAGGACACTGCACAGGACAGCGCGCAGGACACTGCACAGGACACAGGACACTGTGCAGGACAGTGTGCAGGACACAGGACACTGCTGGGACAGTGAGCAGGACACTGCACAGGACAGGACACTGCGCAGGACAGCGCCCAGGACAGCTCGCAGGACACCGCACAGGACAGGACAATTTGGCTCAGGACACTGCGACTGGCACGCAGGACACAGGATACTGCGCAGGACAGCGCGCAGGACACTGCACAGGACAGCGCGCAGGACACTGCACAGGACACAGGACACTGTGCAGGACAGTGTGCAGGATACAGGACACTGCACAGGACAGCGCGCAGGACACTGCACAGGACACAGGACACTGTGCAGGACACAGGACACTGCACAGGACAGTGAGCAGGACAGCTCGCAGGACACCGCACAGGACAGGACAATTTCGGCTCTTACTGCTACTGTCATTTGTATTGAGGGACTTGCCAGTAGCTGGGGGATTATGACATCATCCCTCTCCATTGACACTCGGAACAGCCTGTTTTACAGAGGGCTGGAAGTGACAGGAATCAAACTGCCTTGAAATCATAGAATTTTAATGTTTTCTTATTTATTTTGCTAAAAATTTGATAAACCTCCCTTTTGGACATCCAAGGATATTATAACTTGAAAACAAACTGCCCAAGAGGTCCATTTTAATTAAATGTGCAAATAAATCAATATTGGCTGGACAAATATTGGCATGCACTACGTCTGTGGATGGATCCATCATTGTGTCTATTCCTATTTTCCTCCAGTGGCAAGGACTATCTGGTATTTTACTGGTAGGGCTACGAACAGCTTGGTGGAGAGATGAATATCAAGGGAGTATTTATGTTCAGGGAGCGTTTTTCATGTAAATTAGATCGCACCTGTAGGTCATGTCATTTAAATGAGGTCATGCAAGGTGACACTTTGTATCTTCCTCATAAGGCTGACAGTGTGTGACTTATGAAAACTACTTCTAAGCTGAAGCGCAGCATATGTCTGCCTTCACCAGAGGGTGCCAACAAATGAAATACTGTGTCAAGTAATTAAAGGTAGTAATTTAAATAATGTTTCAGGATTGCATCGTGTTTCATTGTATCATGAATGTAAAATTAGTGTTATCAGTTGCAGACATACATTCAAACTTCATAATAATAATAATAAAAATAATGCAATATGAATGCGAAAGGTCAGATCGGAATCTGTGTGGCTTTTTGCCTGTATTCATGCGCTGCGCTTTGTTAAAAACCTAAAAAGCTAGCCTTCTGCTTTTTTTCACCTTCTTGACCTTATCATGTATAGCTGATCATAAACCGTTAGCCATCCAGGCCTAAATGCCATCCAAACATTTGCTACAAGAGCATCCATTTTCTCGGTTGGGATCAGGTTTTACATGATTCAAACAAATGCGGCTTTTATTGTTGTTGGTGATGCGGACGACTCTTGCCAGAATTTATCAAAGTGCACATGCATACCTTTTCAGATGGCAGATGCACTCGCAATACAAATAGATACAGGTCACTTGAAATTATGCAAACCGTCAAAGGAAAATCTGATCGTTGCCGACACAGATATGCGCGTAATTTTGAAAGTACCGTAATTACTGTAAGTTTTGCGCAATAGAAAAAAAAATTCCAACTGTTCCTGAAAGCTGAGAAGCTGTGCTTCAGCCCAGATACAGGTTACTATGGTAAACATGGTAGCATGATTCTCTGCTGGGATTTTTGCATTAGGCCTTAAAGGGTTAATAGAGGCTTCCAGCTGCTGAAGAGTTTTGGATCTCCTTTGACGGACTTTTCGTTTAATTATGCACCAAATGTTCTCAATCGGTGAAAGATCAGGACTGCAGCCAGGCCAGTTCAGCACACGTACTCTTCTACTACGAAGCCATGCTGTTGTAATAGCTGCAGTATGTGGCAATGCATTGTCCTGGTGAAATGCACAAGGCCTTCCCTGGAATAGATGTTGTCTGGTGGGGAGCATATGTTGCTCTAAAACCTTTATATACCTTTCAGCATTCATGGTGCTTTTTAAAACATGCAAGTGTCCCACACCATATGCACTAATGCATCCCCATACCATCAGAGATGCTGGCTGTTGAACTGAATGCTGATAACAGGAGGGGTGATCTCTCTCCTTTTTAGCCCGGAGGCCACAATGCCCATGATTTCCAAAAAGAATGTCAAATTTGGACTCGTCTGACCACAGGACACTTTGCCACTTTGCTACAGTTCATTTTAAATGAGCCTTGGCCCACAGAACATGGCGGTGCTTCTGGATCATGCTCAACAATGGCTTCTTTTTTTGCATGATAGAGTTTTAGGTGGCATCTGTGGATGACACGGCGGACTGTATTTACTGAAAGTGATTTCTTGAAGTATTCCTGGGCCCATTTAGTAATGTCAATGACAGAATCATGCCGGTGAGTGATGCAGTGGCATCTGAGGGCGTGAAGATCACGGGCATCCAGTACAGGTCTTCGGCCGTGTCCCTTACGCAGAGATTTTTCCGGTGTTTCTGAATCTTTTCATGATGTAATCAGGGCTCTACAGTGCGACCAATTTGGTCGCATATGCGACTAAATATTTTGCCATGCGACCGCGGAGGAAAAAAAAAGGGAGCACTCGTGCGACTGACTTCTCACAAAGCACACCTGTGACGTTATGTCCACCATTCCTCAATGATCTCCTATGTACGGCGCGATATCTTGGCCACAGTCTTTGGATAACAGCGCATAGAATTCAATGTATCAATTTTCAGACCGCGCGAAAAAAAAGTGCGAGTTCATTTAAAATTCGAATCAAGTTAGCTAATAGACTATGTAAAGCATTAAGAACTTTTTTAAACAAACTGGGCCTGTGGGAGCCAGGCTCGAAACTAAGAGAAGAAATGAAAATGGAAACGAGGGAGAGGAAAACACCAAGAAAAGCCGAACAGAAAAAAACTTACAGATTCAACCCGAACTGGCAGGGAGACTTTGAATGGCTTGAGTACGAGAGGGAGACGGAACGTATGTTCTGTAAGTTTTGCAGAGTCGCCCCTGCATCTCTGGCAGGGCCCTCACCGTTTGTGACAGGTAACGCGAACCTGAAACGCGAGGCGGTCGTGAAGCACAATGAGTCATCCCGTCATACTCGCTGTTGGGATGTATTTATAATTCGATCTCAACCGAACAATCCCGGCACCTCAAGCACTGCAGCTGGCAGGCAAGTTGCCATGGCTAATGCTGACGCTCTCCGACAACTGAAGATAAAGTTCAATATAGCCAACATGATTGCGAAGGAGGAGCAACCCTTTACAAAATTCGCTCCGACGATAGCCGCCCATCTCAAAAATGGACTTGACATAAACCCCCCATATGACAACGACGTGAGATGTGCAGAAATGGTTGGCCAAATCACGCAGAATTTAAAGGAGACACTCGCCGATGACACCAATGCTACGCGTTATTTGTCCATTCTCATTGACGGCGACACCGACATCTCCAACACCGAATGTGAGATTGTGCATGTGCGGTTTGTCATGGATGGTAAACCTGTGGCCCACCTCGATGGCCAACCGGTAATCGCACACGCCCATGCCAAAGGTGAGTTGTTTTTTTTTTTTTTTTGCTCCAATCAGTATTGCAGAATGTAGAAGGCAACTGGGCCTATATATTTAACCTACTGGGTTAACTAGGTTTGCCAAGCAATTATAAAATTATTTTTGTTTGATTACAAAAGATAAAATGTGTGAGTGATGATCAACCATCAAAATGTAAATTAATTTGACCAATTAAAAAACATTAATAATGAAATTAATTAAACTTCATTGTGCTCCCAGTTTTTTCCCTGTGCTCCGAAATGTTTTAACTTAGGAGCACGAGTGCTCCTGGAGAAAAAAGTTAGTGTAGAGCCCTGTGTAATGCACTGTCGATGAAGAGACCTTCAAGGCCTTTGCAATTTGACGTTGAGGAACATTGTTTTTAAAGTATTCCACAACTTTTTTACGCAAGCCTTCACAGGTTGGAGAGCCTCTGGCCATCTTCACTTCTAAGAGACTCAGCCTCTCTAAGGCATCCCTTTTATAGCCAATCATGTTACACACCTGATGCCAGTTAACTTAATTACTTGCTAAATATTCTTTCAGCTGACCCTCTTATATATTAATTGCTCTTTCAGCCCTTTTTTTGCCTGTGTCCCAACTTTTTTGAGACCTGTTGCAGCCAGAAAATTTGAAATAAGCTCATTTTGTGGATAAAAATGTAAAATGTCTCAGTTTCAACATTTGAAATGTTATCCATGTTCTTTTGTAAGTAACATATTGGCTCATGTGATCTGAAAGTCATTGCATTTTGATTTTATTCACAATTTACACTTGGTCCCAAATATTTTGGAATTGGGGTTGTATATGTTTGTTTTATTTTTGTTTTAACTCTTCCATCTCCTAAAACAGCCGTTATTTTTCCATTTTTACAGCTTTCGCAGGGGTAAAAACCCACCACACGTCTGAAACCTCTCCAGTTTGCCGTTTGTAATCGAGTCACAGACAGCAGCACCATGTCCCGTGCGGAAGCCTACTCTGCCCTGATGCATGATGTTGGCGAGGTGGATTTGCGAGGGCGTCCTGTTCCCAGCGACCTGGCCCTGATCGGGGACGAAGCCTTCCCCCTGGTCATGAACCCCCGAGGGCAGGTTCTGTTGGCGGCATCGACCTACAGAACTGGTCGGTTGGTGGCACTGGGCCACGAAGACATGCTGACAGCCTGCGCCACCTTGGTGGAAAATGCGTTGGTGTGGCTGAACCCCAACTCTGGCATTGTGGGTATCAACCCATCCTGCAAAGGCATCTTGACCAACCTCTCCTACACCAACATCCGTACGAAGGTCGGCGGCTTCCGGGAAGGGTTGGGCGCTTACGTGACTGAGGCCTACAGCGTGGGCGAGAATGTGAAGGAGCTGGTGGCCTTCTTGAAGGCGGGGGGTGGGCTGCTAGTGGCGGGCCAGGCCTGGGAATGGGCTGAGCAGCACCCCAAGGAGAACCCCCTTCTAGGTTTCCCTGGCAACAAGGTCTGCAGCGTGGCGGGGATATACTTCACCGAGCTTAAAGGGGAGCGGGGTGTGTTCTCCGTTCCCCACCATATACCGTCCAGCTGGCTGGCAGTGGCGTAAGTACTCAGGAACGCCAGACAGTGATGGCATACAGGCATCCTAACCAAGTAATGGATTTTTGGGCTGTGACATAGTTGTTGCTTTTTCAGCTCTATGCTCCAGCAGATTAGATTTGAAAACCAGGAACATAAGAGTAAAGTAGAGAGTTTCAAGGTTTGATTTATAAGAATTAATGTCCATATTGTGTAAATAGCATGGGAATTCTTGCTCTTTTCATTCAGTGTCAACCTCCAAATACTCACAGGACTCATCTAACATTATTATATATGAGCTACCTCGAAGATTACCCTGCTGGAATTTTCTTTAAAAGTTCTTGTTGGTCTTATTTGCTGCCCTCTCTTTTTGTCCCATCCCAGAATAGACAAAGACTACTCTGATGACTTGGAGATCCTGCTGCAGGGGGTGTCCGAATTTGATATCCAATTCGATGCGACCCCCTCTGAGGTTTTGGTTCATGGGCCGCTGGCGTTCCCCATCGCCACCGATGACGCCCACAGAGCCTTTTTTGCAGGCGCCTATTACGGGCAGGGTCGGGTCATAGTTGCCACCCACGAGAGCTACATATCCCGCCCGGCGCTGGGCACATTCTTGGTCAACGCTATTCACTGGCTCGATGAGGGGCGAAACGGAGAGGTAGGCATCCTGCCCGAGCTCAAAGCTGCCCGTGATGTGCTCGGCAAATCAGGTTTAAAATGCACCCTGACCGACTTCCGAGACCACCTCAGTGTGTACGTATGCACGTCCTACAGCGACAAGCATGCCACTGCAATCCAGGAGTTTGTGGCGGAAGGCGGCGGACTTTTGATTGGTGGCCATAGCTGGTACTGGGCCCAAATGAATGAGGGCCGCAACGTCCTCACTGAGTACCCTGGAAACCACATCCTCAACAAGCTCGGCTTCAGCATTCTGGGAAACTATGCAAGTCCCGGGAAGTACAAAGCTCCCGAGCCAAGGACGGCCTATTCTGAATACTACCACTTCCGCAACATGCTCAAGCGGTTCGCCGGCTACGTGACAAAGGGAAATGAGCTGAAGCCGCACGAGCTGAACTTCCTGAAGCGACTGGGCGGGGACTGTGCCTCATTCCTGCGCATGGAGGCGCTGGACCAGCATTCCTACTGCAGTGTATTGGACCAGCTCGCTGACATGGTGAAGAACACTACTGTGCCCCAAGTGAGCCAGACCAGCCCCGTGAAAGACCCCAAGGACCACCTGCTCATCAGTATGTGCAATGATTTGTACAAGGTTTGCCCAAACCGGGAAGAGCTGCTGGGTCACATCATTCACGCCAAGCCCAGCCTGGCTGTGATGAGAAATGTTGCTGTGAAGATCGACGGCAAGGCTCCAGGTAGGGTTTGGTATCCTTTTATGATTCAATTCAGGAATCAAAAGAAATGGGTTTGATTGTACTGTAAGCAGCTGATTTTATACATTTTGATAACTTCCCAGTACGTGCATGCAGCTCAAAATAACATCTTTTTGTTTTAGCACATTTTTCCCTCATGCTGAGGCAAAACATCCAAAACAAAGCATTTTAGAGTGTGAATTTGCCCATGGAAACACCGCATGAGTTTGGTAAACACAACCAGAGTGGCAGATATATATATCTGCACCCTACATTTTTTAAAATTTACATCTTGCTTTTGATGTTTACTTTTTGTATTCCACATTGGTCTTGCTGAAGATAAAAAGTAAATTTGAAATTCCCATGCTAATTTGAAAAAATAGGTTTACAAATAAATGTCTTCATTCTATTAAAAGCAGTTGATACAGAAAATATAGTCTTGACAGAGCCCTGATATCAACATCATCATGGCTGTCCGCAGTTACTTGGAGGGATAGACACAACTGAGTCAGTCAGTCTGCAGAAGAACGGTGACAAGTTTTTCACTCGGCTTGGAACAAGCAAAAAGCCAGTCATCTTATAAAACTATAGCACAACAGGACAGTGTCCCAAATTTTAAGGCAAAATGTAGTCACTCCAAATACATTTTATTCACAACAGAACACAGACAACATATCAGATGTTGAAAGTGAGACATTTTGCCATTTTGTGAAAACTATCAGCTCACTTTGAATTTGATGGCCACAACACAGCTGAAAAAAGTTGGGAGAGGGGCAACAAAAGGCTGGAAAAGTAAGTGGTACTGATAAATAAGGAGCATTCTGCAACTAATTAGGTTAATTGACAACAGGTCAGTAACATGACTGGGTGTAAAAAGAGCAATTTAGAGAGACCAGTAGTAAAGATGGACAGAGATTCACCAATCTGCAAAAAAAAAAATTTGCATCTAAAAATTGTGGAACAATTTCAGAAAAATGTTCCTCAATGTAAAATTGCGAAGACTTTGAATTTACAGGATATAATATCATCAAAAGTTTCAGAGAATCTGGAGAAATTTCTGTGCGCAAGGGACAAGTCCAAAGGTCAATATTGGAGGCTTGCGATCTTCGGGCCCTCAAGCGGCACTGTATTAAAAACAGGCATGATTCTGCTCTGGAATGCACTGCATGGGCTCAGGAACACTTCCAGAAATCATTGTCTGTGAACACAGTTTGCCGTGCAATCTACAAATGAAAGCAAAAGCTGTATCTTGCTAAGAAAAAGCCATATGTGAACACGGTCCAGAAACGCCACCATCTTTTCTGAGCCAAAGTTCATTTAAAATGGACTGAGGCAGAATGAAAAACTGTTCTGTGGTCAGATGAATCAAAATTTGAAATTATTTTTGGAAACCACAGACGCAGTGTCGTGCGGTCTAAAGAGGAGAGGAACCATCCAGCTTGTTGTTAGCGCACACTACAAAAGCCTGCATCTCTGATGGTATCGGGTTGCATTAGTGCCTATGTCATGGGGAGCTTACACATCTGGAAAGGCATTATCAATGCTGAAAAGTATTTAGAGGTTTTACAACAACATATGCTCCCATCCAGACAACGTGTCTTTCAGGGAAGGCCTTGCATATTTTAGCAAAATAATGACAAACCACGTACTGCATCCATCATAACAGCATGGCTTCGCAGTAGAAGAATCTGAGTCCTGAACTGGCCTACCTGCACTCTAGACCGTTCACTAATGGGAAACATTTGGCGCATCATAAAATGAAAAATCCGGCAAAGCAGACCCAGGACTGTTGAGCAGCTAGAATCCTATATCTGACAAGAGTGGGACAAAATTCCTCTCCCAAAACATCAGCATTTGGTCTCCTCAGGGAAGGCGTTTACTGACTGTTGTTAAAAGGGGATTCTAAACGATGGTAAACATGGCCCTGTCCCAACTTTATTGAGATTAGTCGCCGCCATCAAACTCAAACTGAGTGAAAATTTATCTTAAAATGGTAAAATGCCTCACTTTTAACATCTGATATGTTCTATTCTGAATAAAATGTCAGTTTATGAGATTTGCAAATCATTGCGTTCTGTTTTGATTTATATTTTACACAGCCTTCTAACTTTATTAGAATTGGGGTTGTGTGTGTGTGTGTGTGTATGTGTGTGTGTGTGTGTGTATATATATACAAAACCCAAAACCAGTGAAGTTGGCACGTTGTGTAAATCGTAAATAAAAACAGAATACAATGATTTGCAAATCCTTTTCAACCTATATTCAATTGAATACACTGCAAAGACAAGTTACTCAATGTTCGAACAGGTAAACTTTGTAATTTTTTGCAAATATTAGCTCATTTCGAATTTGATGCCTGCAACATGTTTCAAAAAAACAAGTGGCAAAAAAAAAGACTGAGAGAGTTGAGGAATGCTCATCAAACACTTATTTGGAACATCCCACAGGTGAGCGGGCTGGGGGAACAGGTGGGTGCCATGATTGGGTATAAAAGAGCTTCCTGAAATCTGTCATTCACAAACAAGGATGGGGCGAGGGTCACCACTTAGTGAACAAAAGCTGATTGTCGAACAGTTTAAAAACAACATTCCTCAACGAGCTATTGCAGAAATTTAGGGATTTCATCATCTACGGTTAATATCGTCAAAAGGTTCAGAGAATCTGGAGAAATCACTGCGTAGCGACAAGGCGAAAACCAACATTGAATGTTGACCTTCGATCCCTCAGGCGGTACTGCATCAAAACCGACATCAGTGTGTAAAGGACATCACCACATGGGCTCAGGAACACTTCAGAAAACCACTGTCAGTAACTACAGTTTAGATCTGCAAGTGCAAGTTAAAACTCTACAATGCAAAGCGAAAGCCATCAAACTCGGCTTCGCTGGGCCCAAGCTCATCTAAGATGGACTGATGCAAAGTGGAAAAGTGTTCTGTGGTCTGGAGTCCACATTTCAAATTGTTTTTGGAAACTTAAACGTCGTGTCCTCCGGACCAAAGAGGAAAAGAACCATCTGGACTGTTATTAAAGTTCAAAAGCCAGCATCTGTGATGGTATGGGGGTGTTTAGTGCCCAAGGCATGGGCAACTTACACATATGTGAAGGCACCATTAATGCTTACATACAGGTTTTGGAGCAACATATGTTGCCATCCAAGCAACGTCTTTTTCATGCTTATTTCAGCAAGACAATGCCAAGCCACATTCTGAATGTTACAAAGCATGGCTCCGTTTATGCGGGTACTAGACTGGCCTGCCTTAGTCCAACCTGTCTCCCATTGAAAATGTTCTGCATTATGAAGCATCTGACAACGGAGACCCCGGACTGTTGAACAACAGTTTCAATAGTTTTGAAAAAGCTTCAAAATTGGTCTCCTCAGTTCCCAAACGTTTACTGAGTGTCGTTAAAAGGAAAGGTGATGTAACACAGTGGTAAAAAGGCCCCTGTGCCAACTTTTTTGCAATGTGTTGCTGCCTTTAAATTCTAAGTTAATGATTATTTGCAAAAAATAAAAGTTTCTCAGTTTGAACATTAAACATCTTGTCTTTGCAGTGTATTCAATTGAATATAAGTTGAAAAGGATTTGCAAATCATTGTATTCTGTTTTTATCTACGATTTACATAACGTGCCAACTTCACTGGTTTTGGGTTTTTATATATATTTTGGTTTTTAAATCATTTCAGAAACTGAATCATGTCAAAGAATCAGAATTGGTGTTGGAATCATAAAATTGCAAATGGTGCTCTACCTGGAGCGGCCTGCAGCCCTGTTGATACGATGCTTGACTAGGATCTGGAAAGTTTCTGGTGGTTTTGGCCACAATTAGTGCAGCCACAGTATGATCAGTACAGCTGTTGCCTGTATAGGACAGGATGGGACAGGGCAATCCCTGGAGTAAAATGTTCCCCTGTTGTGATCACTCTTTTAACTGATGTCCCAGGCCTCATGCCAACGCATTTATTGAATGGCTGTGCTCGTCTTTATTTTGAAATTTGATTGTGCCAGCTGCATTTGTGAGATGCAATCCATCAAGACGGCTCTGATGTAAGCTGACATAAGTTTTGTTTGTTTAAGTTTTGTTTGTTTGATAATAGTTCTGTACAGTATGAAAGTTTTTATGCATAGTCGATATTGATGTGGATTGATAAATGTGGAAAGTCAATATTTTTTGTCTAGATCTTTTTATGTGCAAAAAGTATGATCCCTCCAAATGAAGGCCACACCCCTCTCCCCTTGAAAAGAGTAGGGTTGAGGCTCAAGGGACCCCACACACACAGAAACACACACAAAAGTGATTATTTATTGTCAAAAAAATGGGAGCAGGGGCTGTGTAGGACTATTAATGATGTGATCAGTTGCAGTAATTAGGTGATGTGAAGCATGTGATGTTAAACAGGGGAGCTTAACATGTAAAAAGACCTGAGGACATCTCAAAGTGGTAACTGCGCCAACTTTTTTTTGACTCTCATGCAGTCATCAGTGTATTTTTTCAGGAATAGGTTAAATTTACTTGTTAGAACGTCAAATAACGTGTTGTTCTGTTTTCTATACAGCAGAGGGTGAATGGCCTTTCCTGAAGTCAGTCCTGTTTTGTATCATTTGCAATTTCCATGATATGCCAACTTTTTGGCAAGTCAGACTCAGGTGGTATCAAGTGGTCAGGATTAACCAATTAAGAGTTCAGGGTTACTGTCATGGTTTTGCCCCCACCGGCTACAAACAGCAAACCGGCAGGCACTGGGACCATGTACCCAAAAGGGAAAGAAGGGACCCAAACGCACAGGCTGAGTAAAAAATGATAAAAACTTTTTAATAAACCACAAACGAGGGGAGCAGCGGCACAACACAACAGGGCCATTCCTTCAGAATGCAGCTGCACTGCCAAACTGGCAGTGCAGCTTTTAAATACTATACACTTCACCTCCACCTCAACGAGCAACAGGTATGGCTCGTTGAAGTGGAGGCGAAGACAGCAGGGGGGGGGGGGACTGCAGGGCAGAACCATCACAGTTACTGTCACAGTTATTAAATTATTTTTAGCCTTGTTTTTGCGAAACGTCTGTCTCAGAACTGCCACAGTGTAAGAGCGTGGGATGTCTGCGCAGTGTATTGGATGGGACGTGGAGTGATGTGGAACGTAGAGTCTAGAAAGGTGCGAGTTTAGAATGTGGGGGCAATAGCTGAACTGGGGGGTGATGGGTGTAGATCACATTTAGAATTGTTCATAATTTATTCTGTTATAGAATCATTAAATCTTAATTTATTGATGCATAGTTATTCAATAAAGTAAAATGATCTATAAATGTTAAAATTCAAAAAGGAAAACAGACGTTTTTGATCAATGGATCATCATCAGGTAGCCTGTTCCCTGTTTTCTAGGTGGACTTGAGTGGAAAAGCACAGGCTTGTATCTGTCTCCAGGAATGAAGACCCGCATGCGATTCCCTGCTGAAATGGTCAACAAAGGCTGGAGGGTAAGAGCATAGCAGCGCTACACCACAGAGCCAAAAACGGTCAATCTGAGTTAACCTTTTCAGGCCTACATTTTGACCAATCTTATCTCTGTGATGTTGAGTGAGTCATTTCAATATTTGCCAGTGGGGGAAGCACTGGTCCAGCAAAGGGTAACATAAAATAAGATTATGTTTTCAAATAGATAGAAGTACAGTATTCCCCATTTGAAGTGCCATTACAAGACTGGACCTCTTGTTATAGTCTTTATTTGGAGCGAACCTCCTTTGTCTGAGAGGTTTAGATCAGAAGGGTTTTGCAGGATAAGCCTGTGCGAGGCACAAGCAACTGCATGTCATTCGCTAGCTAAGACAGAGAATTCATGATGGGTTAATGCAAACGGCTAGTGTCCCGCCAGGACTGGGTCTCTTTGACCAGGGTAGTCCAGTTACGGCTGCTATGACTCTGAGATGCTCTAGCCCATCCACTAGAAAAGAGTCATCTCTGGGGAGGATCACTCAGCAAACCTCGGCCGATTCACTCCTCATCAACCCTTGGATGTGTGACTGCGAAAGCCATTAGCCGGAACTTTTTTTCTGGATAAACATGGCGGCGTCCAGTGGCAGCAGCGCTGGGTACGATGTCAAATTAGTGAAAACATTATGTTGCCTCTTGTGTCAAGACATGAAGAAGCGTCGCCACAAATAGATTTTGCAAAAGACAGTTTTGCCTCCATTTTTAGGTGGCAATTTAGTGCGCGGATGTAGATAACTGCATAAATCGGTCTTCCAGCAAAGAAATGTCCGGCGGAGCAACATATCAAATTTCGGTCACACATCCAAGGCTTGATGAAGAGTAGCGGAATCTGCCGAGAAGTTTCGAGCGGGGATAGATGTAACAGGGATGTAGCTTGGCATTGTGGGCTCTTTTGAATTCAGTATAACTCTGGGCCCTCTAATCTACAAAAAAATTAGAGGGCAGTCCCTGGCCAAACGGCTTAGCTGTTCGATACGGACAAGCCCCAGTGTAGCCGCTAGAAGATCAGTGCAGCCTTTGTGGGTTAGACCCAGCCCTTTACCATTGGTCTTGGGGGAATGCAACGCAAACCGCGTTTGAAAAAAGCATCGGCTGAATTAATGTAATAAAATGTATGGGTCCCGTCCATATATATCCCATTCCCTAACCTTACCGTCTTAACCACTGTTTACCTCATTTGTGACAGCCCTGGATGTACCTGAGTATTGACTACTGTATTCCAACTGAAGAACACAATGGAAAAATGATCAGTCACATTTTCACGTTGTGGAGAAATGATGAATTAAAAATTCAAAACGACCTTAGAAACAAAGCACTGAAAAAATATGCAAAAAATATAAAATCTTTAAAATATTAGAATAATATATAATATTATTTTATATTATTGTAAATATCATAATAATATATAAAATATACAAAAATGCAAAATTTGGACTCAGATTGTTTTTCCGTGGTCTTTGTGGTCAATTGTGATTCTCATCAACTAGCACACGTCCCTGCCTGTAGTGCTGTGTGGGTGGTTGTGTGTAAAATAGTCATTGCCTGGCCTGATGAAAGCAAACAGAAGAAGTTTACGGCAGCTGTAGTGTGTCTTGGCTACATTTGTCATGATTTTGGGGAAAGTGTTTATCATTTTTGTTCTGTAAGGAATGCGCTTCTCTTTTTACTCGTTTTCGGTGTTACCGATTGGTTTTTTTTTCCACTCGGCTATTGAATTCTTTTCCATGTATCTGCTATGGAAGCCCATAGTGGACAATATTCAAATGAAAATGTAATCCCACTATTGCATTATAATTTTCCACTTATGAATGAGTTATTTGAGACAATATTAAATTGAAAATGCATTAATCCAATTATCACTTTCATTTTCACATACACATATGGGAAATCTATGACTATATTCAAATGATAATGAAAAGCTCTTTGACATTTCATTTTCAAAGTCATGCTCCGCAATACAGTGGACAATATTCAAATACAATAAGCAAAACAGCACCCCCAGCCTATTGCATTTACATTTACATGTCAACACGCTCTTTTAGGGTCAACATGAAAATGAAAATGCTGTTTTCTAATCACTTGGAAATAATAACGATATAATAATGATGACAACATTTGACATTTCATTTTCAAAGACTTATCCTGCAATACATGGGACAATATTCAAATGCAGTAAGGGAAACAGCGCCTCCCAGTCCATTGCATTTTCAAATACGTGTCACCACGCTCTTTTTGGGACACAATGAAAATTAAAATGCAATCTGTTAGCGTCTCATCAAGGCGGGTCTTCCGCTAGGACTTCACTCATTAGGGGCGTGAACGGAAACCATGTTCCTCATTTGCATACCAACCAATCAGCTTCTGGGTAGCGCTTGTATGGACGGATAATGTCATGATGATGGCCAGACTGATACGTATTGTGTGCCATTGCGCATTAGGCTACGTTGCGGTTTGGATGCAGCCTTCTGGGCAACTAGTATGCTAGCTAACGTTAACTAAGGAAAATATTTGTAAATGATCATAACACTGAAGCGATATGATTTGATTTTTGCCCCAACTCTATTAATTGAGCTAGCTGTAATATGCATGAACTTATCCGAGGCCTCGCGGCAGTGTTGTGCAACTGCAACCCAAGTGTGCTTGCAGATTTCAGAGACGTTAGCTAGCTTGCTAGTGAGTCTGAAAGCAATCGCTGAGGTACAGCTAGCTAGCTCTGATGCCGACTGGAGAAGCTCTTACAGCCCTCATTTGTCACTTTCAACGCCATCTCGCACACACGACCTCTTTCACCATTGATCAGCAGCTTCTTTTACCTAAAGAACAAACTGACAGTGCAGCCTGAAACGTGTTATTTCATAGCTAGTTAAAGCAGCATTATCCTTCCATGCGTGTTATAGCGTATTACATTACTCCAGACAAAACACCATCCCTCTTCCCACCCTGCTGACGCTACTTAGGGGAAATGTTTGTCATCATTTTTGTACTTAATCGCTGTGATTCGGTTTTTACCCTAGCTTCACAAGCTAGCTAGCTGACAGCGATTGCTCTTGTGTTTGCCGAGTTGCAGGTTTGCCACTGGCCTCTCCTGAAACATGCACAATGTATGCATCATGCAGAACGGTCCGATAAACGGCCAGCAGTCAGGCTGTCGCTGTTCCTGGTTTAATCGCGATTCCCAAGCCACGTAGCAATGGGAGAAGTTTTGATGACTCTGGCTGAAAACGATGTTCCTCACTTGCTAACTTAACCTGCTGTAATATGAACTTCTTTGATATGCCTGGCAGCACTTTTGTACGTCCCAACAGTACTATCAGATTTCTGGGAGATTTAAATGGATAGCTCATTACCTGGCTAGCTCAAGAACAATCTGCAAGCACAAGAGCAATCGCTGTCAGCTAGCTAGCTTGTGAAGCTAGGGCAAAAACCGAATCACAGCGATTAAGTATAAAAATGATGACAAACATTTCCCCTAACTAGCGTCAGCAGGGTGGGGAGACGGATAGCGTTTTATCAGGAGTAATGTAATACGCTATAGCACGCATGGAGGGATAATGCTGCTTTAACTAGATATGAAATAGCATGTCTCAGGGTGAACTGTCAGTTTGTTCTTTAGGTAAAAGAAGCTGCTGATGGGGCGCCCCGGTGGCTCATCGGTCTGGGCGTGCGTACCGTGGGGGCTGTGTCCTTCACGCAGCGACCTGGGTTCGATTCCGGCTTGGGTCATTTGCTGCATGTCTTCCCCATTCTTCTCCCCAAACTTCCTGTCTCTCTACACTGTATAACTATCAAATAAAGGAAAAAATTCCCAAAAAAATAAGCTTTAAAAAAAAAAAAAAAGAAGCTGCTGATCAATGGTGAAAGAGGTCGTGTGTGTGAGATGGTGTTGAAAGCAACAAATCAGGGCTGTAAGAGCTTCTCCAGTAGGCATCATAGCTAGCTAGCTGTAACTTACCTAAGCGATTGCCTTTGACTCACTAGCAAGCTAGCTAACGTCTCTGAAATCTGCAAGCACACTTGGGTTGCAGTTGCACAACAACACTGCCGCGAAGCCTCGGATAAGTTCATGCATATTACAGCTAGCTCAGTTAATAGAGTTGGGGCAAAAATCAAATCATATCGCTTTAATGTCATGATCATTTACAAATATTTTCCTTAGTTAACGTTAGCTAGCATACTAGCTGCCGAGATGGCTACATCAAAACCGCAACGTAGCCTAATGCGCGATGGCACACAATACATACCAGCCTAGCCATCATGACATTATCAGTAAGCCTCTGTGCGTACAAGCGCTACCCAGAGGCTGATTGGTTGGTATGTAAATGAGGAACATGGTTTCCGTTCACGCCCCTAATGAGTGACGTCCTAGCGGAAGACCCGCCTTGATGAGACGCTAACAGATTGCATTTTAATCTTCATTGTGTCCCAAAAAGAGCGTGGTGACATGTATTTGAAAATGCAATGGACTGGGAGGCGCTGTTTCCCTTACTGCATTTGAATATTGTCCCATGTATTGCAGGATAAGTCTTTGAAAATGAAATGTCAAATGTCGTCATCATTATTATATCATTATTATTTCCAAGTGATTAGAAAACAGCATTTTCATTTTCATGTTGACCCTAAAAGAGCGTGTTGACATGTAAATGTAAATGCAATAGGCTGGGGGTGCTGTTTTGCTTATTGCATTTGAATATTGTCCACGGTATTGCGGAGCATGACTTTGAAAATGAAATGTCAAAAAGCTTTTCATTATCATTTGAATATAGTCATAGATTTCCCATATGTGTATGTGAAAATGAAAGTGATAATTGGATTAATGCATTTTCAATTTAATATTGTCTCAAATAACTCATAAGTGGAAAATTATAATGCAATAGTGGGATTACATTTTCATTTGAATATTGTCCACTATGGGCTTCCATAATTTGCCTTACCACGGCTGGTTAATTGATGATTCGCAGCACCTGCATTCAGGCTATATGTATGCGGAAGTGGCACTCGGCCCTTGCTTGATCCGGTAACAGCTAGAGGGTATTAGCTGTAGGGTTGTTTGCGAGGTCCTCACGTTTATTTTGAGGAAGGATCTGTAGAAACTTTGCATTGGTTATTCTCCTTAGTTCTCCCTTTTCTGGCAACCAATTTTGGTGACGTTTGGGAGGGTTATTTCCTACAGGAGATTTTTCTGGCTTTTCGTTTTTGTTATTCCTCTGTCTCTGTCGAGACCTCAGTGGCTGGTTGTTTCTTAGTGCCAGCTTTTAGTTCAGTTCGTAGTGGCATTTGATGTCTGCTAACTTCCGCCACATCACAAGATTAAAGGAACAAACGTGTTAAGCGCTGCAGTTCTTGAATGGTTGCATCAGCTCTTAAATGGCTGCAGTAGCACACAGCACACATCGGCTGTGGTTTGTGCACAATACAGGGAGTAACTGTAAGGGCACAGTCCAAAGTGGGGAGGAATAAATCTTGGGTCCAGGGTGGTGAAATGATAAAATGAAAATGAAATGCCTGGGTGTCGTGAACTCGTATTTCTGAGGGTGGAACTGCATTGAGCTGCTTTATGGGGTGGTCACACATACGTTAGCCTCCGTAGCTCTCCGTAAAGGGGGATTACCGGAGCCCACACTACGTAGAAGTATGTTTAAATATGTTCAACTAAGTTAAAGTAAGTTAAAGTACTTAAATGACGTACAGGCTAGCCTAGTACACCATAGTTAGACGTAGTGAGGCGTTCTGACAGCCGTAGTGTAACGTAGTAGCCCTTAGTTGCCCGTAGATTCACGCCAAATTTGTTGATTATGGGGTACGCTACATTTGGCTATGGTAGGCTACGGTTGTTACTATGGTAAACTACGTGTAACTTAGTTACTGCTACATGAATTAAAATGCCCGCTACCATGGCTATCTTTTGAACATGCCCAACAGATAAACCTCCGCACACAGTTTTCTCACGTTAATGGCCAAGTTATTTTTACAGATAACCACGTTAGGCTACATTAAGCCATTGAGGCTTCCGCTACGCTTAACTACGTTATTGAACGTATGTGTGACCACCCCTTTAATGACACACAGGTGCAGATTGGGTGCCAGACAGACTTCGTTGGGCATAAGGCGGAACTGGTAAGGGCTCCAGTGGTGCATCATCAGTTTGACATCGACTCAGAAATTATGGAGGTCTACAACCTGTGGGGAGGCCTCATCTACTTTGTGGCTCCCGACAAGAGTACGGCGGGGGAGCTGGAGATCCTCGTGCAGCAAGCGGTCATGGCTCCCTACTACAAATCCGGTGAGTTTCACTCGGGTCTACAGTGTAGGCCCATACACCGTTTAAAAAGATGGACGAAGCAACCGTCCCTGAGGATGTAACAGAAAGCGGTGTTCGCTGATGAGCACTATACCCACCAATATATTTTGAAACTGCTGCAGCTAATGGTGGAACTCAGTCAGTCAGTCACGGACATTCATGTTTGTAGGGCTGGCCCCTCTGTTGTGGTGCAGACAGAAATTCAAATATTTTCATGTAATATCCACTGAAAATCTAGACTGGTCGGTGGCCCGCGACTAACGGGTGTAGCCCCCAATCACCCACATTTGTCATTTTGGCTTATTTTTGACACAAATAGTGAATTAGGTTACCATGGCAACCAAAATCCATAGGTGCCATGTCCTATCCACTGCCCATATACACACCAAATTTAAAAGAAGTAGCTTTAAAATTGTGGGCTGTGGAGCATCCACAAAGAAATCTCTACAGCGGTGGCAGGCGCGGGACAAGGCCAAATCTATAATAGGCCCGACTTCGTCCGAGGGCTACAACACGTACTGGGCAATTAAATGGGGACAATCGCCGACTGGAAACCTTGCACTCTTAACCCATTTAAACCGGGACAGCATGTGCGCATTTTAAGAACGTGTGTTGCCGACACAGATATGCGCGTAATTTTGAAAGTACCGTAATTACTGTAAGTTTTGCACAATACAAAAAATTCCAACTGTTCCTGAAAGCTGAGAAGCTGTGCTTCAGCCCAAATACAGGTTACTATGGTAAACATGGCAGCATGATTCTCTGCTGGGATTTTTGCATTAGGCCTTAAAGGGTTAAGTAAAATCCTGCTCATCACATTTAGCACTAGCATGGTGTGGTTTGAAGCTAAACTATTAGGTGTCTCTTCAGTGGAAGCAAGTGATTTAGAGCAAAATTGCCACCCTGGAACTTTCTCTATCATCTACACCCTCAGTTGCAAAGATGTTGGGATGGTAAGGAAAATTCAAATGTTGTTAATGATTTTTGACCTTAATTAAATGGAAAATTGTATTTGCTGTTTTACCCTCTCAATGCTATTTCTTTCTTTAAAATACATGCTCATTCTGCTCATTTGATGCCAGCAACACCTTCAGGAAAAAGACTGGAGCAATATAAGACTTTGAAAGTGGAATGTTAAGATACTGGTGGATAACAGTTTCAGAGCAACGATTCTCAACATACTTTTGCAAGGATTGTCGGGATTTCACCCTCTGCAATGCATAATACTATTAAAAGATTTAGGGAGTCTGGAGAAGTCACTGTGTGTAAAGGGCTACTTTGAAAACCGGTACTGAGTGCCCTGATCTTCGATCCTTCAGATGGCACTGCAATGAAAACCGGGAGGCTGTGTGATGAATATAATCAGATGAGCTGAATTAGTACCTTTGTTAGTAAACACCATCCAGCGTTGCACAAATGCAAGTTAATACTCTACTACGCACTACTTGCTGTTTACTTTACATTGCAATCTGCATGATTTCATTGAGTTTTTCCTGGTATGTACACCGTGTCCCAAAAGTTCATCCACCCCAATGGGCAACATGTCTGTCTCCAAAATGGGTTGCACCTGGTCAGCAAGGTGTTGTGAGGTTGTTTAATTACAACCCCAATTCTGAAATAGTTGGGACGAAGTGTAAATTGTGAATAAAATCAAAATGCAATGATTTTCTGATCATATGAGCCAATATGTTATTTAGAATAGAACATGGATAACATTTCACATGTTGAAACTGAGACATCTTACATTTTCATCCACAAAATGAGCTTATTTCAAATTTTATGGCTGCAACAGGTCTCAAAAAAGTTGGGACACAGGCAAAAAAGGGCTGAAAAAGCAATTAATATATAAGAGAATCAGCTGAAAGAACATTTAGCAAGTAATTAAGTTAACTGGCATCAGGTGTGAAACATGATTGGCTGTAAAAGGGATGTCTTAGAGAGGCTGAGTCTCTCAGAAGTAAAGATGGCCAGAGGCTCCCCAACCTGCGAAGGCTTGCGTAAAAAAATTGTGGAATACTTTATAAACAATGTCCCTCAAGGTCAAATTGCAAAGGCTTTGAAGGTCTCATCATCAACAGTGTATAACATCATCAAAAGATTCAGAGAAACTGAAAGAAATCGCTGTGCGTAAGGGACAAGGCCGAAGACCTTTACTGGATGCCCGTGATCTTCGGGCCCTCAGACGCCAGTGTATCACTCACCTGCAAGGGCCCAGGAATACTTAAAGAAACCACTGTCTCTAAACACAGTCCGCCGTGCCATCTACAGATGCCACCTAAAACTCTATCATGCAAGAAGGAAGCCATTGTTGAGCATGATCCAGAAGCGCCGCCGTGTTCTGAGGGCCAAGGCTTATTTGAAATGGACTGTAGCAAAGTGGCAAAGTGTCCTGTGGTCAGACGAGTCCAAATTTGACATTCTTGTTGGAAATCATGGGCGTTGTGTCCTCCAGGCTAAAGAGGAGAAAGACCACCCCTCCTGTTATCAGTGTTCAGTTCAAAAGCCAGCATCTCTGATGGTATGGGGATGCATTAGTGCATATGGTGTGGGACACTTGCATGTTTTAAAAAGCACCATGAATGCTGATAGCTATATAAAGTAGGCATGGGCAACGCTCTGCATAAACTCTAATGGAATGCGTAACAGCTGAACTGGGGCGGTAAACAAGCCTCAGAAAACTTATTAAAAAATGATGTAAATACCATTTTCATACAAAAAGAACACCATGGTTTGATTAAAAGCAACCTTTTTTCAATAGGATACCGCATTTCATACATGAATTCTGTGATACGCCAATAACGCGATTTGAACAGAGCTATTATTCGCCGTTGGATGAATGCGTGACCTCAATTTGCGCCGTGTTTACAAACTGTCAAGTGCACGGCGTGGCAAAAATATCCATTTTGGAGGTAGATTTCAAATACCCCGCGATGACATGGTATCCCAGCTACGGCCCTGACTGAATTACAGCCATCTAATTTGAGAAATTACGAGTCTGTTCGTCCAGTCTAGACCTCCAGGGGATGTGAAATTAGTTCGACAGAAGTTGTTGAAGTTCGTCGCGAGTTCGCCGTGACTTCTTCTCAACAATAGCAAGAAGAGTGAGTGTATTTTTACTGTGAACCTACATAGTTAGTTGACAGAATATCCTGTGACCCTATTAGTGAAGTTTCAGTAAAATATACCAAGGAATAAACCAGCGCCAGGCGTTCAAAACCTACCAGTGTTCTGACAAATTTTGCTACCTATGCCACCTCGCGAACACCGGTCACAAGATTCATTCACTTATACCCTTCAATTCGAGACTGCAAGGATGGAAATCTGAATAGTCAATTAGGAAAAATTCTCGGCTCTCGGTAATTCTGTATATCGTTTAAACATTAACATTAACATTTTGTTAATCGGATTATGAAAGAAGACTGAAAATAAGCGCCCGCTTTTTGTTTGGGTGTAAAAGCGCGTATTTAAAGGAGAATAACATTGTATATTGATTAAGCATTGAACTCTGCATAAGTCGAACTGTTTTAATATTTGTTGATGACATTGCTTCGGCTTCCTGGAAGCAAGTACGCACAAATCTGCTGTCCTGTGAGCATTTCAGGTTCGATATACTGAGTAATAACGCCGCGGAAACCTAAACTGGCCCGTCATTCTGCCGAATAGTCTTACTAAACTAGTTAATCGTCTGATTGTTAATCAAGCAAAGGGGAGGTTTCTGCCTCGCCAAACTAACCTCCGACTGCACGTCACTGTGTTTTACTATGAATTATTCACAGTAGCTCATTGAAACTATCATGGGAGGAGGGTATATGGACATTATAAAAACAGTGTAAAGTTTTTTTTTTTTTTAAATCGCCACGGGTTATTGAAGGGGGAACGTTTCGTAGCAGTGGGAGGGCAAACAACTGCCGGCATCAGCGACTTCACTGCATTTTATACAGTAATGGGCTAGTAGCGTTAATGTTTGCCCTCCTACCGATAATTTTGACATTTTTGCAGGCCATTGATCCAAAAAAAACTTCACAGGCAACCCATTCATACCATTTTTTAATATCAATGCAAAACCTAATGTTTGTTGAACATAATTAGGTGAAATTCAAAGCATTTTCCATTAAAAAGGGCCTAGGGGGCGCTGCTGTACTTCAGAAAAGGGGTTGATGACTTTAGCATCAATTATTTCTGTTAGGGTACCCTAATGGATAATTTGGCCAGGTTTATTTCTGAGTAGACTGCATTTTCGAAAATGCCCTCAGGCTTCACCCCCCAATTTTCACAATGGGTTTTGTTGATAAATGCCGAAATCAGCCATTTTTGGGACCCTGTGGCTCTGAGACCCTTTCCTGTAAAGGCGTTGGACTTGTGGCAAACTCTTCGTCTGTGTCTTCTGTACTTACCTGCAAAAAAAATCATTAGAAAATAATAAAAACTTTTTCTCAGCAACTCAAGAAATGTTGTCATTTTATTCATTTGTATTGCCCATGCCTATATAAAGGTTTAAGAGCAATATATGCTCCCCTCCAGATGACATCTATTCCAGGGAAGGCCTTGTGTATTTCAGCAGGACAATGCAAAACCACATACTGCAGCTATTACAACAGCATGGCTTCGTAGTAGAAGAGTCCGTGTGCTGAACTGGCCTGCCTGCAGTCCTGATCTTTCACCGGTGGAAAACATTTGCCGCATAATTAAACAAAAAGTCCATCAAAGGAGACCCAAAACTCTCCAGCAGCAGGAAGCCTGTATTAAACAAGAGTGGGATCAAATTCCAATGGCTACACTCAAGAAACTTGTATCATCAATGCCCAGATGCCTCCACTCTGTGCTAAAAAGAAGAGGGGATACTACACCATGGTAAACAGGCCCCTGTCCCAACTTTTTGAGACCAATAGCAGCCATCAAATTTGAAATGAGCTCATTTTGTGTATAAAATTTTAAAATTTCTTAGTTTCAACATTTGCTATGTTATCCCTGTTCTATTGTGAATAAAATACTGGCTGGTGTGATTTGAAAGTCATTGCGTTTTGATTTTATTCACGATTTACACTTTGTCCCATCTATTTCGGAATTGGGGTTGTAGTTAATCTGTTTGCGAGAGGCCTATAAATTTCTTGGTTGACCAAGGAGCATGTCACTGAGAGAACCTTTTTTGGTAGCGCTGCCACGATGGCCAAACAAAGACCTGGAAAGGCTGATCTTTCAGAGCCTCAGGTCCATGCTCAAGCCATTGCCTTGCACAGGGCAGGGACAGCTTGCACGGAGGAGCTCAGGACCTTGGCAGAAGCATATGATGGGTGAAGAAGTGGTGGCAGAGACACCAGAGTTGTGACTCCCCTGAAGACGAGCCCCGTGCAGGTCGCCCCTCAGTCCTGAGTTCCAGGGCTAAGGACCTCATCCGAGAGGCCAAGGGAAAGACATGGGTGCAAGACCCCCGTCTACAGACGGATTTCCATCAATAATGAATTCTTGGTTCCATCAAAGTCCGTTATTCAGGGCTGGGCAGTTGCGCAGTGGTGATGGAAGAAAAATCATGACCTGCTCGTGCTCACTAAGTAACGTCTCACCATGGAACCTCCCAGATTTCCCACTGGAATACCTTAATTTATGTTGCCGCCACTCGGGGCATTATTTTGAGGCTAGAAGTGTTACTTGATTGTGGACACTAATGAGGAAGCCGAAGACGAAGACGCATTTAGGTCATAGACAGTAAAAGAAGTGGACGGCGGGATGATGCTGTTCTCAACGAGAGAGCGATGAAGCTCTATGGAGTACTAAAGTGATGACATCACGCTGGTGTCGGAAGTAAAATTTCCCATTCATTTTACCCATAGACTGTTTTTCCAGTTCACTTTTGAATCACTTCCCATTGTTTTCAAGCCTCCATCTTTTTCGAGATGTGATTTGAAAGTCATTGCGTTTTGATTTTATTCAAAATTTACACGTTGTCCCAACTATTTCGGAATTGGGGTTGTAATATAATGTACATTTCAAAAATGTTATCTTTTTATTCATGTAACCTGATAAGAGTTCATTATGTCTTCCCACAAGACACTATTTGCCTCAATACCCTTACATTTTTTTAAATGGTAAGCATTAAACATTGGCACAATTTAGGGCCTTTCATAATCTCAAATTCTTGGCCAAACTGCCCTGAAAATGCACCAAATTTGACCATTTTCCAAAAATTTTCCGGGGGCATTCCCCAGGACCCCCCTAGGGACTTCGAGCCTTCGGCGCTTGTTACTTCGCCCGTGCCAAAATATGTTCAGTCAAAAAACTTTTTCCCACTTGCACCCATGGAAAGAGACACCAATCCTGCCGCAGACTTAGTCGAAGACTGAAGAATCTTGGGGAAGCAAGTCTCTTAGAGTTCCATCCATCGTTTTTTGACTGAGAAACTGGGTCTGAGAGCATACAGAAGACAGTGGATTCCTCGCCTTACCAAACTGCAAAAGGAGAAGCGGCTGGCTTTCACAAAGAAGTGTGCCACAATGACCCCAAGACACTGGGAAAACTGGGTTTTCTCTGATGAGTGCCCACTCAACTTATTTGCAACTCCCAACAGGCAAAACAACCGCATCTACACTGACGATTGAAAGAAAGAGCCACCTTCTAAACAAGTCAAGTTCAGCGCCCATTGCATGGTCTGGGGGGCGATGTCATCGTCAGGGCTGTCTGAGTTGCATGTTGTACCCCAGGGCACCACCATCAATGCTTAGTATTATGTCAAGAACATTCTCCAGCCAGTGCTACTTCCCATTCTCACCAGAAAAAAGAAATCGGGCTCCGTCACTGCTAGGAAGATGTTCAACAGGCCTGTGGAAATTGTCTTGGTGCAAGATGGTGCCCCCGCACATACTGCTTGTACAACTCAGCAGTGGTGTTCAGAGCAGCTTCCTGACTTCCTGGCTTTCATTCCTGGAAAGAGGAATGGCCACTCAACTCCCCGAACCTCAATCCGATTGAGAACTGCTGGGGTATCATGAACAGTCGGCTCTTCCACAGCTCACCCCCTACCACCATGAAGCAGCTCAATGTGAGGGCTGTGTGGGAGTGGGGCAACTTTGAGCTTTCTGTTCTAAACAACTTAGTGCATTCTATGCCCCACACACAGGCTGAGGCCAGTAATTAAGATGCAGGGGGGATACATTGGCTTTTGAATAAACACATTCTGTTGAATATTCACAATCTGAGTTGACTTTTTCTGTGGTGCATGAACTTTTGGGACATGGTGTAGCTCAGTGTTAGGCCCTTCCCTCCAATGAGAGAACTGTGTCACATGCCTTTTAACTCCTGCCCCACCAGGGGTCACAACTGTGGAGGACTGGGTGAAAACAATCCGGAATGCCCCGGCCCCGTGGGCGGAGATGGAGTTTGAGAACATCATTATAACGTGCCACTCGACCACGGTGCGGACGTGGGAGCGCCGGACGAGGTGGCAGCTTTGTGGGATTTAAATCATGCGTGCCGTGGCCGACTTGGGCTCCAACCCCCAGAAGTTCCTCCGAAAGGAACGCTTCGTCGCCGACGTTCAGATCTCGCACGGTGAGTTATCTTAGGTCACTGACATCATCACAACATGCAGCCAATGGCGGCTCGTCCTTTGTTCGGGGTGCCTCTCACTGGAATCCCACACCTCCTAACAACACAACAGGAAATAATGATAGGTTCTGGTTTAATGACGCGTAAGAACCTAACAATGAGTTGTGAGTTGGGACAATGATGGATCAGGACCTAACAATTGGTCCACATTTTGCAAAATCCTCCATTTCTGTCAGTTACCTGTAGTGATTGTTACACTAGCATTACAATGTTAAGTTAATTACACTGTAAACCCTGACAAGTGTGGTGAACTCAAATGTTTTGTGGAAACTGATTACCTGAAAATAATTGAGTATGCCAATTTAATGATCTTGCGTTCACAGCACTTAAAAACATGTCAAACAGGGGCTCCCCGGTGGCTCATCGGTCTAAGCGCGCGTACCATAAAGGCTGTGTCCTTCCCGCAGCGACCTGGGTTCGATTTCAGCTCAGGTCATTTGCTGCGTGTCTTCCCCCATTCTTCTCCCCAACTTTCCTGTCTCTCTACACTGTATAACTGTCAAATAAAGGAAAAACTCCCAAAAAAATAATCTTTAAAAAAAAAACATGTCAAACATAACTTTACCTCATTTTCTATAAGTTCCTTCCACACAATGCAATGAAGTTGGCCTACACAATTTTTTTAAGTTAATCAGTTTCCATAATACATTTGAGTTCACCACACTATCAGGGTTTACATTGTATATTCTTACTCCTTTTTTGTGATCTTTTAACTTTAGCCATTTAACATGAGGAGCTCAAATGTGGAGGATCTTTACCCCTTACAGCACTGAAATAAATTTTTAAAAAATACAAATTTAATTGTCTTCTGCTGTTGAAAACCTATCATGTGGCTACTTGTTCAAAAGAGCTCCCCAAACAAGTCACCACATGATAGGTTTTGAACAGTTTTGGTTTTGATATCTTACATTATTGAGCAACAATAGCTGCATTTAGCGCTCTAAGGTTTAGCATAGCTGGTTCACAACTGCTCATCTATTCCCATCCCCTCATCCCCACTGGCCTGCAGGGTTTATGCACTGCGGATATCCGATCATGATGCACGCCGACTCGGCAATTGACCTGATGAAGCCAGACGTGCTCAGGGAGAACGGCTGCTGGGGAGCCATCCATGAGCTGGGCCACAACCAGCAGCGAGGAGCGTGGGAATTCCCACCCCACACCACCGAGTGCACCTGTAACCTGTGGTCGGTCTACGTATTCGAGAACGTGTTCGGCATTGAGCGCGGCAAAGCGGAAAAGGCCCTCGCCTCTGCCAAACGGAAAGCCGTTCGGGAAGCTTTCAAGAAAAAGCCCGACTTGGCCGAATGGTCTGTTTTTACTGCACTGGAGACCTACTTACAGGTGAGGTGGGGAAGTGAGGAGCCGGAGGTGTGGTGTGATGAAGGCTGGTGATGATGTGATGGGATCGAGTCCGACTGAGGCATGACAGTGTTGGCAGTTACCTCACCTTTTAACACACAATTACTCTCAGTCAGTTCCAGTTTACACGGCCTGATTTATAATCAAGACAGACAGATAGAAAGATAGCCTTAACTAGAAAAGGCTACATTTTCTGAAGAAAGTTTGTCTGCTTGCTTCAGTGAGAAAAGTTGAAGAGGTTGGCCTATAAAATGAAGCTGCTTGGAAACTGAGAGGCAAAGGAAATGGCTGAAGAAATGTTGAAAAACTGCTGAAATGTCAAGACAAGACTTTAAAGCTGAAAGTAATTGTTTAAGGAATTCTGACTTTTCAGCTGCATCATGACCGAGTCTACTCCGCTTGAACCCTGCAGTAAAAAAGAAATAGTCAATTGGAGTCAATGAGGTTGACGCATTTCTTTCTATGGCTCTGTGCGTATCTAGGTCAACGCAGTGCATGCTGAGAAATTAGCTTAATGGTGGAGCAAACATGGCAGGCAACATTGGCAGACTGCCGCAGCTGTTGTTGCTTATAGCTCATAGTCAGTGTTTTCTCAGTCCCGAACTGTACAATGCTGACTTGGCCAAGAAGTGAAATGCTACTATTCGCAGCTCTCTGTTCATTTCTGTGCACTGTGTGTTTGCTAGCTAAGTAGCTAATAATAGCAAGCTGCAAGATATTGTTAACTCATGTTGTGATATTATTCACGGCTCCCTTTTTATTTCTGCGCTATTATTAGCTAGTTAGCTCGCGAACACAGTGCACAGAACATGTCCGAAATGGGTCGAACTTGAGCGTCGAAATTGCCATCACTGCAGATTACATAATCAATAGCTTGCTAACGTTAACTATTAAACTACTCAATGAGTATGGAAAAGTTATGTCTGCTGGCTTAGCAAGGATGGCAGTTACAGTCATTTTGATACCAATATTTCGCCTGTTGTAGATACGATCGTAAATATATCTAGCAAGTGCAAACAGTTGCTTGTATATCCTGGAATAGGAGCTCGAGCAATTCTTTTCCGTTTGCAAATTTTTTTACTGTAACATGTGTTCTCATGGACCCGCCCTGAAAAAAGACCAGTCTTTGCTGCCCTAAATGTGCTCTCCTGGAGCTGGTTTGAGAGACTGTACAAACATATCGAAAATTCTTTCACCGAGTTTGACGCCGAAGAATGAGATTTGTCTCACAGTCGTATCAATCTTAATCCAAACAATGATGATGCTGAGGCCAGGAAAAAGTCCAGCGGAGTTTAACCGCAATACCACTATGCCACAATTGCGCTGAGTCACTCTGAGCCATTTGAGTTAATGGCTAAAGCATTTGGTCCAATGGAGATTTTAGCTAAGGCATCTCTTGCATACCTCTTGCATGCCTCTACCTCAAAGATAGTAAGTCCAATCTACGAAATGGAGGTACAATACTGAAGAGGAGAGTCTGCTGAGCAAAATATGTCAAAATTGTGTGTGTAGTGCCAAAAATGTGGGAACATTAGCAAGTTAAACTGTGTTTTTCTACTTTCCAAACTGAATTTTCTTGTCTGTTTTAATATAGGAGTTCATGGAGTTTCGGTTCACGCTCCCTTGACTTTTTGGCTCATGCTACCAAAATTATCTGCCCAATTGCTTGCATAGTTACATTTTCATGACCAGCACAACTTTTGCTGCAACTTGGATATAAAAATATTTATGTGGAGTGAAAACTGTGGGAGTTAGAGCAAGTTTAAGAGAAGACCTCTTGACGATTTTACAGCTATTCGCCACTCTAACAGTGACGTCACCACACTGTAAGTTCCCAGAATGTATTGTAACAAGAATTAATTTAAAAAATCATAATTTAAAAATGATAGAAATTATGAAAAATTTGATCAATGAAGAAATTATACAAGCTTATCGTAACATTTTGCAGTTTGAATGACATTTCTAGCTGAAAGTATGACAGAGTAAAAAAATTGCAGAAAATAGCTAAATCTACTGAATCAGCAGGAAAATGGCTTGATTTAATAGGACCCCAAAAATATCTCAAAAACTAAAAAGAAAATCAAATATCTGCACGGATGCAACATAATTCAGAACAATCTACATTTTTAGCTCCGCTGTGATGACAGTCACAGTCAGCGGAGCTTTTCTAATGCCGATTCGTCCGGCGTCCGTCCGTCCGTCTGTCTGGCGTCAACTTTTCACTTCAAATCTGAATATCTCAAAAACTGTCTGATAACTTTTTTTTCTAATTTGGTTTGAGCCCTCCTTATGATATTCTGCATTCTCGCTTTGAAAATGAGAAAATTCTACGTCCCAGTTTTTGAGAAATTAAGCATTTTGGACTTAGAAGATTAGTGTTTGTGCTCATTTTCTCAGTCTTTCATTAATATCTCAAAATCTGTCAGATAACTTGTTTTCTAATTTGGTGTGAGCCTTCCTTTTGATAGTCTGAATATTCACTTTGAAAATTAGAAAATTCTACATCCCGGTTTTTTAGAAATTAAGCATTTTGCACTTATAAAATCAGTGTTTGTGCTCATTTTCTCAGTCTTTCATTAATATCTCAAAAACTGATAACTTTTTTTCTAATTTGGTGTGAGCCTTACTTATGATATTCTCAATATTCACTTTGAAAATTAGTAGAAAATTCTATGTCCCGTTTTTTTGAGAAATTCAGCATTTTGGACTTAGAAAATCAGTGTTTGTGCTCATTTTTTCAGTCTTTCATCAATATCTCAAAAACTGTCTGATAACTTTTTTTGCTCCGCTGTGACCACAGTCAGCAGTCAGCGGAGCTTTTCTAATGCCGAGTCGTTCGGCGTCCATCTGTCTGTCCATCCAGCGTCTACTTTTCACTTCAAATTTGAATATCTCAAAAACTGTCCAATAACACTAGTTCTAATTTGGTTTGAGCCTTCTTTATGATATTCTGAATATTCACTGTGAAAATTAGAAAATTCTACCTCCCAGTTTTTGAGAATTTCAGCATTTTGGACTTAGAAAATCAGTGTTCGTGCTCATTTTTTCAGTCTTTCATTAATATCTCTAAAACTGTCCGATAACTTTTTGTCTTATTTGTTGTGAGCCTTCCTTATGATGTTCTGATTATTCCCTGCGAAAATTAGAAACTCCACATCCCCGTTTTTGAGAAATTCAGCATTTTGTACTTATAAAATCAGTGTTTGTGGTCATTTTTTCAGTCTTTCATTAATATCTCAAAAACTATCTGATAATTTTGTCTAATTTGTTGTGAGCCTCTCTTATGATGTTCTGAATAACCCTTGCGAAAATGAGAAAATTCTACGTCCCGGTGTTTGAGAAATCCAGCATTTCGCTCCTGGAACAGATGCTTCACTTGAGCGTGCCCTATCAGCTATGTAGTGTTCTGCATATGCATATCTATGGGCCAATCGCGAAACCGTGCGCGTGCATGAGCAGGACAATCGCGACCCTGAAAAAAAAAAAAAAAAAAAGAGGATCCGGAGCCGGAACTTAGACTCGTGGCCTACCGGCCTGTGTAATAATACCTGGGACCACTGTAGCTAAAGGTAAACTTGCAAAGGCTTTGGTTCTGATGTGAACTCAGGAAAACACAAACTGAAAAATACAGCAATCATTTATTTTCACAACTACATAACAACAAAAGGCTTCTCAGAGCCTGTACTCAGGCGGGTCCAGGCCTGGGCCAATCGCGAAACCACACGCGCGCATGAGCAGGACAATCGCGACCCCAAAAAAAAAAAAAAAAAAAAAAAAAAGAAGAACGGAGCCGAAACTTAGACTCATGGCCTACCGACCCGAGTAAAAAGGAAATCATTGATTGTCACTCATTTCAGTCGGATGTCACGCACTTACGCCACACATAGTATTTCTCACGCAAAAAAATGATTAAAACGAAAACAATTTCCAACGGTAGGCCTATATGCGCAGCAGCACCGCTATAACTGTGGAAACGGACAGGAATGAATTATGGCTCCCCTGGAGTTCTCGGTGGCAGCTTGCCACCTGCCAGCCAATCAAAAAAAGGAAAGGGGCTACACAATAGCCAATCAGATAACAGCACTACCGTATCTGGGTAAGATTTAGGGGAATAACCAATGAAAAAAAAAAAAAAAAACACAGTTATCCTGGAATTATTTACATGATCCTGCAACAACAACTTCTAAAAGCTGCATTATTCATTCACCCACGGTGGAAAACGGGAATATCATGCATCTGTTCTTTCCTAAACGATCTCATATCACAATGTGCACACGGTTGTTTCTGTCAAAACAAACCATACGCTATTCATTAGCAGCGAAGTTGACGGGAGAGACGAGTTTTTTTTCGGAAAATTTGCACATATTTTACTGGAAAATGTGTCAAATTTTGCAATCACGCAGCTTGAAAGACAGCGCAGCGGACCAAGACAGCGTATTTTTTCAGGTAACAGCGTAGAGGCCCGCTACACTGAAATACGCAGAAGGATGAAGACGTACAGGAGCCTAATGGCTACAATATAATGTGTGATTGTGTGGCAATGATCTATTTAATAAAACTGAATTACATCTCCCATTGTACTGCTTTTCTCACCAAAGATTATGTGAGATTAATTAAATATTATGAAATATTTGTTTCATGATGGCACTTGATTTTGCTCTGTAACTTAAAAAGCATACATGCAGAGTGGAACACATCTTGTAAAGTGTTTGAACCAGCATTTGAAGCAGCGTATAAAAACTAAAAATGGTTTTAATGAGCATTTAATGGTTTTACGAGCATTTTAAGTTCAGCATTTTTATAATACATTCATGTTTTACTTCATAATTAACATAGATGGGAAAATGCCTCATAACTTAGCGATTCAATGAACAATATTACAATATTAATATTGGTCAGCCAGTTATTATACCTGATAGTCTCTATTATTGATTGAGTCAATTATTTGATTGCTATTCAGGAAAAACGAACTGGAATATGTTGAGAGTATCGTGCATTGAAAGGTGTATTTCCTGCCTACTCCATAATATTTCCAATAACTCATCTGTATGAGAGACTGAGGAAGTTTTTGTGATGCAGACCCAGCTACAAAAAAATGCGGCGGTGCGCTGTAAGGCAATTTTGTTAAATTTAGAAAGGAAGATACAGTTCAAAGCGTGCAGGGGCTGTAACCTATAGATGACGCTAAGGAGCAAGAAGTATGTCTGTGGCGAGATGGAATAAGTTCGGCAGCAATCTTTCAGTTCTAAAAGGTTCGTTAGGGTCGTTTGAAGCAATAATTACGATGAAGGGATATGACATCTATCTGCCTGTGTGTCTGTCTGTCCCTCTGTCTGTCTTGTCAATCAGCTCCAGGAAGAGTTTGGATGGGAGCCCTTCAAGAAAGTCTTCGCTGCCTACCAGGGTAAGAAGGATGTGCCAAGTGCCAAAGATGCCAAGATGAGCCTGTTCGCTGAGATGTTCTCCCGCACAGTCGAGAGGAACCTGACCCCTTTCTTCAAAGCCTGGGCCTGGCCCATTACCGCTGACACTGAGAAGAAGCTCGCAGACCTGCCTGAGTGGACCGACCACCCCATGAGCTAATGTGAGCCAATCACGTGCAGGGCTAGGGGCGGGACTTGGGGGAGGAAGTGCTATTGTTATTTACAGTATACCATGTAATTATACCTAGCCCTAACTGTCAACTTTAACTTTAGTTGCCTGCGTATCTAATTTGGGCAGTCTTTTTAGGAAGCTGTTTCCATGTACAGTGACTGTCCTAGTATTAGTGGGCAGTGTGGCATCATCAGGACAGTAATGTACTGTATAGCTGAAGAAGAGCTTTTGAACATCGATTCTAATTCTGATTCTGATATGAACGTTGATTTACTATCTCTAGGATGCAAGATATTTTCAAGAAAATCTACCGTTAATGCATTTGCCTTCACTGCTGTCCTTAAAGGGGCAATAAGCAAAATCGTTTCACCGCTAGGTTTGCTGTTGTGCACTGCCTGTAGACCAAAACAAAGTGTGTCATGAGCCACACCTCCCTCTACCTCTGCTATTCGGCAGAATGACGGGCCAAGTTTAAGTTTCCGCGGCATTATTACTCAGTACATCGAACCTGAAATGCTCACGAAACTGCAGATTTGCGCTAATTGCAAATGTTAGCTGGCTGCCAGGCTAATCACCCAATACAACCGTAACGCCTGGCCCATTGCTGGGACCGAGCCGCTAACTACTCAAGCTCCGGACATTAACACATGCCACGTTTGTAACATTAAATTTAATTGAATCGACATAGCGACATGTGCCTAACGATACTGTAACACGAATTAAAGCAGACATTTGACTTTATGTTGTTACTTACTTGTCCAGGAGAAGAAGAGTCAAATTGTAGCCCCTTTAGCTCTCGCTGTGCTCTCCACCTTGGAAATGCAAGGCTAATATTAATCCGGGTTCAGCACCTTTCTTTATCTGACAATTTCTTCGCCAACGACCATTGTTTCTTTAGAAGTAATTTCGGATCCTGCTCGTCCTAAGGTGAACGTTTCGCTCCGCTCTCCGCCATTCCGCTTTTTAAAAAATATGCGCTGCCACTGCTCACTGGCTGTATGAATGCATTCTCGGGAAGGAGGAGGAGGCTACCCACTGGCTGTATGAATGCATTCTCCGGAAGGAGGAGGCGGCGATTCACATGAACGTCTATGAACGCGAAGCCGGACCGGGCTTGTAAACAAGGGGCTGGAGATCAACACAGAGAGCGGGTATGTGACGTCCTGCTATACTCCAGATGAAATGACACCTCTAGTTCTTCACATAGCGATTTTTAATTCCTTCAATCTAGAAATGATGCATTTTCGCTTATTGCCCCTTTAAGCATTTGAACAGAGAGAAAATCTTTGCTTCAGCACATTACACTTGAAAAAAGTGATTTGGATTTTCAAGTTGAGACTGTCTACTGATTTTTAATTCCATATTCTACAAACAAGTAGGAATCGCAGCCTTTCTCATACTGAACAACTGCTCACACTTTTAATTGTTTTTGCATGTTTTATTACGGAGATAGAGATGTACAGATCTGCTTTGCATAAACTAAGCTTCCATAGAAGTGCATTCAAATCAACGGAGTTTAGTATCTGCCTGAGAATGATGAAGTGCAATGGCTATTGTCTTTGTTTAGATCGCCCTCTGGAGGAGATACACGGGAGATAGCGAGACAATCCTGAGCAGAGGAGGTCAGCAGCGCAAAGACTTAGGGCGAGTTCAGGAGGACTCTGGACTGCCGGAGCTTCATTGCACATACGCACTTAGGCACTAGACTCCTTTCTTGCTTCTTCTTCTGTTCTCTTCCCCCCTTTCGTGAACTGCTGCACTTAAAGACTTGGGAAAAGCCTCATCCCAGCATTTTTATCTTTTTTAATATTTTCCTGGTTTCTGGGATCTGCACTTTAATGCAATTTATGCCCTAATTTGCAATCACTCAGTTTATTGTTACCGCTTGAAATCATATTTGTATGGGTTATTCCCTGTAACCTATGATCAAAACAAATATTTGAACATTTGATTTCTCATTTGTTTTCCTGCTTTTTTATGCCTCGGTGTGCGCATGCGCACAGCGAGCATACGGTACTCAGTCTGTGTATTTGTTTGTTTGTCTGTCTGTTACCATCATAACTGCGACAGCGTGTGCATCCAAGCTAAAGTAACAATGCCAACGAGTGACAAACACTGTTCTCTTGATTTTAAATGTGCCAGAATTTTGAAAAAGGATTCAGTTCAAGAGCTACGAAGTTATTTGCTTACCATGTTTGTTCTTGGTACTTTCTGGTTGAAGTATATGCAGCACAGGAGAGTTAGTAGCACTACTTATAGTACATGTACTACAATTACTACTCTATGGAAGAGATACCAACACAAACCTAGTATCAGTTTAGCTTCTTGGCTTTCTTTTCACGATCACATGATGCACACTTTCGATTTTTTGTAGCACTTCATGTTTCAGTATACACGTTTTGTGTACATAATGTTAAGCCACACCCACATGATTTTGGCACAAGGACCGCACTCTATTGACTGTTTATGTATTCAAGCTTGCTTTTATGTTACTGTACAACTATTGTACATCAGTAGTGGCTAAGCAATACACACCGAGGCATCAGCACCTCTGGTGCTTTTATTATTTCAAGGCAGAGGAATTTGAACCATTTACTTAATTATGCATATTGGGGAATAAAAATGTGATTTTGTCTTTTCACTCACTGACAGCAGATCATTCAGTTGAGCGTGGATCATCTAATACCCGAGGACAAATCCCTATTTTTGTTACTTACATTAGTATGCAGATGACTATTCTTCTTTTAGAAGCTCCTAAGACATCTGAGGTTGTAAACAAAACAAAACTCATTGCTGTTTTAATTCTATCCATCACACAACATAAACCCCGTTTACGTATGTGTTGTTTGTGTGTGCATGTCATCGAGAAGTGCTCTTTAACTTTGCCGTTGTGGTAAAGTGATTTCAAATTTTTCATTTTGCTCAAATATTGATATTATTTAAGACCGGCAGGCCACACGATGATGTGAAAAAGCAGCAGAGTGGCCGTCCTCGGCGACACATCTTTCCTCAGTGACTCACTGAAATATCAGACTTGTTTGTCAGGCAGAACAAATGAGATGCCATGAGCTCTCGCACCCACAGACAGTAAAATTCCTCTGCTGTGTAATTAGTATTCCTTCTTCTCCAGGTATGGCTTCCCGTACGAATTATTCTTACTATTTATGGTCCCAAATACCCAAGGAGAAGTAGCACGGGCGGCTCTCTCTGGCCGATCATTCAAATCGGCCGCAGTCCATCCTCCCTTCAATCTTGACAAGTTCCCCAGTCCCTTTAGATGAGAAACATCCCCAGAACATTATGCTGCCACCAGCATGCTTCACAGTCGGGATGGTGTTTTTTTGGTGATGAGCGGTGTTGGGTTTTCGCCAAACGGCATTTGACATTCACGTTAAAAAGTTCTATTTTGGTTTCATCAGACCACAAAACGTTCTGCCAGTTTATTGCAGGTTCCCCAAGGTGTTCTTTTGCACATTTGCAAACTCGGGGTCACAAATGGAAGTTGACCAAAGGTGAATTTAGCACTGATATTCGGAAATATTTCTTCACCCAAAGAGTAATTTCGATGTGGAATAGCTTGCCTGACCATATTGTTGAGGCAAAGACGTTGGGAGCTTTCAAGAGCAGGCTTGACTTAAAGCTAGATACCATTGAGTCATTGAGTGTCTGAAGTGATATATTCACAATAGTATAAAGAAACTGTCGAGCCTAGTTGGGCTGAACGGCCTGTTCTCCCCACTCAGGTTATGTTAGGCCTCCTGGTGGACCTTTTTGAGAAATGGCTTTTTTCTTGCCACCCTTCCATACAGGTCAGATGTGTGCAGTATCTTTGATATAGTCATATGATGCACAAGTTTCCCGCTGTTGGCCATAAAATCCTGGAGCTCTTTCAATGTTGCCATTGGATTCTTCATAGCCTTTCTGACCAGTTGTCTTATTTCCCGATCATCCAGTTTAGACGGACGCCCTGATTTTGGCAGACTGTGAGTGGTGCCATGCACTTTCCATTTCTTAATTATGGTCTTAACAGTGCTCCAAGGTATCTTCAAAGCCTTAGAAAATTTCTTATATCCCTCACCTGATGTGTACCTTTCCACAACTTTGTCGTGGACTTCTTTTGCAGGATCTTTGGAGCCCACACTTCTGCCTTTCAGTGAGACTGCTCTTGCATACTAAGGGACCACGGTAAACAGCTGTTTTTATTCATGTCATCAAGTTAATTGCTGTGATTCCACACAGGTGTGGGGCAAATAGCTATTGTTTGGCCTTGAAGGCAATTTGTCATTTCCTGAGATAGTTTATGGGATGATTCAGTAAAGGGGGTGGTTACTTATCAAACCAATTTATTGCAATTGTTCATTTTTAATTAATGTTAAAACAATTTTTTAATTGATTTATCACCTTGCAAAGGTTAAGTACTGTATGTAGATTTGTAGGAAAAACAGATTAATTGCACTTCAATTACAGGCTATATGTCAAGTAAATCTGAAAAAATATTCGGGGGTGTATTCATTTTCTATCCACTGTATGTATATATATGCAGTACCAGTTAAAAGTTTGGACACACTTTGCTTATATCACAATGCTTTGTTTTTAGAGAAATTTAAATGGCATAACTTCTCTATATAATCTCAAATGGAATCTGACAAGAGGTAAACAGTCAGAAGTTAAGAGAATAATTTACTTGTTTTGAATAGAGTCGAAGATTTTAGAATTCTCAAAAAAGCCATATTTTACAAAGTAAGCAGACAAACAAGCTCTTTCCATTTTCCAACAGCCAAATTAAAGACAAGCTGTTTTGGAACTTATTGGGCAAAAAAGTTGATGAAAAGCAAACCACAAGTGCAGCACATCTTTGGGAACTTAGACGGCCACTCAGCAGCAAACTCATTACAGCCATATAACTGCTCTTGAAAAAAAAAAAAAAAAATGTGAGTATGCTCTATAAATATGACAGAAAATGCTGGTTAGTTTAATGGATTAAAGAATTAGATTTTTTTTTTTTTGCAAAATAACCAGTACCTATTTCTTTATTCAACATGTCTTGTAAGAAAAATATGGGTATGTCCAAACTTTTGACTGGTGCTGTATAAGTTCACTGAGTGGCAGTTCTGCAGACTGAAGAAGGACTTGTTTATAGGAGCAGTCAGAGGAAATTGGCAATTCTTGCTCAAGCGGGCAGAATGGCTACAGTAATATACACCGATTATAGACGGAGCTATTGCGGGGATCAAGGGAACGACCGTCCTAGGGCCCATAGCCAGTGAAGACCCCTCTGCAGAGCCGCTGAACTATATTTTCAATGCCGTCAATTAGACTGAACAACTACTAAAGCCGTGAATATGTTGTTCCTACACGTGCTCCTTTTGTGGGAAGATGTATAAGACTTCATGTTTTTAATGTAAACCCCCATGTCATTGATCTAGTTACTAATCACTATCATGGGTTTTTTTTTTTTTTTTTTTTGAAAAATTATTCATAAATATTATATGAAGTTTTCATGCTTAATATACCCACGTTTTAAAGACTATTACTGAAATCAACTATTTTCTTATTTTATTTGATATTTTTCTTTCATACTGATATGCAAATTGTCAAGATGATTGCAGGGTAATGTGTTGCCCAATGTCAAGCCTGTATTTGATTTGATCATGTGACCACGTTAATGTCTGTAACGTCTGAGTTCAAGCGCAAAATCTGAACATCATCAAATTTGCAAACTTAGGAGCAGTCATTCCATTAAAACATAAAAGCAGTAGTCAAAAAAGAAAAGAAAGAACTGGAGGAGAGGGTAGCAAAGCTACCAGCACGAAGTTCATTTGGCTTCAAGCAGCTGCCGCACCACGGACGACCGTTCCTCAAGCAGCAATGCAGCCAACAGGTAACAGATCAAGATAAGCTGAAGTTTGACCGAAATAATGATAACGTCCACGGCTATTGTATTAATTTCAAGACAAGACGAGGATTTTGCTCGGCGCAAAGTTTGACGAATGCCATTCAAATAGGTGAGTAGGCCTACAAGTGACTTTTCTTTTAGTCCAGAGTTGATTGTTGTATATTTGAGATCTATGGCACAAATAAAGCAGTTATTGTGTAGTTAATTGGTCATTTTATGGGATTTATGCAGACGCTGTTTTGCTGGGCAATTTAGGGGACATTGTGGCATTGTTTTAAATATATTTAAATATTGCAGCTTTCGTCCGTCTCATCGCGTGCTTTTTCAAGTCACTTATGTCCTGTCTTTATGTCACCTTTATGTCAGATATTGCACTCGTGAGGTAATTGCACAGAAATGCAAGTTTTCGGACGTTATAACTGACCCAATTATCGCTGTACAGGAATTCTTTCCAAGGCCATTGCCGATTTCGTTTTCTTCCCATAAATTTGACATTCGCTTGTGCCTCTATGAAATATTACCTGCGGTATTAACTGCTAACAGTGGTATTCGTACAATGTTTTTCGCAGTAACCCAAATATTACTGTTGGTGTTAACTCCTAGCAGTGGTATTCGTGCAATGTTTTTCGCAGTAACCCTGTTAATGACCGCGCTGCCACACACTTGTATTTCCGCATGTGCAGGTGACAAGATGCTCCCACGAAAACCAATCCATGGGTTCACGGCCGCTTTGTCAGAGTGACCATGCCTAAAGATCAACGTAATTATCTCACGCTTTGCAGTAATGTAACGTTTTTTTTTTTTTCTTTGGTCATGTATACGCTTGTGGTCGTTGTCTTGGCAGGGTAGTAAGCTTCGATATTTACATATCTTAACCAAATCTGAATTTACAGCTCTTAATCACAGTTCTTAACTTAATTTCAGTAGTTTCAGAAATCTCTGTTGTTTTCTTTACCTCATGCAGGCTAATAATTTGACCCTTCTGAAACAGTACAACAACACCATTTCCATGGCCACAGGATATGATCTGACATTGTTGCTTAAAAATGAGAAGCTACTAACTGCATCAGTTAGGGTTAAATAACTTGTTACCAGCTGAAACATATTAATCACTGCAGTAATTATCCAATGGAAGGCTCTTACCTTTTTGTTTAGTTAAATCCAAGAGGTGACTTTTTTGGCCGGGCAGTGTACGAACTCAAGACATGAAATAATTTGCTTCATTTAAACTGTTAGCGTTTTTTATTTATTTAAATTTCTTTTTGATTTGTATAAAGTGTTTTAATCACGTTTGTACCTGTGCACTTAATGATATTCCAGTCTTTTTCAGTTGGGCTTGTTAAATCTTCTGAGGGCTAGTGACTTTTTTTCTCTCACAAGTTCGACCGGCTAGTGGCAAAAAATGGGAAGATCCAGCTTTGCCGACAAATGAAATTAATGAAACTCATGTAGTAATTCTCACTTTTACCTGGCCGAAGGCTCGGAGTAAATGAAAATGACTACTTTTGTCCTCGCCAAAGGCTTGGAATTAATGAAAATGACTATTCTCGTTTAACAGACGTCTGGCAACCATACCCTATATGCTTTTGCTGCCAAAGCACTGGGAACTTTTTTTTCTCCCTCTGAACAATTTGATTGACAAAGTGGCTTCACTGTATTTTATCTGAAACATAAGTTTGCTTGGCTCAATAAGTGACGATTTGTGTTGGTTAGGATAGAATATGATGCAGACCTATCCGTTATTTTACAGTTGACTGCAGTGACAATCTGAGGGGCCCCTTGTAATGCTTCGCCCCCTCTGGGGTGAGAGCCTAGCTCCGCCCCTGCCGATGAGCCAAACATTAAAACCACGTACAGATGAAGCAAAATGTTGATTATCTCATACCATGGTGCATGTCAAGGTCTGAAGACAGACCTTAGATGGTAAGTGAACAGTCAGTTCTTGTCATTGATATGCCAGCCTGCAAGGCACTAGTCTCTACAATCAGCCTTGAAGGCAGCTAACGTTACAGCAACTTGCGGCTGAAGTTTTTAAGAAGCTCAACCAAACAGCTTATTGAAGAAAATATCTCTCAAGTAGGCCAATTTTATGTTTCACACAGAGTTATACTTGAAGTTATATTGTAGAAGTGTGTAAGTTAACAAGTATGACCTGTTTAAGCTAAGGTTAGGCCTATAAGTTAACTGTAAGACAAAAAATAGAACTCGTTTGAATTAATTGACATAATCAAAATAGCTGAAATATCTAACGTTACCTCACGAATCAGTTTCTTCAATGAGATAACTCACGAATTAATGCATTCATTTGTATCAGTATTGATGTTCTATTGCTCTTAAGCCCGCTCCGCTTCGAGGAGAGGAATTCGAATTGAATTGGCTGCCTCGTGAGCGGATTGGTTGTACTATAGCTCGCGATCTGATAGGTTGTACTTGGGGAGGGCGTTTACTTAGCCTGACAGGCTGAGCAGCCTGGAAGTCGACGGCTGAAGGCAACTTCTCCCTGCAGCGTATGTTGCAGCCTACTGTTCCAACCGTGGAACAGGAAGCAACGCGCATACTTGCCAATCATATCGAAGATTATCACTCCATGCTACAAGCACTTCGGTTTGCTATAGACTATGCATTGCCAGGCGTGGAACATAAATCCAAATTCGCAACATTTTCAATAACAGTCATCAGCACCTACGTGTCCGCCGAAGACAAACATCCAAGTAAGTCCAGTAAGTTAGCTAGCAAAAACTGAAGTTTTTGGGCTAAGTTGCTGTCGCTTTGCAAACGTATTTCCTAATGATATGATGTTGCTAAAACATTTTTTTTTTTTAATTAAAAATGAAATGAGCGGTCATCGTAATATAAAATGGGTAAATAAATTTCGCATCCTTCGATGTGCCGATTTAGATACTAGCTTTGACATTTTGTACGGAAGCGTATTGCTGCCACGCTAAAAAAAAAAAAGGCTCAGTATCACGTAATTACGTGAAAGTTTCACGTTTTTACAAGATAATTTTCACGTTATTTCGTGATAATAAGGCTCAGTATCACGTAATTACGTGAAAGTTTCACGTTTTTACAAGATAATTTTCACGTTATTTCGTGATAATAAGGCTCAGTATCACGTAATTACGTGAAAGTTTCACGTTTTTACAAGATAATTTTCACGTTATTTCGTGATAATAAGGCTCAGTATCACGTAATTACGTGAAAGTTTCACGTTTTTACAAGATAATTTTCACGTTATTTCGTGATAATAAGGCTCAGTATCATAATTAATTACGTGAAAAGTTTCACGTTTTTACAAGATAATTTTCACGTTATTTCGTGATAATAAGGCTCAGTATCACGTAATTACGTGAAAAGTTTCACGTTTTTACAAGATAATTTTCACGTTATTTCGTGATAATAAGGCTCATAATTTTTTTTTTTTTAGCGTGGCAGCAATACGCTTCCGTAATTTTGCAAGATTGCATGTTATAATTTTGTTAGATAGCTTAGTAATGGTAACATTAGTTACGACTGATAGACCCTGCGTGCCTCCGCTAGTCTCTCTTCTGCAAAAGATAAACTAGCGAAGGCACGCAGGGTCTGACCGGCTGGTAGTATTCACTCCTGTCTACCTGTCATAGCGAATGGGCACAGCTTTTGTTGAGTAGCTTTTTGCTGCGGTTGCTATAGTATTTAGCTATCTTAAATCAGTTGATGTGAATTACAGTTGCGAACAGGCCGTTATTTTTTTTTCTGGTTGTTACATTGCAGCAACTCATTTATTTAGCGCAATAATATTATCCAAGGAAGGAATAGTGTGTTTCTCACGTGTTCAAATAGGCAGCGAATGACTTACGTTAGTCTCGGAATTTCGAACCGGACCACCGTTGGGTTTGATAACTTTTAAAAGAAGTCATAGCGAGTTGGGAGTCCATATCCTTCATATTTTACCCCGTGGCGTTGATTGTTTGCTCAGTAGGTAATGTTAAAAACTAATGCGGCCTCTAGTGCGAGCTATCAAGCTAATATTTTATTGTTGGCAAAATAATCGCTTTTTAATTTTTTTTTTTGCGCTTCGGAAAAAGATAGGCTCTTCCCTTGTATTTGGGAAAGTAGTGCTTTTGTTTGAATCTGTTTTTAATTGACGGGCCATAAATTACTAATTACAGTCTAAACAATAGATTGCAGTTAAAAATCTGACTTAAAATTATTAGATATCGAACAGTAATTTAGCTGCGGCCGGTAGGGTAATTAGAATAGCGGAAGTAAGCGGTTGGTTGCTTAGAGGTAAAATATGGGGACAGGTGGTCCAGAAGACCTCAAGCATTTCTTTTCAGCTATGCTAGGCGTTCAGAGACATCTGCTGAGTGTTCTCAAGGCAAAGGGCCCTGAGGAGGCAGCCCCTATGCCAGTTGTCTAACTGAACTGTCCAATGGGCAAAACCAGACCAAGCTGGCCTTGCCCTGTATGAGAGATGAAGATGACCTGGCAGGCTTCATCTCCATTTTTGAGCGGGCAGCCATCTCTGCCTAGCTCCCTGAAAAGCACTGGGTGTCCGCCCTGGCCCCCTTACTTACGGAGGACGCTCTAGTGGCCTGCTGCATTCCCAGAGAGGTTGGTGACAGTCAGCTTACCTTCCAAGAATTGAAGGCTGCTCTGATGGACAGGTCAGCACTAGCAGAGGAGGACTGTCGCGTCCGGTTTCGCGAGCGGCAGGGCAGATGTGCAGAACCTCGGGCACTGGCTCAGGAGCTGCTCCAGGAGGCCAGCGGGTGGCTGAAGCCTCACAGTCGCTCAGGGTGGGAAGTGACACAGCGTGTGGTGATGGAGCAGTTTACTGCTTTGTTACCAGAGTCGGTTGCCGTTTGGGTGCAAGCCGCAAGACCTGCCAGCCTGGATAAGGCTGTGAATGTGGCCGCGAATCACTTCCTGCTGTCTGCAGAGTCCACCCAATCGAAAGCTGCCACGCGCGAGACACCTGGCACTGAGGCCTGCATGATGCCCCATTTGCATCCCGAAACAAACTGCCCCACCCCTGCACTGCGGTATGTAGACCAGCAACTCAGAACGTGTCATGTGTCCTCCCCAGTTCTGCACTTGATCTCAATTAAATTCATGTAGAGTTGAAGACTTGCCATGGCTTTTACTTAACTTGAAATTAAACTGCATACAGCTGGCTATATCCCATTGCATGTGCAAATTGTCCTGAGCTTACTTCCAGTCTGGTATTTGGGGCTTGTATAAGTGTATATTTTTCCTTTATGATTCTTACTGTATGGACTGTTCCATTTTCTTCAGGATTTTTAATGAGCCAGCCGGTCCCAGTAATCTCCTGTCAAACACCATGAAGACCCAAGCGATGGAGGACTTCACCATGTCTGAACAGCCAGAGATTAATTCAGAGGGATCCACATCGAAGAGCAGTGTTGAACACATTGTCCAGTCCTCACCCACAGGTGCACTGCCCTCCCCATCTTTCTTCTCTGATGATAAATACTCTGTCCTGTCATTCTGTTTGAAAGGAGACTCCCAGCACAGGCATGGGATCCATAACCTTGAGTTCGAGACCTCGAGCGAAGAAGACGAAGTAGAACTGTCCTCGAGTGGTACCCTGAAACCTCCTGTCAGTACCGTGTCTGACCATTTGGGGCAGCAGAATCTTGAGCAGAAGGCCTCTGAGGTAGCGGAGGAGGAAGTTGGAGGAGACTAAGTGTGTGGAAAATGCGGGAAGACCTTCCTCTCCTTCAGAAGCCTGCACCAGCACCAGCGGGTCCACAACAAGTTCCTGTGCTCAGACTGCGGCCTCTTCTGCCGCACGCTCGCTGGCCTGAAGAGGCACTGCACGGTCCAACACAGTAACAAGCTGTGTCCCGGCTCTGACTGCAATGAGAGCCTCACCTATGCTGAGTACTTGGGCCAGCACCAAGCAGCCCACGCTGCCAACCGGCCATATCACTGCTCTGTGTGCCAGAAGAGCTTTCCCCTGCGGAGGACACTGAAGAGGCATGAGCAGATCCACAGGCGCAGCACATAAAGGACTCCCTCGAATCCCCCCACCCCTCAAGGAAGCAACCCAAAGTCGGGGACGGCCTGTTCTCAGAAACACGTTTCCTATAAATGCTTGCCATTTGTATTGTGTATCCATATTTGAAGAATGTGAGGGTTTGATTTTGCCCTGTTGGTTTGATCTAGTTGCTGAATAAAATATTAAAATGCAGTTTACATACGTGTGTGTTTGTGCGAGGGTGAACATTTTTTGGTGTCACAATAAGGACTGTTATCTATCTGCATGATTAGGTGGTGGATGAATGTAGAATTAGGCCTTATAGTGCATTTATATGGACCAGGATGAGCAATACATGGAAATGCAGCAGGTTTGGGACAGAACCGGGGACCGGGGATTACCTTAACACAAGAAATGTTGAAACATGGGAATTTCACAGTAAGTTAGCTGATTTTAAGCTGGAATGTGGTATTTGTTTTCATTAATGAGTAAAAGCAGTGTTCTTCACATGCATGACTGGTGGGCTGGTCTGAAAACGTTTTCGCGAGTGATTAATAATTGTGTGTTTCAGCACCATTCGAGTTCATTTTCTCCCCTTCATATTTAAGGATATGTAATGATGTATGACTGCCACAGGTTCCAAATGTAGGCCTACATAATTTAAATCACTGTCTTGTGGGTTGCAGGATTGTGAAGTTCAAAGCTATGATTCTAGCATCCAACAGAAACTGGAGTCTGAACCCTCTTGTTGTCCCACTGGCATAGAGCAGGGCACATTGCCGTGTTATTACGTACCCCTGTCTATTATGTTAGCATCAGCCACCATAACTTAATGTAATGTTGATATAATGCAAAGAAATGAATGTCCGCACACCGGCTCCCGTCAGAGAAATTTTAATGCAAGTAACGTTTCGACCCAACCGGCTCTTCTTCAGACTTGTGATAAGTGACAGAGTCGCTGTCTTCAAAACCCGCAGTTCATTAGTACAGCTATAGAGACCAATCGCTGCTATGTGTCCATAAATTACCTGATTGTACCATAACCAACATCTAATATTTTCAAAAAAAGTGTCATAAAATCAATCTAAAAAATACCACATCATATATGTACAACATACAGTAATGTACAAATGCACAATAAATACAATATGACAATATATACCAAACAATCAATATATACATGTAAAACATTTTTTGATGGTTCCCCAATAGTAATTTCCAAAAAGGACTCAGGCCCATAAGGCGTAAAATAAGCTAACTATTATAGGCGCCTCTATCTAATCTACTAAAAGGAATTAACACCATAGAGGAAACATGCACTTATTGTCCCATATAAGCCACTACATGGAATTGATGGGCACTCTGTTCATTGCATATTAAAGGTGTCATATACAGTGTGTCAAAATATAATTAGACCATTTTATGCCAAAAAAGTATCAAAGATGAAAAACCTTGGCGTTATGCAAAGTTGGGTTGACCTGTCACTCACTTTTATTAAAACAAAAATACTTGTACACTTTCCTACATTTTTGACACTGGTGCAATGCGCCCAGCAGCTGTTAAAACCATTGCTGGGGAATTCAGCTACAAAGACTCATAGGTCTCACGTAATGCTGCAATGGTGTCATGGTTGTCCTCGATTGTCTTTTATTACCGTCCATTTTCAACTGGGATTGGGGGAAACGGTGTCACTTAGTATAGCTCTTTATGTTCATTGGGGAAAATTATCATTTTTCAAATTCATCCAGTTTTGCTCTTGAAGAGCTAAGTAAACTGAAATGAAACATTCAATATTGTGTTAATTTATTTGTCAAACCTAACCATGTTCTCTGGCTGGATTGAAATTGAAGCACATTTGTGTATACTGTACGTATGTTACCTCTGTGAAATGCATTACTAATTTTTTCATCACTATTAAATAATGCCTTGACATATCTTTTGATGAAATGCATTTTGAGTTACTGCCTCTTTGGTTGGAATACATTTTTAGAGACAGAAATACATTTTTGCATGGCTTCAAATGCATCCTCAAAATGTATTTGAGGGATCCCATGCATTCTAAATGTATTTTAAATGCATTGTGGCCAAAATAAAAATATTTTACATATATTTTCTTTCCATATGGGTAGACCTGGACAATGGAAAAATATGGTAAAATTTACACTCCCAACCACGCTTGTGCGCGGCCTGAGCTGTCAGGGAACGCCCGCCAGGTGCCAAACAACTGTCCGGCGAGCAGGAAAACAGGGGCAGGAGTCCAGTGCGAGGCTCTGGAGTGAGGGAAGGTTTAATAATAAAAGACAAAACAAAAGGGAAACAATGTTCCACTAAGCATAAAACAAATACTATGATAAACCTTAGTAAAACTAAGGTGGGTGACGACTGCTAAAACCACTAGTGGGAACACAAATGCAATGCGACTCAGCCTTATATGCTGCCTGTCTGCCACTCAGTGCAAGCAAGTCGCAGGTGCAGACCGTCATGGTTCTGTGTTTGTGTTCACGCTTTATGGTTATGTCTTTTCTTCATTCTTTTTGGTTATTGTATTCTCCAGTTTCAGTTCATACCATTTTAAGTTTCATTGCACTTGTCTCCCCTGTCTTGTGATCTAATTGGTTCAGTCCGTCTTCCCAGTCTGCATGCTTACCTGCTTCGGGTGATTTCAATGGTTTCTGGTGTTTCATATTATTACTTCAATTCTCGTTTACTTCCTTCGCCTTGCTTTTCTTGATTACTAATAATACTAACATTTATATTCTGTATCATAGTCTACTAACCCAACTAATCCATGTATATATTAATAACTTACTAAAGACCACTTTGGTTAATTTGTAAAGCTGCGCCTCTACTAATTATTACTAATTCAATCTCAGCAATCGCCCCGTTCTAGTCTCCGCCCCTTGCTTTGCTTTCCCTGTCTCTCCCTACGTTTCTGCGAGATCTCTCGCACATGCTTAATTGCTTTCCTGCACTCATTGTCTGTGCACTTAGAACTCCTTGGCCGGAGCTGTTTATTTGTCATAGGATGTCTGCGTGAATCCCGTCCGTGTCTTGGCTTTTGCCAATTGTTGTGGTTTAGGACTTCTCCATGTGTACCTTCCTTTGTAATTAGCTGTCATCCAATTCACTTGTTCCCTGCAGAGCATGTGACTTCCCTTGTGTCTATTTAGAGTCCTCACTGCTGTTCAGCCCTTGTCAGAACGTTGATCAATTTTCCTTTGTGCAGAGCCACTTGTATGCCAATTGATTATTGTTTCTCTTCGACTGTTTCGTCCGACCTTGATTTTTGCCATAGCCCTTCTGTCTTGTTTTTGTCTTTCTGGATATTTGACCCATTTCTGTACGACCACGTCTACTGTGTTTGGATGCCCTGTGTATGACTCTCTGCTTTGGATTTCGACTACGATTTTTTGCCTACTGTCTATGTACCGTCGCACCTCTGCTTTTCTGGTTCAGACCCCGGCCTGTCTAGTGGACTTTGTTTTTGGATTTCGTTTTTTGGCTTGGCAATTCTTGTGTCTTCTGGTCCTGACCCTGCTATCAATAAAGGCATGCGATTTTTGGATTTCCTGCTCTCGCTTGTGGTTCCTGAACGCACCGTCACACAGACAATAAACAGGTGATGGTGATTGACTCGTGAGTGGGGAGAGGGCTAGAGGCAAAGCCTCATGAGCTCTTTTCCATTATTCTGTTCTCGGGCAACGGGGCAAATAGAGCAGAAATTTACGGTTCTGGGTGTGACTCAAAGAAACAGCAAAAAAGCAGTCAGACCTGTATTGCGCATCTGTGCTTGAAAGGGCAAAAATTTATTCGTATAATACTGACAAAGCAATAAGGTGGAGCACAGACAAATGTTATGTTGCGATCCCTTTTATCGCAGCGGTGTACTTGGCAAACGGCAAACATATCCCAAACTGCTCTAACCAGTTTGAGGATGACAGCCTCACCAAGTGTGCATGCGAGATGCAAGATGTTAACACAAACTGTGACAGAAGCCATTGACAGCTCGCACAAGCTAGCAAGACTACTGCCTGCTTCAAAGGTAAGCTTTTTCGATGAGCTGCAGTAAAGCTTAATTACATAGAGGTCAGGCCTGTGTTATCAACATTTATAGATGGAATGGCAGGCATCTGCTCAAATATTTATATGGAGAATTTTACTGTTGTGACACTGGTATAGAGACTGGGTCTGATGTGTCAGGTTGTTTTTTTTTTTTATTATTAATCTTTACATTCAATTGTTGATGCAAAATCTTGGCTTGAGCCTGCAGACTGTGTATAAATTCACTAATGGTTTTTTTTTTTGGGGGAGGGCACTGGCTTAATATTGAGCACCTTAGACAATCATTCTCACATACTGTGGGCAATATGATTATGTCATTGCAATTGATATGCTCAGGAAGCAGAAATTTGAGAAAGTACAATTTATAGAAATTGCAAAATAGACACGGAGCGACGCAAAAGTATTTGGACTGTCACTTCAATAATTGAAAGATTTCAACCTTTATTGGTGCAAATATCCTCAAAGTAAATCCTAAAGTTAGCATTTTTTGGTTCATTTTTATCATTTCATTCATTTTTTTGGAGCAAAGAGGCAAAAAAAAAAAGCTTCACTGTCTTAATACTTACAGACTACACAGTAATTATTCTAGTTAAAATAACTTTTACATGGTCTTATTTTTTTCTGTTTTTTAAATATTGAAGACTTTATGTATTATTAAAGGTTATTCATGATCATATCTATATAATATGATCATTTATCTGAAGAGAAAAGACATTATATATTTCCATATAACACTGATGTAAGGCTGCTGGGCATTCCAGATTTACTTGCCAAGTTTCAATCGATTTTTTGAAAACTGGATGAGCCAAGCCATTCCCTGCTCCATAACTGTGTTTATTCATGGCGATGGATAACCGATTGTTTCGCTACTTTTGCTTTTCGCTATTGTACTTTCGCTACTGCGCACTGTAGCCTACTTTCGCTACTGTGTCCGAGTCCGCTCGCTACTTTGGTTATGACATTCTGTTCTTGTCTTATCCTCACCCTGTTCCTTCTCTCCCCGCCTGTCTTTTTCTGCTCATATGCTCAGTATGTACTGCGATGCCTTCGGCTTGTACCCGCTCACTCTGGGTGTAGCAGTAACCACAGCAGTATGGAGAGGCTTGCAGGTATCTGCGTGAACAATGTAGGCTATATTTAGAGGGTGGGACTCAGAAGAGTTTCCATACAGTTTAGTTTGTAGTGCCCTCGGTAAACATTTAGACAGTGTCAGTGGAACAAAAAAAAGGGGCGGGGGGCTGCAATTTCAACATAGTTTGCTGGATACATACGATGGAAATACACACTAATTATAACAAGTAGACAAGGTCAACAACATCCCCCGCCAAAATGTCTTCTTTAAAGATACTATGAACAGAGGCTCCCAGAAGTGCCACAAGGGCAATAACTGTGGGAAAAATAATAGTGTGCTTCTTATTTTCGAACTCCATCAGGGTCTTTATGGTCTTAAGCTACACACCAAATTTGGTTATCCTATCTGGAATATTTCCCATGAAAAGTTGTTCCCCTTTACATATACCGTGAACAGAGTTGAAAAAACTGAATCAAGGGCAATAACTCTGGGAAAAATAATCAGGCGTGTCTCATTTTCGAACTCGATCAAGGTCTTTATGGTCTTAAGCTACACACCAAATTTGGTTATCCTATCTGGAATATTTCCCGTGAAAAGTTGTTCCCCTTTACATATACCGTGAACAGAGTTAAAAAAAGTGAATCAAGGGCAATAACTCCGGAAAAAATAATCACGCGTCTCATTTTCGAACTCGATCAAGGTCTTTATGGTCTTAAGCTACACACCAAATTTTGTTATCCTATCGCGAATATTTCTTGTGAAAAGTTGTTCCCCTTTATCCCGGACGGAAGGACGGACGGACGGGACGGAGGTCAAATCAATATCCCCCGTCCACTTCATGTGGCGGGGGATAATAACTAGCCGATACCCCTGCTACACACGGGCTGTATGCGTGGGCATTGTTTTTCGATGCAATGTAGGCAGCCTGGGTTTTTTTAAACAAGATTACAGCTGATTGAATTAGCCGGTTTTACTCGCAAAAATGGCTTCAAAATGCAATTTTCACTTCATAACGAATTTCGAAACCTGGCGCATCGTCTTTATCACACAGTAAAACCGGTGTATGCGAAAAACGGACTCATTATTCACGGTGGTTTCGGAGGAGATGTGTGAAATTACGCAAATTGCCAACTCAGTAATTATATAAATACTAGCCGTCTTTTGTTCCCAGGGTGATGCTTTGCAAATTGTGGTCACTCGCTCACTCAGCCATGAACGATTTTTAGTGGGTATGCTTGTCGGACACATGCACGTTAGGCACCATGGGTCTCAGTGGTTTACTTCTTGCTTAACCTCATATTCGTTGATTTCTAATCCAACGTGACTTCAGGCCCAAAAGCAGAAATTGTGTGTCTAAGTACTAATAGAGTGTTCTGTGTATGTAAACATTTTGAATTCAGAAATGTGTATTTTCAATATTTCCAAACTTCAGTTAGTATTCGCTGGAATTCAATCCCTGTAAAACATAAGCAGTGTTTTCTGCTGTATTGTCAAAATAAGTAAGCGTTTGACTCAGGACTAGACCCCTAAAGACGAAGGCCTTACGGGTACAATACCCAGACCAAGAGTGGACTTGCTAGGTCCTGACAATATGGAGACTTAGAGCTTTGACCTGGAATTTTCATCTATCCTTAGCAGCAAAATGATAAAAAATAAAAATTATGCAAAATAGTGTTATTTTCTTGAACTGAATGATGTACGTACAAAACAATGTATAGTATGTACACTCTTATTATCATTTTTCATTGCATATAACAAATGGTATTTGCACTGGTGGAAGTAAAGATCATAATGGTTCTTACATTGCTGGTTACAACATCAGGTTTCAAGTTTAATAATTCCAGCATACGTACGGACACCTGGCATAATAATTGACGCGCTAATTTAGTTTTGATATTTACATTAAATAAATCTAAGTATTGCTTTGAAGCTGTCTTGGGATTGAAGTTAGTGAGAGAAAATAAAACAATTGGTTCTCTCAAACCCAGTTCTCAAGAAGGTTATGGGGGTACTGAATGAATTAAGTGGGGAAACATTTTTCAATTTGGACAATGATGTTGTTTTTGAGAACACTAAGGAGTGCCATCAAGTTGTTAAACTAACACTTAACGGTAATAATCGCAACTCTGTTGTGGGTACTATCTGATACATGAACTTTCTTGGCTGGGTGAAAGGAGGGCAATAGCATAACATAATGACTGTAGCAGGACTCTGGTCAATTCAGTTCAATTTGCGTTATTGGTATGAATGTAATAAAGACAATATTGCCAAGACTAGTGATGGACAATCAATTTCACAGTTAACTTGGATTGAAGAAGAGTTCATAAAGCAAGACAGTTTCAAGACTGCAGAGGATAGTGAGACATGGTGTGTGTTAAAATTTTGAATAGCCTCTTTAGTTTGCAATGCTTGAAGGTAGATGTAAGCCTTACTGTTTACTTTGTGGCAAAACCCGAGGCAAGAATAAAACTGCTAGGTCAAGGCTCTGTATCTGCAAAGCAGTGTTTGCAAAAAATAATTCAACTCCTAGATGTACACATTAAGATATGTCTTGTTAGCACAGGGGTAGTAGACAGGATTTTCTGGTTTTCTCTATCTGTATTAATGCATTACAGCAGTTGATTGCACTTAATCACGCTTTGCACCCTATCTCCATAGTCAAAGCGCATTGCCTGTCACCATACAGGTCCAATGAGGACATGTTCAGGCACAGTCTGCTGGTTTGACGGCTTACATTTCAAGCAAATGACTGCAGGAAGGTTTAGAGGGGCTGGACTCGTTGGCTTTATTACTAGGTGTGTTTTAGGCGTCACTAATAAATAATAAAAGGGTTAGAAATGTATTTCAATTACATAATCACATTTTAAATTTGTATACCAATGGATCTGTTGTGTGCAGTCATGCAGTAGTTCATTATTGTAATTCATTAAAGGGGACCTATTATGCTGTTCGTGTATTAGCCTTTTCTTGGGCTTTTATGTTTTATATTGAGTATAAAAAAAGGTTTAGGAAGTCACAAAGTTGAAAGTTCACCCAAGAGCTGAGATATTCTTTCCGACAGAAACCACCTTGCCAAAACTGCAAAACACCTTGTTTGTCGTCCAGCTGTTTTTTCCTGAACACAGTAACATCACTATGGCCACAGGGCAGGCTAGTTTGGCGTGCCCTAAAAGACAAAGGCATTATGCATTTTAGAAGATACAAAGAAGTGGTGGCCTTTATTTATTTTCAAGGAGAATTGGTGGCTAGCTAGCAACTAGACGAGTGTTTCTAAGTTTTGTTAATATTTGAGCTGAATTCCAAGTGTTACTACCAACCTACTAAATGAACTGAATTTAGAAACTGTCCTTAGTTTAGCCAAAGCCAATGTAGGAGAAACGTCAATAGGACCATGCAGTACGGTGAATGTTTTTAATGGAATTCAGTTAGTTTTTCATGGAGTAGTGCTGCTATTCAAAATAAATAGAATTTTAGCTAATGGTTGACTACCGTGCGTCATTCTTAATCGACTGAATTCCTTCTGTCGTTGAATTTTCATGGTGACTGCTTTTCACATTTCTTTATGAATGTAACGACCATTCTTGCCTGGCCTGCAGATGTTACCTTTTGATACTAATTGTGTGGGTAGTTTGATATCTAGGTACGTCGCTAGCTTCTTATTCAGTCATTTGTATTGAGGGACTTGCCAGTAGCCGGGGGATTATGACATCATCGCTCTCCATTGATACGGTGCTCTGTTTGCTAGCTAATCAGAACAGGGCTCATTTCATAGAGGGGACGCGGTCTCGGAACAGCCTGTTTTGCAGAGGGCTGGAAGTGACAGGAATCAAATTGCCTTGAAATCATAGAATTTTAATGTTATGTTATTTATTTTGCTAAAATTTGATAAACCTCCCTTTTGGACATCCAAGGATATTATAACTTGAAAACAAACTGCCCAATAGGTCCATTTTAATTAAATGTGCAAATAAATCAATATTGGCTGGACAAAGCTTTAGATTTTATTTAGAGAAATAAACCACTCCCTCTTGCTTATCAAGCAATAGATCAGGAAGCTCTGTTGCCAACATTTTGGATCAGTGATTCGGATTAAATTGACTGTCACACCCAAAGTCCTGCAAGGTGCTGCTAAGTTTGCGGCCCCAATTTTTATGCATGCAGTATGTCTGAGGATGCATCCACCGACCGATTATTGTGTCTATTCCTATTTTCCTCCAGCGGCAAGGACTATCTGGTATTTTTCTGGTAGGGCTACGAACAGCTTGGTGGAGAGATGAATATCGAGGGAGTATTTATGTTTCAGGGAGCGTTTTTCATGTAAATTAGATTGCACCTGTTGGAATGTCAATTAAATGAGGTTATGCAAGGTGACAATCTTCCTCATACATAAGGTTGACTGCGTGTGACTTATGAAAACCACATCTAAGCTGAAGCGCAGCATGTGTCTGCTTTCACCAGAGGGTGCCGACAAATGAAAAACTGTGTCAAGTAATTAAAGGTATTACAACCCCAATTCCGAAATAGTTGGTACAAAGTGTAAATTGTGAATAAAATCAAAACACAATGACTTTCAAATCACACCAGCCAGTATTTTATTCACAGTAGAACAGAGATAACATAGCAAATGTTGAAACTGAGAAATATTACAATTTTATCCACAAAATGAACTCATTTCAAATTTGATGGCTGCTACAGGTCTCAAAAAAGTTGGGACAGGGGCCTGTTTACCATGGTGTAGCATCCCCTCTTCTTTTTAACACAGAGTGGAGGTGCCTGGGCATTGAGGAGACAAGTTTCTTGAGTTTAGCCATTGGAATTTGATCCCACTCTTGTTTAATACAGGCTTCCAGCTGCTGGAGAGCTTTGGGTCTCCTTTGATGGACTTTTCCTTTAATTATGCGCCAGATGTTCTCAATCGGTGATAGATCAGGACTGCAGGCAGGCCAGTTCAGCACACGGACTCTTCTACTACGAAGCCATGCTGTTGTAATAGCTGCAGTATGTGGTTTTGCATTGTCCTGCTGAAATACACAAGGCCTTCCCTGGAGTAGATGTCGTCTGGAGGGGAGCATATGTTGCTCTAAAATCTTTATCACGGGCATCCAGTAAAGGTCTTTGGCCTTGTCCCTTACGCACAGAGATTTTTCCAGTTTCTCTGAATCTTTTGATGATGTTATGCACTGTCGATGATGAGACCTTCAAAGCCTTTGCAATTTGATGTTTAGGAACATTGTTTTTAAAGTATTCCACAATTTTTTTACACAAGCCTTGACAGGTTGGAGAGCCTTTGGTCATCTTTACTTCTGAGAGACTCAGCCTCTGTAAGACATCCCTTTTATAGCCAATCATGTCACACACCAGATGCCAGTTAACTTAATTACTTGCTAAATGTTCTTTCATCTGATTCTCTTATATATTAATTGCTTTTTCAGCCTTTTTTTGCCTGTGTCCCAACTTTTCTGAGACCTGTTGCTGCCAGAAAATTTGAATTAAGCTCATTTTGTGGATAAAAATGTAAAATGTCTCAGTTTCAATATTTGAAATGTTACCTGTGTTCTATTGTAAATAAAATATTGGCTCATGTGATCTGAAAGTCATTGCATTTTGATTTTATTCAAAATTTACACTTTGTCCCAACTATTTCGGAATTGGGGTTGTAAGTATCATGAATGTAAAATTAGTGTTATCACTTGCAGACAAACATTCAAAATTGATAATAATAATAATAATAATAATAATAATAATAACGCATAATGAATGAGAAAGGTCAGATCGGAATCTGTGTGGCTTTTTGCCTGTATGCATGTGCTGCACGTTTTTAAAAACCTAAAAAGCTAGCCTTCTGCTTTTTTTCACTTTCTTGACCTTATCATGTATAACTGATGATAAACTGTTTGCCGTCCAGGCCTAAATGCCATCCAAACATTTGCCACAAGAGCATCCATTTTCTCGGTTGGAATCAGGTTTTACATGATTCAAACAAATACGGCTTTTTTTGCTGTTGGTGTTGCGGACGACTCTCGCCAGAATGTATCAAAGTGCACATGCATACCTTTTCAGATGGCAGATGCACTCGCAATACAAATCAATATGGGTCACTTGAAATTATGCAAACCGTCAAGCAAGTCAAATCTGATCCAAGCCAAAAATCGGAATTGAACAAATGGCCTTATATTGTGAACGTAGCCCCTGTGGCTGTAACAGACCGTAGGTAGTAGGGCCTATGCATTTGTTTGCGGTGCCTTTGTAAGTGCATTACCAGTATAAGGCTTACGCCACAAAAATCGCAATGAAACGGGTATTGCTTATGACTATGTTAATACCTCTCAAATTGCAGAGTCCTCGAGCTGCACCTTACGTTATGTCCACATTACGAGCCTCGTTGTTTAACTCCTATTTTTTGCTCAGATCAGATTTGCCTATCTTCATGGTTCACATTCATAATTACGTTTGTTCAAGTGACCTGTACCTATCTGGAATGTGAACGCATCTGCACTCCAAAACGATATGTTTTTGCACGAGTCATCTGCGTAAGCAACAACAACTAGATTGCGCTATTGATGTACTACAACTATACCCCCTGGGCGTGCCTTACTGGTGGGCGTGCCCAACTGTTGACCTAGAAAAACTCTGATGAAAATCGGAGCTGTGAGCTTGACAACCGTTCACCAGCGACAGCGGTAATAATCAATTGGAATACAGACTGACAGACTAACAGACAGACATACGGCAGAGGGGACGACAACACTCCATCAGTAAGAATTGCTGAGGGGATAATAATAATAATAATAACAATAATAGTAAACATCATATTTGTCGGAGCATTCATGCGATTAAAACTTTATTCAAACTGGAGAAAATGGAGTCGCTTGTAGCCAATATCGATGGGACTTTGCCCTGGAGGACAAAGACAGTTTGCTAGCTGTACGTGGTGAGGTCAGGAAGGCGAAAAATGCCAGATGGCAGGTATTTTATGTTTTTAACAGCACTCAACACATGCGCACAGGCAAAAAGCCACATGAATTCTGATCAGACCGTTGTCAATCAGGTTGCATGGCCAGGTATCACAATTTGTATTCGATCTTGGACCTCATATAAAAGTGGCTTAATTCTGATTTGAAGATCGGATATATGATTGGATGTCTGTGTCCTCACAGCCTTTAAAAAGTCTGATCTGTGTCACATTTAGGCAAAAAATCATATTTGTGTCACTTCAGCCTGATAATGTGAACTTAGCAAAAATTGCAATAATCTGTTATTGCTACAACCACACAATTTATGACAAACCCACTCAAACAGGCTCGTGCCTATTTTCCCAGCGAGGGCACAAGGTTGAAAAAAAGGGTCTGGGCTTCATCAAAAATAGAAAATATACATGCTTTTCTCATAGGGCCCTTTTTTAAGTCTAAGATTGCTTGCTTTTGTCTAAATATCTAATTTACTGATTTCACACTGAAAACAAAAAGCAACTTGAGGGTAACTAGGAGCGGGGCAGCAGACCCCTCTGTAAGTACATGCACTCTGTTTGAGTCGAGCAATTGAGACAGAATTGCTGCCGTTTATTTTTGTCATATGTTCTATTACCATTTATGGTCACACTTTAGATGAAGTGTTGCTCATAAAAGCTTTATACAGCACGTATAATGCCTTCATAAATGAGCCATAATGTCTGCATAAATCATACACAAGCAAATGTCATGCTTTGTAAAGGATGAAATAACACGTCCTAATTCAGCATGTGATGCCAGATGTGACAATGACCGTGTCACTTAGCTGACAATGTCACCCTTTATAGCATTTAACCACTAGCTAAGTGGCATTGTCAGTTATATCACATGCTGAATAAGGATGTGTTATTTCACCCTTTACAAAACATGACATTTTGCTTGTGTATGATTTATGAAGACATTATGTCTCATTTATGAATGCATTATAACTGCTGTATAAAGCCTTTACGAGCAATACTTCATCTAAAGTGTGACCCTAGTTATTTGCTTCTTTCTTTATATGTTTGTATTATTTTTGTTTTAACTCTTCCATCTCCTAAAATGGCCGTTATTTTTCCATTTTTACAACTTTTGCAGGGGTAAAAACCCACCAACCGTCTGAAACCTCTCCAGTTTGCCATTTGTAATCGAGTCACAGACAGCAGCACCATGTCCCGTGCGGAAGCCTACTATGCCGTGATGCATGATGTTGGCGAGGTGGATTTGCGAGGGCGTCCAGTGCCCAGCGACCTGGCCCTGATCGGGGACGAAGCCTTCCCCCTGGTCATGAACCCCCGAGGGCAGGTTCTGATAGCAGCATCAACCTACAGGACTGGTCGGTTGGTGGCACTGGGCCACGAAGACATGCTGACAGCCTGCGCCGCTTTGGTGGAAAATGCGTTGGTGTGGCTGAACCCCTGCTCTGGCATTGTGGGTATCAACCCATCCTGCAAGGGCATCTTGACCAACCTCTCCTACACCAACATCCGTTCGGAGGTCGGAGGCTTCCGGGAAGGGTTGGGCGCTTACGTGACTGACGCCTACAGCGTGGGCGAGAATGTGAAGGAGCTGGTGGCCTTCTTGAAGGCGGGGGGTGGGCTGCTAGTGGCGGGCCAGGCCTGGGAATGGGCCGAGCAGCACCCCAAGGAGAACCCCCTTCTAGGTTTCCCTGGCAACAAAGTCTGCAGTGTGGCAGGGATATACTTCACCGAGCTTAAAGGGGAGCGGGGCGTGTTCTCCGTTCCCCACCATATACCGTCCAGCTGGCTGGCAGTGGCGTAAGTACTTGGGAACGCCAGACAGTGATGACATACAGGCATCCTAACCAAGTAATCGATTTTCGGGCTGTGACACAGTTGTTCCTTTTTCAGCTCTATGCTTCAGCAGATTAGATTTGAAAACCAGGAACATAAGAGTAAAGTAGAGACTTTTAAGCTTTGATTTATAAGAATTAATGTCCATATTGTGTAAATAGCATGGGAATTCTCACTCTTTTCATTCAGTGTCAACCTCCAAATACTCACAGGACTCATCTAACATTATTATATATGAGCTACCTCGAACATTACCCTGCTGGAATTTTCTTTAAAAGTTCTCATCTGTTTTACTTGCTGCCCTCTCTTTTTGTCCCATCCCAGAATAGACAAAGACTACTCTGACGACTTGGAGATCCTGCTGCAGGGGGTGTCTGAATTTGATGTCCAATGCAGCGCGACCCCCTCTGAGGTTATGATTCATGGGCCGCTGGCGTTCCCCATCACCACCGATGACGCCCACAGAGCCTTTTTCGCAGGCTCCTATTACGGGCAGGGTCGGGTCATAGTTACCACCCACGAGAGCTACATATCCCGCCCGGCGCTGGGCACATTCTTGGTCAACGCTATTCGCTGGCTCGATGAGGGGCGAAACGGGGAGGTAGGCATCCTGCCCAAGCTCAAAGCTGCCAGTGATGTGCTCGGCAAATCAGGTTTAAAATGCACCCTGACCGACTTCCGAGACGACCTCAGTGTGTACGTATGCACGTCCTACAGCGACGAGCATGCCGCTGAGATCCAGGAGTTTGTGGCGGAGGGCGGCGGACTTTTGATTGGTGGCCATGGCTGGAACTGGGCCCAGAAGAACAAGGGCCGCAACGTCCTGACTGAGTACCCTGGAAACCACATCCTCAACAAGCTCGGCTTCAGCATCCTGGGAAACTTTTTGAGGCCCGGGAAGTACAAAGCTCCTGAGCCAAGCACGGCCTATTCTGAGTACTACCATTTCCGCAACATGCTCAAGCGGTTCGCCGGCCACGTGACAAAGGGAAATGAGCTGAAGCCGCACGAGCTGAACTTCCTGAAGCGACTGGGCGGGGACTGTGCCTCATTCCTGCGCATGGAGGCGCTGGACCAGCATTCCTACCGCAGTGTATTGGACCTGCTCGCTGACATTGTGAAGAACACTACTGTGCCCCAAGTGAGCCAGACCAGCCCCGTGAAAGACCCCAAGGACCACCTGCTCATTAGTATGTGCAATGATTTGTACAAGGTTTGCCCAAACCGGGATGAGCTGCTGGGTCACATCATCCACGCCAAGCCCAGCCTGGCTGTGATGAACAATGTTGCTGTGAAGATCGACGGAAAGGCCCCAGGTAGGGTTTGGTATCCTTTTATGATTCAATTCCGGAATCAAAAGCAACAGGTTTGATTGTACTGTAAGCAACTGATTTTATACATTTTGATAACTTATATTAATTCCGAGTACGTGCATGCAGCTCGAAAGAACATCTTTTTTGTTTTGGCACATTTTTCCCCTCATGCTGAGGCAAAACATCCAAAATAAAGCATTTTAAAGTGTGATTTCGCCCAAGGAAACACCACATGAATGTGGTAAACACAACCAGAGTGGCAGATATATATATATCTAATGTTACAGCCCAGGAACCAGAAGCAAGCAGTAGTAGTGAAAGTTGAAATCCTTTATTCGGTCTGAGTCCAAGCCAGAGATCACAGAAGTACAGAGCCACAAAACAATCCAAAACTCAGGGTTGTGGGACAGGCAGTGTTCGGTAACAGTGGGTCAGAATGGCAACAGTATGGCAGGCAAAAATCAGAGTCGAAAAATAGAGATCAAAAAATCCAACAAACCAGGACAGCAAAAACAGAAATCGTGGTCAGGCAGGCAGGGTCAAAACCAGAACAACAAACAGAATAAACAGAAGGGCACAGGCAGAAAATGGTAGTCGGGCAAAGGGAGTCTCAGGTCTCTCAGATCTACTGGCGTACGGGTCTCCCGGCCAGAAGAAAAGATCAACGTTCTGACAGGGAATGAACAGAAATGCAGGGCTTAAATGCACCACACAGTGGTCACATGCTGCAGGGAAACAGGCGGTGGGAGTGACAGATAATGAGCAATGCAGGTGAGCACATGAGGAAGCCCTAATACAATCATTGGCAAAAGCCAAGACGCTGACTGGGAACACATAGACAACCTATGACAGATAAACGGCTCCGGGTAAGGAGTTCTACGTGCACAGATAAGAGTGCAGGATAGCAATAAAGCATGTGCGAGAGGTTTCGCAGAAACACAGGGAGGACAGGGAAAGCAAAGCAAGGGGGCGGAGATTAGAACAGAGCGAGTGCTGAGATTACGTTAGTAGTAATTGGTAGCGGTGCAACTTTACAAATTAACCCAAGTGCTCATTAGTTAGTTAGTAATATGTACACGGGTTAGTTAAGTTAGTAACTATGATACAAAATATAAATGTTAGTATAATTAGTAATCAGAGAAAGCAGAGCGAAGGAAGTAAACGAGAATTCAAGTAATTAAGTGAAACACCAGAAACCACTGAAATCACCCGAAGCATGTCGGCACGCAGACTGGGGAGAGGAACTTACCACACTGATCACAAGACGGGTCGACTCTGGTTCACAGAACAGAAAGTAAACAAATGGCAAAACAGAAACTGGGAAGCAGACTGATAATAAATAATACATAATGATGAAAAATAACAAAACTGGCAACAAACATGGCAGAATCATAACAATATCTGCTCCTTACATTTTTAGAAATTAACATCTGGCTTCTCATGTTTACTTTTTGTATTCCACATTGGTCTTGCTGAAGATAAAGAAGATACCCAGCAGAATCACCTCTAACTGCTCATCACTAATCGATAATATTTTCACTAATGTTTTGGAGAACACTGTTAAAAGTGGGCTTATGATAAATGACATAAGTGATCATTTACCTGTTTTTGTAATATATGATTGTCATATAAAGAAAAACGATATGCAGAGTTTCAAAAGATATGTTAGAGTTAGAAGTGATGAAGCAATAAACCAGTTTAGGAATGAACTTCTGAAAGAAGAATGGAAAGGGGTTTATGTTGAAGATGTAAATGCAGCTTATGATTCATTTTTGAATACCTACTTATCACTTTATGATAAACAGTGTCCATTAAAGATTATTAATCATAAATGCAATTTTCATAAAAAGCCTTGGATAACAAAGGGCTTACAAAATTCTTGTAAAAAAGAAAAACAATCTTTATAGAGATTTTATAAAATTCAGAACAAGTATTGCTGAAAGGAAATACAAGGTATATAAAAACAGGCTGACAACTATTAAAAAAAAAAAAAAAAAAGAATATTATAATAAAATATTAATTGATAATAGAAATGATATTCGACACACTTGGAAAATTCTTAATGGTATTATTGGGAACAAACCTGCGGCCATAGCCCAACCTGGTTATTTTATTAATGATAATAATCAACTGTTGAAAAAATATGAATGAGGCGGTAAACGAATTTAATGCTTTTTTTGTAAATGTCGGACCTAATCTTGCCTATTCTATAAAAAAACATGGTGATGGACAAATAGAGGCTAACTGGCATGGAGAAAGCAAAGTGTTGCACTCCTTCTTTCTTGGAGAAGTGAGTGAAACTGAAATCAAATCTATTGTTGCATTATCTAAAAATAAGACATCAACTGATAATGATGGGATTGACATGATTATTGTGAAAAAAACTATTGATTGTATAAGTAAACCGTTAAGTTATATTTTCAATCTTTCTTTTTTGTTCTGGGGTATTTCCAGACAGAATGAAGATAGCAAAGGTTATTCCACTTTTTAAACAGGAGATAAACACAGCTTTAATAATTACAGGCCAGTGTCCTTGCTTTCACAATTTTCAAAAATACTTGAAAAACTGTTCATACAAAAATTTGATACTTTTATTGAAAATAATAAATTACTGAGTGACAGTCAGTATGGCTTTCGGGCAAACAGATCCACATCATTAGCATTAATGAACATAGTGGAAGAAATTGCATCAGCATTAGAAAGTAAGAAATACACAATAGGGGTTTTCATTGATTTAAAAAAAGCCTTTGATACAATAGATCATAATATCCTCATATCTAAATTGCATACTTATGGTATAAGAGGAATAGCTCAGAACTGGATCAGCAGTTATTTGGATAATAGGCAACAATATGTACATTTTGCTGGTATTACATCTGATCATATGAAGATTAAATGTGGAGTCCCACAAGGTTCGGTTTTGGGACCTAAACTCTTTATTTTATATATTAATGACATCTGTGACACATCAAAATTATTACGATTTGTGTTGTTTGCTGACGACACAAATTTTTTTTGTTCAGGAGAAGATTTGCGTATGTTGACAGAAACTATTGCAAATGAAATGGTCAAGCTCAAAAAATGGTTTGATGACAATAAGTTATCACTAAACTTGAACAAAACAAAATTTATGGTTTTTGCAAATCGGAGAAAAGAGAATGTTTCACTGTGTATAGATGAAATAAGTATAGAAAGAGTGTCTGAAATCAGATTTTTGGGTGTTATAATGGATGATAAATTGACATGGAAATATCATGTATCACATGTGAAAACTAAAGTATCTAAAAATGTTTTTTTTTTTTTTTAAGCAAAGTATTTGTTGGATTATAAGTCAATGCGGATTTTGTATTGTTCTTTAATTTTGCCGTATTTGCATTACTGTGTTGAAGTGTGGGGCAACACATATAAGAGTAATTTAGAATCATTATTTATTTTACAGAAAAAGGCAATGAGAATTATTTTTAAGGTACATCCAGGAGAACACACAAATGCACTGTTTATTGAATCAGGGCTGTTAAAATTTAAAGATTTAATTGAACTGCAGACTTTATTAGTTGTGTACCGGGCAAAAAACCGAACACTACCAGAAAATATACAGAAATTATTTGTTTTACATTTAGGAGATGAGCAACATAGAAGGAAATTTAACATTAAGCATCCGTTTGCACGGACTACGTTGAAGCAGATGTGTATCTCTGTAACTGGGGTAAAACTGTGGAATTCCATGCCAAATGATTTAAAGGGCTGTATGAATATCTTTAGATTTAAGAAAATGTATAAAGAAAGAATAATCAGACAATATGATGGTGTTAGATAATTTGTTTCTCAGATTGTAAATTATTGTGTTTTGACCTTTGTGTTTGTTTACTACTATACGTAGTGGTTGCTAAGCAACTGTGATTGGCAGGCCATCTTTTCTTTTCTATTTCTGATTGTATATTTGAATAAGGGGCAGGTAAAATAAGATTTTCTTCTCCCTGCTCCTTTCCGTCATGGGTTATGTAAACTGCTCAGAGCTGAATATATTTTGTGAATTTCTTTTTGTCTCCAATGCCATGAGCGGAACAAATAAAATGAATGAATGAATGAATAAAAAGTAAATTTGAAATTCCAATGCTAATTAGAAAAAATAGGTTTACAAATAAATGTTTTCTTTTCATTAAAAACAGTTGATACAGAAAATATAGTCTTGACAGAGCCCTGATGTCAACATCATCATGGTTGTCCCGCAGTTACTTGGAGGGATAGGCACAACTGAACTGAGTCTGCAGAAGAACGGTGGCAAGTTTTCCACTCGGCTTGGAACAAGCAAAAAGCCAATCTAGCACAACAGGACAGTGTCCCAAATTTTTAGGCAAAGTGTAGTCACTCCAAATACATTTTATTCACAATAGAACATAGACAACATATCAGATGTTGAAAGTGAGACATTTTACCATTTTGTGAAAACTACCAGCTCATTTTAAATTTGATGGCAGCAACACATCTGAAAAAAGTTGGGAGAGGGGCACCAAAGGCTGGAAAAGTAAGTAGTACTAATAAATAAGGAGCATTTTGCAACTAATTAGGTTAATTGGCAACAGGTCAGTAACATGGCTGGGTATAAAAAGAGCAGTTTAGAGGGACAGAGTCTCTCAGAAGTAAAGATGGACAGAGATTCACCAATCTGCAAAAAAAAAAAAAAAACTGCATCTAAAAATTGTGGAACAATTTCAGAAAAATTGTGAAGACTTTGAATCTACAGTACATAATACCATCAAAACTTTCAGAGAATCTGGAGAAATCTCTGTGCGCAAGTCCAAAGGTCAGTGTTGGAGGCTCGTGATCTTCGGGCCCTCAAGCGGCAGTGCATTAAAAACAGGCACGATTCTGCTCTGGAATGCACTGCATGGGCTCAGGAACACTTCCAGAAATCATTGTCTGTGTCAGTTTGCCGTGCAATCCACAAATGCAAGCAAAAGCTGTATCATACAAAGAAGAAGCCATATGTGAACACGGTCCAGAAACGCCACCATCTTCTCTGAGCCAAAAAGTTCATTTAAAATGGACTGAGGCAAAATGTAAAACTGTTCTGTGGTCAGATTAATCAAAATTTGAAATTCTTTTTGGAAACCACGGACGCAGTGTTGTGCGGTCTAAAGAGGAGAGGGACCATCCAGCTTGTTGTCAATGCTCAATTCAAAAGCCTGCATCTCTGATGGTATCGGGTTGGATTAGTGCCTTTGGCGTGGGGAGCTTACACATCTGGAAAGTTATTATCAATGCAGAAAAGTATTTAGAGGTTTTACAACAACATATGCTCCCATCCAGACAACGTCTCTTTCAGGGAAGGCCTTGCATATTTTAGCAAAATAATGCCAAACCACGTACTGCATCCATCACAACAGCATGGCTTCGCAGTAGAAGAATCTGAGTACTGAACTTGCCTACCTGCAGTCTAGACCATTCTCTAATGGGAAACATTTGGCGCATCATAAAACGAAAAATCCGGCTAAGCAGACCCAGGACTGCTGAGCAGCTAGAATCCGACATTTGACAAGAGTGGGACAAAATTCCTCTCCCAAAACATCAGCAATTGGTCTCCTCACTTCCCAGACATTTACTGACTGTTGTTAAAAGAAGACGGCATTCGAAACAATGGTAAACATGGCCCTGTCCCAACTTTTCTGAGATTTGTCGCAGCCATCAAACTCAAAATGAGTGAATATTTTTCATGAAATGGTAAAATGTCTCACTTTTAACATCTAATATGTTCTATGTGAATAAAATGTCAGTTTATGAGATCTGCAAATAATTGCATTCTGTTTTTATTTACATTTTACACAGCATCCCAACTTTTTTAGATTTGGGGTTGTGTGTGTGTGTGTGTGTTTGTGTATATATATATGTATATATCTGAACTTCATGCACGTACTGAATCAGGGCGTTGGCTAATTTGCCGTCTGACAGTTCTGTGAAAGCTGAATTCCACTGACAGGAACTAAATCTGCTTCAGTGTCGCATCTTCAGAGAATGCTTAGCAAAATACTATAACTATTCAGCTTTGCAATAATTAAGTTTTGCTCGGATGTCTTGTCTAATTAGGATATTTCATGCACTTGAGAAGATTGCAATTTGATTTCAGCTCTAAAATTTAGCCAGCCATCTGGTAAAAGTAGTGGCTCCCACCACATAAATCCCCATGATTTAACAGCAAGGAAAATATCACGTGACTTTGTTTTTTAAGAAGGTAATCTATTTATTTGTGGTAGCTAGCTAGTGTCTAACAATAGTTTTAGACTGCCACCTGCTGAATTTCCCAATGACTACCAAGCTAGCTTGCTGGTCAGTGTAAAACATAAATAATTTTTGTGGATGGATAGAGGAGATTCCACTGCATAGATCATTCCAGGAGGCCTAAAGTTGTTTTTTAATGCTGTACCTCTGGCTCTCATTTAACATTGAGTTCGATCATGTTATGCTGACCTGTCTTTCTGTTTCTGACCGGTTACATATATTGCTAAGTTCACAGTTTTTAGTTTAGCATGGAGTTTGATTTTCAAAACGATTTATTAAAGGATTTATTATCCTTTTTATCAAAATGACACCAACCCACCAAGTAGTACCTGAAAAGTGTCTAGAATTTCTTTAGTACTTCTTTTTACTTTACCGTATACTGTCTCGCGGACATTCCAAGAAGCAGAAAATTATTTTACGTGATGGTCTATTATTTGAAATTAATATATACAGTACTGTGCCAAAGTCTTAGGCACATTGAAAGCAATTTCGTTTGGCAAATATACTTAAATGATTGAATATACTTGAATGACTTAAATGTTAAAATGAGTAAATAAAAAGGTTCTAATAAATGAGAACACAGAGCTGTTAACCTGTTAAAACCTAAATCAAATCAATATTTGGTGCAACTACCCTTTGCCAAAAAACTTCTGTCCTGTTCTGCTATAGTTATATAAGATGATCGGTGTTTTCTTATTGTAAGCAGAGTGGAAAACTTGCCACCGTTCTTCTGCAGACTGACTGTCGCACTTGCCTCTATCCCTCCAAGAAATTACAAACAGCCATGATGATGTTGACATCAAGGCTCTATTAAGACTACAAATATGTTTCGACCATTTTTAATGGAATACAAACATTTATTTATGAAACTTTTCTTTAAAGTAGCATTTGGAATTACAAATTTTATTTTTTATCTTCAGGAACTCTAATACAGAATCAAAAAGTAAGCATATAATGCAGATTTAAATTTTAAAAAGTACAGGGTGCCGAAGACTTTTGCACAGTACTGTACATATTTTTACAATGTTGGATATATTTGTCTTTACCGCAGACATTTTCCAGAGTGTTTTTTGTTTCAGAAATGATTACTTACAGGATGCCACACTGCAGTGCTTTTTAGCCTGCTGCGTTTTCCTCAGTATGAAGGCTTTTGGTTTTTTAATCATTTCAGAAACTGAATCATGTCAGAGAATCAGAATTGGTGTTGGAATCATAAAATTCCAAATGGTGCTGTACCTGGAGTGGCCTGCAGCCCTGTTGATACGATGCTTGACTAGGATCTGGAAAGTTTCTGGTGGTTTTGGCCACAATTAGTGCAGCCACAGTATGATCAGTACAGCTGTTGCCTGTATAGGACAGGATGGGACAGGGCAATCCCTGGAGTAAAATGTTCCCCTGTTGTGATCACTCTTTTAACTGATGTCCCAAGCCTCATGCCAACGCATTTATTGAATGGCTGTGCTCTTCTTTATTTTGAAATTTGATTGTGTCAGCTGCATTTGTGAGATGCAGTTCATCAAGACAGCTTTGATGTAAGCTGATATAATTTTTGTTTGTTTGATAATAGTTTTGTATTATATTACAGTATAAAGGTTTTTATGCATAGTCGATGTGGACGGATTGATGTGGATTGATAAATGAGGAAAGTCAATATTTTTTGGCTAGATCTTTTTATGTGCAAAAAGCATTATCCTTCCAAATGAAGGCCTCTCTCCTCACACCTTGAAAAGAGTAGGTTGAGGCTCGAGGGACCCCACACACACAGAAACACACACAAAAGTGATTATTTATTGTCTCTATAACACCACCAATTGAAAACCAGACTCTGAAAAAATGGGAGCAGGGGCAGTGTAGGACTATTAATGATGTGATCAGTTGCAGTAATTAGGTGATGTGAAGCAAGTGATGTTAAGAGCCGGTTTTTCTTTTGAACCAACCATCTTTCCATCAGCAAAAATTTTAGGCAAATCTGAGACCATCATATATCACCCCCTGGTGGTTAACTTCCTGATTCTTAAAAAAGCTGGCTCTTAAAACAGGGGAGCTTTTCATGTTAAAAGACGTGGTGACATTACGAAGTGGTAACAGTCAACTGTGCCAACTTTTTTTTGACTCTCATGCAGTCATCACAGTGTATATTTTCAGAAATAGGTTAAATTTACTTGGTAGAACGTCAAATAACGTGTTGTTCTGTTTTCTATACAGCAGAGGGTGAATGGCCTTTCCTGAAGTCAGTCCTGTTTTGTATCATTTGCAATTTCCATGATATGCCAGCTTTTTGGCAAGTGGGGTAGTATCAGTTGGTTAGGATTAACCAATTAAGAGTTCAGGGTTACTGTCGCGGTTTCAGTTATTTTTAGCCTTGATTTTACGGAACGTCTGTCTCAGAACTGTCAGTGTAAGAGCGTGGGATGTCTGCGCAGTGTATTGGATGGGACGTGGAGTGATGTGGAATGTAGAGTCTAGAAAGGTGCGAGTATAGAATGTGGGGGCAATAGCTGAACTGGGGGGTGATGGGTGTAGATCACATTTAGAATTGTTCATAATTTATTCTGTTATAGAATCATTAAATCTTAATTTATTGATGCATAGTTATTCAATAAAGTAAAATGATGTATAAATGTTAAAATTCAAAAAGGAAACAAACATTTTCGCTCAAAGGATCATCATCAGGTAACCTGTACCCTGTTTTCTAGGTGGACTTGAGTGGAAAAGCACAGGCTTGTATCTGTCTCCAGGAATGAAGACGTACATGCGATTCCCTGCTGAAATGGTCAACAAAGGCTGGAGGGTAAGAGCACAGCAGCGCTACACCACAGAGCCAAAATCAGTCTGAGTTAACATTTTCAGGACTACTTTCTTATCTCTGTGATGTTGAGGCAGTCATTTCAATATTTGCCAGTGGGGGAAGCACTGGTCCAGCAAAGGGTAACATAAAATAAGATTATGTTTTCAAATAGATAGAAGTACAGTATTCCCCATTTGAAGTGCCATTACAAGACTAGACCTCTTGTTATAGTCTTTATTTGTAGTGAACCTCCTTAGTCTGAGAGGTTTAGATCAGAAGGGTTTTGCAGGATAAGCCTGTGCGAGGCACAAGCAACTGCATGTCATTCGCTAGCTAAGACAGAGAATTCATGATGGGGTAATGTAGTGTCCTGCCAGGACTGGGTCTCTTTGACCAGGGTAGTCCAGTTACGGCTGCTATGACTCTGAGATGCTCTAGCCCATCCACTAGAAAAGAGTCATCTCTGGGGAGGATCACTCAGCAAACCTCGGCCGATTCGCTCCTCATCAACCCTCAGATGTGTGACTGCGGAAGCCATTACCTGGAACTTTTTTTTTCTGGATAAACATGGTGGTGTCCAGTGGCAGCAGCGCTGGGTTCGATGTCAAATTGGTGAAAACATTATGTTGCCTCTTGTGTCAAGACATGAAGAAGCGTCGCCACACATAGATTTTGCAAAGGACAGTTTTGCCTCCATTTTTAGGTGGCAATGTAGTGCGCGGATTTAGACAACTGCGTAAATCGGTCTTCCAGCAAAGAAATGTCAGGCGGAGCAACATATCAACTTTCTGTCACACGTCCAAGGTTTGATGAAGAGTAGCGGAATCTGCCGAGAAGTTTCGAGTGGGGATAGATGTAACAGGGATGTAGCTTGGCATTGTGGGCTCTTTTGAATTCAGTATAATTCTGGGCCCTCTAATCTACTAAAAATGTAGAGGGCAGTCCTTGGCCAAACGGCTTAGCTGTTCGATACGGACAAGCCCCAGTGTAGCCGCTAGAAGATCAGTGCAGCCTTTGTGGGTTAGACCCAGCCCTTTACCATTGGTCTAGGGGGAATGGCTCCAGTTCAGTCAAATCTACTGCAAATTGCTTTTGAAAAAAGCATCAGCTGAATTAATCTTATAAAATGTATGGGTCCCATCCATGTGTATCCCATTCCCTAACCTTACTGTCTGAACCATTTGTGACAGCCCTGGATGTACCTAAGTATTGACTATTCCAACTGAAGACCACAATGGAAAAATGTTCAGTCACATTTTCACGTTGTGGGGAAATGATAAATTCAAAACTATATTGGAAACAAAGCACTGAAAAAATATGCAAAAAATATAAAATCTTAAAAATATTATAATAATAGATAATATTATTATATATTATTATAAATATTATAATTATATATAGTATATAAAATATACAAAAATGTAAAATTTGGACTCTTTGTGGTCAACTGTGATTCTCATCAACTAGCACATGTCCCTGCCTGTAGTGCTGTGCGGATGGTTGCGTGTAAAATAGTCATTGCCTAGTCTGGTGAAAGCAAACAGAAGAAATTTTATGGCAGCTGTAGTGTGTCTTGGCTACATTCGCTACATTTGTCATGATTTTGGGGAGAGTGTTTATTTTGTTTGTTCTGTGAGGAGTGCGCTTCCATTTTTACTCGTCTTTGGTGTTACCAATTGGTTTTTTTTCCACTCGGCTATTGAATTCCTTTCCATGTATCTGCCTTACCACAGCTGGTTAATTGATGATTTGCAGCACCTGCGTTCAGTCTCTATGTATGCGGAAGTGGCACTCGGCCCTTGCTTGATCCGGTAACAGCTAGAGGGTATTAGCTCTAGGGTTGTTTGCGAGGTCCTCACGTTTATTTTGAGGAAGGATCTGTAGAAACTTTGCATTGGTTATTCTCCTTAGTTCTCCCTTTTCTGGCACCCTATTTTGGTGACGTTTGGGAGGGTTATTTCCTACAGGAGATTTCTCTATCTTTATGTTTTTGTTATTCTTCCGTTTCTGTCGAGACCTCAGCGGCTGGTTGCTTCTTAGTGCCAGCTTTTTGATCAGTTCGTAGTAGCATTTGGTGTCTGCTAACTTCCGCCGCATCACAACATTAAAGGAGCAAACGTGTTAAGCGCTGCAGTTCTTGAATGGTTGCATCAGCTCTTAAATGGCTGCAGTAGCACACAGCACACATCGGCTGCTGTGGTTTGTGCGCAATACAGGGAGTAACTGTATGGGCACAGTCCAAAGTGGGGAGGAAAAAATCTTGGGTCCAGGGTGGTGAAATGATAAAATGAAAATGAAATGCCTGGGTGTCGTGAACTCGTATTTCTGAGGGTGGAACTGCAATGAGCTGCTTTATGGGGTGGTCACACATACTTTAGCCTCCGTAGCTATCCGTAAGGGGGGGATTACCATAGCCCAGACTACGTAGTGGTATGTTTAAATGCGTTCAACTAGGTTAAAGTAAGTTAAAGTACTTCAATGATGTACAGGCTAGCCTAGTACGCCGTAGTTAGACGTAGTGAGGCATACTGATAGCCGTAGTGTAACGTAGTAGCCCTTTGTTGCCCGTAGATTCACGCCAAATTTGTTGATTACGGGGTACGCTACGGTAGGCTACAGTTGTTACTACGGTAAACTATGTGTAACTACATTAAACTAAGCTACTGCTACGTTAATTAAAATGCCCGCTATCATGGCTATCTTTTGAACAGGCCCAACAGATACACCTGTGCACACAGTTTTCTCATGTTAATGGCCAAGTTATTTCCACTGATACCCACGGTAGGCTACGTTAAGCTATAGAGGCTTCCACTACGCTTAACTAGGTTATTGAACGTATGTGTGACCACCGCTTAAATGACTCACAGGTGCAGATTGGGTGCCAGACAGACTTCGTCGGGAATGCGGCGGTACTGAAAAGGGCTCCAGTGGTGCATCATCAGTTTGACATCGACTCAGAAATGATGGAGGTCTACAACCTGTGGGGAGGCCTCATCTACTTTGTGGCTCCCGACAAGAGTACGGCGGGGGAGCTGAAGATCCTCGTGCAGCAAGCGGTCATGGCTCCCTACTACAAATCCGGTGAGTTTCACTCGGGTCTACAGTGTAGGCCCATACACCGTTTAAAAAGATGGACGAAGCAACCGTCCCTGAGAATGTAACAGAAAGCGGTGTTCGCTGATGAGCACTATACCCACCAATATATTTTGAAACTGCTGCGGCTAATGATGGAACTCTATCACTCAGTCAGTCAGTCAGTCAGTCAGTCACGGACGTTCATGTTTGTAGGGCTGGCCCCTCTGTTGTGGTGCAGACAGCAATTCAAATATTTTTGTGTAAGATCCAATGAAAATCTGGACTGGTCGGTCGCCCGCGACCAATGGGTGTAGCCCCCGATCGCCCACATTTGTCATTTTGGCTTATTTTTGACACAAATAATCAAGAATTTAGTGAATGAGGTTACCATGGCAACCAAAATCCATAGATGTCATGTCCTATCTACTGCCCATATACACACCAAATTTCAAAGAAATGGCTTTAAAATTGTGGCCTGTAGAGCATCCACAAAGAAATCTCTACAGCGGAGGCGGACGCGTGACAAGGCCAAATCTATAGTAGCCCCGACTTCGTCCGGGGGCTACAACAAGTATTGGGCAATTAAATGGGGACAATCGCCGACTGGAAACCTTGCACTCTGACTAACTAAGCTGTATTAAGTGAAATCCTGCTCACCACATTTAGCACTGGCATGGTGTGGTTTGAAGCTAAACTACAGGGTGTCTCTTCAGTGGAAGCAAGTGTTAAATTGCCACCCTGGAACTTTCTCTATCATCTACACCCTCAGTAGCAAAGATGTTGGGACCGTATGAAAAATTCAAATGTTGTTAATGATTTTTGACCTTAATTAAATGGAAAATTGTATTGCTGTTTCACTCTCTATTTCTTTCTTGAAAATACATGCTCATTCTGCTTTATTCGATGCGAGCAACACCTTCAGGAAAAAGACTGGAGCAATATAAGACTTTGAAAGTGGAATGTTAAGAGACTGGTGAATAATAGTTTCAGAGCAACGATTCTCAACATACTTTTGCAAGGATTGTCAGGATTTCACCCTCTGCAATGTGTAATGTTATTAAAAGATTTAGGGAGTCTGGAGAAGTCAGGGTGTGTAAAGGGCAAGTTGGAAAAGTGCCCTGATCTTCGATCCTTCAGATGGCACCGCAATGAAAACCGAGAGGCTGTGTGATGAATATAATCAGATGAGCTGAATTAATACCTTTGTTAGTAAACACCATCCGGTGTTGCACAAATGCAAGTTAATACTCCACTCCTTGCTGTTCACTATACATTGTAATCTGTATGATTTCATTGGGTATTTCCTGGTATGTAGCTCAGTGTTTGGCCCTTCCCTCCAATGAGAGAACTGTGTGACACGCCTTTTAACTCCTGCCCCACCAGGGGTCACAACTGTGGAGGACTGGGTGAAAACAATCCGGAATGCCCCGGCCCCATGGGCGGAGATGGAGTTTGAGAACATCATTATAACGTGCCACTCGACCACGGTGCGGGACGTGGAGCGGCCGGACGAGGTGGCAGCTTTGTGGGACGAAATCATGCGTGCCGTGGCCGACTTGGGCTCCAACCCCCAGAAGTTCCTCCGAAAGGAACGCTACGTCGCCGACGTTCAGATCTCGCATGGTGAGTCATCTTAGGTAACTGACATCATCACAACATGCAGCCAATAGCGGCTCATCCTTTGTTCGGGGCGCCTCTCACTGGAATCCCACACCTCCTAATGGCACAATAGGAAATAATGATGGGTTCTGGTTTAATGACGTGTAAGAACCTAACAATGCATTGTGAGTTGGGACAGTAGCTGCATTTCCATTACAGTTTTGCGCAAAATCGATATTTCTCAAGTTTCAATAAAGTACAATTGCGACTCACAGCTGTTTCCATTGAAAGGTATTTTGCGTAATTTACGGCAATTCTCGTAAAGTCGTGCGTCCCGCCCACAGTATGGACGGCCAAAACATTGTGCATGTTGTTACAGTAATGGTTGCTGCTACTGCTGTTGCTGTGGCGATTTTTAAGAGAAAGCAAATGGCAGCGGGTCATTTTTCAGCGGCAGAGTCCTTATGTGTGGCAGCGGCCACGAATTAGGGATTTCTGGGTGGTGATCGTGACCGAGGAGTTCACAGATGATGTCCGGTGACGTCACGTTTAGCGAAAAAAGTGTTTCCATTACACTTTTGCCATAAAGTTCTTTATCGACACGTCTGAAAAACCACCTCATGAGAACGTAAAAACTTTTAATCGATATTTGAGAGTTTTTTCGAAAATTGGGTGTTTCCAGTACCAGTTTTTTATTGCGATATTTAGGTTTTGCGCATTTCTAGTGGTAATGGAAACGCAGCTAATGATGGATCAGGACCTAACAATTGGTCCACATCTTGCAAAATCCTCCATTTCTGTCAGGTACCTGTAGTGATTGTTACATCAGCATTACAATGTTAAGTTAATTACACTGTAAACCCTGACAAGTGTGGTGAACTCAAATGTTTTGTGGAAACCGATTACCTGAAAATAATTGAGTATGCCAATTTAATGATCTTGTGTTCACAGCACTTAAAAACATGTCAAACATAACTTTACCTCATTTTCTATAAATTCCTTCTACACAATGCTCAGTTGGCCTCCGCAATTTTTTTGAGTTTATCAGTTTCCGCAATTTGAGTTCACATTTGAGTTCACCAGACTATCAGGGTTTACATTGTATATTCTTACTCCTTTTTTGTGATCTTCTAACTTTAGCCATTTAACAGGAGGAGCTCAAATGTGGAGGATCTTTAACCCTTAAGCGCTGAAAAAATTTTTAAAAAATATTAATATAATTATCTTGTGCTGTTGAAAACCTATCATGTGGCAACTTTAAACAAGTCGTTTTGAACAGCTTTGATTTTGATATCTTACATTATTGAGCAACAATAGCTGCATTTAGCGCTCTAAGAGTTAGCATCGCTGGTTCACCACTGCTCATCTATCCCCATGCCCTCACCCCCACTGGCCTGCAGGGTTAATGCACTGCGGATATCCGATCATGATGCACGCCCCCTCAGCCATTAACCTGATGAAGCCGGACGTGCTCAGGGAGAGCGGCTGCTGGGGAGCCATCCATGAGCTGGGCCACAACCAGCAGCGAGGAGCCTGGGAATTCCCACCCCACACCACCGAGTGCACCTGTAACCTGTGGTCGGTCTACGTGTTCGAGAACGTGTTCGGCATTGAACGCGGCAAAGCGCACAAGGCCATTGCCCCCGCCAAACGGAAAGCCGTTCGGGAAGCTTTCAAGAAAAATCCCGACTTGGCCAAATGGTCTGTTTTCACCGCACTGGAGACCTACTTACAGGTGAGGTGGGGAAGTGAGGAGCCGGAGGTGTGGTGTGATGAAGGCTGGTGATGATGTGATGGGATGGAGTCCGACTGAGGCGTGATAGTGTTGGCAGTTACCTCACCTTTTAACGCACGAGTACTCTCAGCCGGTTCCAGTTTACACGGCCTGATTTATAATCAAGACAGACAGATAGAAAGATATTCTTAACTAGAAAAGGCTACATTTTCTGAAGAAAGTTTGTGTGCTTGCTTCAGTGAGAAAAGTTGAAGAGGTTGGCTTATAAAATGAAGCTGCTTGGTAACCGAGAGGCAAAGGAAATGGCTGAAGAAATGTTGAAAAACTGCTGAAATGTCAACATATTGACTTTAAAGCTGAAAGTAATTGTTTAAGGAATTCTGACTTTTCAGCTGCATCATGACCGAGTCAACTCCGCTTCAACCAAGCTGTAAAAAAAGAAATAGTCAATTGGAGTCAATGAGGTTGACGCATTTGGCTTTGTGCGTATCTAGGTCAACGCAGTGCATGCTGAGAAATTAGCTTTATGGTGGAGCAAAAATGGCAGGCCACATTGGCAGACTGCCGCTGCTGTTGTTGCTATAGCTCATAGTCAGTGTCTCCCCCAGTCTCGAACTGTACAACGCTGACCTGGCCAAGTAGTGAAATGCTACTGTTCTCGGCTCTGTTCATTTCTGTGCACTATGTGTTCGCTAGCTAAATAGCTAATAATAGCAAGCTGCAAGATATCATTAACACATGTTGTGATATTATTCACGGCTCCCTTTTTATTTCTGTGCTATTATTAGCTAGTTAGCTAAACACAGTGCACAGAACGTGCTCGAAACAGGTCGAACTTGAGCGTTGAAATTGCCATCACTGCAGATGACATTATCAATAGCTTGCTAACGTTAACTATTAAACTACTCAATGAGTATGGAAAAGTTACTTCTGCTGGCTTAGCAAGGATGGCAGTTACGATCATTTTGATACCAATATTTTGCCTGCTTTAGATACGATCGTAAATATATCTACCAAGTGCGAACAGTTGCTTGTATATATACTGGAATAGGAGCTCGAGCAATTATTTTCTGTTTTGCAAATGTTTTTACTGTAAAATGTATTCTCATGGACCCGCCCTGAAAAAAGACCGGTCTTTGCTGCCCTAAATGTCTCTCCTGGAGCTGGTTTGAGCGACTGTACAAACGACGATACCGAGACTTCTTTCATTGAGTTTGACGCCGTAGAATGAGATTTGTCTAACAGTCGTATCCATCTTAATCCGAACAATGATAATGCTATGGCCAGGAAAAAGTCCAGCAGAGGGCAGAATTTAACCGCAGTACCGCTTTCCCACAAGTCACTCTGAGCCATTTGAGTTAATGGCTAAAGTATTTGGTCCAACGGAGATTTTAGCTAAGGCGTCTCTTACATACTACTGCCTCTACCTCAAAGATAGTAAGTCCAATCTACGAAAAGGAGGTACCATACTGAAAAGGAGAGTGGTCTGAGCAAAATGTGTCAAAATTGTGTGTATTGCCAAAAATGTGGGAACACAAGCAAGTTAAACTGTGTGTTTCTACTTTCCAAACTGAGTTTTCTTGTCTGATTTAATATAGGAGTTAATGGAGTTTCAGTTCGCGCTCCCCTCGTTTTTTGGCTCATACTGCCAAAATCGTCCACCCGATTGCTTGTATAGTTTCATTTTCGTGACCAGCACAACTTTTGCTACAACTTGGATATAAAAATGTTTTTGTGGAGTGAAAACTGTGGGAGTTAGAGCAAGTTTAAGAGAAGACTTCTTGACAATTTTACAACTGTTCGCCACTCTAACAGTGACGTCACCACAATAAGTTCCCATAATGTATTGTAAGAAGAATTATTTTTAAAATTTATAATTAAAAAATGATAGAAGTTACGAAAAATTTGAACAGTGAAGAAATTATACAAGCTTAAGGAAACATTTTGTAGTTTGAATGACATTTCTAGCTGAAAAGTATGACAGAGTAAAAAAATAGCGGAAAATAGCTGAATCTACTGAATCAGTACAAAAATGGCTTGATTTAATTGGACCCAAAAAATGACATTTAAAATTAAATATCTCAAAAACTAAAAAGAAAATCAAAAATCTGTACAGATGCAACATGATTCAGAACAAGCTGAATTTTTTCAAGTTTGAATGGAATCAATAGCTTAAACGATGTAGGAGTTAGTCGGCCAAATTTAGGCGGAAGAAGAAGAAAAAGTAAGAGAATAGAGTGTGCTGCTTCGCTGAAGCGAGCACACAATTAAACCTTGCGGGGTAGTGCTCTGCATTTAATCATATTTACTTTAGAGTAGTGGGCATGTTGAATGCAGCATCCGGGGACCAACTCCAGTTCTGGAGCCAAAGCTTTGGGACACAGGTAGGAGTGTTTCTACAGAGCAGGGGTGGTCTGCCCTGGTCCTGGAGAGCCGCAGGGTGTGCTGACTTCGGTTTTATCCGCCTAGTTTAAACCCAAGACGCCAGGTGAGATAAGTTAAGTGTGTAATCAACTACTTTAGTTCATCAATCAAGTGCTGAGTGACACCAAAAACCAGCAGACACTGCGGCTCTCTTGGACCAGGGTTAGCCACCCCTGCTAACAAAGACGTACAGGAGCCTAATGGCTAGAATACAATGTGTGATTGTGTGGCAATGATCTATTTAATAAAACTGAATTACATCTCCCATTGTACTGCTTTTTTCACCAAAGATTATGTGAGATTAATTAAATATTGTGAAATATTTGTTTTATGATGGCACTTGATTTTGTTCTAAACTTTAAAAAGCATACATGCAGAGTGGAAAACATCTTGTTAAGTGTATTATATATAGTGTTAACTCTGGGTCTGCATTAGTAGATTTGGAGCGATCTTCACGATCATGTCTCATATTGTTCCTTTGAGAGTCATAATGTAGAATTTATCAGCTGGAAGTTTTTGTGACTTCAGCACTTTCTGCTCCGATGTTTCAGACGGTCGTCCTGTCTTTGCATATTGGTTGTCATTGAAGAGCAGTTGTTTGGTTGTATTTGTGTTGGATCACCGAGCAATATGGGCAAGGTATTTTGCCTGTTGCTTTGCAGTGAAGTATGTTATTGAAGTGGTCTTACAGATGTGAAGAAGATCGGCATTTATATAATGATATCGGAAGTCAGCATCCTGGTCATTGTTGTCCATTTTCTTTAGGCGTTTTCCACCTTTGCTGAGGAAACCATTCTTGGCCATTCTTCTTAGCGTACCATAGTAGCAGCTGTCAATTTTGTTCGCTTGGGAGATGGTGAGATTCCATGTTTGTGCAGTGTAGGTAAGACGACTTCTAACAAAAGCATTCAGAAATACCATTCTAACTGCTGAGCTGTTGTTAAAGTTCTGAAGTTTTGTCTTCAGTTCCTGAAATTTAGCTTCTGCTAAGTTGATGCGGAGCGTGATTTCTGCATCACCTGTAGATGGTTCGTCGTATTTGATGTCATTACCCAAGTATCGGAAGGTCTGTACATTCTTGATAGCTGTATCCTGTAGTCTGGCAATAGACATTGGGTGGGGGTCTGCATTGTTAAGATATTTATAATTAAATATTATTGTCTTGGTCTTGGAAACATTGATCTTTAGATTGAACCGATGTAGAGAGCTGTTTAGCACTTCAAGTGCTTGTTGTATTGTGTCCCTACTTCGGAAAAACAGTTCCAAATCATCTGCATATCCAACCCAGTCGTTGGTATTCACTTCCATGTCTCTTTTGACCTCTTCCTTCTCTTACAGAGTGAGATCAACAGCTACTGTATCTAAAGTCAACAAACTTCAGATTTTCTTTCTTGCGTTCGTCAAGGTAGATTCGCATCACAAAGTCCATCATCAAGTTAAATAGAAGAGGGCTTTCTGGGCCTCCTTGTCTGACCCCAGTGCTGGTTGTAAACTTGTCGTCAGGTGTTTCAGTCAGGGCTGTAGTAGTATGTTCATAAATGGCTTCCAGGATCTTGATGCAAGTTGTTTCCGCATTGCTTGGGAAGCGGATGTAGATAGATTTAAATAGCCATGTCCTGATGACATTTTCAAAGGCTGAGCTGAGGTCGACGAAGAGTACAAATATTGGTAGCTGCATACGGTCAGATACTTGTTGTACCCTTTTTGTTATGTAGATGCCATCAGCAGTGCTGCGTCCTTGTCTAAAACCATAAAACCCCCCTATTGAACCAACATTTGAAGCAGCGTATTACTAAAAATAAAACATTCACGTTTTACTTCATAATTAACATTGTTGGGGAAAATGCCTCATAACTTAGCGATTCAATGAACAATATTGCAATATTAATATTGGTCAGCCAGTTATTATACCTGATAGTCTCTATTATTGATTGAGTCAATTATTTGATTGCTATTCAGGAAAAACAAACTGGACTATGTTGAGAGTATCGTGCGTTGGAAGGTGTATTTCCTGCCTACTGTTGGTAAACAGGATTTTTGGGTATTGGCGATATGAGGTGAGCCAGACGGTTTCATCAATAAGTATTGAATGTGTATTAGGAGATAAAGAGAGGCTGTCGTGTCCGACAGGGCATATCACCTATTTGCTAATTCCAGCTGGGATCTCCGTTTGTCTTCAGTTCCGACAGGACACAATATGCACTAGCGCCTTTTAGTTGGAGGTTCCGTGTGCCAATATATGGAGCTCACTTCCGCGGGTTGGGAGTCTATTGAACCAATTAAGTTGAGAGGTTCAGGGGAGACCCAATTGTAGAGTACCCCTTTTTATCACTGTGCAAACCCCAGGACCAATCAGCAACAACTTCTGATAACATTAAAGAAGTCATATGCAAATGTCTGTACTTTTACATGTATGAAGTTTCTTATGAAATTAAGGAATTTTGAACTCTGCATCATGCTGTTGTTCCCAGGGCTGGCTGTGTAATAACCTTTTTCCTGCTTTTGCTACGAATGTCGGAGTCTGCTTCTTCATCCGGACAACGTTCTTGATTTTTTTAATTAATTAACCAACACTACCCCATAATACTTCCGATAACTCGTCTGTATGAGAGGCTGAGGAAGTTTTTGTGATGCAGGCCCAGCTACAAAAAAATGCGGCGGTGCGCTGTAAGGCAATTTTGTTAAATTTAGAAAGGAAGATACAGTTCAAAGCGTGCAGGGGCTGTAACCTATAGATGACGCTAAGGAGCAAGAAGTATGTCTGTGGTGAGATGGAATAAGTTTGGCAACAGTCTTTCAGTTCTAAAAGGGTCGTTAGGGTCGTTTGAAGCAATAATTACGATGAAGGGATATGACATCTATCTGCCTGTGTGTTTGTCTGTCCCTCTGTCTGTCTTGTCCATCAGCTCCAGGAAGAGTTTGGATGGGAGCCCTTCAAGAAAGTCTTCGCTGCCTACCAGGGTAAGAAGAATGTTCCAAGGGCCAAAGATGCCAAGATGAGCCTGTTCGCTGAGATGTTCTCCCGCACAGTCGAGAGGAACCTGACCCCTTTCTTCAAAGCCTGGGCCTGGCCCATTACCGCTGACACTGAGAAGAAGCTGGCAGACCTGCCTGAGTGGACCGACCACCCCATGAGCTAGTGTGAGCCAATCACGTGCAGGGCTAGGGGCGGGACTTGGGGGAGGAAGTGCTGTTGTTATTTACAGTATACCATGTAATTATACCTAGCGCTAACTGTCAGCTTTAACTTTAGTTGCCTGCGTATCTAATTCGGGCAGTCTTTTTAGGAAGCCGTTTCCATGTACAGTGACTGTCCAAGTATTAGTGGGCAGTGTGGCATCATCAGGACAGTAATGTACTGTATAGCTGAAGAAGAGCTTTTGAACATCGATTCTAATTCTGATTCTGATATGAACGTTGATTCACTATCTCTAGGATGCAAGATATTTTCAAGAAAATCTACCATTAATGCATTTGCCTTCACTGCTTTCCTTAAGCATTTGAACAGAGACAATCTTTGCTTCTTGGCACTGTACTCCAGCGCATTACACTTGAAAATAGTGTTTTGGATTTTCAAGTAGAGACTGTCTACTTCACTGATTTTTAATTCCATATTCTACAAACGAGTAGGAATCGCAGCCTTTCTCATACTGCCCAACTGCTCACACTTTTAATTGTTTTTGCATGTTTTATTACGGAGATAGAGATGTACAGATCTGCTTTGCGTAAACTAAGCTTCCATAAAAGTGCATTCAAATGAACAATTTTGTATCTGCCTGAGAATGATGAAGTGCAATGGCTATTGTCTTTGTTTAGATCGCCCTCTGGAGGAGATACACGGGAGATAGCGAGACAATCCTAAGCAGAGGAGGTCAACAGCGCAAAGACTTACAGCGAGTTCAGGAGGACTCTGGACTGCTGGAGCTTCATTGCACATGCGCACTTAGGCATTGGACTCCTTTCTTGCTTCTTCTTTTGGTCTCTTCCCCCCTTTCGTGAACTGCTGCACTTAAGACTTGGGAAAAGCCTCATCTCGGCGTTTTTATCTTTTTAATACTTTTTCCTGGTTTCTGGGATCTGCACTTTAATGCAATTTATGCACCAGTTTCCAATCACTCCGTTTATTGACACTGCTTGAAATCATATTTGTATAGGTTATTCCCCGTAACTTATGATCAAAACAATAAATATTTGAAGATTTGATTTCTCATTTGTTTTCCTGCTTTTTTATTTCAAGGCAGAGGTATTTGAACCATTTGCTTAATTATGCATATTAGGGAATAAAATGTGATTTTGTGTTTTCACTCACAGACAGGCAGATCATTCAGTTGAGCGTGGATCATCTAATACCCGAGGACATATCCCTATTTTTGTTACTTACATTAGTATGCAGATGACTATTCTTCTTTTAGAAGCTCCTAAGACATCTGAGGTCACAAACAAAACAAAACTCATTGCTGTTTTAATTCTATCCATCACACAACATAAACCCTGTTTACGTATGTGTTGTGTGTGTGTGTGTGTATGTTATCAAGAAGTGCTCTTTAACTTTGTCGTTGTGGTAAAGTGGTTTTAAATTTTTCATTTCGTTCAATTTTTGATATTACACTTAACAAAAATATAAACACCCCATCTGACACTTTTAAACTTTAATTAGCATTAAAGGGGACCTATTATGCTGATCCTTCTTTTAATATATATTAGTAATGTTATAATGTTGGTTGTCCATGCTCAACCTCTGAAAAGTTTCTAAACATAAGATACTGGGGTTTTGCCGTAATCCAAGAACGTGATTTTTGAGCGTGATTTCCTCTCTGAACAGCTCCTCCCGAGATCTTCACGAGATCTGGGCAAAACCTGACATCAGGTTGTGCCGTCCAATTAGTACAGACCTAGCCAGAGCCAACCACTGCGCTGGACCTGCCCACACCGGAAACTATTCTAGCAGGCACTAACAACGGCAAATCATACTATGCCTTAGTAGCGTCGACACTTTTGGAAATACAAAAGAAGAACCGCAGATCATTTGAGGTGCAATTTTGTTAGTATCTCTCCCAAAGCTACTTGTCCGTTTACTTTTGGACGCAAAGAAAAACAAATATTTCTCTTCGAAAAGACGATGCCACCAGAAATCAGTGGGTAGCTTTTTTTGTTTGCTGGCAGCAAACAGCCACGGCCAAAGGGAACGTTAGCTGTTTGTGCTCAGCATTTCACCAAAGACAGCTTTGTCAACAAAGGATAATTCGACACAGGATAAGCGTTTCAGCTGCTTCTCAAACCTGAAGCAACTGCATCGATCAAGCGCTCGGAGCCACAAGCTGTAAGTAACCATATAACAGCAAATAATGTAAGTGAAGCTAACGTGTTACGGGTGGCTAGCAGGACCGCTAGCGATAGTTAGCACTAACAACTGGCCTCAAGTGCAGGCTTTCCAAAATATCTGAAGATAAAGCCTGTATCGGTCGCGACTGTCCGTGACTCACAGACACAGAAGCTGTAAGTTGCTTTTACTGCATAAGCCAACCTGACGTGATAGCCAGTTGGTTGTGGCTGTAGCACAGCGGCTAACGTAGCCAAGTTACTGTTGCTAATGTTTGTGTCCTAAATATGCAAGAGTGATATCAGGGGAAATTCTACAGAAGGTGTGTGAACATAAACCTCATTTGAAGCTAACTTTTAATACTTGTTTGTAATTTGGATGCTTGGTACAACTGTTCACAGTAACAGAACTTGCTGTCTGTAAAACCTGTATTGCAAGGGTTTGTCTCTGTGGTTATGACCGCTCGGTTACCAGCTGCTGCATGTTAGTTTGCGTGCTCTACTAATTAAAAATGCTTCCTGGTTAACTTATATGCAGTAATTCTCATCGGTATGCTTGTGTTACTTCGGTAAGCATCAATGTGGCAGTTTCATCATAACGTTGCCCGATTGTAGCCACTACAGTTGGTGATCGCTTCACTTAATCATGACCGGGATCAGCCGGATGCTTCACAAATGTCTGAGCAAGCTCTCTGGTGCTACCGTGAAAGCAATTCGAAACGCAGAAGCTCTACCGGTTTACAAATGATTTCTCTGCACTACCTTGACAAAATTTCATCCCCCTTTAGAAATTGTTGTGGCTAATAAAAAGGCGGAGATTAAAATAGGTAATTCTTTCCTGTAGAAGTGATCAATTCGCTAGCTCCACATAAACAACTTGTCCGCGCTAACGGAACTTACAGTCTGCAAAACCTGTATTATGTTCATAACATAACCGAGCTCTCTCTAGCTGTCGCGTACTATCCATAAAGCTGCTTTCACATCAGACACTAAACAAATTTTTTCGCGAGGACAGATTAGCCTACATTCAAAGTCAATGCAAAGACGCGAATACACGTTTTGGGCACGTCAAGCCGCTTTCACACCGGACGCGAAATGAATTTTTCGCGCGACAGATTAGCTACATTCAAAGTCAATGCAAAGACGCGAATACAGGCGTTATGGACGCGTTAAGCAGCTTTCACACCGGACGCAAAACGAATCTTTCGCGTGACATTACATTCAAAGTCATGACCGCTTATCAGCTACTGCATGTTAGTTTGCGTGCTCTGCTAATTAAAATGCTCCTGGTTAACTTATATGCAGCAATTATGATCGGTATGCTTGTGTTACTTCCGTAAGCATCAATGTGGCAGTTTCATCATAACGTTCCCTGATTGTAGCCACTACAGTTGAAGCTAACCGGAGAGGTGCTGTATGTGTCTGCCAAGTTGGGCTGCAGTTAGACCAGACGTAGATTTTGCAGAGCTTGGGGTGCGTTTTTGGGTGCTTATGAAACGATCGCTTTACTTATCCATGACCGGGGTCAGCCTGATACATCTCCAATGTCTGGGCAAGCTCTCTGATACTACCAGTGAAAGCAATAGGGAAGCGCACAGCCTATAATGTGTACGGTATAACAAACGATTTCTCTGCATTCCCATCGATTGAATATTAAATTCTTTCCTGTAAAAGTGATCGATTCGCTAGCTCCACATAAGCAACGGTTCACGCAGACGGAACTTATGGTCTGTAAAACCTGTATTATGTTCATGACATAACCGGAGCTCTGTCTAGCTCTTGCACGCTATACATAATGCGCCCATTTTCCCCGAGGAAAAGCTGGTCATTCCGAAGCAATAAGTAAACCATTACCACAGGCAATTTCCGAAAAGGCCGTTTAGCTTGGAGCTTTCGCCTCTCCGTCATATACCAGCGCGGAAGCTGTTCGTTTCTCCACGCTAACAACACACCACAGCTATGCACACGAACCAGCAGGTCCTAATACACACGAAGCAGTCCATAAGCTGTTTGTCCACTTTTAGCTGCCCCTCACTGTCCATGTTTCCCTCTAAACTCAGACCCACCGGATTTCTACGGTCTCCGGTCTACACTTGGGCATGTCAACCCGTTCTACAAATGTGTCTATATGGGGTGGATTCTAGCTTCCCCTGCATCCTAGCTAGGAGTTGAAAAACCGCAGTACTCACCAACTGTTGCCGTAGCAAACTGTAGCCGATAGCAGATTCGTGCTTGAGCTGCCAGACTTTCGTGACTGTGTCCTCCACTTTCGCCGTTCGTTTATTAGAACAAGTTAATTTCATTAGATCTATACACATGTACTGCGTTTGATTGCAGAATTTTCCCGCTGATTCCTTAGCTCAGATGGCAGACGCTGCCTCACGTTTCACTCTGAGACCGGAAACTGCGTTCAGCTGCCTCGCCCCGCCTAGATCCGCCCTCCACAGAGCTGGCCAGTCAGAAGAAAGTGGGCACACGGGAGTGGGGGGCCATAGCGGAAGAGCCACCCCAATGAGGCGTTTCAGGCAGAGACTACAATGGACTACAAATGGGGTTTTTTGAGGATGGCAGTATGAGCTAAATAAGGACCCTGTTTGGGCTTTGAACGATCAGGAGTACTCTAGGGGAGTCCAAGATCAAAATATAACCTTGGAAATATAGCATCCAAGGTCCCCTTTAAGGGTTTTACAATATATTAAGTCATACACAATTCATTTTATTGTTCTATATGCAACAGATTACTGTTCATTAATGCAAGATAGTGGCGTATGGCAATCAGGGATACTCGTAGACACGGTTGGGATCACGATGAGGATGACAAGCATGTAGGTTGGCTTCTCTCAGGCGGTTCCGGACAGTTTGAGGTGTGATACGTCTGTTGTGCAGACCAACTGTTTCATCTGCTGCGCGTGTTGCTGGTCTGAGGCGAACACGCAAGTGGAGAAGCTGGATGTGACGATCTTGTGCTCATGTGGTCACCCATGGACGACGAGGGTGAGGTTGATTTGCTGTACTGCCAGTCTGTCTTAAACGAACTCTTAAACACCCAATTGTCCGATAGTGAACATTCAGCTGTGCAGCAACTGCTCTGGTGGACATTCCTGCATCCAGCTTTCCTATGGTGCGTTCCCGCATGATTTGCGACATTTGTGGCATGGTGACTTTTGAAATTTGACATTTTGGGGTGGCCTTTTATTGTCCCGTTTTAGGGAAGGTCTGAGTTCTGTTCACGCTGTTTGAGCAGCATCTGCACATGCCACACCTGTGTTGTGGGTGGAATCAATGCATCACTGAGCAAGTTCTCACTGGCAGAGATGAACACAAATGTTGTATACAAATCAAGACAAATAACCATTTTGCACAATTAAGACATTATCAGCTCATTTAGGGTAACACATTTAATGTTACATAAATAATTTACATGGGGCGTTTATATTTTTGTTCAGTGTATATAAGACCGGCAGGCCACACGATGATGTGAAAAAGTAGCAGAATGGCCGTCCTCGGCGACGCACCTTTCCTCAGTGACTCACCGAAATATCAGACTTGTTTCTCAGGCAATACAGTGAGATGCCATGTGCTCTCACACCCACAGACAGTAAAATTACTCTGCTGTGTAATTAGTATTCCTTCTTCTCCAGGTATGGCTTCCCTTACGAATTATTCTTCCTAATTTATGGTCACAAATACCCAAGGAGAAGTAGCACGGGCGGCTCCCTCTGGCCAATCTTTCAAATCAGATGCAGTCCATCCTCCCTTCAATCTTGACAAGTTCTCCAGTCCCTTCAGATGAGAAACATCCCCATAACATTATGCTGCCACCACCATGCTTCGTCGTCGGGATGGTGTTTTGTTAGTGATGAACGGTGTTGGGTTTTCGCCAAACATAGCGTTTGGCATTCATGCCAAAAAGTTCTATTTTGGCTTCATCAGACCACAAAATGTTCTGCCAGTTTATTGCAGGTTCCCCAAGGTGTTCTTTTGCAAATTTCAAGCGGGCCTCCTGGTGGACCTTTTTGAGAAATGGCTTTTTTCTTGCCACCCTTCCGTACTGGCCAGATGTGTGCAGTATCTTTGATATAGCTATATGATGCACAAGTTTCCCTCTGTTGGCCATAAAATCCTGGAGCTCTTTCAATGTTGCCATTGGATTCTTGGTAGCCTCTCTGACCAGTTGTCTTCTTTCCCGGTCATCCAGTTCAGACGGACACACGAGTGGTGCCATGCACTTTCCATTTCTTAATTATGGTCTTAACAGTGCTCCAAGGTATCTTCAAAGCCTTAGAAATCTTATATCCCTCACCTGATGTGTACCTTTCCACAACTTTGTCACAGACTTCTTCTGCGAGATCTTTGGAGCCCACACTTCTGCCTTTTCAGTGAGACTACTCTTGCGTACTAAGGGACCACGGTAAACAGCTGTTTTTATTCATATTATCAGGTTAATTGCTGTGATTCCACTCAGGTGTGGGGCAAATAGCTATTGTTTGGTCTTGAAGGCAATTTGTCATTTCCTGAGGTAGTTATGGGATGATTCAGTAAAGGGGGTGGATAGTTATCAAACCAATTTATTTTAATTGTTCATTTTTAATTAATGTTAAAACAATTTTTTAATTGGTTTATCACTTTGAAAAGGTTAAGTACTGTACGTAGATTTGTAGGAAAAACATAGATTAATTGCACTTTAATTACAGGCTATACGTCAAGTAAATCAGAAAAAATGTTCAGGGGTGTATTCATTTTCTACCCACTATATATGGGCGATTTTAAGCCAAGTGTGCAATTTAGGGCTAAAAATTGTCTTATTAACCTATTTAATACAAAATAAACACCCAGGAAGCAATTTAGTATGTTGGAGAACACTTTTTTCTCGTTTAAAAAAATTGTTTGGCCACGTTTGAGGGGAAAAAACAAAAGATAGCAGAATTTCAATGGTCAAAATGTCCATTTTGTTACCCGTCTCAAGTGGGGTCACTTTTACTCAAGTTGATTTTTTTCTCTTTTCCCTTGAGAAATCTTATCACTTACAAAACTTCACAGGTTTCTTTGTATTTTAGGTCTCTAAAACAGATCTGTCCCCCCATTTCCTTATTTTCCTCCAGAAATATTAGTCAACATAGCCATGTTGCAAACTTGGTTCAGTCACTGTCTTTCTTGTTACCACCATCACATCTGAGGACAATAATTAATGTTGTCTACAATAGGTGTCACTACCATGGTTTTTTTTTTTAAATGCCAGGATGTAAGGGATCTATTTTGGCTGCATTTTAGAATTTGAAGAAGGTGTGGGAGGAAGAGACAGCTCTGCAAGTTTTTCCAAATTGCGTGTCTCACAAATTGCATGTCTTTCTTTTTACCACAAAATAATGCATGATTCCTGGTAGAAACTGAAAGAGTGACCTGTAATGGTGTAACTGCTCCAGTGTGCAATAATTTAGGCATGTTTGTGTGCGGACAGGTGCCCACAGTACCCTGAAAAACATTTGGATGTGTTTT